>OX438706.1:13317197-13946262 GCA_949316375.1 Mythimna vitellina
CACGGCGGTGCTCCGCCCTTGCAGGGCACATCTTCACTGTGTCCTCCGGCATGATGGCACCATGCGAATTAATAATGGTGTGTTTGATTATTTGCAGTCACTGCTTCATATCAAACGGGATCGAATGTGTTTTTCTGATCACAGTTCGACAACGTATGATGTATCTCAGATTCCTTACAGCCTTACGTCGATATCTTGACGTTACCTCTTTGCAATGAGTAGTGACCAACACTGGAACAACCCTCCAAGGGAGGCCAGTCTCAGGGATAACACTTATCGGCTGCTTCATTTGTTAACCGTAATTTCATTGTTTTATGGATAAGCTCAGATCTGTTGTGGGTGTTTCGAACGGTTTCTGTTCTGGGTTTGGTTGAAAGTACCCTGATATTACCATTTTTGAATCGCCTGGAGGACCCGGTGTAGCATGCGGTGGAGGTCTATCTATCCATCTTGAGTGAACCGCCGTGTCCTCATAGAGGCAATCGGTGTCAGTAATTTCTCGGTTTGGCCATCAATATGCGAGTTCGATTGAACGGGGATACATGCGCACAAGGTTTCGCCGTAGTTCATTCATAAGTTAGAGACTCTTCATAAGGTAGTTCCCACTATAGAAAAAACATTTGTCTTATATACGGGGATGTCAATTAAATACACACCAAAATATCCTAGGTAAATGAACAAGTAATTCTAACGCCTAAAATGATTGGGCACGCCACAATTATGGCGGTAAGTCCCCTCTTTGAGGCGTGGTTGGAAAGACTTCACGGCGTCCTCACATTCCGCATGACGCAGGTTCTCACCGGACACGGTAAGTTCAGGAGGTTCCTGCACCGGATTCGTGCGGAAACGACGCCTGGGTGTCGCCACTGTGTGGCCCACCCGGAGGACACGGTAGAGCACACGGTGGAGGTGTGCCCCGCTTGGGCAGAGGAACGCCGTGTCCTCGTGGGGGCAATCGGCGGCGGCGATCTCTCGCGCCGGACCTTGGTTCAGGCCATGCTCCGGAGCGAGGAGGAGTGGCAGGCGGTCGAATCCTTCTGCGAAGCCGTAATGCTAGCGAAGGAGGCGGCCGATCGCGTGAGGCAACGGTCCTTACGCTCCAACCGCCGCCACCGGGATTCCGATCCCGATTTCCGGCCACCGTAGGCGCGGGCTTGCGGACGGCGAGCAATGAGTGGCTCGCCCTCCGATCGTCCGGTAATCGGACCGAGCCCAAGTGGTCGACTGCGCGTTTTGTTCCACGCGCGCCTCAAGGAGATGTCAGCAAATCGTAGGGGCCCAGCAGGGTCGAAGCCTACTGGGGCCACGGGTAGTATGAAAGCGGAACCCGGGGCCCTGGGACGAAGGCAACGAAGGAACAGGAGTGGGTTTTTAGTCAGTAAGAGTCTGACACTATCTCCCGTTCCGCCCAAGAGCGGGGATGTCATTAGGATGATTTACCCACCGAATAAAAAAAAAAAAAAAAAACGCCTAAAATGATCAAACTGCAACAATCAATGCGAGCATGCTCTCGCAAATTCTTCATAAGTACTGTTGTAGAAGAAGATAGTTGGTGATTTATTTATTTAATCCTTTATGCACAAATGTACAGCGGCGGACTTAATGTCTGCCGGATGTTGATGGTAGTTTTTGGATTCACTCCGGACCTTGGTTCAGGCCATGCTCCGGAATGAGGAGGAGTGGCAGGCGGTCGAATCCTTCTGCGAAGCCGTAATGCTAGCGAAGGAGGCGGCCGATCGCGTGAGGCAACGGTCCTTAAAGTGCAACTCAAGACAATTCTAATAAGTCCAAACACGGCTAAGTTACATTGATTAATTACGGAGTTCCAGTGCCTACCCTCCATCATCAGATCACTTTAATGATACCATTTTCAACGTAACTATTCAGAACCACTCATTTACTTTTATTGTCGTAGTCGCTTAACTATCTTCATTGTAATATCTATGTGAATATGAAGTTCCGTTGACCATTTCTGGTCTTCTTCATCAGTTCCACTTCATCAAATGTTACCTTTTGACTGTAAATGCTTACGTTCTCGATGAAAATACCAAAATTACTATATACCTATAATATTTGAGGAGTTCCCTCGATTCCTTATAAATTCCATCATCAGAAATAGATTTTGAAAAAAAATAATACCAATCTGGAAGCATATCCTTTTAGGG
Source organism: Mythimna vitellina (assembly GCA_949316375.1). NCBI lineage: Eukaryota > Metazoa > Arthropoda > Insecta > Lepidoptera > Noctuidae > Mythimna > Mythimna vitellina. Next base: position 13,319,363 of record OX438706.1, read on the forward strand.
GAAAAAAAAATTGCAAATCGGTTTAGAAACGACGGAGGTCTGAGGTAACAAACATAAAAAAAATACAACCGAATTAATAACCTCCTCCTTTTTTTTGAAGTCGGTTAAAAAACCCTAGTTGTGTAAAGTATAATCGTCTGTACGATGTCATCGACACAGCAGACGTCTGCAATGCAATATAAAAACACTGTCATTTGGCGATGACATTTTCCCTCAGTTTCTTTGCTAAATTAGTTTGGAGTAGGGAACCAGTGACAGCGGAAATGGCGCTTATGATTTTATGATAGCGATTTGATAAACTAGTGGAGATTTTTAGATCACGGAAATTTTCAATAAAAAGCTTTTTTATGACTCTAAACTGTTTGTTTCTTGAAATATTCCAACTTGTTGAAAAACTGAACGTGAATATGATGTATCAGGTTTTAAAAATTATGATTAGGGAATTGTGTGGTACAGAGTCAAATATTGAGTTAATTTAGATGTATTATATTTTTATCAGTGGAAATCATCCAATGACTTTTCCTACTTTAGGGTGAAGTGGGAGGAGCAGGTCAGACTTACTGAGTCACAGCTGTGGCTTTTACAACCACAGTTTCCTTATTAGAAATACCCCGTTGTTCTATTGAGTTTTTAATTATTTTTATTTTACAAATCGACGTTAACAGCAAATAATAAAATTCCATTGTTTTTTATTTTATATAACCCATTGTTTACCTTCTTTCCTCACAATAATTCACTGAAATCCTTCCCTCTTGCACTAAAGAAACAGACATCCATACAAAGCCAGTATCTCAAGCACTCATGATTATCTTTTTGTCGTAGTCACACACAGACACACACACACATATACATTTAACCCCGCCTCCACTGGTCTTAGGGCACAATAAAAACTGTCATATCCAGACGCTTGTTGCTACTACCCGGGAGATATGGCATGGTCCAAGTGATATGATGGAGCGAGCGATACTTAAATAAAAATTAAGAACTAATATTTTCCTGTAAAGTCAATAGCATTAGTAGTTCCTGAAATATTGAGCCATGATAGACAAACAGGCAAATAAAGGTCGTAGTACGAAAACCTAAAAATATGAAATATTGCTATGGTTTTATATCAAACCTTTTTGTTTGGACATTACATGATATGGACTATTGTGTACTGTGTCAATTGAAACCTGTCAAGGCTGTCGATTGTACGAAAGAGTGCAGGTACCATTCGAACCTCGGCTGCAAGCTGCGGATACAGGCAGCACTTGCAGCGGCTGCACGAAGATGGCTGCAGCTGCACGACTGGTTTTCTATGTAGTAATCTTCAAATGTTTCGGTCACGTTGTTCACAACGAACACTCCATGGAGCGTCTCGTTGTCCAGGGACAAATGGAGGGGACGCGGGCGCTCACCTACGCGTTGGACAGACCTCATCAGAGCTGCAACACAAACCTCCATAGTTCAGAGTTCCCTAGACGCTGTAGACCGTAATAAGAGAAAACGCAATATTATCAATCACGACCGCTTTGTCAAAAGTTAACGACTAAGAAAGATGAGCGGGAGGGCGTGTCAGATTTTTACTCCAGCCCCAGTAGCTTACGACACTGCTGGGCTCCAACGATTTACTGACATCTCCTTTAGGCACGCGTGGAACACTACGCGCCGCCGATGATGTGGGCTCGGTCCGGACGGTTGGACGGCGAGCTACCTATTGCTCGCCGTTCGCAAGCTGGGCATACACAGGTAGAGTGTAATAAATTTTATGGAAATCCATTCGGCCGTACGTGCGTCAAGAAGTAACAAACTTACACACAGACTTACAAACTTTAACCATAATAATATAAACGTGATAAATCCAGCAGACAAGGACATGCCAGTTGATTGGACACAATGTGTCGAAAGTTAGCTTAAGGGTCATGGAAATCCGATGGATGTGAGACATACAGAACCGGTAGTTGTAGCAACACTTGAGGAAAGCCTTTGTCTAACCGTAGAGGTCTTTCGGCTAAAATGATGATGATGATTGATATGAATTTGGTTTTTTTTTATCTAGCCTATACTGTCCCACTGTTGGGCAAAGGCCTCTCTGCCAGTTCCCAAGGAAGACATCTAAGTCGTTCCGCCATCTTCTTCTTCGTTTGCCGCGACCTCATCGTGCAATTTCAGGGTACCAACTTTGTGTTTTACTGGCCCATCGCTCGATCGGCAAGCGGCAGACATGTCCAGCCCAGTCCCACTTAAGCTGAGCACTCTTCTGAGCCACGTCAATGATCTGCGGAGCGTAGTATAGTGTTCCGAACGCGATCCGTTATTTTAACGCCTTTTGTATGTTTAATTATATCGCATTTAAAAAATCATCTGTTTATCTCGCTCTCGCTCATGCTTTAGTCCATACGAGCACCTAAGGAGTGACCCGCAGAAACATTTGTACAAAAGAAAGCTGTTCGTTGCCGATCGCATGCAAAATACACGTAAATATATATATATATCAACTAATATTATAAAGGGGTATGTTGTTTTTTGTAGGTGGATGTGTTTTTAGGGTTCCGTGCCTCAAAAAGAAAAAACGGAACCCGTATAGGATAACTTTGTTGTTCGACTGTCGGTCTGTCTGTTTGTCAAGACCCTTTATCTTGGGAACGCGTGAAGGAATCGAGTTGAAATTAAAACCATATACTTTGGTTTGCAGTCCCTTGAAGCTGTGATGAAACAAATTTCTGAATTAACGAAAAAAAAGATACGGTCATTTATGTCGCAAAAACGTACATATCGACATTCTCAAGGGAATCAAAATTCATACCTACTTCCCGTTCACCTAGAATCCTGAAATTTGGCATGAAGCAAGGTATAGCATAAGTATAGAAAAAAGTCTGAAAATTGTAAATTTGCAGTTTGTAGTGGCCTACTCGAGGAGTTCGACGCAAACGAAACCATCGTAACTTGGCTAGGAAGGCTAGGTTAAGAGCGCTGGGATAGGAGCGCGGCGTCAGGCGTCTGTCTATGGTTCATTATTTATATAATATTGTATACACTATTTTTTATAAATTCATGCTTTTTATCAATGTTATGTTTTTATTATTTTTTGAGAAATCGGTGAACAAACATTATAAAAAAAAAAATACATTCTGCCGAACATAGAACCTCCTCCTTTTTGAAGTCGGTTAATAAGCCAGTGGTAGCTAAAGGGTTACACAACATATATCACACAATTCAAGATCTGTTCTGCACGTCCAGTTAAGATTATATCTATAACTTCCGTTCACCGTCGAACAGATCTGTAGCTATCTATTTCATACCATAACAGTACCATGGAAATCCATCTTGCATATTGATCTATCCTCTGGGGAGGAAATGGGAACCGAACCGGTTTTCCTAAGAGCATACTAGTCTCTCTACACATTGTATGGGAAGGAGTGTCATAGTTTGTTTACACGAAAGTTGAATATTTTAGCTCTTCATAAGGTTTTGCTCGCAGTACAGATTGTTGATGAGGCCAAAGGTTCCAGATTCCAGGCGACCACGTACCGGAAGACGCTACTACGATTGGAAATCCAAACGGCTCCCGTCAGAGTCATGAACAACGTGTGTCGCATGTCCAGTGTGGCACCGATCTGCTCATGCGATCAAGTCGACATCGCCTTAAACGAGACGTGCTGAATAATATCCGGCTGCTTGAAACCAACCCCGCTCAACAAGCTTTATCCATTGGCTGGAATCGCGCCACCTGTCATTTGTAGGAATGTCGCATGTGGACTTAAACAACGCCATCAAGAATCCGACTCCAACATCCCCTTTATGTAATTTGGGTGTAATTTATCTATATAAGTATGTGTGTAAGTATGTTTATCAGTTGTCTAGTACCCATAACACAAGCTCTGCTTAGCTTGGGACTAGACGGCGTTGTGTGATAGTTGTGGAATATTATTATATTATTTATAAACAAACATACAGCAGCTCCGGGTAGACTTAAAAGTCGAAAAAGCTTTCTCTGCTGCACACAGGCCATCCGGGATCGACCATCCACAGTGATGTAAGTGGTGGGAGGAACACCACTCACCACCACCCGATTTCGTTCAACCCCAGGAACATGTACCACCCGGACACGATCTGCAGTGGCCTGTATGGAAAGCAAACAATAGACTACGCACCCAGGTAGGCCGTTGCAAACATAACTTGGCAAAATGTGGGACTATAGACCCTTCCAATACCCAGGGCGAGACCGGTACTCCTGATCAGACGATGGCCCACTTAGTAGAGTTCCCTAAGTGTCCCAATATTTGTACTTTGGAGGACCTAAAAAAGGTTAATGACACCGCTATAAACGTGGCAATATATTGGGCCCAGAAACTTTGAGGAAAGAGAAAATCATCGATTCGAAAAGAAGAAGATAAGCGGAAGACGCAGTGTCGAAAAGTTTCCCACAAGGTGGACTGATGACCAGTTGAGGGACGCGGGAATTCGCTGGATGCGACCGCACAGGTTCGGTCGGTATGGTGCCACTTTGGAGTGCCTTATGTCTAACTGTGGACGTCTTTCGGCTGAAATGATGATGACATGTATATTGTATATTATAGAAGTGCAAAGCCGAGATTTTAAAGTTTTCCAACACCCGTTCAAAGCTAGACTAGAGATATATATTTCTTCTCATGTACCGAAATATATCTACTCCAACCCGGAAATCGAATCATTGCTGCCTAAGAAACTTTACTTATAATTTTTAAAAAAACTGGGCAAGTGCTAGTCGGACTCACGCACTGAGGATTCCGTACAAACTACAATTTCCGAATGGAGTCTCGAAGATTTTTCCAAATTGCAGAAAAGTTTTTTTTTTGTGGTGTAGGTTTTTAACAAATTTACTGTTTTCAGATTTATTCCTATACCTGTGCTATAAGACCTTGCTTTATACCAAATTTCAGGATTCTGGGCTAACTGGAAAAACCCTATGACTTTTGATTCCTTTGAGAGTATCGAAATATACGTTTTTGTCGACATAAACGGCCGTAACTTTTTTATTCATTGATTTAGTAGTTTGATTTTTTTACGGCTTCAAGGAATCACAAACTTGAGTATTTTTTTTTTTTTTTTTTATTTTTTTTTTATTGGGTGGGAAAATCATCCTAATGACATCCCCGCTATTGGGCGGAGCGGGAGATAGTGTCAGACTCTTACTGACTAAAAACCCACTCCTGTTCCTTCGTTGCCTTCGTCCCAGGGCCCCGGGTTCCGCTTTCACACTACCCGTGGCCCCAGTAGGCTTCGACCCTGCTGGGCCCCTACGATTTGCTGACATCTCCTTGAGGCGCGCGTGGAACAAAACGCGCCGTCGACGACTTGGGCTCGGTCCGGACGGTTACCGGACGGTCAGACGGCGAGCCACCCATTGCTCGGCGTCTGCAAGCCCGCGCCTACGGTGGCCGGAAATCGGGATCGGAATCAGAATCCCGGCGGCGGTTAGGGCGTGAGGGCCGTTGTCTCACGCGATCGGCCGCCTCCTTTGCTAGCATTACTGCTTCGCAGAAGGAGGCGACCGCCTGCCACTCCTCCTCACTCTGGACCATGGCCTGTATCAATGCCCGGCGCGAGAGATCACTGCCGCCGATCGCCCCCACGAGGACACGGCGGTGCTCTGCCCAGGCGGGGCACACCTCCACCGTATGCTCCACTGTGTCCTCCGGACGGTCCACACAGTGGCGGCACCCAGGAGTTTCTTCCGCACGAATCCGGTGCAGGAACCTCCCGAACTTACCATGTCCGGTGAGGACCTGCGTCATGCGGAAGGTAAGGACGCCGTGTTGCCTTTCCAGCCACTCCTCAAAGAGGGGAAGTACCGCCATGATTATGGCGTGCCCAGCACTGGGTTGCGATAGTCGTTGTCGCCATTCCACCATGAGATCCCGCCGGAGCTCTTCCCGCCATGCCGTGACTTGGCGCGGCAGCGGAGTTTCACCCCGGCGTTGCATCTCCACGCGCAGATCGTGCATGCGTGCAAGGACTGTTGCCTCCAGATACCATGGTGGCTGGCCAGCAAGGAGGCTCGCCGCTTCTCGGGAAATCGTCCGGTAACCCCGCACCATCCGGATGGCCATGACCCTCTGGCATGCATTCAGTTTGGCCGCCGGTCGCTTTCGCAGCAACGGCGCCCATACCGGTGCCCCATAAAGGGCCATGGACCTAACGATTCCTGCGTAGAGCCTCCGGCAGGAGGCGTCTGGACCCCCTAGGTTGGGCAGAAGCCGCTTGAGGGCAGCCCCAGTCCGATCCAGTTTGGGAGCCAGACGTCGGAAGTGCTCCTCGAAATTCCATCGGCTGTCGAGGACGAGTCCCAGGTACTTCATCGTCGACCCGACGCCGATGTGAACTCCTCCTACCGTTATTTGGGAACCCGGTGATGGCGCATTCCGAGGGCCGTGAAAGCACATGGCCTCGGACTTGTGCAGTGCCACCTCGAGTCCCAACCGCTGGATCCTCTCCACGACTATCGCAACCCCGCGTGTCGCTAGTTCGACCGCCGCCTGGTACAACTCTCCCTGCGCCAGAACCAGCGTGTCGTCTGCGTAACACACCACGCTGACCCCGTCAGGGAGGTCGCCGCGTAGCACGTAATCGTACCCGATGTTCCACAAGGGCGGTCCTAGTACCGATCCCTGCGGAACACCGCACGACATCTCTCGCCGTTTCCACTCTCCCTGGTAACCTGGTAAACTTGAGTATATGGTTTTAATTTCAACTTGATATATACTATATACTATATAGATACCACGCGTTCCAATAAAGGGTCTTGTCAGACAGACACTGCCTGATAGACAATAGGACAACAAACTGATCTTATCGGACAATAAAGTGAACCCTAAAAAGAACCCAGCAATTTCAAAAATTTAATATTAAGTACCCATGTTATATTCAAAGACAAATTAAATATAGTTAAGAAAGTTAATAAACTTGCGAATTTCAATTAGGAATTTATTAAGGTATATTTTCCCGTTCGTTTTCACAAAGTAAATAAGTAAATACCAGAGATCGTTAGACAGAGGGAAAGTAAATTTCCCTCCCACACCCGAAAAAATTTCTTACTTAATATATCTCGTATTACTTAATCCCATAATAATTATTATTCGCAAAATGGCTAAGACTCATTTAAATGAGAAACAGAATTGTTTATAAAACGCAATAAAACTAAGCAGAGCTTTGCTGAATTTTAATTTGGACAATCTGAAGATCTTATAAGAAGATTATAAAAGCTAAAAGGCTCTTTTCTAATTAAAAAGTCAAATTTAACAAAGAAAAAAAAAAATACACAAACATTGGCAGTTTCTAAGTTGTTTTTGAGGAATTATTAATCTCACTGATATTTTGTGAATAACTTATTGGAGTACTGGAAAAGGGAAAATAAGGGGGCGAGAAATGAAAAAGGAAGGTTTTGTCTCGTGAAAATTTTCATTGAATTCACAACGAGATATAAAACAGGGACTGGTTTTAAAAAGTTTTTTTTTTTTAATTTGCTTGAACGCGAGTTTAAGAGGGCTGGTAACGCAATTAGTGGTGCTACTGGATTTTTCTACGGAATTTATATTTTTATTTATGTTCTTGGCTTGGATACTAAGAGCTATATTTAGTTGCGCCGCCATGGTGTCCCGGTGAAATATAGCCCTTTTATACTCTTTGATGGGGGCGTCACTGACGGCCGGACAAGCGTCCGAGCTGGTCGCGCCACCAAATTCATTGCGCAACCAATCGGACACCAAGTGAGTAACTGTCTATAGGACTGCATACATGCGCCGCCATGGTGTCCCGGTGAAATATAAACCTTACTTAATCTTTTAATTAAGCCATGTTTTCAAATAGTGACAACACTTACTTTGTCCGGTGACAGTTACTTTCTTGACTATTAGAATATACAAATGTAACACATTCTAATGTCCTGGTAGTATTTGGTAGCAAAGTCAACCTTCTTGAGCATCTTCACCGACGTAGTCAACACTACTACTAAATTTCTCAGCACCATTTTACAGAGATCACACCAGTTTTAATGATTCCACATGTTGTCAGTTGCGTAGACACTTGAATTTCAAAACCACACCAATTTTCCAACGATCACAGTGCATGCGACTGCTAAAACCCATCATCATGTCAGCCGAAAAACGTCCACTGCTGGACAGAGGCCTCCCCAAATGTCACTAAGACGACCGGATCCCGCGATGACCTAGTGCGGGTCGCGGGACCCGCACTAGGTCATCGGCCCACCTTTTGGTTTCTAACGCTGACTCTACTTTCTTAGCTCACATCAACTATCCCCGTGATACCATTAAGAAAATTGACTCATTAAAAATTCTAAGAGCACCTACGTAATGCAGACGACGCGGAGTAAAACCTATCACTTTTATAGCCCAATTTATATCTGTTTTGAAAGACTTCTAGACGAAAACGTTCAAATAACGTAGTTTTAATGATAATTTTAGTTCAATTTCGAGATGTCTAGACTGCATGAATCACGAATAGTGGTAACGGAATGGTTTGGTTTGTCTGACTGTAATTTGGTTTCTGCAGGGCAAAAGCCTCTGCTCACGCGGAGAAGGAACGATTACTGTTTAAGCTACTTCAGCATGATGTATAAAGAATATTTTGTAAACGATTATTTCGACAGTTTGTATGGCATAAAACCTGTATTTTGAGTTGTTAAATCAAATGGCTTTTTTCGCTTTCGGGTTGAGTTAGAAGTCTTGTCAGATTTTTAATGACTAAAATTCACCTGTGTCCTTTAGTTGACCTTTGCGCTCTAGGTCCATGGTAAATCTTTTAAACGTTCCCACAGCTCTATCCAGCACTGGCCCTACTGAGCTCATATCGTAGCTGGTATATCTTTAAGAGTGGAAGGCAACATGCCATTGATTCGAGGTTGGTTCTTCAAAGTATTTCTTTCATTTAAATTACTTACAGGTACTTTAGTACTAAAATTCAAAAATTACTGAAACGATTTTAAAATTCTTTTTTTAGTAGTTCTTTATCAGCTATTTTACCACTGAGTGACTTGGGCATATATTTTTCACTTTAACGAGTATGTGGGCGGAATCGCTGGCTGAAGTTAGTTGGGAATCAATTGAGAATAACTAAAATAGCTAAAGATATGAATATTGAAAAATCCCATCAAAAACCCATTATTTTACATTGATAGAGCATTATCTACCTTTCATCTATATATATATATATATATATATTAAAAAAAACTGACTGATTGACATATCAACTCACGGCCGAAACTACAAGACCTAGGAGCGTGAAATTTTGGGTTAAGGCTGACTTGTAAATTTTATCAACTTGAGGGATATTCGTGGGTCGCATGTTGTTCTCGTAACCTGTCGCCATTTCATCCATCCTGCGATCATCCGATGTGTTACGTCGCGGTCTACCTCATCATCCCCTTGGACGAGCGAGTCAGAACAAATCGGTATGGGCGTTCCTGCGAGAGCTAAAGGCACTGGATTGGAGAGACCTCCAAAATCGCAGAACAAGTACTCCGATTTGGTTCTACTCAATTTCAGGCCAACACTCTCCAGTCTGTGCCATCACACCTCAAATCTGTTCTGGATTTCTAGGCCACTCTCGGCAACCAGCACAATATCATCGGCAAACAGCATACACCAGGGAGTCTCTTCCTGAATGTCCGACGTCAGAGCGTCCATTATCATTAAGAAGAGGTAAGGGCTGAGAGCCGATCCTTGATGTATTTTACTGTTATGTCTAATTAATATCGTTTATGATTTTTGTATACTGACCGCCCTAAACCTTTCTCCTTTTGTTCAGTCCATCCTAAGGTTTTCTGATAAAAAATAATTAATAAATTAAGAAGAATCTCATATTAATTACTAGCTTTTGACTTCTACGCGGACGAAGTCAAAAATGGTTTTATTAGGTTTTTTGAGATACGAAAATATAAAATATTATTTATTATCTTCGTCGTGTGTGATAGTCCGTTGAATTGTATGGTGAGCGATATTGTATCTTAAGATAAAATATTATAGTATCTTAGCCGTGTGCAGCAAGCACCCTTTAGTGAACTGCGGGTGACGTAACCTACGACAAACTTATTATTTTCGGTTGCTACAGTAATCGGGTCTAGGGATCGAACCGCAAAATTAAGATTGTTTTTTATTGTATATGCTTATCCGGGATGAAAAGTACCCAGTGTGGTGCCTAGGATAATAAAGAATAATTATACTAAGTTTCATCGTAATCGAACCAGTAGTTTTTGCGTGATGCCTGAACAAACAGTCAGTCAGACGACAAAAAAACATTTTAATCACATTTTTGGGCTCGGTGTCGGTCTAGTAACACCCCCTGACATTTATTTTTTTGATATTTTCAATGTACAGAATTTTAACTTCTACAGATTTATTTTAAGTATAGATAAATATAACATTCTGTCTAATTAATATAACATAGATAGTTATGCAGATTCTAATTCGAAAACGGACTAATATTTCCAGCTTAATAATACAGCAAACACAATAGTACCCCTATACACAGTCCCAATAGCAAGCAAAGACATTAAATTCTAATTTCCCGGTAAAACTATAAGCTCTAAGTATTGATATTTAGCATTGCACAAACAACAGTGTTGCAGAGTTCACTCCCGACTAGTCTCCGAGGATCTGAACCGTGGAACTTAGCACTTAAATATAATTTATTGTTTGACATACTTTAGTTATTGTTTTGTGAATTTTAGGTCAGGTTTTGTTATTAAAGGATTTATTTAGAGGTTTTTTAATGAGAAATCATCAACTTACTTTTCTCGCTCTTGCTCTAGGTGGTGCGCGAGGGAGTGTCAGACTTTTACTGATTCAGCTGTGTTCTTTCAGTTGCACTTTGCGTTCCAGGATCACACTAACTCTTTAAAATAGTCCTGGAGCCCTGGTCCCTTTGGGCACACCATAATTATGGCGGTAAATCCTCTCTTTGAGAGACGTCGTGGCATCCTCGCCTACCGCATGACGCCGGTGTTCACCAGACATGGTAAGTTCCGGAGGTTTCTGCACCGAATTCGTGCGGAAGAAACGCCCGGGTGTAACCGTTGTGTGGATTGCGATTTCCAGCCACCGGCGAGCAATGGGTAGCTCGCGGTCCGGCCGTTCGGTAACCGTTCTGACTGAGCTCGATTCGTCGACGGTGCGTAGTGTACCACGCGCGCCTCAAAAAAATGACAACAAACTATAGGAGCCCAGCAGGGTCGAAGCCTACTGGGGCCATAGGTTGTGTAAAAGTATACCCCGGGCCCTGGAACGAAGGCAAACAAGGAACAGGAGTGGGTTCTAGTCAGTAAAAGTCTGACATGCCCTCGCGCCCCACCTATGAGTGGGAGAAGACATTGGATAATTTCCAAACTACAAAAAAAGCCCTGGCCCCTTAAAAAAAACAGCGTCCCTCACCAGGTCGTCACCGTCGGTCCACCTTGAAAAAAGCGTTCCAACACTGCGTCTTCCGGCACGCGATCGCCACTCCAGCCTCCCTAGCCAAATTACAATCGTATCGTTCGTGCCGAACGCCTCGAGTAGGCCACGCCCCCGATTCCTTTGTTCATCTCAATACTCAGTCACATGATCAGAACAAAGGAATCGGAGGGGTGGCCAACTCGAGGCGTTCGGCGCGAACGAAACGATTGTAACTTGGCTAGGGGAGCAGAACCTTTTGGCCCTATCGACCATCTTTTCAATAATAGTTAGCATCCATAATTAATTTACTAAGTTGAATGTTTTTGGTGCCTTTTTTGTGCTATTAATAATAATTACAAGATCACTTCCCTGTTAAAAAGACTTATAAGAGGTCCCTTGTCAATTAGATATCCCAGCATCTAGTTTACCGACCAGTTTTCTCTATCAATTTTATTTACCCAACATCGACAAATATAATCAGACCCCTCCCTCTAATACACTTTGGTTGACTTCTTTAGAAATTCGATTTCATGTAACACTGGTTTCCAGTACTCGGTTCATAAGTCTTTGGAAATGGTGAGGGGTTGTCAACCTTCGCGAAATATTGCAAACGATCTATAGAAATGTGTATTTTATTGTTTTCCCATACAGTTCGATTTACGTTGTCATAGTATAATTGGGTAGTCAACAGTCTGTCTACATAAGTACCACTCGCCATTCGTATCGATCAAAAAATTTCAATTTTTTTAAAAGCTTTTCCCGGACAAAATATTTAGTGCACACGAACGGACTAATTGCCTAATGTTTAGAGTGTCTGCAAATAGTTTTTTTTAGTTTTCCAATAAACGTTTACCGATCGTTGGCAAGTTAATTTTTGCAGATAGTTTTTATGTCGTGTTTGAAAAGTATGGGAGTAGTATTTTTTGATTTATCATTATATTTTTTTGTGAGCATCAAGATGACAAGTGTACGTCAAAAAACAGTGATTCTACACACATGAAAGCCATGTTCTAGCAATGTGAGGAATGTACGTAAAATTTAAAATTTTAACAAAAATACACCCGTCGTTCTGTCTGTATCAGACTTAAAATTTAAAATAATAATAATAATTAGAGCCCTGACCACCGGTAGCTTGGACCCTGTTTCCGATACCGGTGGGCTACTATTTTTTATATTTTTAAATGTTTTATTTTTATTTTTATTGAAATATTTAAAAATATAATTTATATGATATATAAAAATATAATAAATAAATGGAATAATAATTAAAAAAAAAAAACTATTTTTTTTCCGACTTCGGCTCACTTAAGACCTCCGGTCTTAATCATCACCATTACACACTTATAACATGGTGTATTATTATAAAACGGAGTAAATACGTACAAATACTTACTTTTAATTTTTCATAAATATTATTGTTTTAAAAAAGCTAAATTTAATTCAGTAGCCGATTCTGCTATCATGATGGGTTTAATTTGTTACATGTTAAAGATAATTTTATTTATAGGCATAGATATAAGAATTATATTACTATGCTTGGGTAGTAAACGAATTTTATTTTAGTATGGTCTGGGGTGGAGCGTGAGATAGTGTCAAACTTTTATTGACTAAAAACCCACTCCTGTTCCTTCGTTGCTTTTCATACCAGGGCCGAGTCTTCCTTTCAGAGTCAGACCCTTGGCCCCAGTATGCTTATTGGCTATTATTCTGGAAATGACCTGGTAGTTAATGTTTTACTTTTATTTCAAAAATGTAGTTCCTAACCATGAAATTAGCAGGAATAAACTGTTGCGGTACTAGTTTTATGACTTTTGTTGAGTGTTTGTGGAGTAGGTTGTAGGTACCTAGAATCAACGAAAAACCGTCATGTCGAAAAATCATAAAATATGCAAATAAATCTAATATATAAAATTCTCGTGTCACAGTTTTCGTTGCCATACTCCTCCGAAACGGCTTGACCGATTTTGATGAAATTTTTTGTGCTTATCCGGTATCTATGAGAATCGGACAACATCTATTTTTTTTTTGTTTTTTAATTTTAGATATTTTTTTTTTATTTATATAGCAAAACAATGTTTGCCGGGTCAGCTAGTATCATATATTTTGTTGCACATTTTTTATTTGGTTTTCGTCACGTCATAAATTGTTTTAATTTACCTGTCAAGTTTGTACGGGAGCCTTCAGTGCGCGAGTCCGACTCGCACTTGTCCAGTTTTTTTTAGTCTAAGAACTTAATAGAATGATATCCAGTCCTATTCAGTTTTTAGCCTTGAATAACCCAATACAAATTTACATCTATAAAATTCGTGTTTAATATCAGAAAAAAACTTATGGTGTGCCATATTACCCGATATGTCCCATTTTTGGTTAAACCCTAAGCAAATGAGAATATTGTCAATTATTTGCCGATTCTATTCATTCGTAGATATTTACCTATTATTTTGATTTGTCTTATATAACCTATCAGCTGCAAAAAGTGTATCTACTTTCACAGGTTTTTCCTAAACATAACAATAAGTCACATACTTACTTATTTGCACCTATTTTCAAGCCGTATTCCTTCAAGTACCTAATCTTTCACCCTTCATCTTTAGTAGAAACATTATTTCCCTCTCACTTACCCCATCAACTGAGTTACTCGTACACCCTAAAGCGTCGGTCAAACTGACGCAAGTCCCGCGTGTAATGCGCCCCAAAATTCGCTCAACGCGTCAACTAACTTGTATGGAGACGTTTAACACAGCAACTAGTCACGTATCTTCCTGATCATTGACACCATCAGTCGCATATAGTAATCCACGCGATAAACGCCGCAGTTTGAACAGTGCTTAAGGCTGTCAATGCCACGAAACGCCACCACTATCAAACCCAGCTAATGTAGTATCGTTGTATGCGGCTTGAGACGGTGGCACATCACTCACGATTCGCGGGGGAGAAGGTGAGTGACATCACTACTTACTCGTACCAGTTCCGGGGTAAACCCGTAAATGTACCTTATTACTATGTTATCGAGTAATCTGTGTATGCTACTGGGAAATTTAGTATGATTTTGTGCGGTACAACTCTTTTGGTGTGATTTTTGAGGTTTGTGAGGAATGGGGTTTTGTAGTCGTAGTGGAGAGAGAGTACATAGGGGTTTTAACCTCGGATTACAGTTACTTTCTTTCAGTTGATGCTCCCTCCATATTGCAGTGCATCATATTTGCTTTTTTTTTGTTTGTTTTTGCTTTTTTTTTAGCCAACGTAGATGACTTTTATGCAATTACGTGCCAAAAAAGTGGCGTCGGTGGTGAGACGAGTACGAGGGAGCCTGAACAGCGTTTTGAGAATGATTAGCGTGCAGGGGTAGGTGCGTCTAACTTTATATTATTACTGGATTATTACTAACATTAGTTAATAGTTAAATTCTAGTTAATAAAAACTTTTATGGACTGTTTTGTCTGAATAAAAAGATTTTATTTTTTATAATTCTTCTGTATGTGTGTTTGTCAGACTCCTCGTACACAACTTGACAGATTTGAAGAAAATTTTGTGTGTTTATCCTGGATGGTTTGAAAATACAATTGAACCCGGTAGGTGCAGCTGCAATCGGTATTCAATCAGCATAGTTGGTATTGGCGGCAGGACAACGTCTGTCGGAACCACTAGTAATGAATTAAAATTTTTAGGTACCTGTAAAAAAAAATAATGTAGATTGAAAAAGAACTGGGCAAGTGCGAGGCAAACTTACATAAATGCATAGTTCAATTCCCGAAAGGTGAGTCCAATATAAGACCTTGCTTTATGCCAAATTTCAGGATTCTGGGTCAACGGAAAGTAGCATAAGAATTTTGATTCACTTGATAGTGTTAAAATATACGTTTTTTGCGACATAAACAGCCGTATCATTATTTTTTTTAAATTTAGAATTTTAATTTTTTCACAGCTTCAAGAGACCGCAAACTTGAGTATATGATTTTAATTTCAACTCTATACCTTCACGCATTTCTGAGATAAAGGATCTTAACAGACAGACAGACAGACGGACGCACCACAAAGTGATCCTATAAGGGTCGGAACCCTTATAGGATCACTTTGTGGTGCGTCCACCGTTTTCACCTTTTGAGGTACGAAACCCTAAAAAAATATATATTACAATTACAGCTTAACTAGTCTGTCACAAAAAACAATCATCGTAACTCAAATTGGGAATTGAACTGTTTTTATAGATAAGTTTGTACGGAACCCTCAGTGCGCGAGTCCGACTCACACTTGTCCAGTTTTTTTTATAAGTATTATCTATACTTATATTATAATCTCTATTATAATAAAGAGAAAAGATTTGTTTATCTATTTGTAATGACTAAACTCAAAAACTACTAAACCGATTTTAAAAATTCTTTCCGCAGTAGAACGCTACTTAATCACTGAGTGACATAAGCTATATACTTTTTACATAGAAAGAAAGAAAATTGCGTTTAATGGCATTACAAAAAAAAAAAAACGGAATCACCTTAAAATTAAACAAATAGTACATTGCGTAATGCCAAATGGGCCTCAGCTCATCACAATGCCAAATGGTAACATAAGGCCACTACCTGACGCTGATTTTCAGCTGCAGCCCTTAGGTGCCATATGCTTGCAAATAAGAAATATTCATTAAAAATCTAAAATTCGTTCTAATACAAAATAGTACATTGAGTAATGCCAAATGGGCCTCAGCTCAGCATAAAAAGCCACTAAGGCAACACAAGGTCATCACCTGACGCTGATTTTCAGCTGCAGCCCTTGGGTGCCATATGCTTGCAAATAAGAAATATTCATTAAAAATCTAAAAGGTTCTAATACATAATTTCTATACATAATTTATCGTCGTCACGCGGGCAAAATCATTGGTATAAGTTAGTGTGGGAAAAAAATTGAAAATATCTAAATACAAAGTTTTCCGATTCAGCAGCGGAAAATCAACACTACCTTTTATGCATGTAAATAGAAAAAAAATACCTCATATCCTAGCGACCCTTCCTTGAAAACCACACCTTTGTAATCTTTAAGATATTTCCCGTATACCGTAGTAACACAATGGTTTTACGGAAAATCCCTTTGTAATAGGCCTTTAAAGGTATGTTTTGGGTCTAATGTGATTGTCCCTTTCCAGTATTTTCGCGGTCAATTTGATTATTTTATTTTCACAATGCCCTCTCGCTACATTAACTTGTAAGCACTTATTTACGGTGTTGTGGACCTTAGTTACTTATTTTGAGTGATATTAATAGGTTGTTAGTTCAATGGCGTATTAAAGACACGTATATATTAAAGAGTGTCCAAGGAGTTTCTTGCCCATTCTTCTCAATAGCGATCGACGCTTTGGAACGTGCGTGTCGAAGCAATTTCATATAAGACGTACGTCGTCTTATATGAAATTGCTTACGTAGTTATTTAGTTTTTTTTTCTTCTTCTTCAATGTGTATGGATTTGTTATTAGGGTATTATAGTTTTTATTAAATTTATTTTTTTAGTTTGTAAGTTCTACTGTACAACGCCTTGGACGTCTTCTGTAACGTTGTACAAGTACTTGTAAATAAATAAATTACAAGTAGGCGCGCCGGAAAAAAAAATTCGCCCAAGTGTGAATCGGACTCACGCACTACGGGTTCTGCAACGACCGTAGCAAAAAATGGAAAAAAAATTAGGTTTTTTATATGGGAGCCTCCTTAAATATTTATTTTATTCTGTTTTTTAGTATAAGTTCTTATAGCGGCAACAGAAATACATCAATTGTGAAAATTTCAACTGTCTAACTATTAAAGAGACCGACAGACGAACGGACAGCGCAGGAACCACGGAATCCTAAAAACTTCACTGTTATCTAATGCGACTACAGCCGAATTGAAATCAGGCTGAACGTGTGGCAAAGTATATGCCGCATTGTATGCAGGGACCATTTTGGTTACCCATTGAAAGGGTTTTTGATAGGGTTTTGACAAAGTGTTGTTTTAAAACCCATTTCATATTTGTTACACTTATTTACGAAAACCCTCATCAATGGATAACCTCTTCCAAACCCTTTCGATTTGTTTACCTGTATATTCAAAAACCCATTCTTGGTGGTTTATACTTTTTAGCGGTAAGACGTTTTGAACGGGTTACCCCTTCAACGACTGTAACAGAGTTACCCATTTGTACTACAAATATTGTAATTTTATCTCTCGTGCCTTACTTTAAAATACTAAACTGCATGAATGCGGTAGGTACGCGTCAAGTCGCACCACGTAATCTAGGACCTAGCGACTCCACAATCCATACACATACGATTATTCTATGGTTATTATTGCAGTGATTTTAAAGTTAAATGTATTTTTTTTTTCTGGAATAGTCGGGATTGTTTCATGTATAATCTTGTCTTTTTTACGGAATCATAAATGTCATTGGATCGTCTCACTCATCATTTAGTGCCCGAAGGGAAGGTCAAAATCTATTCTTCCACTCAAACGTAATTTAAAATGATTTTATTTAAAACCCTTTGATTACCCCGACAAACCCTTTCAAAGGGTTATCTGCTTCAATTGGAACCGGTAACATCTTGAACTAGTTAACTAATTGATAGGGTTACCATAACGTTAGTGTTATGAAAGGGCTAACACTACGAAGAGGTAACATTTTCCGTCACTGTACGCATACAATCTGTAACCCTTTTGAAAGAATTAACATATATTCGGGGTTGTACGGTCCCTGATTGTATGCGTACTTTGTATTTGTATTTTACCCTGACTGCTAAGCCGGATGTCGTGGGTTCGATTCCCACCCAGGACAAATGTTTGTGTGATGAGCACAATCATCTGTTCTGTGTCTGGGTGTAATTTGTCTATAATATGTATGTATTTAGAAATTTTAAGTATGTGTTTTAGTTGTCTAGTACTCATACCACAAGCTCTGCTTAGTTTGGGACTAGATGGCATTGTGTGAAAGTTGTGAAATATTATTATTTTTCGTTCGTCAAAATGGCTTAGTAACGCGAAGCCTAAATACAAAATCACATCGCATCGTGGATACACCGTTTTGAAAGTTTTAGTTCCAATAAATCGCCGCAAGTAGCACTGCATAAGAACAACTCAACGGACTCGCGCACTGAGGGTTCCGTACAAATTTACCTATGAAAACAGTACATTTCCCAAATTGAGTATTTTTTTTCGTTTGGGAAAGAAAAAAAAACTTTATTGACTAAAAACCCACTCTGTTCCTTATTTGCCACTGTTCCAGGTCCCCGAGGATCTCTATCGCATCACCCATGGCCCCAGTTGGCTTCGACCCTGCTGGGCCCCTACGGTTGCTGACACCTCCTTGAGACGCGCGTAGAACACTACACGCCGTTGACCTTCTCCTTTGCTACCATTACTGCTTCGCAAAAGGAGGCGACCGCCTGCCACTCCTCCTCGCTCCGGTCCATGGCCTGTACCAAGCATGCGCGAGAGATCACTGCCACCGCTCTCCCCCATAAGGACACGGCGGTGCTCTGTCCAGGCGGGGCACACCTCTACCGTATGCTCCAGGCGATCCACACAATGGTGACACCAGGGCTTTTCTTCCACACGAATCCGGTGCAAAAACCTCCCGAACTCGTGTCCGATGAGGACCGGCGTCATGCGGAAGGTAAGGACGCCGTGTTGCCTTTCCAGCCACTCCTCAAAAAGGGGACTTACCACCATAATTATGGCGTGGTTCGCGACATTCGCTGTTTTATCCATTGGAGTATCTCAACTTCAAGTACAACCCTTGAGCGCCGACGTCTGTACAACTTGAATGACCTTGAAAAATGCTAAATTCTCGTTTTGTACAAACGTTTGTACGAATTTTTTTCGCCGAAAATTTTAAAACAGTTTTGTGTTGTATTTTTGGTGATTTACGTAAAAACGCGCAATTACGTTATAATAATACCCCCCCCCCCCCCCCGCGCGCGAGGAGTTAACAATCTTATTTGTATTATTTAAATTCATTGTGTAGTAGAAATGTTTGTTTGTTGTACTAAATCTGTATTGTAAGCATGTTTTATTGCTGTCATTTCGATAAAATCTCATCTAATTTCTTGTATCTAGGCCATTTGAGTAAATAAAGTCTTAGTTTAGATGAAACTAATTTTGCTGATTGGTTTTTGGTAAAATAAGTTGCTTTTTCTTTGGACATTGGTGTGGTAGGCAAGCTGGATTTATTCAGAAGGTTAGGCCATTTTTGGAGATTAAACTTTTTTTTTAGTTGGGAAATCATTCAATGACTACCTTCGCTCTAGGGTAGTGCGGGTTAAAGTCTGACACAGGGTGTGTCAGACTCGCGAAGTTGACGACACGGGTACGGTCCAGACGGGCCGTCCGCAAGCTCTCGTAGAAGATTAAGCTGTGGCTCAGAAAGCATGCTAACCCGTTGGTTCTAGCTGTCATTTATAGATCTTTGACAGTTGTTATGAATAGTCAGAACCCAGGAAATCTAACATCAGATTGACGAAGGGCGGTAAGTCCTCTCTTTGAGAAGTGGCTGGAGAAGAGTCAGAGCGTCCTCGCCTTCCGCATGACGCATGTTCTCACCTCCTCGTCCTTATTGTAAAGTGTAAGTTCGGAAGGTTCCCGCACCGGATTCAGGTAGAAGAAATGCCGTGTCGCTATTGTGCGGGGCGCCCGAAAGACACGGTGGAGCATACTGTCATAGACGTGTACACGAGGGAACGATAGGCAGCACTGGTTCAGGCCATGGCCCGGAACGAGGGGGAATGTATTTTTAGAAATTATAGCACTATTTACTGGCGAGCCAATATTTTTGTGGTCCAGTATTTGTCTTATTATAAAATAAATCATGTGTTCTTTCTTATTATAAATCATCTGGTTTTTGATTGATTAACCTTCCAAGTCATTGTTTTTCTAACAAGAAAATTGTAGGTAGGAAACCTATTCTGTTCGTAAATATTAGAATTTCTCAACATATTATATTTGGTCGGACGGAAATACGTCGTAATTTCCACACAAGTGAGTTATTGACAAACACCTAAGCCTTATTTACAATGATTTGTTTTCTTTTCAGACGAGAAAAATAAGATATTTAGGGTATTAATCCCTATCAACAAAAATCTTCCGTTGGTGATAGAAAAACATATACTATCGAATTGTAAAATTGTATTGCAATTGTTTGTATTGTTGTGTGTTGATATCGCTGTCAGCGATAAGACCGCTTTTGTACCCATAGATTTACGTTAATGTAAAAGTTTTTGTTACTATTTTGGTGTACAATAAAGTTTATTCTATTCTATTCTAATTGTGACAAAGGCTCAGGCAGGTCGCGATTTGGTAAAGTCGGTGTTAAATAATGAAGAGACAAAACTATTATAGAAACACCGACTTCCGAAATTAAAGTTATTTTGCACTTTTCAGTGTTATTTTTTTACATTGAAGTCGGTTGTATTTTTTTTGTAAAAAGATTTTTGTACTTAGCGTTTGTCGGGAACGCTAACAGAAAAGTCATTTGTCTAAAGCGCCAAAGCCACGGTAACTTTTTCGGAAAATTCCGCAGAAACCTTTGCAGGACCTACTAATACCTTTTTTGTTAACCCCCGAGGGAAAAGAGAGGGGGAACGCTAAATAAGGAACCTAGGTAGACTATAGATTGATATACAAAAAAAAAAACTAATTACATACTCATTCATTCGTTCATATTCATTGAAACTATTAGGTATTAATTATTAAGTACATTGCGGTCCCTCGACTCAGTGACGCTCATCTTTAAAATATTTATAGATTCTTTTAATGAAGTTAAAAGGCTGGAAGAGTAATATATTAACTTATTTTTTACTTTATTTTTGTGTCGGGTTTTTTTTTAATTCTTAATTTTTCTAAGGGTATACAACATTCGTTTTAGTATATGCGAAACCCGAAACACATGTTTAGTATTTTTATGTAAAGAATCTATGTACAAAATTTCATAACTGTATCATAAAAAAATCACAAAGTTATAAGCTTGTTATGTCAGCAAAAATACATAGTTACCAGGGCATTCGGGCGACTGAGGGGTTGTTTTGCACTTGCACCCAGCTGTTTGCTGGCGCCTAATACCCGCTATGGCCTGCCGTGACCTGTGTTCTACTTAGTGCCGGTGGTGTCCAACTTGTGACCTTATTTAAATATTTTTTTGGAAAAAATATAACATGGTGTGAAAACTATTGGAATCCATTCAGTTACTGATTCTGAACAAACTGTATTCAGGTTTCGCATAAACTAAAAATAATGTTGTAGGATGTATCTACTACATCCTACAATATGTCGAAAACAGGCATACAAGTCGAACAAAAAAGAGATGGCGAGGCGAGATGTTTTAGACGCGTAGCTTTTTTCATGGAGTTCAAAGTCATTAAATAACTCCTCTCGAAGTGAGTGAAGCCAGAGAGAGTGTCAGACTTTTAGTGACTAAAACTCACCTGTGTTCTTCCAGTTGGTCTTTGCGTTCCAGTGCCTCTGTCGAACAACCCAGCTGTCCTTGGACACCGTACCGTGACGGTTGGTTTAAGTCGGCGTCAGGGATGGGTACCCAAAGGTTTTAGAAAGGCCATTGCCCAGCTATAGAGCGGTAACGGCTGGATAACAAAAACCAAACTGGGCAAGTGCGAGTCGGACTCGCGCACTAAGGGTTCCGTACAAACATAACTATGTAAACAGTTCATCTCCCGAATGGGGTCTCGAAGATTTTTCCGAATTGCAAAATTTTTTTGGTAAGATAACAGCAAATTTACTGTTTTAAGATTTATTCCTATATCTATAAGACCTTACAAACATAACATATTCAGCCCTTTTAATGTTCCCACGGCTGGGACTCAGGCCTCCTCTCTAAGAGAGGGAATGGGCTGTAATCCACCACGCAGGCCCAGTGCGGGTTGGTATACTTTAAGACCTTGCTTTATGCCAAATTTCAGGTTTCTGGGTTAACGGGAAGTACCATATGAATTTTGATTCCTTTGAGAGTGTCTGAACTTCAAGGGACCGCAGACCTAAGTATATGGTATAATTTCAACTCTACGCGTTCCCGAGATAAAAGGTCTTGACAGACAGACAAATAGATAGACAGACAGACGGACGAACAACAAAGTGATCCTATAAGAGGTCCGTTTTTCCTTTTGAGGTACGGAACCCTAAAAACTGTGTGAAATTTCTCTCATGAAACCAACATTGTTAGAAATTACTAACCACTTATAATGATGCAATAAAAAACTAATCACAATGCAAACCTTATACGGCCCACTTGTTAGGAAATAATAAAACTCGAACATAATCCTTGTAATAAACAATAAAATAGCCTCATTAACCCACCACCATATTTCCGACCACAGAGTGTGGAACTGCCTGGTGGAGACCTGGAGACCATCCTCACGCCCCGACCCGGGTGGCGAGCCTTACGGCCCCTTCATGACCTTGCCGCTGTGAGCGGTAGTTAAGCGCGGGGCGGCGAGCGGTAAGATCAAAAGTATGAAAATGTTTGAAGCACTCCACGATTTACCGCTCATAGCGAAAACGCACGCGGTTACCGATGCCGCCCCGCTCGCTGAGAGGAATCTCGGTATGCATTGCTTAACCTCGAAATCTTTTTTTGCCTTTTAAATACTATAAAATACTTCTCCAATCCTATCTACATCCTACTTTAGTACTAAATAATATGTAAATATGAACTCTCTCTCTCTCTCTCTCCTAGAGAGGAGACCTGATTCCCAGCAGAGGGAATATTCAAAGGCTGACTAAGCTATTATGCTCTCTCTCGGGTTAAAAAGTATCCTATTATGCTATTCCTGGATTATTGATTTACTTGTGTGCCAACTTCCATCCAAATCCGTTTCGGAGTTAGAGCATAAAAGAGTAACAAACATACACATAAAAACAAAGTTTTGCCTTTATAATATTAGTATGTGATGTAATGTGATGTGATGTAACCAATACAATTTTTAGTAGCGACCGCCGAAGCGACTCCTTGGTCTATGTTACTGATACTACAAAGTAACCGAACAGTTTACTGTGCATTATTTTTAATTACTATTTGAATATTAAACTTTGTTATACGACCGTGAGTTAGTGACTCCGAGTTACAGTTTACAAAGTTTACAATAGAACGGGGAAGTTTGTAACCAGGAGCATGGAAATTATGGAGATTCGATGATTGTAACGTGTTTGCAAATCGCACTTTCACTTGGATCGTGTAGGGGTCAGCCAACACGACCAGTCCATCATCAGTCGTGTTAGTTTGAAAGATTTTCGCAACCCTCGCCATGTCTTTATTGGGATCAGGATTCAGATAACGACAGTATCATAACATAAGGCTCACTAGAAGTTGCAATACGCGGATGTGCCATTGTGCAGCTCAGCCCCCCTAGCCAAGTTACGATCGTTTCGTTCGTGTCGAACGCCTCGAGTAGGCCACGCCTCATATTCCTTTGTTCTGACGTCATCTCAACGCTCAGTCACGTGGTCAGAACAAAGGAATCGGAGGCGTGGCCTACTCGAGGCGTTCGACGCAAACGAAACGATCGTAACTTGGCTAGGAGGGCAGTTGTTCTGCAATCCTATGATTGTGTCAACTCGCAGGCAACTAGTTTAGTCAGCCATTCATTTAAGATTGGCCTGAATTATATTCAGCCGATATGTCTATCTAAATCCACTCGAAGGCCGATTGTACATACGTCTGTACAACTTGAATGACCTTGAAAAACGCTTAGCTGTCGTTTTGTACGAATTTTTTTAGCCGCAAATTTTGGTTTCTATATCTTTGTTTTTCCAAAAAAAATTTAGAAAAAGTTTTTTTTTGGTGATTTAAGTAAAAACGCACAATTACGTAATAATAATACACCGGGGCACCCGAGGTGATATTGTAAACTGGCTAGCTGGCTGATGCTTAGGCTATTTACATTATTTGGTCAGCAGGCATTATAGGTATGATTAGGGAAATTAGGTATCCTGTCACGGATCTAATCTTGGTTCGAAGCACCCGTCATCCCCTTCACGTTTCATTCCTTTTAACTCTGCAGACAGAAATAGGAAACCTGCAGTGGCACTCCATCGGTTTACCTAACGACCATCGTAAGCACATGCCCTGCCGAACATCAGTAAATCAGTTATATTTTTACTTAGCCCAGTAGTTAAAGTCGTGTCTAGTTGTTTGGTCGAATGGCTGAATATCATTCAGGCTGATAGTTAAATGGCGAAGTTTAATAACAAAGCTAGGCTATTAACTGAATGGTTGAGTAAGCTATTTGACAGCGACATAAACGTTCTACATTCACGTTTATTGAGAGATCTTGGTCAGCTTTTGACTCTTAGAATTTAGTGGAGATAAACAACCCCAATATTATCTGAGAAGTAATTTCATTTTGTTTTTTCTTTATGTTTATAAGTTTTAAAAATTCTACGTTAATTAATGTAAGTAGTAGTAGTAGTATGTACCGTTTTAATTAACTATAAATAAAATAAATAAATTTTAAATCATGGTTCTTTAAATCCTTAGCTGTACCTACACAATGGGTAGCTCGCCGTCCGACCGTCCGGTAACAGTCCGGACCGAGCCTAAATCGTCGACGGCGCGTAGTGTTCGACGCGCGCCTCAAGGAGATGTCAGCAACCGTAGGGGCCCAGCAAGGCCGAAGCCTACTGGGGTCAATGGTCTGATTCTGAAAAGTAGAATCGGCCCGGGTATGAAAGGCAACGAAAGAAAAGGAGTGCGTTTTTAGTCAATAAAAGTCTGACACTATCTTCAGCTCCGCTCAAGGGCGGAGGATGTCATTGGATTATCTTCCCAACATTAAAAAAGCTGTACCTATTACGCGCCTCAAAGAGATGTCAGCAAAACCGTAGGGGCCCAGCAGGGCCGAAGCCTATTGACGCTGTGGGTTGGCCATCGAAAGTGAAACCTGGGGTCCTGAAACGCAAGGCAAAGAAAGAAAATAGGAATGGATTTTAGTCAGTAAAAGTCTGACACGCTCTCTCGCTCCACCCTAGAGCATTGGATGATGTCTTACTTAAAATAAAAAAAACGTCCTACCTAACTTTAAGCTACCAACTTATTAATTTAAGTTGTGTAGATTTATTTTGAACATAGATAGAACAAGAAAAATAAAAACACTAATTTTATTAACTAATTAGAATTACAATACACAATAACTCATACCTAAAATATGGCGTCAAAAAATTCTTCCTCATCGCTGTCGACTGGAAATGTGCCCAAATGACTGGCAGTATTGCCACATTGTATGACAATGTATAATCTCTGACCGAGGTAAAAGCCAGCCCTAGGGTCAAGCGAAGTGTCAACTAAGCGTTTGGATATTTCTTTAAAGGAACCAACTAGTATCTTTATGACCACTTTGGTCATATTGAGGTATCTTTTGTCGTATTCCCATGCGATTTCTCCTTTGTTTCCACAATACTAAGTGAGAGAAACTTTGTAACAACACTCAAATAGTTGACTTGAAGTTATGAAGAGATTTCATGCGGATTTGATACGCTCCGTGGCCTATACTTAGTTTTGTTTAATGGCTGAATAAATGACGAGGGTTTCAAGGGTTGATATTGTTTAAAGTAGGTTATAAAGCCGGTTTTGGTTGTCATAATAACATTAGTTTACTGCGTAATGATTATGGAGCTTAAGGCTTGCAAGCGTCTTAAGCGTATCAGGCTGAAGTGTTCTGCCCCCTTAGTCAAGTTACGATCGTTTCGTTTGCGTCGAACGCCTCGAGTAGGCCACGCCTCCGTTTCCTTTGTTCTGATCACGTGACTGAACGTTGGGGTAACGTCAGAACAAAGGGATTGGAGGTGTGGTCTACTCGAGGCGTTCGACGCAAACGAAACGATCGTAACTTGGCTAGGGGGGCTAGAGTGAAAGCGTAGCGTTAATAGGCCTTTTAAAAGTCAACTGACTTTGATGGTATCTGGTTACAAATATGGAAGATCCAATTCTTGAATAAAAATTCATCGAACAATATATAAAAACTCGTACCAGCTTTTTTTTTAAAGTGGGAAATTATTCAATGACTTCTCTAGGGCTGAGCTGTTAGGCGTGTCAGATTTTTACTGACTTAAAACACACATAGTTTCCTTCTTTACCTTGCGTTTAATTAGTATTGATTGATTAAAAGTGCTTTGTAAAAGAACCACTGTTTTTTCCTCAAAACCTTTCTTGAACCTATACTTATATGCAAAATCTTCGTTACTCAATTCAAACGAATCCCCATGATAACAATGTCTGTAAGATCACCGAGAGGTTTCCAAAATAGCATAATAATAAGCAAAGCTAACCTTAGCTTAGCTTAGTCAGTCTTATAATGTTCCCACTGTTGGGACTCAGGTCTCCTCTCTAGGAGAAGGAATGGGCCGTAATCCACCACGCGGGCCCAGTGCGGGTTGGTGGATATCACATGTCTTCGAATTTTTGGTTCTAGGACATGCCGGTTTCCTCACGATGTTTTCCTTCACCGTTTTGAGAGCAGTGGTGATGAAATAAATTACACAAAGTAATGCGCCTGGCTGGGTTTGAACCCGCGACCTACAGCTCGTGAATCAGGGCCATTACCACTCTACCACCACTGCTCTCTAGCTATAGCTTTTGCTAATGGTAGAACAATGTTGATACGCTTAATGCATTTTCCGTCACTTTCTTTTTTATTGATGGTGCTTGACTGCGATCCCACCTGATGGTAAGTAGTAATGCCATCGTTGATGGTGAGGTGCACAAATTTATTAAGAGCCTATTCTCTCTAGCTTTGAAGACACATAAATTATAATCCGACGGGAAGACCGCAGCAGGCAAATTGTTCCAGCGGTATAAACGACGAGGTAAAACCCTTAGTCCGGATCGTAGAAGTTTCAACAACATAAGAATGGATACTCGCTATGCGTCGGGGGGTTGTTCGATGGTAGAAATGAAATTGCGGAATCAAGTCATGCCATTCTTGTGCACTCTCCAAAATGCATCAGATCTGCTAACACCCTAAAGCATCCAGAATAAATGGATGAAGAATATAATGTAATTCGTAGCTCCCGTCAGCTACATTGTAAGTTTACGAGACAGTATCATATCATGTGCACCATTAAGTGTTTTAATATCATGTCTCTTGCGGTGCTTTATAAACTTTCAAGACATTGTCTGATGGCTTTGGAGCTTGTACAAAGGCTGGAGTTAAGTTTTAGTGCGAAAACTCTTAGTGTTATTATAGCAAATCCTCGTGTCAGTAGAAAATTGATAAAAAGAAACTTAGGTTACATAAGTACCATCAACACCGGAGATACTCCGGGCTTGTGAATGGCGAGCAATGGGTAAGTCACCGTCCGGCCGTCCGATAAGTATCAAGCTCTGGTCGAAGATATGTTGTATTCCACGTGCCCCTCAAAGCGAAGTCAGCAAAAATTTATTGGGCCACTTATGACCGACGCCTGCCAGGGCTGCCGAATGTTCGAAAGAGTTACCATAGCCCACTCAAAAAGGAAAACTGAAGGAACACTGAGTTTTAGTTAGTAAAGTCTGACACTCCTTCCAGGTCCACCCAGAATGGGAGAAGTAATTTGATGATTATAGACTAACTTCCGCCGCCCCTTGTGAAAATTGCTTACTCCATATAAACTTTGGACCCTCGTTTCATCCCTTTAGGGGGTGAATTTTGGAAAATCCTTCACTTAGTGCTCTTTTACGTCATTAAAGGAAACCTTGTGCAAAAATTTCATGCTTCTACTCCTAGTAATTTCGGCTGTGCGTTAATATATCAGTCAGTCAGTTTCTCCTTTTATACACCCCTATTTTTTAATTAGTACAAAAAAATGGGCTCTATTTGTACCCGTTACTGATCATATTGATGTAGACAAAAGTAAAAAAAAAGAACGAACTCCCAAAATTGTCCACGAAAATTTGTCATAATTGGTAAATTCATAATTTAATCTAACAAAATTGCTACTGGAAAATGCCATCGCAGTGTTTTTCCATTGTTTTTCGTTCATAATCAATAGCCAGTACAATATTTCCATACATTGAGTAACATTTTGGGATATAAACAAACGCTTTGCTGTTTATGAATATTTTTTATTGAGACTTTTCTTAAATAATAATAATCTTTATTTTGTACGTTTAACACACACAGTAACAGTATATAATGACATGAACAGATATACACACTACACGGTAGACTGATCAGTGGAAATAAAATGAACATTTGACTCCTAAACTATTTATGAGAAATGAAAATATTAGAGGAAGTTTGAAAGTGGCGCCAGTGACTGAAAAGTTGAAGGGGAATTTCATTCCGGCGAATCGTTTGTCTTGGTCTGGTCATGTAAAGAGAAGAGATGAAACACATGTTACTAAAAGAGTTATGAGTATACATTTGGAAGGGTGGAGAGGGAGAGGGAGGCCAAAGAAAAGATGGATGGATTGTGTGAACAGTGATATGAAAGAAAAGGAAGTTAGTGATAGTATGACGGTTGACAGGATAGAATGGAAGAAAAAAACGGGTTGCGTCTACCCCAAATAAGATGGGACAAGGGTAGGAAGATTTGGCTCGTAAACTAAGTAAAATAAATACTTGTATCTCAGGAGCCAGTTCTTCCGTACAGATGATTAAAAATAAATGATATTAGGTACAATTAAGATAGCCTTTATATAGACGTGTAACAGTATAGGGGAATAGTTATGCGATGATTGTTAGTAATGATTCGGTTTAATCATAAGACAGTTTCTGCAACCAATTAGATTAACAAGACAAATATATATAGGCAACAAACATACAGTCAAACGGGGTGAATAGGAACGCAGGGGTTAATAGGAACAAGAGTTTAAAAGGGATCTTCACGTTAATTAACAATTTTTTCCCAGCATTTCATCATCATCATCATCATTTCAGCCAAAAGACGTCCACTGCTGGACATAGGCCTCCCCCAAGTGCCGCCACAATGAACGGTCCTCTGCGTCTCGCATCCATCGTACTCCCGCAACCGTTACTAGGTCATCGGTCCACCTGGTAGGAGGCCTTCCAACGCTACGTCTTCCGGTACGTGGAGCATTTAAGTCCTCCTGTAATAATAATGTCATTAATTGTAATAAAAACGATGCTTTGATAGAAATAAATTATATAAATAAATACCAATGTGAAAAACCTAACTAAAGTTTTGTTCCTATTTACCCCTGCGTTCCTATTCACCCCGTTTGACGGTATATAGACAAGATAAATATTAACAAGACCTTTTCTAATAAGCTATTTAAGTATTTGTACTAATTAAAAACTAATGGTGTATATATAGATTTATAGGAAAACAATCACATGTGTTTTTTCTTTGCATTTCAGGGCTACAGTAAGTCTGTCGAAAAATCCCGTAAAAAAACATCAGGGCTGAGGGATTGTTCAATAGAGTGACTGCGGCCCTCTGACACGCCCTTTCCTTTCGGAACCATTTAAAATTAATCTGAGGGGCCTTACCATGAAGTGTGTAAATATCAGTCTTGCGAGGGAGAAAGAGGAATGGAGCTTATACACTAGGGTATTTCATGATTTTAAAAATTTCGAGTTTTGACTTCACTCGAATTCTTAAGAGCATTCATCCGTTAAAATCACGCAGAAGCTAATCTAGTGTATGGTTTAAAAACATTTTAAAACGGTCGTATAGTTTTCCCATTAGAACAGTTCTTAACCAAGCCGTTTTTAAAAATAACGGTCGACGGTCTACGCAGATACGAAATAGTAGTTAAACCGTGTATGATAAACTTACAACAATTTTACTTTAAAAAAAAATATTGACTAGAGCATGGATTAAAAAAAACAAGATTGCTGTAAGTTTTCATTTAAGTATAGTAATCTCAAAACTGTCATTTTAAGTCATTTTTCGAGATATTAAACGTGTTAGTTTAGGATAAAATATCAGACTTCTTTGTTTTTTTTAGACTTATAAATTAAACACA
The DNA here is from genome assembly GCA_949316375.1 of Mythimna vitellina. Taxonomy (NCBI): domain Eukaryota; kingdom Metazoa; phylum Arthropoda; class Insecta; order Lepidoptera; family Noctuidae; genus Mythimna; species Mythimna vitellina. Next base: position 13,349,698 of record OX438706.1, read on the forward strand.
TTTACGATATAAGACATGGTACAACAATTTTTTTCTTAGCTTATTTTTTACACTACGATTAATTATTTAGTATCACTATATAATAGACGCGGATTTGTGCAAACGCGTCCGTCCGAAATCATTGATTTTGGCTTCTGCGTGGTTTTAACGAATGAATACCACTCTTAATACCACTCATGCACAGTGTTCTTCTACCAAAAATCACCATAATCGGTTAATATTTAGAGGTTGCACTACGCCAATGAAGTTTTCTCATGCAGCTAGTACTACGTCATCAGTCTAGGTTAAATTTTTAATATTAATATTTTTTACAGTGAATCGTAGTAAGTGTTATTAGTGTGTTGTTGTGTCTAGTAAAAGTTACTTCCCTCATCTGTAAAAAATAATAATAATTAAATGGACGTACGTATTGGCGTTGTGCAACCTTTAAATATTAATAGACTATAGTGATTTTCTCCAATGACAGTTAACAAATGTAAGGATTTTCATATTTTTTAGGGTTCTGTAAGACAATCTGCAAAAATGGAACCTTTATATGATCACTTTCTTGTCTAGACCCTTTTTCTCAGGAACGTGTGAAGATATCAAGTTGAAATTAATATTAAATACTAGCTGTTGCCCGCGACTTCGTCCGCGTTAACTTCGTAAAACTGTACAATCACTTTGTGCTTGCAATTCATTCCGAAAGCATCGCAATTATTTATTGTACTTTAACATAAAACGGTTAAAGGTAAAAAAGCAAATTACCTTCAGGAAACATGTTATGTACTCGTCCAGATCCAGATGTATGAACGTCAATAAATAGAAAGAGTATGTATGGGTCATAGCAGTTGGCATTTCTGCCTACCCCAAGGAACAAACATACATAAACTAATGCCTTTTGCTATAGTTTATGTATGTTTCTGGTTTATGTTCTGGTAAAACAACATTGTATGATTTTAAACCCTCGCCACAGTGAGCACGCCACAATCGCAGCGGTAATGCCTGTCTTTGAGGAGTGACTACAGAGGCGTCACGGCATCCTTTTTTCATGCAGGACTCACCTGATGTGGGTGTTCCGGAAGGTATCTGTATTGAATTCTGCGGGAAGAAACACTCAGGTCTCACCATTGTGCGGATCGCCCGGAGAATACGATGGAGTATACGGTGGAAGTCAGTCCCGCTTGGTCGGAACGCCGTCGCAGCCATGTCCTCGTGGGGGCAATTGGTGGAGAAAATGATACCAGTCTTCCTTAAGTGAAGCACTACGATCAAAGAAGGTGGGTTCCCAGCCATCGCAAACACAGGACTGCGGTGGTGCCGTCCGGCCGTCACGTCGTCGTTAGACAGCTTTGCACCTCGTTTACCTCTAGTAAACGAAGGAGCATAATCGGGACACCAACCTTCAGCTGGGTAATGTGCACTGATAGTGCAAAGCTTTAAGTGAATTCAAAAACTACCATCATCTATCAACTATCTTTCTCCACAAAAGTACTTATGAAAAATTTGGGAGAGAATGCTTGCATTGATTGTTGCAGTTTGATCATTTTGGGAGTTACTTGTTCATTCACCTATGATTTTTTTGGCGTGTATTTAACTGACGTCCCCGTATATCACACAAATGTTTTCTTGATAGTGGGAACTACCCTATAAAGAGTCTCCAACTTTTGAATGAATTTCGGCGACATCTTGTGCGTGTGTATCTCCGTCCAATCGAACTCGCATATTGATGGCCAAACCGAGAAATTACTGACGCCGATTGCCTCTATGAGGACACGGCGGTTCACCCAAGCTGAATAGTTCTCCACCGCATACTACACCAGGTCCTCCGGGCGATTCGCAAAATTGTAATATCAGGGTACTTCCAACCAAATCCGGAAAAGCAACCGTTTGAAACATTCACAACAATCCTGAGCTTGTGCATCCATAAAACAATGAAATTACGGTAAACAAATGTAGCAGCCGATTAGTATTATCCCTGAGATTGGCCTCCCTCAAGGGTTTGTTCCAGTGTTGGTCACCATTCACTGCAAGAAGGTAACGTCCAGATGTCGACGCAAGGCTGCAAGGAATCTGAGATACATCATACGTTGTCGAACTATAATCAGAAAAACACATTTGATCCCGTTTTATATGAAGCAGTGACTGCAAATAATAAAACACGCCATTATTAGGCCGCAAGGTGCCATCATCCCGGAGGACACAGTGGCGCATTCAGTGGAGGTGTGCCCCGCAAGGGCAGAGTACTACTTTGTCCTCGTGGAGGCAATCGGCGTCAGTGACCTCTCGCGCCGGGCTCTGATTTGGGTGAGATCCAGAGCGAGGAGTAATGGCAGGCGGTCGCCTCCTTCTGCAAAGCCGTAATGCTAGCGAAGGAGGAGGCCGCAAGCGTAAGGGAACGAACGTCCTCACGCCAATCCGAGATTCCGACCCCGACTACCAGCCACGGTAGATGCGGGCTTGCGGACGTCGAGCGATGGGTAGCTAGCCGTCCGGCCGTCCGGTATCTAGTTGACTGGACTGAGCTCAGTCGTCAACAGCGCGTAGTGATCCACGCACTCCTAAAAGAGATGTTGCAAAGAGCAACTGAAGGACACAGGTGTGGTTTTAGTCAGTAAAGATTGACACGCCATCCCGCTCCTACCAGAGCGGGAAAAGTCATTAGATGATTGCCAACATTAAAAAAAAAGGTGCCATCATCATCATTATCATTTCAGCCGAAAGACGTCCACTGTTGGGCATAGGTCTCCCCAAGTGTCGCCATAATGACCGGTTCATGCATCGGATTACGCGACCCTCACCAAGTTATCGGTCCACCTGGGGGCCTTCCAATGCAAGATACCATGTAACCCCTTCCGAAAATTTGGCCGTGTTATTTTAAAGTCAATAATTAAATACACATAGGTATTTACTTTTATCGCCTTTGGTTACAGTAAAAGTTGTTAAAAATGCCTCCGTCTAACACCAGTAGTTTTAAAATACACAATGCCATCTACCAAATTTAATATGAAGGTCAACTTTCATTGTCATCATTTTTTCTACTTTGAGTCTTTAGATGGCGTTGCGAGTTGCGTGTGGTGTCATATTTAACTTCTTGAAAACTTTAAATTCATGCCGTTAATATTTCATATGCTTTGTTTCATTGCGATGAAACAAAGCCTAAGTAATATATCAAGTTACACAGAATTTTAATGTATAAAAGCCATCTACATCGACTTCTAACATTTGGCGTGATACGCACACAACTAAAAACTTCTACAGATATATTATGTGTAGATATATAAAAAAAATGTAAGCATGCAAAAATATATAAAAAAATCTTATTTACCGTGAAAAAATAAAACCAAAAATTTCGCAAGAGAGCCACATGGGATTCGAACAACCGATAAATTATACGCAAGTCTAGATACGAAACCACTGCGCTACGGTCTTCGATGATTAAAATTTAAAATAGACGTTCTTATATAAACGTCATAATTGACTGGTTGGCTCCTTATCGATGATAGCGTGATGATTTTCGTTTCAGAAGTAATATTTGCAGCTAAATGGAATAATGTAATATTATTGTACGTGATTTTACTCGCCGCTTTGATTTTATTATGTGCTTTGATTAGTTTTTACAAAATATTAAGAAGATATCGAATAGAAATGTCAATTTTGTTTCGTTAAAATGGTAAAAGTTAGTTTTATTACAAAAAAAAAAAGGATAAAATAATGACAAAATTTTTAACTGTAACTGGGGATCGAACTCGCGGCAATTGTCGTTCAATACCTACATTTTCGATTATTGCTCACCCCCCATGGGAAATAGCGTGATAATTTATAGCCTATAAGTTGCCCTGACCTATAAGGATTATGTATGCAAAATTTGAACAGGATCGGTTCAGTAGTTTTTGCGCCAATTAATACCACCGCAAAATAATTTTACTGTTTTATTATATGTATAGACTACTCAAGTTAGTACCCCTAGGTGTAGTGAAAACAAAAACTTCTAAGTCAGCGCAATTTAAAGACACCCGCGTTAAGGCTTCATTTATGGCCCATATTTTGATGCTGACAAGGAAATTAAAACCTATAAAAAACTTCCGGTTGACCTAGAATCATGAAATTTGGCAAGAAGAAATGACAGCCATACAAAGATAAAAACTACTTTTTTGCGATTTACACTTATTTGCAAGTGGTAAGTTTATACAGAACCCTTTACTCCTCAGCATAATGTCTGATAAAACTAGGTACTGCTGGGTATTGCTAAGTTCTGCTGGGTACTGCTAGATACTGTGGGTACTGAAGAGTACTGCCGGATATTGCTAAGTACTGCTAGGTACTGTAAGGCACTGCTAGGCACTGGCTGGTTACTGCTAGGTACTGCTAGGCACTCCTAGTTACTACTAGATACTGCTAGGTATATAGACCAATCCGCACTGGGCCCGCGTGGTGGATTACGGCCCAATCCCTCTCCTAGAGAGGAGGCCTGAGTCCCATCATTGGGAACAATATAAGGCCGACTATGCTATGCTACAGCTAGGTTTTATTAGGTACTGCTAGGTACTGCTACGTGCTGCTGAATACTGATAGGTGATTCTAAATACCTACTCCTAGGTACAGCTACAAACTGCTAGATACAGCCTAGATTAAATCAGCATCAGCAAGACACTCACGCTGGTTTTCAAATGTAATCCAAGAGCGTCATAGATGGATCTACTTCCTTATTTATTTACTGCTAGAAATAAACCGTCCTTATTCACAATTTTCAATCCTTTTAAGAGTTCCTTTGGTCATCGATCCAACGTTTTCCCCATCAGTAACTTCCCTGCCATGACCCGCAAATCACCATTCAATGAAAAACGAATTAATCAGCAAATTCATAGATTTTTAGCGGCAATTACGGCTGTGAGCAATTTACGGGATCATTAAGCGAATATCAGTGGAATATCAACCATGACGTCATACTGCAGAGCAATTAATTGCTTGAGTTATTCATCAGTTATTATTAATAATTATAATATACGGAGTAGGCTGACTAATTTATGAAAAGATGTGAATACACCACAAATTTTTAATTAGTACAAATACTTAAAGGGCTTGTTAGGAAAGGTCTTGTTATTATTTAAGTAAAGTCTCAATAAATAATATTCATAAACAGCGAAGTTATTAGCGTTTGTTTATATCCTAAAATGACACTTAATTAATGGGAATATTGTACAGTCTATTAATAATGAATAAAATGGCGATCAAAATAGAAGAAACTGGGCAAGTGCGAGTCGGACTCGTGCACTGAGGGTTCCGTACAAACTTACCTATGAAAACCGTTAAATTTTTCCGAATTGCAAAAAAATTTTTGTGACGTAACTACAAATTTACAGTTTTCAGATTTATTTCTATACCTGTGCTATGAGACTTTGCTTCATGCCAAATTTCAGGATTCTAAGTCAACGGGAAGTACCGTGTGAATTTTGATTCCCTTGAGAGTGTCGAAATATAACGTGTACTTTTTTTTGCAACATAAACGGCTGTATTTTTGTTTTTTCGTTATCTTCGAAGTTTGATTTTTTACAGCTTCAAGGAACCGCAGACCTGAGTATATGGTTTTAATTTCAACTCGATACCGGCACGCGTTCCCGAGATAAAGGGTCTTGACAGACAGACAGACCGACGATGGTTAAGTGTTTTTTAAATATGTAAAAACTGTAAACATAAAATCCCATTCCAGATTGAACCACAATATTTCAACGTCATTTTCATTATTACTTCCATGCAGAATCAGTATAACTGCCAAAAAAAAATGGTACCCGACATTCAATTTACCTTTTAAACAAAAATTAATACAGAAGCACGTCAAATAAACAAATTTTTTATCGCCGAAAATCCAATTTGTTGACTAGTTTTCGTTAAACAATGAATTTGAATCGTTCTGAAATAAAGAGCTGAATAAATTCAAATATATTCACGTGAAACGCATAGCGGTATGAAACTGGATGAAACCGCTGAATATCTGAATATTCATCAAAATAAACATTAGGTTAGCGAGCTTAAATAGCCTGGAGTTACTTCTTATGTTATTATTTTTACCATATCTTGCGTGGGATCTTTTAAAATACTAGAACGTTAAGGTTTTGTGGAAGAAAACGTCTGCTCTATATTTCTTGTCTGAATTAAATTTTTGAAGTTTAAAATCAGAAGAAAAAAATAGCATTTGATTTTAAAAATCTATCTCTTTTCTTCAACCTTAAAATAAACTTAAAAACTAATTGTTTGTATGTTACTTTAGGTTAAATATTGAGAATGAATTTTGAAACAGTTGTCCCTAGCCGATTGAGTTCAAATTATGCAGACATGTTCAATTTAGATAAAAATACATGCTTAGCAAAATAACTATTCCGCCATCTTCACACATTACATACATGGTCCGCCATTTTCAGAGGTCCGCCATATTGAATTTAGAATTACATTAAGCGGCGTTTTATATTTGTGTGCACCTCCGTGTGTAGATAGGTACCTAATTAAAAGAGTTCGTTGAGTATATTATCTAATTATATCTTAGAATATAAAAAACGACAAAATACACCCATTATAGCCGACAATATTTAAGCGCTTTAAAAAAAAAAAAAATTTCGGTAAAATTACTCCTAACGCCAGTTTTTTGACGCCATATTTTAGTTGGTTTTAGTTAGTTGTAATTAGCGTAGGGTTTTTATTATTTTGTTTTACTTTAATTATAGTTAGTTTTTTAAATTATTTCTAACTATATTTCATAAAATACTAAATAATCGAATAAATCGCCGATCACATAAAAAATATAAAACACGTAGACGAACGAGTCTGTCAATTTTTAGGTATCTATCATAACCGTTAGTTCAAAGACGCTAGTTTCGGTTTAGCCGAATGGGTCACTTTTTGGCTGAAACGGGAACTGCAGAAAAATCAAGCACTTTGGCTGAAAATGGCCAAGACTGAAACTGAATCTTAATTTTCTTTGAACGTATAAGCTTCTGTTTTTATAAAATCGGTCAAATTGAAACGAAGTTTTCTTTTAAATTTTATTCATCTATAGGTACAGATAGTGGCATGAATCTTGAACACTCGGCGAAAGAGCGGGGATCGCTTTGCGCATCGTACAATATCGGCGAGCTAATCAATGTACAAGGATTGCACTCCCCCCGCCCCCGCATCTCTTCACTAAAGAGACACGATATTTCACTTCTGCGTGCTTCTGCGCAAGTAGAACTGTAGAAGCCAGCGCTCAAGATCCGTGCCGGTATCTTTACTATACTTATATTTCTCGTTGTACAAATACGGTTGAATATAATTCTACTAAGCCTCCGAGCTTGTTTTAATTTATTTGGGCACAAAAGCATCCCATTAGCATCTGCACGATTAGATGAACATGTAAAACACTTTGCACGGATATTCTTCTAAACAAGTAACACTTGGAAGTCTGGTTTATAATGAGATGTAATGAGGAGTGCGGGATAAGAGGTAGCGGGGGCCGGTTATTAAGGCTAAAAGTTGAGAGGTTTGAATATATATAATGTTTTTTTCTTTATATTATAACTAGGGTCTGCCAGCGGCTTCGCCCGCATGAAAATAGGTTTTTCCATACAAACTTTGAACCCCTTTTCATCCCTTTAGGGGGTGAATTTTGGGAAATCCTCTTTTAGTGCTCGCCTATGTCATAAAAGGAAGCCTTGTGCACAATTTCATGATCCTAGTCCCAGTAGTTTCTGCTGTGCATTGATATGTCAGTCAGTCAGTTTCTCCTTTTATTTAAATAGATGCACATATTTTGTAGATAGTTCAAAGTTGCATTTTAAAAATCTTTGGACAAATTCTTTCGCAAGAGTTGCTACGTCAAGGGAAGTAGCTTGTCGTGCAGGGAAAACTAGAGGGCACTAGAGGGCAAGTACGGTCACCTTAATAATGAATTGATCAAGTTAAATCTACTGTAGGTGGTCCCTCACATGAGGGCATCAGAAGAGATAAGGAGCCAGGAGAGAGAAGTAGCGTAGAAGCACCGATTGAAAGCATAGATGTACCATTTAAATTGTCTTGAAAAACGCTCCAAGTGCCGCTCGTATACGTGTACGAAATGTATCGGTCGATATTTAGTATTTATATCTTTATTTTGCCGAAGGACGGAAGGAAAACGAAAAATTTCTAACAAAAAAGGCGTCCCTTGGGGTATTTTTAAAAAGTACAAAATAACTTTAATTTCGGAAGTTGTTGTTTCTATAATAGTTTTGTCTCTTCGTTATTTAACACTGACTTCCGAAATTAAAGTTATTTTGTACGTTTTAGTGTTTTTTTTACTTTGATTTTTTTTGTGAAAAGTTTTTTTATTTTATACTAATTAATTGTGGTAGCACAACTAAAAAGTACCCCTCAGCTAATCATCATCAGATTAGCTCGATGGTACCTTATAACCAGAGTGCATCTCATGACAATTGTAATAATCCCAAACACGGTTAGGTTACATTGATTTATTACAGAGTTCCGGTGCCTAAGTTCAGGCTTCATCATCAAATCAGTTCGATATATCCCCTTCCTCTCTTTTTTCAGTCAGTCATCGACCACACGTATAAACAAATTAATTTTACTTGTTACGACGGTTCTGCCATGATCCTATGAGGAGTTCCGTTCCATATCTTCTAAGTTCCTCATCAGATAATAACAATATTTCTATGGGACTAATTTGAAAGCGTAGCCTTTACTAAAAAACTTATTTTCAAAATCGGTCCAAAATTGACCGAAAACATAAAACATACAAACATAGATAAATCAAAAAATTACATTCAGCCGAACATAGAAGATCCTTCTATTTGAAGTCGGTTAAAAAAAGAAACTTTTGTGTTCATCCACAATTTCACCCTAGCAACTCCAAAAAGTAGCAAAAGCGACAGTTAGCAGTATGCAAGTTTGCCCCCCCCCCCCACCCCTCTCGACTTCCGCAGTCATCCGCACTCTTGCATATTTAAATCCTGCAAGTTTCCAAATTGGTGCTAACAGGCGTCGCAGCCAAGAGTTTGCGATTGAATTTTATATGTTGTAACATTGTCAGCTAGTTTCGTTGACGATTTATTCACATTTTGAGCATCTTTTAAAGCCTACCTATATAAAAAGGAAAAATATGTGTATATAGTTCTTCTTGTGTTAATGAATTCAGTTTTTTTTTAAAGCATTATATGGGGAGCAGTGATGCTCAGTGTTAACGACCCTAACCTACGAGATGTAGGTTCAAACCCAGCCAGGTGCATTACTTTGTGTAATTTATTTCATCACCACTGCTCTCAAAATGGTAAAGGAAAATGTTGTGAGGAAACTGGCATATCCTAGAACTAAAAATTCGTAGACATGTGTGGAGTACAACAACAACAACCAACCCGCACTGATCCCGCGTGTTGGTTTACGGCCGATTCTTTCTCCTAGATAGAAGACCAAAACTAGAAGGAATATTAAAAGGCTGGTACATAAAAATAAATAATGATATTGTGAAAAAAAAAAACGAATCCAACCAATCAATAGTGTGATGTTTTTGCGAACTTCTTGCGAATATGCTCTCGCACCTTCATTTTAAAGGAGACCTGACCTTGCCGTCCTGATAATCAAAGGGAGCGCATTTCAAAGAGAGATCGCCTGGATAAAGAAGGAGAAGTGGACAAACTCGGAGCGGTGTGAGAGCCAACGTAGAAAACGATTATTATTAGTGGATCGAAGATTTTTACAGGACGGAGAGCAAAGAAATTGAATTTCTGAAGTCAGATGAGAAAGGAAGGAAGGCTTACCTAGAAAAGGAAACGGGGTTGTCATGTTTCTTAGTACTCTATGCTGACTTATGAGTAACCATTTTAAAAGTAATACATGATCACACATACGGAGGTTGAAGACAAATCAGATCATTCTTCAAAATTTACGCATTATACTTATGGGAAAAGTTACCCGCGCGTTAATAAAAACGATACAATTTATTTTCAAATTATACTGACGATGTAATCACTCATGCATAAATTCTAAAGTTCCAAGTGCCTCTTGTCATCCCCATTCATTTCCACCCCCTATTAGATCAAATTATCATAATGAAAAATGTCTTCACCAAAAATAAACTTGTGAACTCATAAAAAACAAAAGTTTTCACAGCAATTTGTGAATTTTCTCGTAAATATGAGCTGGGAGGTAAAAAACAAGGTAAAATTAGAATTGAATGCTTTCGTTCCAAGGAGTGCAGTTACTTTGGAATTGTTCTTGAGTTTTTAACTCACTGAGTGGCGTCCATCTTTCGGGAAAGAATTTTAATTTTGGATGTGAACTGGACAGATGTTTCTACTGTTCAAGAAATTTGATAAGCGTGTTTTTTCAGTTCTTTTTCTTATTCTTTTACTGGTTTAAGTAAAAAGAAAAAGAAAGAAAGAAACAAAATATTTTATTTGGCACACATATATACACTGTAAAAACCACATTTAGAAACTTAAGGCAAAAAAAAAACTGACACAACGGCTGCGCCAAATAGGTCCAGTTCAGCAAAAATGTCAGACTACTTACACTACTAACAACATGGTACTCTACTATTGAGAGTGTACGGCAGTTATGTTTATTCTATATCTGTATGTGTATATATAAAAATGAATAGCTGTTTGATGTGACTAATTTTGGTTTTGAAATATTCGTGAGAGTCCAGGGAAGGTATAAACGATGAGAAAAAATGGAAATATTCCCAAAAAAAAAAAATTGAATACAACGCCATCTCTAATTAAAATGTCATTATAAAATGAATTATGCTGTTCTGGTAATGCCAGTAGATGGCGTTATACTTACTATTAAGAGGTACGAAGTTTGGGTCAGCTTGTTTATTTATAAGTATCAGAGTGGAATTTTTGGTGGGAAATTTCGAGTAAGACAGTGACAAATTGATTCCTAGTAGATATTGAGTTACATCCGCATTGTAATGAAACATCAACATCAATATGACTATAAAAACAACACGAAGAGTGCGAAACCAAACCAAAAAAAGAATGTCAGAGAATTTCCACTGAAATATTTGGTATGGAGTTAAAAAAACAGCGGTAGTTACTAGCGTATAAAATGTCAAGTGTGTGAGCGAGAAAAAGGGACGGAGCTATACGCCTTATATAGCTCCATCCCTTTAACAGTTGAGTTTAGGTCGTCGAATTGATCGCAGTAAAAGATCGTGTCCGTATGGTGTCCGGACGTAAAGAATTGCACCATCCCATCTCTTCCCGTGGGTGTCGTAAGAGGCGACTAAGGGACATACCAGAGAATGGGCAGCAGCATTCTCTGTGCATTATAACAACTACACTGCGATCGCCAACCCGTCTGCCAAGCGTGGCGATTACGGCAAACCCCCCCCCCAAATATGACAAGCAAAATAAAGAAATGACCCCTAGTGCCCGGCAGCCCGTCTACCCTTGACTCCGGTAGCGGTCAAGGCCACGGCGAGGCAAGGGGTGCTAAGAATCACCGGATGGGATCCGGCTACCCTAAAAAACAACGACTGGACCTGGCAACATATAACACACGCACACTGAGGACCGACGAGAAGATCGCCGAACTTGAGGAGGAATTGAGCAGGTTGCGATGGAGTATTATTGGATTATCTGAAGTCCGAAGACAGGGGGAGGACACGATAATTCTTAAATCCGGTAACCTGCTCTATTTCCGGGAGGGTGACCAGCAGTCCCACGGCGGTGTCGGGTTTTTCGTTCACAAGTCCCTTGTGAACAATGTGGTGAAGATCGAGAGTGTGTCGACGAGGGTGGCGTACCTCATACTCAGAATGCCAAGATATTCGCTGAAGGTCATACAGGTTTACGCCCCGACCTCGACGCACCCCGACGACGAAGTAGAGACCATGTATGAGGATGTATCCAGTGCCATGCATGGCTTTAAAACTCACTTCACCGTGGTCATGGGGGACTTCAACGCGAAACTGGGCAAACGAGATGGTGACGAGCTGATAGTAGGGCAATTTGGATTTGGACGTCGGAATCACCGGGGACACCTACTGGCTAGTTTTATGGAGAAGGAGGGCCTCTACATGATGAACTCCTTCTTCAGAAAACGTGAGCATAGGAGGTGGACCTGGCAAAGTCCCGACGGTGCGACTAGAAATGAGATTGACTTCATTCTGTCGACGAAGAAGCAAATATTCAATGATGTCTCCGTGATCAATGCGGTGAAAACTGGAAGTGATCACCGCATGGTAAGAGGCACATTGAATATCAATATTAAGCTTGAAAGGTCTCGACTGGTGAAGTCTACGCTCCGTCCAACACAGATCCAGATCCATAACTCCGAGAGTTTTCAGCTCGAACTCCACAATCGTTTCGAGTGCCTAGGAAGCTCCGTGGACGAATATAACGATGGGTTCGTGGAAACTGTCCATACGGTGGGGTCTAAATTTTTCAAGACTCACTGTACAAAAAAGAACAAGAAGCTGTCAGAACAAACTCTCGAGCTTATGAAGAAGAGGCGTGAGATGACTTTGCAGTCTTCAGATGATGCGTGCACATACCGGCAGCTCAATAAACAGATCTCAAAGTCTCTGAAACGCGATCTGCGCCGATTTAATACCGAGAGGATTAAAGATGCGATTGAGCGGAATAAGGGCTCTAAAGTATTTGCACGAGATCTGTCTATTGGGCAGAGTCAGCTCACGAAGCTGAAGACCGACGATGGCAGAGTCATATCCGCCAAATCGGAGCTTCTGGGAGAGATCGAGGCTTTTTATGGACAGTTGTACACGTCAATCTCCGAACCCACGGCAAATCTAGCAAACGACCCAAGAGCTAGATTGACTCGACACTATACCGAAGATATCCCGGACGTCAGCCTGTACGAGATTAGGATGGCTCTGAAGCAGTTGAAGAACAACAAGGCGTCGGGTGAAGACGGAATTACGGCCGAGCTCCTGAAGGCGGGTGGAAAACCGGTCCTAAAGGCCCTTCAGAAGTTGTTCGATTCCGTCATACTCGAGGGAAAAACGCCACAGGCATGGAGCAGAGGTGTGGTGGTACTCTTCTTTAAGAAGGGTGACAATACCCTGCTGAAGAATTACAGGCCCATCTCACTTCTGAGCCATGTCTACAAGCTGTTTTCCAGAGTCATCACGAACCGTCTTGCGCGCAGGTTCGACGACTTCCAGCCTCCCGAACAAGCCGGATTTCGAAAAGGCTTCAGCACCGTAGACCACATACATACGCTGCGGCAGGTTATACAGAAGACCGAGGAGTATAATCAGCCTCTCTGCTTAGCGTTTGTGGACTATGAGAAAGCCTTTGATTCGATCGAGACTTGGGCTGTACTGCAGTCTCTCCAATGGTGCCAGATTGACTATCGGTACATCGAAGTGCTGAAGTGTTTATACAAAAATGTCAGTCCGACTTCAGGACCGGACCTCGAAACCTATCCTCCTGCAGCGGGGTGTGAGGCAAGGAGACGTTATTTCTCCGAAACTCTTCACGGCTGCAATGGAGGATGTCTTCAAGGTTCTGGAGTGGAGAGGGCTAGGCATCAATGTCAATGGCGAGTACATCACTTACCTTCGATTTGCCGACGACATAGTAGTCATGGCTGAGACTACGGAGGAGCTCAGTACAATGCTCGGTGACCTCGGTAGAGCTTCCGAAAGAGTGGGACTTAAAATTAACATGGACAAAACCAAAGTCATGGTAAACATCCATGTAGCACCTACTCCTATCAAGATCGGAGACTCTACACTCGAAGTTGTGGACGACTACGTTTACCTGGGACAGACAGTCCAGTTGGGTAGGTCTAACTTCGAGAAAGAGGTCAATCGTCGAATCCGACTCGGCTGGCTTCTTTCGGGAAGCTGTGCGGTGTCTTCTCGTCCAATATACCACAGTGTCTCAAGACAAAAGTCTATTACCAGTGTGTGTTGCCAGTGATGACATATGGCTCCGAAACGTGGTCGCTTACAATGGGCCTCATCAGAAGGCTTAAAGTTACTCAAAGGGCAATGGAAAGGGCTATGCTCGGAGTATCCTTGCGTGATCGCGTCAGAAATGAGGATATCCGCAGGAGAACCAAGGTTACGGACATAGCCAGAACAATCGCCAAACTTAAGTGGCAGTGGGCAGGGCACATTGCTCGCAGAACAGATGGTCGATGGGGACGAAAGGTTCTGGAATGGCGACCACGTACCGGAAAACGCAGCGTTGGAAGGCCTCCCACAAGGTGGACCGATGACCTGGTGAGGGTCGCGGGAATTCGATAGATGCGAGACGCACAGGACCGGTCATTGTGGCGGCATTTGGGGGAGGCCTATGTCCAACAGTGGACGTCTTTCGGCTGAAATGATGATGATGAAAAGATCGTGTTAGGGCCTCAGGTCCGTGTCTGTCTGTTCTTCCGCTAATTCTTCCTCAACCACGCAACGGATTTTGATACATAATTTATTTTATTTATTTATTTTTATTGACATACATACAGCTATCATTACAGACCAATCCAATGCGATAGTGTAGTAAAAATATAAATTACAATAATGTTTTCATATCAATTTGATCCAATTCATTACATTTACAAAATAAAAAAAAGTTAGCCAATATAATAAAAATTAATAGCATAGTTGGTCTTGTAACGTTCCCATCGCTAGGACTCGGGACTCCTTTCTAGGAGATGGGGCGTAATCCACCACGCGGGCGTAGTGCGCGTTGGTGGAGGTCACATATTTCCGAAATTTTGGTTCTAGGGCATGCCGGTTGCCTCACGATGTTTTCCCTTCACCGTTTTGAAAGCAGTTATTGTCTTTGTACAAAAATTTTTACTCTAAATAAATAAATGATTACATATTATTGAAATGTTTATAATGGTATGTCGTAAGGCCTCTCATGAAGTTGCCATTTTGGATCTGGGCAAGTACAGTCAACGGTAAAAAGGAACACAAGTTTGAACGGGATTTTCGCGTTATTTAAAAAAAAAACCAACATTTAAGTGCTCCTATTTATTAATTCATTGTAATTAAACGAATCCTTTGGTAGAAATTAATAATATAAATTTAAACCAGAGTGTAAAACTTAATCAAAGTTTTGTTCCTATTTTCCCCTGCGTTCCTATTCACCCCGTTTGACGGTACCAATTTTTTTTTTTAATTATTCAATTCATATGTACTTTTCTAGGTTTATCTAGGACATTATTACACTCCATGCCTCGGAAATTACGTAAAGCCAGCTACCATTCGTAAATCTTTGATACCAGAAAGTCTGACCATCAGTCCACCCAGGGAGTACTGTGCTACCCAGCAGCTGGGTTGTGGAGGTCTGATAGGTCGGTTCATATAAAATCCGGGTATTCAGCCCCGTCCGGTTATGCTGGAATCCGACACCAAGCTAGTTCGGAAAAGGTTAGGTAAAATGACGATGGTTATAGTGTTTTACTATTTATTTATTTATTTAAACTTCATGTAGGTACAGTGGTGGCACATAGGCGGACTTAATGCCACAAGGCATTCTCTACCAGTCAAGCATTGGGTTAAAAAAGACAACACTGTGGTAGGTGTGCACAATAAATAAATAACAGATATTCGAAATAAAATACGTATATATGTTAAAATAATAAACGAATAAATACTATGATAAATATGAAATTATTATAATTAAGAAAACTTAAGATATAACAATTATGACGACAACCTCGCGAGCCAAATCATTATACTTAATTTGTTTATCTTTCTCGGCTTTCACGAGGTTCTCGTTCTCGTTCTGGAACGGAAATATCAACAATCATTGCACGTCTATGGTTTATTTAAATATATAAAATATTAAAACAAAAAAAAATTATATATTATTCTCGCTTATTTATAAATTATTATTTTTATTATGAGCCCGTTGTGTCCCATTGCAGGGCAAAGGCCTTCCTTCATTATTCCACTGTTTTCTGTCCTTAGCTACTTCTGGCCAATCCTTATGGAGCCCAAATCGTCACGACATCTCCTTCTGAGCCTACCGCAACGCCGCTTCTGCTGTTCGGAATCCAGTCAATGGTTGCCTTCGCCCAATTTAGTCGCGGCATGCGGCAAATGTGACCGCCCCTGTTCCATTTTAGTTTGGCGGCTGAGTAATTTTTATTTCTTTTAATAATGATTAAAAAAAAAATAACCACGTTCGTGGCTACACGTTACTCAAGGCCCACTTCCAAAACAATCCCGTAAATTCAACTTAAACTACCTTTTCAACGAAAAATGACCCAAAAATGTCACATTTTCATCATTCTTCATCAACAAAACAACTTTTTATGGTCAATTGCTTAACAACAATAAGTGGAGCCATATATTATGACCAGAGACAACACAATTGTCTGTCGGCAACACTGCCAACATGATACCAACTTTGCCTTTTAAAATTCTACTAACAAATTAAGAAGAATGGTTAAAGTTAAATTAAAATCTTTGCCGACTCTGGCCGGTGAATTTATGCTTGTTGTCTACTTTAACCGGGCGGAGTTGATACCCGGTATTCTTGGTGAGTTATTAAGGTTTTTTATAATGTTTTTTTTTTTGTTGTTGTTATGAAAAATTGCTATAATAGAATATTAATTTAGAAAGCCTATGGTTGTAAATTTTTATTTTAAATAAGTTTAAAGATGAGTTATTTTTAAGTTTGATTTATAACTCGTTAGTCAAATCGCATTTAGAATATTTGATCGAGATATGGGGTTTCCCAGCAATAACTAATTTAAATTCACTTCAAAGAGTTCATCATCATCATCGTCATCATTTCTGCCGAAAGACGTCCACTGCTGGACATAGGCCTCCCCCAAGTGCTGCCACAATGAACGGTCCTGTGCGTCTCGCATCCATCGTACATCCATCAAAGAGTTCAAAATAAAATAATTAAAACTTCGTTCCATTATAATTATCTTACTCCAACAAAAACCATATACGAAAAAACCAAATGATTAAAACATTAGACAGCTATACATTTATTACACCTGCATTCTTATTAAATAACAACTTCAAACTCAATACAAACTAACATACAACTAAAGAAAAAGACAATGTCACATAACCTGAGAAATGGATATAAAAATAAACTTTAAGTTACACTTACACACTAATTACGGTAGAAAGGCCATATTATTTGAGGGAGTTCATCGTTCAACGGATTATCGGATGATATTAAAGAATACGATGTCCTTTCACTCGTCACGCTATCACTAACTCCCCTTTCTTTCATGTAACTTCCCACACAATCCATCTATCTTTTCTTTGGCCTCTCTCTCCCTCTCCATCCATCCACATGTAAACTCATAACTCTTTTAGCAACATGCATTTCATCCCTCCTCTTCACATGACCATAACAAGACAAACGATTCCCTTTCAACGTTTCAGTCACTGGCGCCGCTTTCAACCTTCCTCTAATATACTCATTTCTCACTTTATCCATTTTCGTCACACCACACATCCATTTTAACATTTATTTATTTAAAACTTAATGCACTAATGAAACATTGTACAAAGGCGGACTTAATGCCTTAGGCATTTTCTACCAGTCGACCTTAGGGTGGTGCAGAGATATAACATGGCAGGTGCAGCTTAAAAGAAGACTGACAGAGAAGAAATAAGAACAATAATAAATATATACTTAGATACATACATACAAATAAAGAATGATATTGAGAGAAAAACAAATACAACAAACCAAGAGTGTGATGATTCTACCAACTTCTTGCGAAAGTGTTCTCGTGCTTTCACTTTAAAGGACAACCAACTGGTTGCTGTCCTGATGTTCAAAGGGAGCGCATTTCAAAGGGAGATCGCCTGAACAAAGAAAGAGGAATGGACAAACCCAGAGCGGAGCGGTGCGTCGGACATCGCAGAAGACGATTATTTGTAGATCGAACATTCTCATCTCCGGTACGTGCAATCTTTTTTTATCCGTCTTTTTCAAAGTCTAACATGCTGATCCATACAGTATGATAGGTCTTATCACGGGCTTGTAAATTTTACCCTTCAACTTGAGGGGTATTCGTAGGTCGTGAGTTGTTTCCATCAGAAATTGTTGCGAATGAAAGTTACATAACATTAATTCGTCTGAAATAATTTTAACAATTTCCGATAAATGCCGTGCCGAGTTTACAAAAGATAACTATTTTTGCAACACATCATTTCAACCGAAAAACCATTACTGACAATGACCGATCATGTGTCTCGCATCCTACGGGTTTTGCCAAAAGAATAGTGTACAACATTAGGGCAAAAAAGCCAAGCAAAATAAATAAACTGGTCAGAATAAAAAATATCAATAAAAATACGAGAATGCCATTTGTCATTCACCAAAATTAAATTAAATCTTAATAAGTATAATTCAAATGACACATTTGTTCATTAATGTGCAACAATGTATAATAATTTAAATTATGCTTAAGTAATATTCCAATAATTCCGGCACGGTTCTCATCCTAGAGGGCCCAAGATAAACAAGGGTGCAGCTATATCTGCTAAGTAAATATGCATTCCTAAGCTCTGTTCTCATTGTTACACGAGAATTTGTAAAAGAACAGGCGCCAAGGGCAGGACCAAGGCAGGACAGTGATGATTGACATTTAGTTGGTTTGCTGGTGCTTTGCCAGAAAATAAAGAATTACTATTATTTCTTTGATATAATTGAATTATTTGACTGACCTGTTGGTCTAGTGGTTCACTAACCACTAGACCAACAGCCTCGAGCGACAGTTAGGACTACTGTCCTAACTGTGGAGTGGCTCGAGGCTTTGGACGACATGACTATCGGTACAATGATCGCCAATTCCACCTTTATTATTAATAAAATATAATAATCATAAGTTTATTTCAAAATTTATAGTAAATTTGTTTATAGTTTTGTTAGTATTGCAGTGTTTTAGTAACAATAGAGGTTAAGTGAGTAGGAGTATTACTTCTACAATTTATTTTTCTTATTTATGACTGTCGCCAACCACTGTCTACAAGGGATAGTCCGGTCTGGCAGCAACCATCTTCAAAATGCTGTTAATATCACGCAGGCGTCGTAGTAAAGAGGCCACTTTCTTACACATGAAGGCGTTGAAACCATCTGTGCCAGCCTCCGCGAGCGTAGTCCCATCAGCATACTGAAGACATTATTGAATTGAACACGCAGGACACTGTAGGCTCGCCGCATATATGACACCCACAAGCCAACGCTACAGACAGCCCACTTTGCAGAGACTATATGGAGGAGGATGAGATAGCAGCTCACCTGTTTCTAAGCTGCCCAGTGGTACGGGATACGGGATGCCAGTATACGGGACGTACTTCGGTAACCTAGGTACCATTCTTGAAATGTTCAGTACCTAACACCAAGGTGCTTCTTGCTTGGTGGAAGCACCTTGGTGGAGCGACTGTTATATTTGTCCCAACCGTACGCAATATATATTTTTTTTGTTAGGTGGGAAAATCATGCCTCGCTCTTGTGTGTCACATTTCTATTGACTAAAAACCCATTCCTGTTCTTTCGTTGCCTTTCGTATTAAGGCCGAGTCTTTATTTCAGAATCAGACCCTTGGCCCCAGTAGGCTTCGACCCTGCTTGGCCCCTACGGTTTGCTGACTCTCCTTGAGGTGCGCGTGGAACAGTACGCGCCATTGACGACTTGGACTCGGTTTGGACGGCGAGCTACCCATTGCTCGCCATCTGCAAGCCCGCGCCTACGGTGGCCGTAAATCGGGATCGGGATCCCGACGGCTGGAGCGTGAGGGCCGCCTTCTTTGCTAGTATTACTGCTTCACAGAAGGAGGCGACCGCCTGCCACTACTCCTCGCTTCGGACCATGGCCTGTACCTTCGGCCCAGTGCGACAGATCGTTGTCACCGATCTCTCCCACGAGGACACGGCGGTGCTCTGCCCAAGCGGGGCACAACTCTACCGTGTGCTCCACCGTGTCCTCGGGGCGATCCACACAGTGGTGGCACCCGAGCGTCACTTACGCACGATTCTGGTGCAGGAACCTTCCGAACTAACCATGTCTGGTGAGGACTTGCGTCATGCGGAAAGTGAGGACGCCGTGAAATCTTTCCAGGCACGCCTCAAAGAAGGGACTTACCGCCATAATCCAGTACGCAATATACGCGGATTTATTCGTGGAGTTGCGGACACTAGCCCGAATTACAATACCCAAGCCAACGTTAATTATCTCAGCTACCAATGGAAACGCACCAAAACTTAGTTGCGGGCGCATCGGGTGCAAGTTCTCATAATAACAATTGTTTTACTGCTCACCTCCTTTTGGACCGTCCGTTATTCTAGAATACAGTGTGAATGCAAATTTATCCCGCCTAGGGAGCGCAATGAGCATTCGCCCGGCTTCCCTACAAATTATTGTGTCTGCTTTCTGAAGCTAGCGCTTTTTTGCAGCGTTTTGTTTAGAGCTTTGAGAAGGAGAATTGAGTTGAAGTATTTTTTTATGTGTCAGTGTTATTTAAAAAAAACAATGATAAATTTATTTTGAATATTACATTTATTTTGACAAACTGCACAACAGTTTGTTAGCAGTGGTTTTTAGTCCAAAAGTTTTTAGTTCCAAATTTATTATAAATGTGCCAATAATAATAATAGTTTATTTCTTACCACTAAAAAAGTTTACAATATAAATAAACATAAGTTTATTACTTACGGTTTCTTTGGCTTAGCTTGCATTTAACAATGAACGTAAATGTAATCGAGATCACACATTTAACATTTATGAACAATTTTCGTTATAGTAGAATGCTAGGCTTGTTAAAAAATATATGCAGTGCCAGCTACATATCTTTTTATTTTCTTAGTTGATGTGATTTGGGTACTTTGGTTTAAAAAATCAAGACCCTTTAGAGTTGGCTTTACTGGCAGCGGGATTGTTCGAAAATTACATTGTGGCCCTGAAAAGTAGAGGGTGAAGGAATACGGGTGGATTTTAGTTAGGCCTGTCTGATGGAAGCCTTAATTTCACCCAATTTGTAATCATCGATATTTTCCTTACTTATTAATATCTCACTCCAAGTAAGAAAGAGTTAAGCAACTTAAAGTCAAGAAGACATAACAAGAAGAATCGCCAAATTTAAGTGGCAAATGATTTGTTTTGTGAGCAATGTACCCAACATTGCTCATAAAACGTGTCGATGAGACTGAAAGGTTCTGGAGTGGCGATCATGTACAGGAAGACGCGACGCTGAAAGACCTCCCAGAAAGTTGACCGACGACCGAAACCGATGCAAAAGACCATTAATAGTGGCGACACTTGGGGGAAACCTATGTACAACAGTGTGCGTCTTCCAAGTGAAATGATGATAGATGCTATTTATTTTGCAAATATTATTTATTAAAAAACAGTTTTACGCGTCAATTTAAACTAGATGTGGTCGGTGTTTCCTAATTTACTACTCTGTTAAAAAACAAACAACGAAAGCGAAACGAAGAAAAAAAAAATCAGAAGTAAAAGTTTTTTTTAAAGTCATTACAGTAAATATGTAATGGTCAAATCATATGAGAACCACGCAGATTTGTGTTTGAGATGGTCATTTGAGGAAAGAACCACTCAAATTTGAGTGGACCTGTCCAATCAGTGCAAGCATTTGTCAGTAATCGTGTAGCTCAACTGAGGGCTACTAAAGAGCTCAACGACTTGACGAACAATACCAAAGAAGGGACATTTGTGTAGGATGTATAAGGTAGACAACTCAAAACTGCTAGACTTTATGTTAAAATTACAGAAAAGGAAAAAGTAATCCACATGATCCCCACATTCGGAATGATAAAATAAAATTTATTTTCAAAAATGTTACACTTTACAAAGTAACTAAACTGAAGAAGCCTAATCTCACATCCCTATGAGGATTAAGCATATATATTATATCAAAATCTACAACTTCATAAGTGACCTTCCCTAAATTTCTGCTCAAAACATAACCAAAGTAATTTAAACTCCACAATTCAACTCAAAGTCCAATAACAGTGAAACGACCCGAAACTAAAAACTCACCAAATTAAAACTTATCACTAGTTCGATATTTAATGAAATTCCTATGCAAAAGGAATGTTCATCTAATTTATAACTGATTATCTGTCTTTGTGTGAGTCTGTGTGTTCACTACATTCATTCCGCCAGTCGTCCGCGGTTGAATCGAAAACTTTTCTAGTTTCAACCGAAAGGAATTGGATTAAACTGGTAACGAGCAGTGGAAACCGGATTATTTGACGCCACCCGATTGGTTGGATGCACTTCTCGCTATTTGTATTAAAATAAATTATTCTGTATTTGAAATTAAAGTTTTGTTTACGATGTTTTTGTAAGTTTGTTATTTGTGCTTGTTCTGTTTTCGTAAGTAAAACCACTACTTGTTCGGTTGTTTGTTCAGGATCTGTGAAACTGTTTATGCAATGTTTGCTTTTTGGTCTTGAAAACGATCTATTCAGAGCGTTGAATAAATCTTTACTAATATTATAAAGAGGAAAGATGATCATATTGTATTTTTGTTTGTAATGAGTAAACTCAAAAATTACTGGATCGATCTTAAGACATTTTTTCATTAATAGAATGCTACTTTATCACGTAGTCACATAGGCTATATATTTTCCGATGCGGGCAAAGCCGCTGGCGAAAGCTAGTTTATAATAATTTAAGTCGACAACACCTAAAGAACGCGCCGCCTGCCGCCTTTGTACATAAACTGTAGTATCTCCGTGTACTATGTATGTTTTTGTGTACAATAAAGAATTAAGAAGGATCGGTGTCAGAATTGAGAATTTGGCTATCTATAAGAATATGTCAAACCTAATTTTAATGGCAAAGTTTGACAGGTAAGATTGACAATTACTAAACTAAAAATGAATCAGGCAGGTTGATGATTTTCCTCGTCAAATAAAAAGGTAGTTAGAATTAATAAATAAAAT
Source organism: Mythimna vitellina (assembly GCA_949316375.1). NCBI lineage: Eukaryota > Metazoa > Arthropoda > Insecta > Lepidoptera > Noctuidae > Mythimna > Mythimna vitellina. The sequence goes on from OX438706.1 coordinate 13,372,571, forward strand.
TTGAAGTCTTCATAGAAATTTTTCAACTGAAATCAACTTAGGTCCTTCATTATTTATTTAGTTGGAGTATTCGTAAGAAAACTGTTTCCAAAGGCCTATAATTGAATTTATGGAAAAAGAGCAATTGAATTTATCTGCTGTTGTCGGTTTTAATTTCTTTTTATGTCTCCAAAGAACTTTAGGTAGGCGGAACAGAATGTGAAGTCCCGCAAATCTCCGTTGGAAAGGGAGGATCCTCCGATTAGAGTGGAGCGGAGCGGGAGATATTGTCAGACTTTTACTGACTAAAAACGCACTCCTGTTCCTTTGTTGCCTTTCGTACCAGGGCCGAGTCTTCCTTTCAGAATCAGACCCTTGGCCCCAGTATTGATACATACTCGGCCTTATAATCTTTCCACTTTTGGGACTCAGGCCTCCTCTCTAGGAGAGGGAATAGGCCGTAATCCCCAACGCGGGCCCAGTGCGGGTTGGGGGAGTCACATCTCTTCGAATTTTTAGTTCTAGGACATGCCGATTTCCTCACGATGTTTTCCTTCACCGTTTTGAGAGCTGTGGTGATGAAATAAATTACACAAAGTAATGCGCGCCTGGCTGGCTGGCTGGCTGGCTGGGTGAGTAGTATAATGAGAAAAAGTAATTCAACGTAAATAATTTCGGAAAGAAAATTGTCACATTACTCACTTCAATAGTTAGAATTTTCCCTAAATACACTTTAGTTACCCTGAAACAAGACAAGACCTGTTTATGAAAACAGGTGGGACCATAAAACGAGCATAACAACTCAAATTGAGAATTTACGTTTTGGCAGCGCCTATTAATTTTTGATTGCTTACTGTATAATGAGTCTATTTGCATAATTCTTCTTTGTTTATTCAGAAGATTATGAAGTACAGAAGTAGTTACAAAAAGATAGGAAAAGTAACTCCAAGTATTTTACAAGCTTTTTATCAATGTGTAAACGAGTATGTGTGTACGTAACTGTGTTCGTTCGGGAGGAATCTTGCAACTCAATTTAGAAGCAAATATCTTCAATTGATTGAGCTGAAATTTTGTATACACGTTTAATTTGAATGACAATGCATGATAAGCTGTATATTGTCATTCTAAATCCAACATGGCGGAACACTCAAGGCGGCGAACTCGTTATTTTTATTGTACCCCTACAATATGGGTATCAAATGAAAGGACTTGCTGAGAATAACTCGAAAAATAAAGTGATGTCGGAATTTTACGAAATTCTAAAAATAGCAGACAAGTTTTTTTTTACGCTTTTCTACAATATGGGTTTCAAATAAAAATATTTGCTGAAAATACGAATACGAGTTAAAAAAAAAAACTAAAAAAAAAATATTATTAAAACAATAAAAACAAACAATAATTTTGCTGTTTTCAGATTTATTCCTATACCTGTGCTATAAGACAATGCTTTTTGCCAACTTTCAGGATTCTGGGTTAACGGGAAGTACCCTATGAATTTTGATTCTTTTGCGAGTGTCGAAAAACATTTTTTGCAACTTAAACGGCAGCTTCTTTTTTTTCGTTAATTTAGAAGTTTAATTTTCATAGCTTCAAGGTACTGCAGACCTAAGTATATGGTTTTAATTTCAACTCGATACCTCCATGCGTCCCCGAGATAAAGGGTCTTGACTGACAGACAGACAGATGGACAACAAAGTGATCCTATAAGGGTTCTGTTTTTTCTTTTTGAGGTACGGAACCCTAAAAGGAGTGGTTGTATAGTATTAAGGGTTGGGCGCTCTTAAACAAAGAGGTAATGGGAACAATTTTAATTACTCTGTGAGTAAACTGTGATTGGATGGAGTATTTTTAGTGTCTTTTTTGATGAAGAAAGCAAACTGTAAACGTGACTTCCGTGTCTTGAGGGTATTTAATCGGTGGCTTGAGTACCTTGTGGCATAGGTTATATTTGACTTAAGACAATACGGTGTAGGCTGCAGGATGGTTCGTAAGAATTACCACGGCTTTGGAAAGCAAGAAGTAATCGAAGGCAAACATCGGTATTTATGTACACATTTGTGCACTATTATATCTTCTGCGTACTTAGCTAATCTCTGTTGATGTCCACCCTGGTCAGAATTCGGTCAAGGGAATTGTTATTATATGAAGATTTACTTTCAATCATCCTGATTCCCTAACAATAACGCGTCTAGTAAAATACGACTCACATACCAAGAGGTTAATTAACATAATCGCACATTCATCACCCTCAAAATTCCCCCTAATCCAAAAATAATATACCACCCGGCTAGGATTAATATCTAATTACATAACAATGCAACAGTACATAGCGAAGATCATACAAACTTTTAGAAAGCCGCCGTGTTTCAGTTTTACAACACCCAAAGCTCGGGCATAGAGTGTGAAGAAATAGACACGACACTTTTACAATCGCAACATTTATGTCTGCTTTTGCCAATGGTTTCGGAAACTTGTGAATAACAAATTTAATTCAAAATCAAGACCAGTTCTCGTCGATTAGACTCGGAAGCCTAGTCTTTTCTTTACAATTTTATATTTTTATTTGCATATTTGTTTTCTTCGATCACTAAATGTATCAAAGGCACTCATTTGCGCTCAGTGGCTTACGTCACAAAATATATAGAAAACTAGGCCAGACAAATGAAACATTCTCTCGGTTTCAAAGAATCACCCTATTAACATAGTTTTAAATCATATTTACTGACAAAAATAACGTAATCTAGTTATGTATGTTAGTAGGTTTAAACGTATTTGTGATATGGAATAATCATCAAATAATGTATCTGCAATAAAATTATTTATTTATTTATTTTTATTCGGTAAAAGTCTGTCACACCCTTTACCTCCACTCAGAGCAAGAGAAGTTGATAGATTTCGAAAGCACAACCATGTGTCGGAATTTCGAAGGCAATTGAAGTGGTTGCCTATTCGGCAGCGTCAGGATTGCCACATTCTTTCTTTTCTCTTCTCTATTCTTCATAATCCCAACTCCCTTTTGTGTCTTCGTGAACGCTTTGAGTATCTTGTTCTGAGAGGAAGGCCTTGACGCTCATCACTAAAAGTCTCACCCCACCTTAAACCGGAAGAAGTCATTAGATATTTTCTACCTCCCAAAAAAGTCCTAACAATCTCGCAGTCCTATTTACCCCAGCTCAGCTGAAATCAGCACATGATTTGTCCTTCTAGAATGGAGCAAGGAGCGAGAGAGCGTGTTAGACTTAGTGACTATCATTTTCCCTAGCTGAGCCTACACGGGTGTCGCCTCTATAAATTTTTCTTACTCTGTGGCCCAAAGTACAAAGTTTAGTAGCATCTCGGGAGTTCAACAATTAAACCGGTGAACTTATTCTCTCTAATACCGTGTCTGCAAATTATACAGTTTAATCTTACTGCTTAACAAAACTTTACACTATGGAGTTGGTGCGGCTTCGTGAAATCATTTTGTTTGTATAATTTATTTGTGAATGCTCGACTTGCTTGGAAGTTACAAGACATGTTGAGGTTAATTTAATTTAAATAAAGAGCCTACTATTACCTAATTATATAATTATAAAGAACTAAAAAAGCAATCTGAAGTACGGCGTCGAAAAACTCCTCCGCATCGCTGTCGACTGGTAATATACCCAAAAGACTTGCGGCATTGCCATGCTGAATGGCAATGCTTACCCTTTGTCCGAAGCAAAAGCCAGCCCCTGTGTCTCGCGAAGTGTCAACAAGGCGTTTTGCAATTGTGACCACTCGGAGCCCCCGATCCGAGAGTTTCCACCCCAAACAGCTGAAATACATAACTACCAACAAGGTTATTATATTGCTTGAGGGGCTCAGCAGCTCCTGCGGCAGTACCGGCACAGCAAGACGAGCTATGAAGATGGAATGCTGCAAGAGTATCTACACAAGTAGCATCCCACAGTAAAGGCCTACCCATCTTCATTAAAATAAAGACATACCGTCCGGTGTTTCGCCATCGTCGCGTGCCAGGCCTTGAGGTTCCAATACGGCTGGAACGACCGTGACAAGAGCACGTCGGATGATGTCGTTGATATTCCCGTGCCGCACTATGCGACCCGCACTTCGGCTGCATGAAGACCGTGGTGTCCGAGGCTGTTGACAACTTCGCCACAGTGGCAGCGATGAGGAGAGCAACAAGGAGCGCCAAGACGTAAGGAAGCAACGAGGCGGAAGGTAGTATCGTCTAACAAGGTACCTATACTCGACGACGGTAGTGAATGAAGCCAGCGATGTGACTTCCACTCCCCACAGCTAGCAGGCGCGCACGCTCCGCAGTAGTCACAGATGTTGCCAACAGATTTTCTTGAACTACTTTGCATAGCGGCTCATCCCACCGTCTTTGGGAAGAAAGGTCGTTGGGCTGTTTGGAATTCGGGCAAGCGAGTCTCCAAGCGTCTATAACCTAGGTGAAGCACGACACATCAAAATTAATCAGTTAGGAAAATAGGATATTCTTGATTAATTTTTCAGTGAACCGAGGATATAAATGCTGGTAAACTGATACTGGTAATTTAACTGACGCCGAGCTTCCCATACGGATTGGAAGGATAGCTTGAGCCCAAGCTTGATCATCCATGGCCACATTTAAAATTGATGAAAGAGTATGTCGGATAATTTGGTTCATTTTTTCCAAAAGATGAGTATATTTCCACGAATGTGAAGCACGGAGGACATATGTTAATTTATGGCCGAAACAGCAGAAACGAATTAAGGTGATGGCCGAATGCATGTTAATTTCGAGCAATCTTTCCGAAACCTCATTAAAATTTTGGATTTTTTCCTCAACAGAATTGGAAAAAGAATCCTCGAAAATAGGAAACCCAAGGAGACGAAGAGAGCTTTTTTCAATAATTTTGATTTCTGGGGTTATTGTGTTAAATTTGGAAAGATTCAGTTGTCTGTCGGTGCTGTCAGATAAGAATAGTTCACATTTTGAAAGTTCAGATCAAGTCCTATCGAGTGCAGTTGATTTTTTAGGAAATGTAAATCATTTAAAACTGTGTCTGCATCGCCTCCTAGGGTTCCATCGTCGAGATACTAAACGTTGAATATGGAATTTAACTGTCGAATAATTGGGTAAATGGCTTAACTGAAAATCACTGGCCCAAGGGGATCACCTTGTTGACAGCCAACAGCAGGTTCCACAAGGTTGTCCCGATATAGTAATTTAGATGGTTGTCTATAACATTAGAGCCTACTTGTTTTAACTCTTCGCGGTCTCGTGTTTTCAAGCTGATCATTTCAGTGAGTACCTGCCCTGGACCTATTTTTATTGACGAATGTCTGCCGAAAGCATAATAAAAATAATAATCCAGCAACACAACTTTGCCCTACCTGGTAAATAGGGCAAAATTGTGTTTTGGAATTATTATTTTTATTGTGTTTTTGTGTACAATGAAAGAAGGGAAGAAAGAAAATAGATTTATTTGACACAACACATTAAGGCTCACATACACTGGTTAGGTATATACGAAACAATAAAGAAGCAAAAAGCGGAGCTGAGCGGAGTGGAGAGGAACGGACCATGAATTGGCCAACCATAGTGCTCTAAATCTGTACTCACATCAATGGAAACCGTGTAAGTGGAGCGGAATGGAGCTGAATGGTCTTTCAAATCAAACAGATGAACACGCGGCCTCTGGAACGGAGTCGAGAACCGAATGAAGCACGAAGGGGAGGGTAGCTGAAATCCACTCCGATTCAATAGTAATATTCCACAACTTTCACACAACGCTATCTAGTCCCAAACTAAACAGAGCTTGTGTTATGAGTACTAGACTGCTGTTAATCATACTTATATATTTCTCAACACATATTATAAATAACTTACACCCAGATACAGAACAAATGATCGTGCTCATCGTACAAATATTTGTCTTGGGTGGGAATCGAACCCACGACCTCTGGCATAGCAGTCAGAGCCACTAACCACAAGACCAACTGGCCCGTCAATAGAAATACTTCCCACTTTTTCCTGCTCTACTCCACTCCAGTCCACCTAGCTCCGCTTCAGAGGTAATGCATCCTTACTCTGCAGTAATGTAGCCCGCCTGGGCAGAGCACCGCCGTGTCCTCGTGGAGGCGATCGGCGGCAGTGATCTCTCGCGCCGGGCATTGGTACAGGCCATGGTTCGGAGTGAGGAGGAGTGGTAGGCGGTCGCCTCCTTCTGCGAAGCAGTAATGCTAGCAAAGGAGGCGGCCGATCGCGTGAGACAACAGTCCTCACGCCCTAATCGCCGCCGGGATTCCGATCCCGATTTCCGGCCACCGTAGGCGCGGCCTTGTGGACGGCGAGTAATGGGTGGCTCGCCGTCCGACCATCCGGTAACCGTCTGGACCAAGCCCAAGTCGTCGACGGCGCGTACTGTTTCACGCGCACCTACAGTTGCTGACATCAGCCTCAAGGAGATGTCAGCAACTGTAGGGGCCCAGCAGGGTCGAAGCCTACTGGGGCCACCGGCAGTGTGAAAGCGAAACCCGGGGCCCCGGGATTGAGGCAAAGAAGGAACAGGGGTGGGTTTTTAGTCGGTAAAAGTCTGACACAATGTCCCGCTCCGCCCAAGAGCGCGATTTGTCATTAGATGATTTTTCCACCTAAAAAAAAACTGCAGTAATTAAAAAACCTTACCTAGACTCGAATTTTCAAACACAATTGTCACTGGCCATCAGGTTGAAAAATACTAAAAAGAAACCATTAGTAACTCTTTTTCCCGAGCCATTCCGCCCACGGCACTATTCAGCAACGCAAAAAAAAATATTGCAAAAATTGCCACACTTCGGCAATTCACAGAATAATCTTGCAGCAAATAGTACAGATACGATTCTTTTAAAAAAATATTTAGTTTTCTCTCTATTTTGTTTGTGCACATGATCGTTTTTCCGTTGGCAATGATCAAAGGAGTCCGAAAATGAGTTTTTTTTTCTACGGAAACCGGTGATCCTTCCGTTCTATCTTTGCCATGGAATAGACAGATACAGAAAGCCTACAATAAATGGAAACTCTAATACCGTAAATACTCAGAGGCCTGACCATGACGTGTTAAATGTTAGGCGTGGGAACGAGAAAGAGGGATGGAGCTATACACCCTATATTGCTCTATCCCTTTAACAAAATCAATTAATTTCTAAAATTTCAAACAATTTTGATGTTAACATTATGTATAATTGTTTTCTTTTTACAAGTTTTTAAAATTCTATGTTAATTAATCTAATGTACCATTTAAATGAACTATAAATAAATAAATAATATTTACATGTGGATGGAGAGGGAGAGGGAGACCAAAGAAAAGATGGATGGATTGTGTGAAGAGTGATATGAAAGAAAAGGAAGTTAGTGATAGCATGACGAGTGGCAGGGCAGAGTGGAAGAAAAAAACGTGTTGCGCCGACTTCAAATAACACGGGACAAGGGCAGGAAGATGATGATGAAATAAATAAATAATAATAACAGTTCAGTTCAGGTCATCAATGGATCAGGTTAAGATTTCGTCGTCGCCTCTGTTCCTATAATTATATTTTAGGACAATTTCTAGAGAAACGCAGACCATAACTTAAACGAACGAGAAATCCGTGAAGTGGTTCTCGAAATGATTGCAGTTATACAAACAGACAGAAGCTTGTTGGAACATCCTTTTGATCTATGTTATTAAAAAGAAAAATACTGTTTACGATAGAAGGTAGTATGGTACAGGACAAAAAAATATCACAATTAAGGAAAGAACGAGTGATTCGGCGTCGTTTTAGTATTCTTCCACCCGTCACATCTTACAATATATTGTTACAATAACAAAAAAGTGGGCAAGTGCGAGTCGCAGTCGCGCCCTTTGGGTTCCGTACAAACTTACCTATATAAATAGTTTAATTCTGGAATCCCGGAAGATTTTTCCGAAACTCAAAAAAAAATTGTGACGTAACAATAAATTTATAGTTTTCTGATTTAATCCTATACTTTTGCTATAAGATCTTGCTTTATGCCAAATTTCAGGATTCTGGTTCAACGGGAAGTACCCTATGATTTTTGATTTCCTCTAGTGTCGAAATGTACGTCTTTTGCCACATAAACTTATACTTAACATAGTATCTTTTTTTTTTCGTTAACTTAAAAGTTTGATTTATTTACAGCTTCTAGAGTCCGCTAACGTGAGTATATGGTTTTAATTTTAACTCAATATCTTCTCGCGTTCCCGAGATGAAGGGTCTTGACAGACAGATAGACAGTCAGACGGACGGACAACAGTGGTAACTCCGCCGCCAAACTAAAATGGAATTGAGCAGGCCATATCAACCGCATATCGAAATTGACTTTGAATTGGCAACCACTGACTGGGTCCCAACCAGCAGGAGCCGGCGATGCGGTAGGTCCAGTGGAGATGCCGACGAGTTGGACTCCTACCTAGAGGATTGACTAAAAGTAGCAGTAGAATGGAAGGGAGGCTTTTGCCCCACAGACATAACAGGTTCTAATAAAAAAAAAAATATATATATAAAAATTATATAAAAAATTAAAAACGCGACTACCATGACAAAAAATAAATATAAAAAAAACAAGATGTTTGTTAATTTATAGAAAACTGTAGAAAGTAGTAACTCATTGACTAAACACGAAATTTTGGGAACTACTTGATCTATAAAACTGAAATTTCCATCGCAGTCGAGGGATTTTCTGTATGATTCTTACAACATAAGAAGTTACCCGACTATGATGAAAATTTCACTTTCCAAAATGCGTCATATAGAATACCGAAAGGCTAACTACCCTACGCCTGTACTGTATGGCACTTCTTTACATTTGTCTATTCTGTGTCCGCTTTCGGGGAGCAAATTATGTTCGCAATTTAATCTTTAAATGTTCTATACATATAGTCTGAGCACAGATTACGTCTAGTTTGGCCTGATTATTTTCAACGAGACATATTTGTCTTTGTTTTGAATAGGGGTTCTAAGTGAATAGTGCTTATTTTTATTTGCTTATTAAGTTTCTTTGTGGATTGGAGCTATAGAGCTCGCTTTTGAAAGGTTGCGGGTCAGACTAAGACGACGGAAAAATAATAATAAGGATGTGTTTTAGCTTTATATTTTTTTAATTCTTATTTTTATGTAATCCTGGCCCAGTTTCAAGAAATATTATGTCTATTTTTTTTGTGATAAACCGACTAACAACAAAAAGAAAGAAAAAAGTTTAACACGCACTAAACAATCAAAGGCACGGTTAGCGATGTAGTTGAGCGATTTGATTTTACGCTGCGTGTCGCAGATTCGACGCTCACTCGAAAAAAATTTGCAACGATGAAATGTCTACAGTTCCAAATTCAGGACAACCAGTGTCCTTCTTGTGTACCTCCTGATGGCTACAACCCGGGAATCTTCAATTCAAGAATGAATAGGTTACTTCTAGGTAAGCGCGCTCCATTGTCGACCGCATCGTTGCTTTCCATCAGGTGAGATAGCAGTCAAGCGCGAAACTATCAAGAATAAAAAAAAAACCTATATGAATTCACATGTTTGTAAACGTATCCACGATACAGTGGGCACACTACAATCGCGGCGATAAATCCCCTCTTTGAGGAGTGGCTAGAGCTGCACCATTGCGTCTTCACTTTATGCCTCAGGTTCCTGTTTCGGATTCTGGTGGATAAAACGCTGGTGTCACCGTTGAGCGGAACGCCCGATAGACACGATGGAGCATACAGTGGAAGTCTGCCACACCAGGGCGGAGCACTACTGTATCCTCTTAGAGGCGATTAGCGGCGGCGACCTCTCGCGTTTAGCTCTGGTTCAGGCTATGAACCGGAGCGAATGGAAATGGGAGTGGCTGTTTCCTTCTTCGAAGCAGCAATGCGAGCAAATAAGAAGGTCACAACCGTGAGTAAACGGATATACTCACGCCCCAGCAGCGTCGGAAGTAACAGGGTAAATTCCAGCTTCAGGACGACGAGCATTGGATACTTTGCCATCCAGCCATCTGGTAAAGCTCAAGCCTAAGTCGACGGCGCGTAGTGTTCTACGCGATTCAAAAAGATGTCATAAAACCTGAAGGGGCCCAGTAGGGCTGATGCCTACCAGGGCTTTTTTTGGGTGGAAAATCACCCAGTGACTTCTCCCGCTTTTGGGCGGGGCGGGAGACTGTGTCAGACGTTTACTAACTGAAACCCACTCCTATTCCTTCTTTGCCTACGTTCCAAGGCCCCGGGGCTCTCTTTCGTGGCGCACCCATGGCGTAGTAGGCTTCGACCCTGCTGAGCCCCTACGGTTTGCTGACATCTCTTTGGGGTGGGCGTAGAACACTACGCGCCGTTGATGACTCGAGCTCGGTCCGGATGGTTTCCGGACGGCCGGACGGCGAGCTACACATTGCTCACCGTCCTACGCCTATGGTGGATGGAAATCGGAATCAGAACGCTGCAACTTGTCGCGGCAATACCTGCCAGGGCTGTAGGAACGTTTGAAAGATTAACCTTAGCTCTAAAATTCAAAGGATAACTGAAGGTCACAGGTGGGTTTTAATCAGCTCACCCTCTCGCTCCACGTAGAGCAGTAGAAGATACATGACTAGGTTAATTCCCTAAATCCATTTTAAATTTTTTACAAAGAGAAAAAGAAAAGCTTAAATAAATTTTAGAATTTAATTATTTAAAATGCGCTGGAGTAAGAAGAAAAATATATCGAAATCTTCATTTCGATATATTTTTTCAGTAAACCTGGTAAATTCCTCTTCATTTTGAAATTTATTTACATATTTAAAATAACTTTCAAAAAATAAAACAGTATCTGCGTTGGTATAGTTTTTTTTGTTATTGTGTAGGAATATTTTTCAGATCTTTATTATAAAATTTATGCTACACTGGAACGCGTGTATTTTTACATTAATATCTGCGAAAAAAATTGTAGTCTGGTACACTGAAAACTGAAAAAAGTGAAGTCCTTTACAATACAAAAACAAAGTTTTTAATGATCAGAGCTTTCAGTTTTACACAGGATATAAAAAATATCTGAAGCATTTTTTGAGTCATTTTTTTTTTAGGTAGGAAAATCATCTTATGACCAATCCCGCTCTTGGGCGGAGCGGGAGATAGTGTCAGACTTTTACTGACTAAAAACCTACTCCTGTTCCTTCTTTGCCTTCATCCCGGGGCCCCGGGCTTCACTTTCACACTACCCGTGGTTTTGAGTTATGGTTTCTGTCCTGTCACCCATCACACTATCACTAACTCCCTTTTCTTTCGAAATCAGAACCAGAATAATTTATTTGTAAACATACGTAGGTCAGATTACAACAGAGTGTGAGGTGTTAAAAATAGGTAGATCCTCTATGTTTTATCCAGAGGAGTACAAATATATATAAATAATTAACACTGTCAATTTTCATTTAACTTCTGAGATTATGTAAACTATAACATCATTGATAAATTTAAAATTAATATTAATCGGTACATCATTATAAATTAAATTATATCAGTTTCACTAAATGTCACAGAGATTAAGTTATATGTCATATTAGTACTAATGTCAAAAACAATTCAGAACCATCAATAGTTCATCTTTTATATAAAGTCAATAATAATACCCTGATTGCTATGCCCGAGGTCGCGGGTTCGATTCCCACCCAGGATAAATGTTTGTGCGATGAGCACGATCATTTGTTCTGTTTCTGGGTGTAATTTATTTATAAAGTGTATGTATTTAGAAATATATAAGTATGTTTATCAGTTGTCTAGTACTCATAACACAAGCTCTGCTTTAGCTTGGGACTAGACAGCGTTGTGTGATAGTTGTGGAATATTATTATTATTATTAATAATAATAATAGGCACTTATAGCACGTATTCATATCTCTTCTCACACAATCCATCCAATAATTTAACCAAAATTAGAACTTGTTGGATATAAAATGTATAAATGCCTCAAAAGCTAATTTTTAAAATAATTAATGAATTCAACATTCACTATGTCAGGTATTTACCTGCCATAGTGAATATTGAATTCATGCTGCAAATCCCTGCTGGCCTCGCTTAAATATCGCCACAACGAAGGTCCTGTGCATCACGCATCCAATGGATTTTCACTACCTTCTTTCAGTCATCGGCCCACCTAGGCAAGTTACGATCGTTTCGTTTGCGTCGAACGAAACGATTGTAACTTGGCTGGGGGTGCAGAACCTAAAATCCCCATCGACCATCTGTTCTGCGAGCAATATGAGCTCTACCCATCGCCACTTAAGTTTGGCGATTTTTCTTTTTCTTGTATCAGTAATTCGGGTCCTCTTGAGGATATCTGCTTTCCTAATTCAATCACTTAAAGGAAATCCGAGCATAGCCTTCGCTCGCCTCGCCTTTGGATGGCTTTAAGTTTTATGATGTGGCATTGTAAGCGACCACGTTTCAGAGGCATATGTCATCATTGGCAATATACACTGGTCAGACTTTCGTCTTAATACACTGATATGTTGAATGAAAAAATACCGCGCAGCTTCCCAAACGCTGTCCAGCCGAGTTGAATTCGATGATTGACCTCATCTCGAAACATCTAGAAATTTGATCGGAGGGACCATGACGAGTTAAAATGCCAAGCTTGCGAGCGAGAAGGAGGGATGGAGCTATCCACCTTATATAGTTCCATTCCTTTAACAATTCCGTCTAGGTCGTCAACTGGATCGCGTAAAGATCACGTGGTAGCCTCTTGCTACTCAAATGTTTGCGTTTTACAAATACTTTTGAATATGATGTACTCTAATATAGCTCTAGCTTTGTAATCATGGTTTGATTGGAATTTTCTTAGGAAAGCTAGGTATAGGTATTTTTTTGTTTTTAGGTGGGAAAATCATCTAATGAAAAATCTTGGGCGGAGCGAAAGATAGTGAAATCAAAAATAAAAATCAAAATCAAAATAGCATTTATTCCAAATAAACCATTTACAGGCACTTTTGAAATGTCAAGAAGTCAGTCAGTCAGAAAAATAAAAATAAATGATGCTAATTGCACATTCCAAAGCGTAGATCTCTATGGAGAAGAATGTGCAAGAAACTCCATGGACACTCTTTTCAATCATATTTTGTAATAACAAATATCTCTGTTACATGTTTCTTGTCGCTATCATGTGAGAACAATGTAAATAAAAATAAAAACTAAATATAGATATTAAAATAGCAACTGGCAGCTAAGAGATGACCAGCCTCAACTGACAGCGCCCGTTCACGGACATGACGCTAATATTAGCACCACTCAGCTCAACCATTTTGAAGGGAACCGAATGATCCAACACCCGCGCCACCATCAGTGAGACATTTGAGTGAGCATGACAAACTCTCAACTGCCATGCTCATTTATGTCAAATAAGTCCAGTAGCAACATAAAAACTATAAAAAGCTCCATGGTACTCACATTTACAAACTGTGGAAAAAGTGAGTAAGTAAGAGTAAGACTTTTACTAACTAAAAATCCACTCCTATTACTAAAAACCCTTGGCCCCAGTAGGCTTCGACCCTGCTGGGCCCCTACAGTTGCTGATATCTCCTTGAGACGCGCGTGTAACAGTACGCGCCGTCGCTGACTTGGGATCGGTCCGGACGGTTACCGGACGGTCGGACGGCGAGCTACCCATTGTTCGCCGTCCGCAAGGCTTAATATAGGTTAAGAAACACCAACCAATAAGCCATTATTCGTCAAAACAATTTATTAGTTTTAGTAGGTATATGCGAAACGTGTCTAGTATTTTAACGATTCATAACTGTATCGTTAAAAATCACAAAGTTATAAGCTCATTATGTTACCTGGTTGTCCTCACGAACACATGGTCACCGGGCCATCCGGGCGACTGAAGGGTTGTTTTGCTCCCGCACTCTTCTGTGCGCTGGCGCCTAATGCCCGCTATGACCTGCCGTGACCTGTGTTGTACTTAGTCCAACTAGTGACCTTTTTTAAATATTTTTGGGAAAAATATAACATGGTGTAAAAATGATTGGAATCGATTCAATTTCTGACTTTGAACAAACTATTTTCAGGTTTCGCATATTCTAAAAATAATGTTGTATAACGGTTATATAAATATTATTAGTTACACAACAATACAGACCCATCCTCAAAAAAAACCTTTTCTTCCACTCCTAGCTCATAAAACGTAGTAAAGAACCTCCCCTCGTCCCACCATTGTCATAAACAGTTGTCATGGCAACGGTCCCGTTCATATTTTATTCATGTAGTGTGTGTGACCCCGGCGTTTTGACACAAAAGGCTATTCATTTAATATGACGTTATCAAGTAGTTGAGCAATGGTGGACCAATGATAACAGCCCCGACTTACGAGTTGTTGGTCGCGGGTTCAAACTTAAGCAGGCGCATTACTTTGTGTAATTTATTCCATCACCACTGCTCTCAATATGGTAAAGGAAAACATTGTGAGGGAACCAACATATTCTAGAACCAAAAATACGAAGACAGTTTTAGTTGGCAAAATCATCCAATGACATCCCCCGCTCTTAGGTGGCCGTCTGGTCCACCTCTTAAACCACTCGCAGCTAAGAGATGACGAATCTTAACTGACGGCGCCCGTTTACGAGCATGACGCGTGCATCAGCCCCACTCAGCTCAACCATTTTGAAGGGAACTAAATGACCCAATAACACGTGCCATCAGCGAGACGTTTGAGTGAGCATAACCAATCCTCAACTGCCATGCTCGTAATGTCAAACGAGCTGTAACCAAAATGTTCCAATAAACATAACCAGTGTATCAACAGGGTATTAGGCTCATTTTTAAAAATGTCTTAATTAGATTCTATATTGCTAGTACACCACAAAAAAAAACACAAAATTTTTGTTCAGTCGCTAAGTACCCTAAAAATGCATTTAAAATTTCTATTTTCAAATTTTACGCGTAATTTGACGAAAATGTAGAAAGCAGTGGACACCATATTTCACGGTGTCATCGTGACGTCAGTTGGCTGTGTAAACAAATGCGCTCAGTATGGCCGATCATTTGACAGTTGACAACTGTCACTTTAGTTTACGCACCCGAATGACGTAATAACATGGTGGCTACTACTTCATGGCGATAAAGAACAGATAATAAAAAACTGAAAACTTTGAATTGAATTTTAAAATTTATTTTGTTATTTTATGATCTAAAACTAACACTCACCGACTGCATTTTATGTCATATAATTTATTGTCTATCATGATAATTTATTTTTAGATTTTTTCTCTTATAGAGTAAAATACCCTATTGACGGATCATCTGGTACTGGTTTGGTTTTAGACGCGGCTGGCTGGGTTTGAACCCGCGACCTACAACTCGTAAGTCGGGGCCGTTACCACTCGGCCATCACTGCTCTACTAGATTGGCATTATGTCGTCTAAATTATTAAAACATACAGCGCTAGATAGATACTTTTTCGCGACCAAAACGTCTTAAACGGCATGTATTTCATTGCACTTACGCGTTTCTTTCAACATAGTGTAATGACATATCATCCATATAGATTTTTATATCGCAGAAGTGAGACAGCTTTTTGCCTACAATACTTCATTATAATAATACTCTATTTCAAAATGTAACAATAGTCTTCGTTAGTGTAAATTCGCAATAAGTTTTATCGGGTATCGAAAAACGCATGTCGTCATAATTTCTGAACTTTGATAAATAATAATCGTTGATATATTGTTTGTAAAAGAAAAGAAAGAACATAATACAATATTAAAAAATATCGAACTGGTTATAAAACACCACACGCAGTCTGTGTCCTTCAGTTGCCCTTTGCATTTTAGGACTACGGGTTTCCTTTTCAGAAATTTTCAGCGGTCCTAGGCAGCGGGCATAGGCCCTATTGGGCCCCTACGGTTTGCTGACATCTCTTTGAGGAGCGCGTCGATTACTACGCGCTGTTGACGACTGGGCTCGGTCCGGTCAATAACCGGACGGTCGGACGGCAAGCTACCCATTGCTCGAAGTCCGCAAGCCCGCGTCTACCGTGGCTGGTAGTCGGGGTCAGAATCTCCGCGGCTGGGGCGTAAGGACGGAGGTAATTACTGCTTCGCAGAAAGAGGCCACCGCCTTCCATTCCTCTTCGCTTCGGAACGTAAAGGTGTATGGACTACAATCCTCCTGAGTCGATTGAAGTGAGTGCTCGGCACGCGTAATCTATTGCGTAGTACATATATCGATGGTGTGATGTGATTTATAAGCATTTTGCACTCAATACAACATAACTAGTGTATCATTGATCATCGAATACCTGATTCGTTTAAATAGGATTTATAGAGCGTAATTGCAGATATAAACGAACAAATCTAACGCCAGCTTAACCTACGCCTAATTGAGGACATTAAACCGGAGGTAGCAAGCAATACGACGATCCTTGACACATTTCCATAAAATATTTACGACGAAAAGATAGTCCGGAGCCGCGTACACCGAAATGAGCAAAACATTTTAGTGGCCTACTAACATCACGGTACGCAAATAACTCCTATTTTACGATTCTTAGTGCACGCATCTCGAATTCTAAATATGGCAGCGCCGATCGACGAAATGGCTGTGTATGACAGTATTGACGTGTGAACTTTTACGCACGAGTGCCTTCAAGTGGTTTGAAAATGATATATTTTTTTTTCATTTTGTGGATACGCATGAGTGGAAAAGAAATCTGATCGGGGGTTTTCGGGATATTTTCAAGAGTGTACGTTTGTGACGTGCTCTGAATGTGTTGTTTTTACCGACTGTGTTCTCAAAATTTGTCGAACGGTAATTTTTTTGGGAAATCGAGGACGTATCGCCTCATCATTTCAGCCGAAAGACATCCACTATTGGACTGTTGGACATAGGTCTCCCCCCAAGTGTCGCCACAACGACCGATCCTGTGCGTCTCACATCCACTGCATTCCCGCGACTCTCACTGCGTTTTCCGATGCGCGGTCGCTACTTTAGAACCTTTCGGCCCTATCGACCATCCGTTCTGCGAGCTATGTGCCCTGCCCACTGCCACTTAAATTTGGCGATTCTTCGGGCTATATTGGCTACCTTGATTCTCCTGCGGATATCTTCATTTCTGATGCGATCACGCAAGGAAACTCCGATCATAGCCCTTTCCATTGCTCTTTGGGCGACTGTAAGCTTTCTGATGAGGCCTGTTGTAAGCGAGCATGTGTCAGTGTCATATGTCATCACTGGTAACACGCACTGGTCACACACTTCTGTCTTCAGTCAATGTGGTATGTTATATCACCTATCTAATGAGTATCGTGTTACCTAGTAACTGGGTTGTGGAGGTTTGATAGGGAGTCGCTCCTTGTAATACATTTGTATTCAGCCGCATCCAATTAGAATGAAAGCCGACCCCAAAATAGTTTGGAAAAGGCTAAAAGTTTCTTATAATGTGTTTCTAAATCGAATCAGGACATTATGGCAATAAGATCTAACTTACTTTCAAAATGGACAATAGGAAAAACATTATCTTAAATATTTAGCACTCTCTAGCATCGAATATAAAACAACACTCAATAACTATTACACAAATTGTTCGTAAAGCAGGAAACCGTTATCAAAAAAAACCTAAATCACCAATCCACTCTAACAAAACACGCAATACTTCCCCATCAAATCGAAATGGAATGAAATGGCAGGGGCGAAGGATCGGCCATTGTGTGACCGCTATCGAGACCTGGACACAGAATAAAAATGTGCAGACGGGAGACTACAGTTCCAAACACTTTCTGGAGTTTCTGGCGGGATTTTCTCCAGTCAAGTTCAGTGGCTAATAACTAATGTATAATATTATTATGATCTAAAATTGATGGTAGTTTTGTATCTCAAGTAACAACTGGACAATATATCGAATAATTGAAAATATCTCCGTAGACACTCGTAAATAAATATTTTTCTTACGCTTAGCACTCGTGATTGCTCATACACTAAACTGGTAGGAGTTCTGAAGTTAAGTGACAGTAGGACCTTCAGAACTGCACGCTGCGAACGCTCTATTTCTAACATGTGGGATTTGCCGGCGCCACCCCATGCACAGATACCATAGCCCAAGATGCAGTGACACAGTGCTTTATATGTTTGTATCAGAAGTTTCTCATTGGCAACCTGTCTCAGGGTTTTGAAAATGAAGATTAGTTTGCGTGTTTTTTTTGCTGTGACTGAGATGTGTTGATTCCACTTCAAGTTTTCATCGATGGTAACACCGAGGTATTTTATGTTGTTCACTCTTTCAAGCTTAGGGCAAGCACACGTAGTGTGAATACATGAACCTCTGTTACAAGGGAACGAGTGGATTTGCACCTCAAAGTCTGAGCTGGGGCTACCTGACCTTGTAATACTAAAGCACAGGTATTTAGTTTTACTTGCGTTTACGGATAGAAGGCTGTCTTCGAGCCAGGCTGTTACTCTAGCAAGCCCTCGTTGGCTGACCTGTGCCAAGCTCTCCCAAGATGTGTTGTGGAAAAGGAGGACTGTGTCATCAGCAAACATAGTTATTTCGGCTTGATGGATTGGAAGATCACATAGTCGGTTAATGTATACCAGGAAAAGTGTTGGGGCTAAAGTACTTCCCTGGGGAACACCGAAAGAGCATAGAGCCTCGTCACTCATCTGCCCCTCAATGCGGACTCTTTGGTGTCGGCCAGTCAGGTAGCTCATAAACCAATCCTGGGGTACACCTCTTACGCCGACGCCCTCCAATCGACTCAATAAGAAGGGAATTGACACAGTAGTACTGATTACATCTGCAGACTAGCTTCACGCTCCGGCCTCTATCGGAGACGTCCCGGGCGTCAAGAGTCACAGACGATTTCATGCCTCCGTAAGCGCGGGCTTGTGAGCTACCCATTGCTCGCCGTCAGGTACGGACCAAGCCCGGGTGATGTTGGTTTGCACGGACGCCTCAAAGAGATGCCATCAAGATTAATTGGGCAGAATTGTTCGAAAGAATTACCGTGGTATTAATCAGTAAGAATATGACACTTCGTTTCGCTCCACCCAGAATAAGAGGATTTATTTGATGATTTACTCCCACCAAAAACAAAAGGGTTTCTGGTCGCTTCTGTAAGGTTTCACTACTCTATGCTCAGGGTCAACAAGCCAGAGTGCCTGTCAAGAGTCTAACGCGGGGAAAGCGGGAGTGGATAGCAATATACACTGCCACACTTGTGTCTCCCACTAAGTGGATAACCGAGGGATTCTGTGTATTTTTGACAAAGAAACTTAGTGGTTTCAGTATACGATAGTCTGCTTAGCTGTATGAGGAACTAGAAATAATATTTCGTTGGGTAGTATTTGTTTGTCTCAAACTCAAGCATTTGTGGTTGTTATTGTTTTTAGCTTATTATATCCCAATGTTGGGCAAAGGCCTCCCTCTCCCTTTTCAACACACGTCTGTTCTCAGCCATTGCGGGCCATTCCTTTCAGTAGTTATCAAGCTCATCTCTCCACCTTCACCCTGGTTTTAGTGCTCAACGAGTGTCCCAATTAGTGTCTCTTCTAGGCCATAGTTCGTCTAACATATGGCAGACATCGGTAACATCTTTTATATTAGTTTTGTACGCGCGTTGTATGTTTCTTACGCGGGTGGAAAGTCGAACCCTCAAGATACTGTGCTCCATGGCCCATTTATTTAAAAAAAAACACTAACAGACCAGGCCGAAAGGTTTTAGAGTAGTGGCGGTGTACCGGAAGACGCAGTGTTGTAAAGCTTCTCATAAGGTGGACCGATAACCTATTGAGGGTCGCGGGAATCCGATGGATGCGATACGCACAGGCGTTTGTTGTGGCGATGCATGAGGGAGGTGTATGTTCAACAATGGACGTATGATGATGATGACGATTAACAGGCCCTTTTGAATTGTCAAGATGTCGTTTGGGATAAAGCTAGTTGTTCATTCCGAAGCGTAGATCTCCATGACTCTACGTACTCATAACATCCCATTAGATACTCTAAGTACATAAAACCAATTCCCAATTTCTGTACCATCAAACTGGTTATAAACTACGTAGTCCCAATCCCTTCTCTTTCACCTATAAAGCAGATTGATACCCCAAAATATTCCTCAATTGATTTCAAATCCGTTTCACTGCCCGCAATTCCGCGGAACTACCCTCAAAGCTCACCCGTCGGATTTAAAGACTCTAATAGCTTTGTAACGATCAAAAGCCGTCAATTGCTACCGTTTGAGTTTGAAAAACTATTCCCTTCACCAATGGATAGTCATACAAACGATGCAGTAGAATGGTGGAACTGCCAGTAAATTGCTTTATTGTCCAAAAGTCAGACACTGTGAAAATAACAGTTGGTGGTTAGTGGTGAAGTTATATTGCGGGGGAGATACGGGTGAGTAGGATGATGAGCTTGTTCGCTGACTTGAGTTCCCAACAATGTGATATTCTAACCAATGGTAACAGAAAGAAAGAAAGTCAGAAAGAAAGAAAAATAGATAGAGAGAAAATAAAAATTATGCCTCAGACAATGTTAGGTAAAAAATCCTAAATGTATAAGATTGACCGGCTCTACTCAAATTGTCACGTGACCATTTTGACATCTACAATCACTGATAGCATATTGTAATGTTGTTGTTATAATATTATTTTATGTATTCAAATAACAATAATATTTATTTTAATCCGTAATGTGGTAAAATATTAATAAATAAAAACAATTATGGGCCCGGAAAAATTTCAAATAGGTATAATATGAGAGAGAAAATGACCGACTTCAAAAAAAGGTTGAGATTATTTTCTTATGGTTGTATTTTTTATTTTTTATGTGTGTTACCTCAGAACTCAGTCGTTTATGGACCGATTTACAAATTATTTTTTTAGTGAAGTCGGTTATTATTTTTTTTTTGTAAAAACATCTTTTTCTCACTAAGTTATAAATAAATCGAGACTTTTCAGGAAAAATATCGTAAGCGACAATGTGCGGTTTTTGCAGGATATTCTTATTTATGGAAATATATTAACAGCTGACAACTATTTTAAACCAATAGTTTATAAAAAATAAGTTATGCCTTTCTCGACTTTTCTGGGAATGTCAGACTATTACTGACTCACCTGTGTTCCTTCAGTTACTCTTTACGCAGGCCACGGTAATTTTTTCGAAAAATTTCGCAGCCATGATTGGCAGAACGTGACTTAAATGTTGGTTCTTAGCAGCAGTGTGTAGTGTTCATAGACACACCGCAATGAATTCGGAGCGATCGCTGCAATCCGACTGGTATTAACAGTCCGTTCCTACATCTGTTACATCTGCTAGTGAGACTATTTGCAAGTATTGATTTTCTATTGGCTGCCTGCCTGCCTAACCAGTTCCTCATTATGTTGGGATCGGGTTCTAGTCCAATCAGATGCAGCTGCCAGTATTTTACATTCAATGACTACCTGTTTGACCTCCGGAACCTAACTGCCATAATTAAAGCATGCCCAGCACTAGGTTACAACAGTCGCTGTCGCCATTCCACCATGAGGTGCCGCCTGAACTCTGTCCGCCATGCCGCGACTTGTCGCGGCAGCAAAGTTTCGACCCGGTGTTGCATCTTCACGCTCAAATCGTGCATGCGTACAAGGATTATTGCCTCTAAATCCCACGGTCGCAGGCCAGCAGGGAGGCTCGCCGCTTCGCGGGAAACCGTGTGGTATCCCCGCACCATCCGTATGGCCAAGACCCTCTGGCATGCGTTCAGCTTGGCCGCCGGTCGCTTTCGCAGCCACGGCACCCATACCGGACGAACCGTAACCGTAACGAACGATGCCTGCGTAGTCTCTGGCAGGAGGCGTCTGAACCACCTAAGTTGGGCAGGAGCCGCTTGAGGGCCGCCTCAGCCCGATCCAATTTGGGAGCCAGACGTCGGAAGTGCTCCTCGAAATTCCACCGGCTATTAAGGACGAGTCCCAGGTACTTCATCGTCGAGTTGACGCCGATGTGAACTCCTCTATCTACTATCATCTGACTTCTAGAAACCCCAGGAACATCTGCCACGTGGGTATGAATTGCAGTGGCCTATATAGAAAGCACTATATTAGTTGCGCACCCAGATAGGCCGCTGCAAGCTTAGCTTGGCTCAATGGGGTTTTATAGAACCGTCGAATACCCAATATGAGTGCAGGACCGCTGTCCTAAATATAAGCCACACCTGCACTTTGAAGGACTTCATGAGCGCTACCGGTGGGCCTATTGGGTCCAAAAAGTTTTATTATTTTAACATCGATCCGAAAAAGAAGATCATCATCATCATTTCAGTCGAAAGACGACCACCGTTAGGGCTATGCTCAGAGTTTCCTTGCATGATCAATTCAGGAATAAGGATATGTGCCGGAGAACCAAGGTTGCCGACACTGTGCAGGGGGACTGCATTGGGCAGGGCACATTGCGCGCAGAACGGATGGCTGTTGGGGAAAGAAAAATATTTTATATTATATTATTAATTGTTATATTTTTTTTAATTATTATTATTTACCCGTTTTGTTTTGGGCCAAAAGTTTCTGGAATGGGACCACGTACCGGAAGACGTAGCGTTGGAAGGCCTCCCACAAGGTGGAAAGATGACCTGGTGAGGGTCGCGGAATGGATGCGATAGATTCGAGACGCGCAGGACCGGTCATTGTGGCGACACTTGGGGAAGGCATATGTCCAACAGTGGACATTTTACAGCTAAAATGATAATGATGATTATAGACCATCACGTTTAGACTAAAAGGAGCAGAGCAGTAAACAAAGTGTTGGATGAAACCACAGGAGACAGTTATAAATAAATATTTCTAAGATTACAAAGCAAAAAAGCTTAGACAAAAACACACAAAGAACCTCATTCAACAATAAATCTATACTCCAAATGACGATAAATATTTTCCCAACAATCGTCTTTTCTAGCCCAGCTATGAAAAGCACTAGTGCTTAAAAAAGAATTCCCTAGAACACTTGAGTAAAAGCCTGCCCGACCATCTTATTGCCATTTTGTCCTATAGTTAGCTCTAAAAGGTTCCTGCACAATGGTCTCTCTGTTCAGGTCTCTCTGCCAACATTATCCTCTTCAAATAAGTATTGTGATATTCAGCAGAAAAGGGGACGTTAGAACTACTCAGCGATAAGCACTGCCAACGGCATTGTTTACAATTTCATAGGAAGTTTTATTGACTTATTCTGCGTCGCCTTTGTTGTACACCGATAAGAATTTTATAGGTTATATTTCATTGGGCTGACTTTTGTAAAGCAAGCTCAGAAAGTTAAAAATTCTGTATCACAACTAACATTATAAAGGCGAAAGCTGGTCAATATGTTTGCTTGTAAAAATCTCATTTATTGATAGGTTTATTTTTAACCGACTTCCCAAAAAGGAGGAGGTTCTCAATTCGTCTGTGCTAAACGTTTCGCTTCGTTGTTTATAACGCCTATATTGTAGGGCTGGAACAATTTGCCTGTTGCAGTCTTCCCGTCCGATTATAGTTTTTTTTTTTTTATTGGGTGGGAAAGTCATCTTATGACAAAACCCGCTCTTGGGCGGAGCGGGAGATAGTGTCAGACTTTTATTGACTAAAAACCCACTCCTGTTCCTTCGTTGCCTTCGTCCCAGGGCCCCGGGTTTCGCTTTCACACTACCCGTGGCCCCAGTAGCTTCGACCCTGCTGCGCCCCTACGATATGCTGACATCTCTTTGAGGCGCGCGTGGAACAGTACGCGCCGTCGACGACTTGGGCTCGGTCCGATTACCGGACGGTCGGCCGGCGAGCCACCCATTGCTCGCCGTCCGCAAGCCCGCGCCTACGGTGGCCGGAAATCGGGATCGGAATCCCGGCGGCGGCGGTTGGAGCGTAAGGACCGTTGCCTCACGCGATCGGCCGCCTCCTTCGCTAGCATTACGGCTTCGCAGAAGGAGGCGACCGCCTGCCACTCCTCCTCGCTCCGGAGCGTGGCCTGAACCAAGGCCCGGCGCGAGAGATCGCCGCCGCCGATTGCCCCCACGAGGACACGACGTTGCTCTGCCGAAGCGGGGCACACCTCCACCATGTGCTCTACCCTGTCCTCCGGGCGGTCCACACAGTGGCGACACCCGGGCGTCGTTTCCGCACGAATCCGATGCAGGAACCTCCCGAACTTACCGTGCCCGGTGAGAACCTGCGTCATGCGGAAGGTGAGGACGCCGTGAGGTCTTTCCAACCACGCCTCAAAGAAGGGACTTACCGCCATAATTGTGGCGTGCCCAAGTCCGATTATAGTTTGGTTGTCTTCGAGGTTAAAGTGAACAGGCTCTTAATAAGCTAGCACGCCTCACTATCAACGATTGCATCATTGCTTACTATCAGGTGGGATTGCAGTTAAGTACTAGTTTATGGCAATTTAAAAAAATAAAAATGAATTATTTTTTGTCATCTGGTTCAGCGATATCTTCATCAGATCATTGACGATTCTTTTTTGTTTAAAACGTACGTGTGTTTATATATTTATGAACACTCCCACGATACAGGAGTAAAGTATCGTTCACACCAAACGTATTGTCCGCCGCCGACTGTGAGTATACTCAATGTCAGCCTCAGCGTACCAGTAAATCACTACATAGTATAAAACAAAGTCGCTTTCCCTGTCTGTCTGTCTGACATCACATTAGAAACCTTTAAAATCATCAGTGTTGCTCTACTAAATATATTGTGAATGTTTTATACACATAAAACTTCCTCTTGAATCACTCTATCTATTGAAATAAACCGCATCAAAATCCGTTGCGTAGTTTTTAAGATCTAAGCGTTCATAGGAACAGACAGCGGGAAGCGACTTTGTTTTATACTATGCAATGAAGTTATCAGCATTGCACCCGTGCGTAGCCGGGGCGGGTCGCTAGTAACCCTATATAATAGCTATATCGTACTTTCAACAAAACAAAAGTGTGAACAAAACAGTAGTATTGCTACGCGTAGTACAATAATCGGTCACCGAAAGTCAGCGCACACCGCACTACGTAACAGCTGCAGGGTATCTGTGGGTTCGGTGTGAGCGAGAAGTTAATATAATTATGGAAAAGCCATAAACTGCGTTACACTCGCTCACAGTCAGCGGCCGACAATACGTTTGGTCTGAAGAATGCCTAAATTCCTAATGTGGGGCAAAAAATCAAATGGTTCACATTTAATCCGGAAACACTCCATACGATTTTTAGGGTTCGGTACCTCAAAAGGAAAAAACGGATGCATATTAGGATCGTTTTGTTGTCCATGTATCTGTCTGTCTGTCAAGACTCTATATCTCGGGAACGCGTGAAGGTATTGAGTTGAAATTAAAACCATATACTTAGGTCTGCAGTCTCTTGAAGCAATAAAAAATCAAACTTCTGAGTTAACGAAAAAACGATACGATATGTTTATGTTGCAAAAAACATATAATATATTTCGACACTCTCAAGGGAATCAAAATACATAGGGTACTTCCCGTTGACCTAGAATCCTGAAATTTGGCACGAAGCAAGGTCTCATAGTACAATTATAGAAAAAAATCTCAAAACTGTAAATTTGTAGTTACGTCACAAAAATAAATCTTGCGATTCGGAAAAATCTTCGTAACTCAATTAGGGAATTGAACTGTTTTCATAGGTAAGTTTGTATGGAATCCTAAGTGCGCGAGTCAGACTCGCACTTGCTCGATTTTTTAGTATTTGTTGTTCTAGCGGCAACAGAAATACATCATCTGTGAAAATATTAACTGTCTAACTGTCACGGTTCATGAGATACAACCTGGTGACAGATGGACGGACGGACGGACGGACAGCGGAGTCTTAGTAATAGGATCCCGTGTTACCTTAGGGTACGGAACCCTAAACAAGGGTAACACTATTGACAAAGAAATACCAAAACCACGTCAATCCTTCAACTTTACTCCGGAAATTCAAATATGTAACATATTTACTTTGCTAGGCTGCCGTCGTCGCTGCAAACCCGCTTAACCTTTGAAGTTATTCTGGCACAAACCAGAATACATTGGAATTATGCATCTCGTCTGCAGCCTGAGGATATAAATAGCTTTAGTTTAACTATATTTTATAGCGAGAAATTATTGTGTAATGTACGCGGAAAAATATTACAGGATTTGTTTTATTTAACGTTCATAAAAGAAGCTGATAAATTAGTAGGATAATGTATTTAGCATTTTAGTTTATCACTATTTAAGAACTGCTTGATGACCTGCCGGCGTGTGGTCCTAGATACGATTCCTCAGTCGAACAAAGTTCTTGAGGTTTAAGCACGGAACAGCTTTCATCTGTTCCATGGGTTCAAGAATGGTCACCTGATTGTTAGAGGGACTGCCAGGCAAGTTTCTCGGAGACAACCTTCTACCTTTCTTTTCTTAATTCCCTTCGTAATAGTCATTAGCTGTTTTAGCAAAACCTTATTTTTAAGGTGTAAAATCATCCAGTGACTTCTTCGCGTCTATGTCGGACCTGAAGGGCGTATCATACTTTTACCGACTAAAACCTACTCCTATGATCCTTCTTTGCCTTGCGTTTCAGGATCCCGGGTTTCCCTTTCGGAAGCTAACCCAAGGCCCCAGTAGGTTTCGGTCCTGCTGGGCCCCTACGGTTTTGCTGATATTTCTTTGTGACGCGCATGGAACACTACGCGCTGTCGGCGACTCGAGTTTTCGCAAGCCCACGCCTATCGGAATCCCAGCGGCTGGTGCGCGAGGAAATCTGTTCCTTCACGCGTGCGGCCGCCTCTTTTGCTAGCATTACTGCTTCGCAGAAGGAGGCGACCTTCTGCCATTCCTCCTCGCTCCAGACCAAGACCTATGTCAGGGCCCGGCGCTAGGTCGTTGCCGTCGATTGCCCCCACAGAGACACGATGGTTCTCGGGCCTAGTGAGGCAACTTTCATGCTCCATCGCGTTCACCGGGCGGTCCAAATAATGGTGATATCCGGGCGTTTATTCCGCATGAATCAAGTGCAGGAACCTCCCGAATTTACCGTGTCCGGTGAGGACCTACGTCATGAAGAAGGTGAGGACGCAGTGACGTCTTTCCAGCCACGCTTCAAAGAGGGGACTTGCTGCTATGATTATGGCGTGCCGTATATTTGACCTTGAGGTCAGGGTCACATTCAGTGTACCCCGATGTTTCCCCACCCAATAATTCCTACATCTCACCAGATCCCCAAGACTTGATTGGGCGATGTTTTTGGGTGAAATTTTTCTGTCTTTTTCATAGCACAATATTTCAAGTGTTTTTTCCTCAGTGCTCCGTTACGTATAGTCCAACCGAGCAGGTAGCTTAGACTCTTGATTTTTTTCAATTACCAGATTTGAAGACTGCAGCTGGTCTGCAGTTGAAAGAACGCTAAAATTTTGTACACATGAGAAAATAAGCCAAAATTGATATAATGTGTAAATTTAAAAAAATAGTTTGCCGGAATTATATACTATTGTAAAACTTAAAAAAAAAATACAATTGACTTCAATGTAAAAACAACACTAAAAAGTGCAAAATCACTTTAAATTCGTAAGTCGGTGTTTTAATCTCTTTCTCAACACACTCTGTCTGACGTAAGATTATTGTCACTTTATTACAGGGAAGACACAAACACCTGCAACACAATTTCTACTAGCGTAGGCGTTAGGGATTCCTATAATCCAAATTGTAAATTATGATTTTATGAGGAGTTCCGTTCCATATCTTAGTATATCGAAGTCCATCATCAAATCATAACAATATTTCTATGGGACCAACTGGAGAGTACAAATTTCAAACAAAAAGAAAATTTTAAAATTGGTCCACTATTGACCGAGAAATCGGTGAACATGCATAAAAAAAAAAACATTCAGCTGAACATAATAATAACCTTTTCCTTTCTGAAGTCGGTTAAAAAATTAAGATTAATGAAGGTATTTCATCTTCCACGGATTTTCAATCCCAACACATTTTCGTAATATAGGTAAGTGACAACATTTTAGCTTTGAAAAGCAATAATTCCTTTATGAATACCAGTCCAATACGTCACCGCTAATGAAAGCCATAATTTAGAGCAGTATTAAACCGTTATGTCGGATGGAATCAATTAAAATTCCCGCTGGTTTGTGTGTCCCAGCGCTAATACGTCACAGGAGATAGCTGTGACGTGTGACTGTCAGTCTGTCAGTAACAATTACAGAAGTACAGGTCAACATGACCACATTATCGTTTACCGTCCGATGAGAAAGTGGTTAAGCATAATAATAAACATAATCATAAGGGCCTGATGCAGAAGGCAGTACTCCTAGATACGGCTCGCATTGTGAGGAGGTTCCTGTCTCTGGAGCCCTAACCACCGGTAGCTTGGACCCTGTTCCCGACACCGGCGGACAACTATTTTTTTTTATTTTTAAATGTTTTTTTTATTTATATGTTTTTTAAAGAAATATTTAAAAATGTAATAAATAAGTATGTATAAAAAATAAATGAATGGAATATAATCATAGTCATAGTAATTTATTGGTAAGGGATTCTTACAAGTCATATACAGAATGTTAAATTATACTTAGTCAACAAATTAATGATTACATAACAATGTCAAATAATAAAAAATGTCAAACAAATAAAAGAAAAATACAAGAAAAAACAAATAAATCGAAGTCAAATCACAAATTAGAATAAAAACAATCCTATTAAAAGTCACAATAATTTTTAGTCCAAATTAATATTCGCGTCAAAGTTAAATTAAATTAAATCATAAATTCGAAAAAAAAAATATTATCATAAATTCGAATTTCGAGTTTTTAATCTTTCACCATCTTTACAGATGATATGATGTTTTTGTTAGCTGCTTACCCTGTAGAGAGGAGTACCTGGTGTCCTAAAATACAAGGCTTATTTTATCCATGGCTTAGTTTAGGCACCAGTCTCCCATAAATTAAAATTGTTAAATCGATATTCTAAGTTTTAGTTTCCTACTGTTATCGGTATTTGTGGAAGATAAATAAAAATATTATTATTATAATCAGACTTATAATGTTCCCTATGCTGGGAACATCTGGAGGAATGAGTATTCCTCCTCTGCAGGAGAGGAAATGGGCTGTAATCCACCACACGGGCCATGTTTTCGAATTTTTGATTCTTGGCCATGCCGGTTTCCTTACAATGTTTTCCTTCACGGTTTTGAGAGTAGTGGCACAACACAGATACGTAGTAGTGGTGATGAATTAAATTACATAAAGTAATGTATCTGGCTGGGTTTGAACCCATAAGTCGCCTGACTTATGCCCGACAGCTAAGGATTGGGATTCCCTGACGGGGTTTTTTTTTTGAGGACCGTTGCCTCACGCAATCGGCCGCCTCCTTTGCTAGCATTACTGCTTCGTAGAAAGAGGCGACCGCCTGTCACTCCTCCTGGCTCCGGACTATGGCCTGAACCAGGGCCCAGCGCGAGAGATCGCCGCCGCCGATCGCCCCCACGAGGACAAGGCGTTGCTCTGCCCAAGCGGGGCACACCTCCACCGTGTGCTCCACCATGTCCTCCTACCTGACGGGGGTCTGTTTTTCCTGATAGCTATAACCTGGAGATCTTTAAGTCAAGAAGGAATAGGTTACTTCTGGCAAGTTTACTCCGTCGCCGACCACGTCGTCACTTTCCATCAGGTGAGATGGTTGAGTTGAGATCCTATGTTGATGTTGAGAGCCTATAAAAAATTTAAAATCCACTACACTACTCATCCGAACTCTTGTTTTCTTAATAATCATTTATATTTTTATGCACCTGCCATATTTTCTCTTCACCACCCTAGGTTTACTGGTAGAGTTTGCCTAAGGCACTAAGTCCGCCTTTGTACTTTTGTGTTGCATGAAGTTTTATTAAATAAATAAAAAAGTATGTTGTGGTACTTCGACAAGAATTTTCTGTCTTACACCATGCTCCGACGTCGGGCGTCCGCCATACGGAAATAGTGCGGCGTCCATCGGAAGCGCCGCTGCCGTGCGTTTGAGACGACCTCTATGCGCCAGCGCCGCTTCCAGTCGCCAGTTGCTTGTTACCGGATGTTACGCAGGTACATTTATAATTTGGGACCGGATTTGGGGTTAATCAATGCGTGGAGCTGTTTAATTTGATATGGGGTGGTTGTAGCTATGTTAATACTGTTCGATATACAACCTCCTTCCTCATTATATTTCATTATGATTTATAATTTAAAAAATATGTACGCCAATTACGTGAGATTTATTGAATACATAATTTCGTACACTTCATTAAAAAGAGACGTAACTCAAAAAAGAGGTTATTGATAATTGAATCTTATTTTTGAAACGTGTGTTTTCAAATTCAAACACCCTGTTTGTGAGTTAGGTCTTTTTATGAGTAAGCATGCGATTTATTTATTTAAACTTCATGTACAGTAGTGGTACATAGGCGGACTTAATGCAACAAGGCATTCTGTACCAGTCAACCTTTGGGTTAAAAAACACAAAACAGATAAGTTTGCACAATAAACAAATAACAGATACTTCAAAACGAAAAAAAAACAGGGGTTAATATGCTAAAGTTATAAACTAATAAATAGTATGAAAAATATCAAATCATTAAGAGAACTTAATAATAATTCTGACGAAGACCGAACTAAGGTTGAGAGGACTTCAAGTAGTAGTTCCGAATTTTACGCTTGATGGAAAATTTACTTTCAGCTTTTTTGATGTCAAGGGGAACCTTTAACGAATTTATTACTAATTAAGAGCAATACATAGTTCACTTAACAATGAGCTTAACTAAAAATCTACATCTACACTAATATCATAAAGAAGTAAAGTTTGTTCGTAGGGTTTTTTTTTTCGGGTGGGAAAATCATCTAATGATATCCCCGCTCGTGGCGGAGCGGGGGATAATGTCAGACTTTTACTGACTAAAAACCCTCTCCTGTTCCTTCTTTGCCATTTTTCCAAGGCCCCGGGGATCTCTTTCCCACTTCTTTCTTTCCATGGCCCCAGTTGGCTTCGACCCTCGGTGTAAAGCAGCTTTATTCTAGAATGACATAGGTTATATTTTATGTACGCGGGCGTAGCCACGGTCAAAAGCTGGTCTATACATATAATAAAACAGTAAAATTCTTTTGCGATGGTATTAATTGGCGCAAAAACTACTGAACCGATCCTGTTCAAATTTTGCATACATAATCCTTATAGATCAGGGCAACTGATAGGCTATAAACTATCACGCTATTTGCTATGGGGGGTGAGCAATAATCCAAAATGTAGGTTTTGAACGACATTCGCCGCGAGTTCTATTCCTAGCTACATTAAAAATATTGTCATTATTTTTTTCTTATTTTTTTGTATTAAAATAACTTTTAGCATTTTTTCAAAATAAAATTGACATTTCTATTCGATATCTTCTAAATATTTTGTAAAAACTAATCAAAACACATAATAAAATCAAAGCGACGAGTAAAATCACGTACTATAATGTTACATTATTCCATTTAGCTGCAAATTTAACTTCTAAAACGAAAATCATCACGCTATCATCGTTAGGGAGCCAACCAGTCAATTATGACGTTTATATAAGAACGTCTATTTTATAGTTTATTCATCGAAGACCGCAGCGCAGTGGTTTCGTATCTAGACTTTCATGTAATGTGAAGGTGGTTCAAATCCCATAAGGCTCTTTTACGAGAAATTTTTGTTCTATTTTGTCATCGTGAATAAGATTTTTTTTAAATATATTTTTGCATGCTTACAATTTTTTTTTATAAATCTAGGTATATAATATATATGTGGCAATTTTTAGTGAAGTGCGTATTATTAATTTTAGAAATCGATGTAGATAAATTTTATACATTTAAATTGTGTGTAACTTTATAATTATCTTACTTAGGCTTTGTTTCATCGCAATGAAACAAAGCATATGAAAGACAAACGGTATGAAATCAAAGTTTTCGAGAAGTAAAATATCCCCACACGCAACTCACAACGCCATCTAAAGACTCAAAGTAGAAATATTGATGACAATGACGGTTGAACTTCATATTAAATTTGATAGATGGCATTGCGTATTTTACGTAATTTTCTAAGTGGTAGAAGAATGGCCATCGTCCACGTTTACAGTTATGGTTAAACTGGTGTTAGACGGAGGCATTTTTAACAATCCTACTTCTTATTTTTATTATTTTTTTCCATTATTATAGCAAGCTAATTGACCCTGATTATTCAAGGGATACCATCCAAAGACGATAAAAGTAAATACCTATATGTATTTAATTATTCACTTTAAAATAACACGGCCACATTTTCGGAAGGGGTTACAGGGTATCTTGCGTTGGATGGTCCCCAGGTGGACCGATGACCTGGTGAGGGTCGCGGGAATCCGATGGATGAGAGACTCACTTGGGGAGGTCTATGTCCAGCAGTGGACGTCTTTCGGCTGAAATAATAATGATGATGATGGCACCTTTTTTTTCTTTTTTTAAGGGTGGAAATCATCCAATGACTTCTCCCGCTCTGGTTGGAGTGGGAGGACGTGTCAATATTTTACCGACTAAAACTACACCTGTGTCTATCACTACGCGCTGTTGAGGATTGGGCTCGATCCGGTCAACTACAGGACGGCTAGCTACCCATTGCTCGACGTCCGGAAGCCCGCGTCTACCGTGATTGGTAGTCGGGGTCGGAATCTCGGCTCAGCGTGAGGCCGTTCGTTCCCTAACGCGTGCGGCCTCCGCCTTCGCTAGCATTACGGCTTTGCAGAAGGAGGCGACCGCCTGCCATTACTCCTCGCTCTGGATCAGCCCGGCGCGAGAGGTCACTGACGCCGATTGCCTCCACGAGGACACGGCGGTGCTCCGCCCTTGCAGGGCACATCTTCACTGTGTCCTCCGGCATGATGGCACCTTGCGAATTAATAATGGTGTGTTTGATTATTTGCAGTCACTGGTTTATATCAAACGGGATCGAATGTGTTTTTCTGATCACAGTTCGACAACGTATGATGTATCTCAGATTCCTTACAGCCTTACGTCGATATCTTGACGTTACCTCTTTGCAATGAGTAGTGACCAACACTGGAACAACCCTCCAAGGGAGGCCAGTCTCAGGGATAACACTTATCGGCTGCTTCATTTGTTAACCGTAATTTCATTGTTTTATGGATAAGCTCAGGTCTGTTGTGGGTGTTTCGAACGGTTTCTGTTCTGGGTTCGGTTGAAAGTACCCTGATATTACCATTTTTGAATCGCCTGGAGGACCCGGTGTAGCATGCGGTGGAGGTCTATCTATCCATCTTGAGTGAACCGCCGTGTCCTCATAGAGGCAATCGGTGTCAGTAATTTCTCGGTTTGGCCATCAATATGCGAGTTCGATTGAACGGGGATACATGCGCACAAGGTTTCGCCGTAGTTCATTCATAAGTTAGAGACTCTTCATAAGGTAGTTCCCACTATAGAAAAAACATTTGTCTTATATACGGGGATGTCAATTAAATACACACCAAAATATCCTAGGTAAATGAACAAGTAATTCTAACGCCTAAAATGATTGGGCACGCCACAATTATGGCGGTAAGTCCCCTCTTTGAGGCGTGGTTGGAAAGACCTCACGGCGTCCTCACATTCCGCATGACGCAGGTTCTCACCGGACACGGTAAGTTCAGGAGGTTCCTGCACCGGATTCGTGCGGAAACGACGCCCGGGTGTCGCCACTGTGTGGCCCACCCGGAGGACACGGTAGAGCACACGGTGGAGGTGTGCCCCGCTTGGGCAGAGGAACGCCGTGTCCTCGTGGGGGCAATCGGCGGCGGCGATCTCTCGCGCCGGACCTTGGTTCAGGCCATGCTCCGGAGTGAGGAGGAGTGGCAGGCGGTCGAATCCTTCTGCGAAGCCGTAATGCTAGCGAAGGAGGCGGCCGATCGCGTGAGGCAACGGTCCTTACGCTCCAACCGCCGCCGCCGGGATTCCGATCCCGATTTCCGGCCACCGTAGGCGCGGGCTTGCGGACGGCGAGCAATGAGTGGCTCGCCGTCCGATCGTCCGGTAATCGGACCGAGCCCAAGTCGTCGACTGCGCGTTTTGTTCCACGCGCGCCTCAAGGAGATGTCAGCAAATCGTAGGGGCCCAGCAGGGTCGAAGCCTACTGGGGCCACGGGTAGTGTGAAAGCGGAACCCGGGGCCCTGGGACGAAGGCAACGAAGGAACAGGAGTGGGTTTTTAGTCAGTAAGAGTCTGACACTATCTCCCGTTCCGCCCAAGAGCGGGGATGTCATTAGGATGATTTTCCCACCCAATAAAAAAAAAAAAAAAAAACGCCTAAAATGATCAAACTGCAACAATCAATGCGAGCATGCTCTCGCAAATTCTTCATAAGTACTGTTGTAGAAGAAGATAGTTGGTGATTTATTTATTTATTTATTTAATCCTTTATGCACAACTGTACAGCGGCGGACTTAATGTCTGCCGGATGTTGATGGTAGTTTTTGGATTCACTTAAGGCTTTTCACTATCAGTGCACGTTATCCAGCTGAAGGTCGATGTCCCGATTATGCTCCTTCTTTTATCTCTACCAAAGCTGTCTAACTGCTTAAACTCTTCAGTGAAAAGTTATTGAGGCGAAAATTGTTATGGGAGATAACTCTTTCGATCAATCTTGCAGCCCTAGCAGACATCGGCCCTAGAGGGCCCTATCCATTTGCTGAAATCTTTTTGAGTCGCGCGTAGAATACTACGCGCCGTCGATTCAGGACTGCTTTGACCAGACGGCTGGACAGCACCACCGCAATCCCGTGTTTGCGATAGCTGGGAATTGCCTTGCGGCTTTCAACACCCGGAGCGTCCCTTGCAGGGACCGCTGAGGAGTCAGGATGTCCTATCCCTTATAGTTTCAGCCACCTTCTTTGATCGTAGTGCTTCACCGAAGGAGGCTACTGGTTGTCATTTTCTCCACCAATCGCCCCTATAAGGACAAGGCGGCGCCGGCGCTCCGGCCGAGCGGGACTGACTTCCACCGTATGCTCCATCGTATTCTCCGGGCGTTTCGCAGAATGGTGAGACCCGAGTGTTTCTTCCCGCTGAATTCGATACAGATGCCTTCCGAAATACCCACAACTGGTGAGTCCTGCCCAAAAAGAGGATGCCGTGACGCCTCTGTAGACACTTCTCAAAGACAGGCATTACCGCTGCGATTTGATTGTGGCGTTCTCACTGTGACGAGGGGTTAAAATCATACAATGTTGTTCTACCAGAACATAAACCAGAAACATACATATGCCTTTTCCCTTGGGGTAGCTCTTTCTATTCATTGACGGTCATACATCTGGATCTGGACGAGTACATAACACGTCTCCTGAAGGTAATATGCGTTTTTAACCGACTTCTAAAAAAGGAGGAGGTCTCAATTCGGATATTTTTACCTTTAACCGTTTTATGTTAAAGTACAATAAATTATTGCGATGCTTTCGGAATGAATTGCAAGCACAGAGTGATTGTACAGTTTTACGAACTTAACGCGGACGAAGTCGCGGGCAACCGCTAGTATTAAATATAATACTTATAACATACAGTGATTGAGCAATTTTTAGTAAATTTTGTGTTATAAATGTTTTTTATTTATTTTGTTTGAAACACTGCAAGAGATTTTCTAAAAAAGAAAAAACAAAATTATAATTATGTACATAAAAATGAGTGAACACACAACAAATACGTTGGTATGTTTCGTGGTTTTCCAGTCGATACTTAAAAAGTTGATTTTAAAAGTCAAGCAGGTATAAGTGTTTTTTTTTTTTGTTTTAATGACCTGGTCACTTGAACCTTTAAGTCAGTCTTATTTTATTTTTCAAAACACTGCCCTATCTATCACATTAGAGTGCCGGTGCAACACGTTCTAAGGTTTTTGTAGTATTTGGCAGCATATATACCGAGTCAGCCTTCTCGGCAAACTTCGCTGAGGTAGCCAAAACTACAATAAAATCCTCTGCTCTATTTTACCGAGACCGCGCCCGTTTCAATGATTCATACGTCATATTGTCCAGTTGCGCAGACAATTGAGATACAAAACTACACCAATTTACATCACAATATCCACTAGGAATCAATTTGTGAATAATTAAAACAACCACTGAACTTCACTCGAAGAAATCCCGCCAAAAACACTCCGTAGGTATAAGTGACATAACGGGCAGTAATTTTGTCTATCTCTAGATATAAAAAAACTTTTTACAAAAAAAAAGATAACCGACTTCACTAAAAAAAACACTAAAAGGATCAAAATAACTTTAATTTCGGAAGTCGGTGTTTCTCGGTATTATTTGTATCTTATTTAACACCGACTTCCGAAATTAAAGTTATTTTGATCCTTTTAGTGTTTTTTTTTAGTGAAGTCGGTTATCTTTTTTTTGTAAAAGTTTTTTATTTCACAGTTCTTAGTTGGGATACACTTATAAACAGAGTGCCTATTTCTCATGACAATTCCAATAAATCCAAACATTACTAGGTTACATTGTTTTATTATGAAGTTCCTGTGTCTACCTTCACCTTCCGGCTCCAACATCAGATCTGTTCGATAGTACCTTATAGCCAAAGTGCATCTCATGACAATTCTAATAAGCCCAAACACGGCTAGGTTACATTGATTAATGACGGAGTTCCAGTGCCTACCTTCTAGCTCCATCATCATCATCATCAGATCAATTTGATGATACCATTTTTAATGGAACTATTCAGAACCATTAATTTATTTGTATTATCATAGTCGCTTAACTATCTTCATTGTGATATATATGCGAGCATGAAGTTCTGGTGACCTGATTTCTGCTCTTTTTCATCATTTCCACTTTATCAAATGTTACTTTTTGACTGTAAATGCTTAAGTTCTCGATGAAAATACCAAAACCACTATGCAGTTGCCTATAATATTTGAGGAGTTCCCTCAATTTCACCAAGATTCCATCATCAGATCCTGACTTGGTGACTATGGGACCATTTGGGAAGTATACCCTTTCTAACAAAAAAATAATTTTTCAAATCGGTTGGCAAGCGACGAAGTTATGCGCGAACAAACATAAAAAAAAAATACCTCCTCCTTTTTTAGGAGTCGGTTAAAAATGGAGTTTCTTGCACATTCTTCTCCATAGAGATCTACGCTTTGGAATGTGTAATTAGCATCATTTTTCCTGACTGACTTTTTGACATGTCGAAAGTGCCTGTAAATAGTTAATTTGAAATAAAATGCTTTGAATCTTTGATTCTATTTAGACGCAGGCGAAATCGTGGCAGGAGCTAGTAGGTATATTGTGTACCTACTAGCGGCACTCAAAGTAACAAACATATCGACACACACACATAAAAACTTTCGGCAGTATCTGTAATATTAGTATGATTTTTTTGGTATTACAACTATACCTACTAGAAGGCAGAAGATACGTGTTTAGTAAATATTTTTCAGCACTCCACTTTAAGACACACATTTTACTGTTATCTGCACTTGTGTGGATAAGTGCGCGAGCTCACCTCTGCTTCAATTTATTGTACTTAGCGTGTCAGGCTGGTCAGTAAGCGACGCACAATAGTTGCACTTCAACCCTCTTTTATTTATTTCTTCGTAGGTGTATTGAAAAACGTCGTCGACGTTGAAATAACCCCCCCCGTCTAGCACACCTTCTCGCTCCATAAGGAGGGGCGAGAGGGTGTTTTTTTTTATTAATATAAACTAGTGCTTGACTGCGATACCAGTCCTGATGGTAAGCAGTAATGCAATCGTTGATGGTGAAACGTAATTTATTAAGAGTCCTCTAGCCTTAAGACACCTAAATTGTAATCGGTCAGGAAGACTGCAGCAAGCAAATTGTTCCAGTCCTTCGATGTACACGGTATAAACGACGAGGCGAAACGCTGGGTCCGGACCGTAGAGGTTTCAACAACGTAAGGGTGGATAATCGCCGTTCGTCGGTTTGTGCGATGGTAGAAATGAAATGGTGAAATCAAGTCACGCAATTCTTGCGCACACTCTAAAATGCATCTTGTAAAACACCAAAAGGCTGGCAACCCTAAGGCCGTGCTCAAGGCCACACCACACTTTTTTCACTTTTCGGGTATCTCAGACTTTTACTGACTAAAACGCACCTGTGTTCCTTCAGTTTGCGTTCCATGACCACGGTAACGCTTTCCTGTTATCCACATAAACCAAACCGGTTTAAAAGTGGTTTTAAATTTTCATCTACTCATCCTAGCTTACATCCCATCATATAGACATCTTGGTAGATAAATTCCTTATCGTAGATATAGGTTTCAGTCTTCCTATTTTCACACCCCGGCACTCCGGCACTCCGGCACTCCTCTGTAAGCAAACATACTCGGAATTCCTCTTAGATGACGCTATTTTGTCGAGTAACGTTTACTTCGCGACTTGCTGCCTTTTGTGGAACTAATTTTGAGCTACTTTTTACCTTAATAGAAATTCTTTTGTTATAGATAGTCTATAGATAAATAGATAAGTTCTTTATTGTACACCAATAATAAAATTGCAATTGGAACTTAAAATTAATAGGTGTTTTTTTTTTTTATTGGGTGGGAAAATCATCTTATGATAAAACCCGCTCTTGGGCGGAGCGAGAAATAGTGTCAGACTTTTACTGACTAAAAACCCACTCCTGTTCCTTCGTTGCCTTCTTCCCAGAGCCCCGGGTTTCGCTTTCACACTACCTTGAGGCGCGCGTGGAACAATACGCGCCGTCGACGACTTGGGCTCGGTCCGATTACCGGACGGTCGGACGGCGAGCCATCCATTGCTCGCCATCCGCAAGCCCGCGCCTACGGTGGCCGGAAATCGGGATCGGAATCCCGGCGGCGGCGGTTGGAGCGTAAGGACCGTTGCCTCACGCGATCGGCCGCCTCCTTCGCTAGCACTACGGCCATGACTACTCAACTCAACTCCGGACCATGGCCTCAACCAAGGCCCGGCGCGAGAGATCGCCGCCGCCGATTGCCCCCACGAGGACACGGCGTTGCTCTGCCCAAGCGGGGCATACCTCCACCTTGTGCTCTACCGTGTCCTCCAGGCGGTCCAC
This sequence comes from Mythimna vitellina, assembly GCA_949316375.1. Classification (NCBI taxonomy): domain Eukaryota; kingdom Metazoa; phylum Arthropoda; class Insecta; order Lepidoptera; family Noctuidae; genus Mythimna; species Mythimna vitellina. Next base: position 13,411,545 of record OX438706.1, read on the forward strand.
ACAGTGGCGACACCCGGGCGTCGTATCCGAACGAATCCGGTGCAGGAACCTCCCGAACTTACCGTGTCCGGTGAGGACCTGCGTCATGTGGAAGGTCAGGACGCCGTGTTGCCGCTCCAGCCACTCCTCAAAGAGGGGACTTACCGCCGCGATTACGGCGTGCCCAGCACTGGATTGCGACAGTCTCCATGAGAACTCCCCGGAGCCCTGTCAGCGGAGTTTCGCCCCGGCGTTGCATCTCCATGCGCAGATCGTGCATGAGTGCAAGGACTGTTGCCTCCAGCTCCCATGGTGGCTGGCCAGCAAGGAGGCTCGCCGCTTCGCGGGTAATCGTCCGGTATCCTCGCACCATCCGTATGGCCATGAACCTCTGGCACGCGTTCAGCCGGGCCGCCGGCTGCTTCCGCAGCGCCGGCGCCCACACCGGCGCGCCATAAAGGGCCATGGACCGAACGATTCCTGCGTAGAGCCTACAGCAGGAGGCGTCTGGACCCCCAAGGTTGGGCAGGAGCCGCCCGAAGGCAGCCCTAGTCCGATTTAGTTTGGGAATCAGACGTTGGAAGTGCAAAATTAATAGGTGTCACAATGGGCGGTCTTATCGCTAGAAGCGATTTTTAACCGACTTCAAAAAAAAGGAGGAGATTATCAATTCGGTTATATGTTTTTTTTTCAAAATCTAGTTCTGATGATGGAATCTATGAGGAATCGAGGGAACTCCTCAAATATTATAGGCAAGGATGTAGTGATTTTGGTATTTTCATCGAGAATTTAAGTATTGACAGTAAAAAAAAAAACAAATGTCACTTACATTTGTTTTTTTTATTATTCTCGATAGGTTCGCGCTTGACCGTCATCTCACCTGATGGAAAGCGACGATGCGGTCGACGATGAAACGCGCTTACCTAGAAGTAACCTATTCAATCTTGACTTAAAGATATCCGTTAATGGTTGTAGCTATCAGGAAACACAGATTCCAGCAAGGAATTCCAGTTGATGAAGTAGAATTGATGAAGAAGACCAGAAGTGATCACAATGAAGATAGTTAAGAGACTATGACAATACAAATAAATGAATGGTTCTGAATAGTTATGTTGAAAATGGTATCATCGAAGTGATCTGATGATAGAGCCGGAAGGTAGGCACTGGAACTCCGTAATTAATCAATGTAACCTAGCCGTGTTTAGACTTATTAGAATTGTCATGAGATGCACTTTGGCTATAAGGTACTATCGAACTGATCTGATGAATGACACTGTAAAAAAATTGCTCTTTTGTATTATTGATAGGCTCGCGTTGATTATATTCCCAAAACTGGCCCACACTTTTTTTCGCAAACCAGACACCATACTGCCAAAAATCCCAATTACAAAATCATCCCCATTTTCCTGCCATATCGCAGCAACATCGCAAACGAAGTAATAACGCAATCGATTCATGCACTCGTCTCGATTCCAACTAGTGATGGAACCAATCGGTTCCGCCTCGATGGTCACTCGCGGGTTGTATGACAATGGAAGATTGCTCATATCTCTCTGAATAATGGATGCTGTGGAAGAAAACTGCTTTTGTTCGAAGTAACCGGGATTGGCTGTAGTCTAGTTATTTACGTATTCTTTTGTTTGAGATATTTTGAAAGGGAGTGGATGTTATTGCGATATGCTCTCTGAATCAAGAATCATTTTCTTTCCCTTGATTCAATACTAGCGACCCGCCCCGGCTTCGCACAGGTGCAATGCTGATACCACCGCAACCGCTATGTCTCTGCATTTTAAATCTGTAATATTTTCGGAAATTTCCATTTAAATTACATGGTGTAAAGCACTATATTGATTTATATTAAACTAGCTGTTGCCCGCGACTTCGTCCGCGTTAACTTCGTAAAACTGTACAATCACTCTGTGCTTGCAATTCATTCCGAAAGCATCGCAATTATTTATTGTACTTTAACATAAAACGGTTAAAGGTAAAAAAGCAAATTACCTTCAGGAAACATGTTATGTACTCGTCCAGATCCAGATGTATGAACGTCAATAAATAGAAAGAGTATGTATGGGTCATAGCATTTGGCATTTCTGCCTACCCCAAGGAACAAACATACATAAACTAATGCCTTTTGCATTAGTTTATGTATGTTTCTGGTTTATGTTCTGGTAAAACAACATTGTATGATTTTAAACCCTCGCCACAGTGAGCACGCTACAATCGCAGCGGTAATGCCTGTCTTTGAGGAGTGACTACAGAGGCGTCACGGCATCCTTTTTTCATGCAGGTCTCACCTGATGTGGGTGTTCCGGAAGGTATCTGTATTGAATTCTGCGGGAAGAAACACTCACGTCTCACCATTGTGCGGATCGCCCGGAGAATACGATGGAGTATACGGTGGAAGTCAGTCCCGCTTGGTCGGAACGCCGTCGCAGCCATGTCCTCGTGGGGGCAATTGGTGGAGAAAATGATAACCAGTCTTCCTTAAGTGAAGCACTACGATCAAAGAAGGTGGGTTCCCAGCCATCGCAAACACAGGACTGCGGTGGTGCCGTCCGGCCGTCACGTCGTCGTTAGACAGCTTTGCACCTCGTTTACCTCTAGTAAACGAAGGAGCATAATCGGGACACCAACCTTCAGGTGGGTAATGTGCACTGATAGTGCAAAGCCTTAAGTGAATTCAAAAACTACCATCATCTATCAACTATCTTTCTCCACAAAAGTACTTATGAAAAATTTGGGAGAGAATGCTTGCATTGATTGTTGCAGTTTGATCATTTTGGGAGTTACTTGTTCATTCACCTATGATTTTTTTGGCGTGTATTTAACTGACGTCCCCGTATATCACACAAATGTTTTCTTGATAGTGGGAACTACCCTATAAAGAGTCTCCAACTTTTGAATGAATTTCGGCGACATCTTGTGCGTGTGTATCTCCGTCCAATCGAACTCGCATATTGATTGGCCAAACCGAGAAATTACTGACGCCGATTGCCTCTATGAGGACACGGCGGTTCACCCAAGCTGAATAGACCTCCACCGCATACTACACCAGGTCCTCCGGGCGATTCGCAAAATTGTAATATCAGGGTACTTCCAACCAAATCCGGAAAAGCAACCGTTTGAAACATTCACAACAATCCTGAGCTTGTGCATCCATAAAACAATGAAATTACGGTAAACAAATGTAGCAGCCGATTAGTATTATCCCTGAGATTGGCCTCCCTCAGGGGTTGGTTCCTGTGTTGGTCACCATTCACTGCAAGAAGGTAACGTCCAGATGTCGACGCAAGGCTGCAAGGAATCTGAGATACATCATACGTTGTCGAACTATGATCAGAAAAACACATTTGATCCCGTTTTATATGAAGCAGTGACTGCAAATAATAAAACACGCCATTATTAGGCCGCAAGGTGCCATCATCCCGGAGGAAACAGTGGCGCATTCAGTGGAGGTGTACCCCGCAAGGGCGGAGTACTACTTTGTCCTCGTGGAGGCAATCGGCGTCAGTGACCTCTCGCGCCGGGCTCTGGTTTGGGTGAGATCCAGAGCGAGGAGTAATGGCAGGCGGTCGCCTCCTTCTGCAAAGCCGTAATGCTAGCGAAGGAGGAGGCCGCAAGCGTAAGGGAACGAACGTCCTCACGCCAATCCGAGATTCCGACCCCGACTACCAGCCACGGTAGATGCGGGCTTGCGGACGTCGAGCGATGGGTAGCTAGCCGTCCGGCCGTCCGGTATCTAGTTGACCGGACTGAGCTCAGTCGTCAACAGCGCGTAGTGATCCACGCACTCCTAAAAGAGATGTTGCAAAGAGCAACTGTGTGGTTTTAGTCAGTAAAGATTGACACGCCATCCCGCTCCTACCAGAGCGGGAAAAGTCATTAGATGATTGCCAACATTAAAAAAAAAAGGTGCCATCATCATCATTATCATTTCAGCCGAAAGACGTCCACTGTTGGGCATAGGTCTCCCCAAGCGTCGCCATAATGACCGGTTCATGCATCGGATTACGCGACCCTCGCCAAGTTATCGGTCCACCTGGGGGCCTTCCAATGCAAGATACCATGTAACCCCTTCCGAAAATTTGGCCGTGTTATTTTAAAGTCAATAATTAAATACACATAGGTATTTACTTTTATCGCCTTTGGTTACAGTAAAAGTTGTTAAAAATGCCTCCGTCTAACACCAGTAGTTTTAAAATACACAATGCCATCTATCAAATTTAATATGAAGGTCAACTTTCATTGTCATCATTTTTTCTACTTTGATTCTTTAGATGGCGTTGCGAGTTGCGTGTGGTGTCATATTTAACTTCTTGAAAACTTTAAATTCATGCCGTTAATATTTCATATGCTTTGTTTCATTGCGATGAAACAAAGCCTAAGTAATATATCAAGTTACACAGAATTTTAATGTATAAAAGCCATCTACATCGACTTCTAACATTTTGCGTGATACGCACACAACTAAAAACTTCTACAGATATATTATGTGTAGATATATAAAAAAAAATGTAAGCATGCAAAAATATATAAAAAAATCTTATTTACCGTGAAAAAATAAAACCAAAAATTTCGCAAGAGAGCCACATGGAATTCGAACAACCTATAAATTATACGCAAGTCTAGATACGAAACCACTGCGCCACGGTCTTCGATGATTAAAATTTAAAATAGACGTTCTTATATAAACGTCATAATTGACTGGTTGGCTCCTTATCGATGATAGCGTGATGATTTTCGTTTCAGAAGTAATATTTGCAGCTAAATGGAATAATGTAATATTATTGTACGTGATTTTACTCGCCGCTTTGATTTTATTATGTGCTTTGATTAGTTTTTACAAAATATTAAGAAGATATCGAATAGAAATGTCAATTTTGTTTCGTTAAAATGGTAAAAGATAGTTTTATTACAAAAAAAAAGGATAAAATAATGACAAATTTTTTAACTGTAACTGGGGATCGAACTCGCGGCAATTGTCGTTCAATACCTACATTTTCGATTATTGCTCACCCCCCATAGGAAATAGCGTGATAATTTATAGCCTATAAGTTGCCCTGACCTATAAGGATTATGTATGCAAAATTTGAACAGGATCGGTTCAGTAGTTTTTGCGCCAATTAATACCACCGCAAAATAATTTTACTGTTTTATTATATGTATAGATGTACAATGTATTTAAGGTACTTAATTGGATAAGGATTAATGCTGTATTGCTTAATCACTTCGTAAATAAGCCATTATTTCTCGTAAAAAGTAAAGGATAAAAATGGTTATTGTATGTTATCCTTAAGAGATGGACACATACCATGGCGGACTTTTTTGTATACCTTTTTAAGGTGTACAATTATATACTGTTCTACATTATTTTGATCTATATATTAGGGTTGATCCAGCGTTAGCAAAGTAAGAGCAAAAAAATGTGTTTACTTACGACATCAAATTAGAAACCTCTAAAATTATCAGTGTTTCATTACAACATAACCTTCCTCTTGAATCACTCTATCTATTAAAAAAAACCGCATCAAAATCCGTTGCGCAGTTTTAAAGATCTAAGCATACATAGGGACAGACAGCGGAATGCGACTTTGTTTTATACTATGTAGTGATTTGTTTAGGCCCATGCATCTACGACTGATAGGTATTAGATCAATTTCACGATAGGCTCGCATGGTGAGATAGTGGTCAAACATTATCTCACCTGATGGTAAGCTATAATGTGGGTGAGTATGGAGGACGCTTACCTAGAAAGTACATAAACTATTCACTCTTTTATTTTAAGGTCATCATGTTGCATAATATAAAATTTGATCAAATCATCTAATGTCTTGGAAGGAGTGGGAGGGCGTATCAGACCTATTTTCCTTCTTTACCTAGCGTTCCAGGACCCCTTGTTTCCCTTTCAGAAGTTAACCCATCACTCCAGTCGGCTTCGGCCTCGCTGGGCCCCTATGGGTTTGCTAACATCTTTTTGATTCGCGCCACGCGCCGTCGACGACTCGAGCTTGGTCTGGACGGTTACCAGACGTGGCTTAAAAATTCCAGGTTGTAGCTATCAACACAGACTTCGGCAGGGAATTCCTCTCCTTAGCTGTACGCTGCCCAGCTTAAGTGGGTCTAGGCTGGTCTAGGTCACGGGCTCTCAGAGTGGGGACTCTGTCCGCCCGCCAAGTGATTCCAGGAAAGACGGTGGCACAGTGATCACGTGCTACTATGCACAACGGGGCTAAGGGGAGACCACTCACGGTCTCCTCAAGGATATGCCCTAACAGGCGTTGTGCAGAGGGGGTTCCGGGGTGGCCTTTTAAGAGGTCACGGGGCCATCTTCCATGTGCTGATGGTGATCAGCGGGGTGGGATTAGTGAGGTAAAAATTCCACACTGCCTGATCTTTTCCTCAAAAGTCCAGGCGCCTTTTGAAGGTTGGACAGTCTATCGCATGCCGATGGAGCGGTGGGCCCATAAAACACAAAATTGTTAGCATGAAATCGCACGACGGGGTCTCGGCATACCACGACAGAGATGGCAGGAAGCCTAAGATGTCTTTCATCAAGAAATGGCTCAGAACCAGAAACAGTGGAAGAAATTGAGGGAGATTGGCGGAGTGAGAGGGTGTGTTAAAGTTTTACTGAAAATTTAAAACCCACCTTCAGTCACCCTTTGCGTTCCAAGACTCAAAATTATTTATTTCACATAGGCGTAAATGCTGCTCTCAAAACGGTGAAGGAAAACATCGTGAGGAAACTGGCATATCCTAGAACCAAAAATTCGAAGACATGTGACATCCACTAATTTGCACTGGGCCCGCGGGATGGATTACGGCCCATTCCCTCTCCTAGAGAGAGGAGGCCTGAGTTCCAGCAGTGGCAACATTAAAAAGCTGATTATGCTATGCTATGCTTGCTATGTTTGCTATATAGGCCTACATGGGCACTTATAAAACGTCAGCAGCTAGTGCATGGTTCCAATTAGTCGTTTCCTATGGAGAAAAACCGACAAGTAACCCCATGGTTACTCATTAAAAAAAATGATAATTCCTACAATATGTCCTTATTAATACTATGATAATAGATATGAGAGAACAATACCGCCACCTTAGTAAATATACATAAGTGTAAATTATATCCACTCTACATTGCTAATGTTTGTTCTGCAGTCAATTGGGATTGCTCAATCAGACAAATTGACTGTATAGTAGGTACTGCAGACGTACACATAAACTAAATCTAATGGTATCTACTGAACTCAATTGATTGAATGCTTTTCGTATTTTGTAAAGAAATTATAGTTGAAGCAAATCTTACATTGTGATTGTTATTCACGAGATTCTCGTTAAAGTTCATTTGTTTTCAATCACTGTTATTTATTTACTAGCTCTCATGGCACATGAAGGCAAAGAAGGAACAGGAGTAGGTTTTTAGTCAGTAAAAGTCTGACACGCCCTCTTGCTTCGCCCCAGGACGCGATATGTCATTAGATGACTTTTTCACCTAAAACAAATCTGACATGGCACATAAATTATATTATCAAAGAAAAAATGGGGAATAAGGATAAGAGAGTAAAAAATTACTGCTAAATATATACAAAAAAAAAACATAAAAACCAATCAAGCCGTTTCGGAAGAATTCGACAAAAACACTGGAACATGAGATTTTATAATTACATTACTATACTAGTTTCCCAATCGCAGCCAGACGCATTGCTTTGAGTAATATTATTTCATTACCACTGTTCTTAAAACGGTGAAGAAAAACCTAGAAAGGAAACTGGCATAACCTAGAACCAAAAATCCGATGATATATCACATCCACCAATTCGCGATGGGCCCGCGTGTTACATTAAACCAAAGTCATAAGGCGAAGTCGCACTGAGGTTACAGCTGCTAGAGTCGCACCGTAAGGCGTTCATGATGCGAGTCCCGAACACTTTTCTGCCCCTCATGTTGAAGGAAGACTTTTAGCCGCAGGGCGTAATGTTCCGTCGCTTCCACGGACAAGAGCCACAGAACAGCACAAAGTGAACGAGTGCAGTGTGAAGTGTTACTTACATAGTCATAAGTCTTATTTATTAACAATAAATTGTATTTAATTTGCTTTATATATTATTATGTTAGTCTGTAAGGTATTCATCTATGGGCCAAGATGCCTGAAAATAAATGATTTATTATTATTATGTGTCATTATATCTCGGAATCTGGATTCGATTCTCGGCTCGGACAAAAAGTGCTACTGGGTTTTTGAATTAGGCACAGGACCTTTGGAAGGCGTACAAGGAGCCGACACCAACTCGCAGAGGCCCTTTACACACTTTTATTGGAACGTGGTACCAACCGACGATCATTCCTATCTATGCGCTATGCTAGTGTACCCAAGAACAACCCTTGGTTGGTGAAAAACTATTGCAACCATATGGAAAACAAAGACAATAGGGCTATGGTTTTTGCAGTCATAAGTGGACTGGTTACCGGGAACTATGTTAAGACTATGGCCCCTGCCTGAACAATATTATTAATATCCATCGATAAAAAGGCAGGGGGTGACTTGCACACTCAACAAATGGGCCCCCAACCATGGTCGCTAGCACGAAGAGGTATTATATTAACTCATTTCCTCTCCTATAGAGGAGGTATGATTTCCAGCAGTGGGAACATTATAAAGCTGATTATGCTATGTTATGCTGTACACTGGTTTCAGTGGCTTCTGGTGAAAGTCAGAAATAATAACAAGTGTACCAACTAAAAAACACTCCCGTGATAAACAATTCTATCCCAAGTCCTAATCACAAACATTTTCAAACCGTGTTCCAAGTTTCATCCAAATCAGTTCAGCAGTTAAGACGTCAAAAGGTAACAAACATACAGATAGTTATACAGATATGGATTATTTATTCAGTTTACATATATACATAAGGTAGTGAGTTAGGCAAACACACGTATGAAAAAAAAATATAGTCATAGTCATAGTAATTTATTGGTAAGGGATTCTTACAAGTCATATACAGAATGTTAAATTATACTTAGTCAACAAATTAATGATTACATAACAATGTCAAATAATAAAAAATTACAAACAAATAAAAGAAAAATACAAATCACAAATTAAAATAAAAACAATCCTATTAAAAGTCAAAATAATTTTCAGTCCAAATTAATATTCGCGTCAAAGTTAAATTAAATTAAATCATAAATTCGTCAAAAGAATAAAAAGCTTGCTCGATAAGCCATTTTTTCAAACGAGCTTTGAAGCTCCCTAAAGTTGGGGCGGTATATATATAGATACATAACATATTGGAAACTAGTAAATAAATCATCATAAGCAAATCAGCTTAAGGGATAACTTTAAACAGTTCTCCATATATCGATTAGATTATTCTATTGTAACTTGTGAAGCGACTGTAACCAGGAATTCAAAATTAAGGAAAAGTAAAGAAAACGATATTTCTCTGATAGGTGAGAAATTATTCCTTTAATTCTTTATTGTACACAAAAACATAACATATATATGGAGATACATACAGTTCGTGTACAAAGGCAAGCTTAACTCAGCAATGAGTTTTCTACCAGCAAACCTTTGAATTATAGAGAGAGAACATATCCGAGGGTAGGATCCTACTATAAACCTACATAACTACATAAGTCTAATATATAATTATATTATACATACTAATTAATACATGCTAATTTTTAATATAATTATGGTAATTTATCCAGTCTGTATTTTTACTAAGTAAAATTTGTTTTTAATCTTGACCGAACATCTACAGTGAGATGTAAGTTGTGGAAGCAATACCGCTCACCACCACCCGACTTCGTTTAACCCCAAGAACTGGGGGATTATAGACCCCTCCGATACCCAGTACGAGGAGTGCGGTGCTCCTGACCAGACGATGGCCCACTTATTGGAGTGCCCAAGGTATCCCAACATCTGTACTTTGGAGGACATAAAAAACGCCATTGACGCCGTGGCAACTTTTTTGGCCTAAAGACTTTAAGGAAAAAGAAAATCATCGATTCGAAAAGAAGAAGTTTAACTAAGAAACTATATTTTAGTAACTAGTTCATTCAATGTACCAAACATTTTATATATACAGCTATAGATATCACAAATAGGAAAGGTTTGTACTTTCGTTGTTTGTTTCATAATTATCATCATTTCAGCCCAAAGACTGCCACTCTTGGACATAGGTTCCTTTGAAAAACTCATCGAAAGAGCTTTAAAATTTAAAAAATGTCTTCGATATGGGATTTGGTACATGTGGAATCCTGGAAGAACGCTGGCCTGATACTGCGTAAGCGAGCGTACGTGACACACCACCACACCGCGCCGCTCCTTTGATGACTACAACTCCACCACGCACATGATGTTAGAAAGTAGCAGATTCTGAACTAATTGACCTCCATTGGTGTAATTGATGTAAGGCGTTCCGATGTGAGAATAAAGAAATTGGCCTCTCCCAAGTGTCCCCATAATGATCAGTTGGGTGCATCTTCCTCACCTTGTGGGAGATCTTCCAATCTTCTCTCTGCCACTCAAGTTTAACGATTCTTCTCGGCCTTGGTTTTGCTGCGGATATCTTCATTCCTGATGCGATTACGCAAGGAAACTCCGAGCATAGCCCTTCCCATTGCCCTTTGAGTAACTTTAAGCTTTCTGATGAGGCCTATCTGTTCTGCGAGCAACGTGCCTTGCCCAATGCTCTTCAGATTATGCTAGTGTGCCATAATTGGTGATGTGATGTTTTGTGCAACTGAATGTACCATAATTTTAATGCCAAGATACTCTATTTATTTTTAAATCTTCTGTGATAAAAACACGATAAGTTTTCATTGCAATTTATTTCTTATCCAGTTCTCTTCAATCCAAGTTTCCATTCAATAATTTTCTCACGTCTCGATTCCATTACAGTAGTATCGGATCCCAGCAGAAACTCCTCACTACCTCAGCTTCTCAAATTTTGATCCAGTTATCATTCAACCTGATAAGTTGGATCGTCTGTGTATTTAATAATAAGTGTTAGGGAGGCTGATTTAAATGTTAATTTGTATCTATGGGTATTTACGTTTGATCAAGATGCCGTTGTCGGTGTTCTGGGGATTCCACATGCAGGAATATAGCCGTTTTATATGAGAAATTAGAAATCAGAAACGTTTATTTCAAATAAACCATTTTCAGGCACTTTTGAATTGTCAAAATGTCGGTCAGTGAAAAAAAAATTAAAGCTAAATAGCATATTCCAAAGCGTAGATCTCTATGGAGAAGAACGTGCAAGAAACTCTATGGACACTTTAAAATCATATTATGAGTTACATATTTCTTGTCACTTTAGTTAATAGCTTATTTGAATAGCTAGCTATTTTATTCGACTCAGTATAAAATATTTGAACATATAAGAATGCATGCAGTAACTTCATTTATCCAACATACATATATTGTCCCAAAGAAACATATTCTCGTGATAAAAAGTACTATTCAGGCATATGGTCTACCTGTGTGCTATTTTCATCCCAAACTGTTCAACCGTTTGAAGAAACAACAAACATATACACAAACTTTCACCTTTATTAATATTATGTGTGATTTTACAACCCAATTCTGTTATTTAGCTTAACTGTTTGGTGATTTGATCTTGGTTTCGTTGCAAATATAATTTTGATAATTAATCAAAAAACCACCATAAACTTATTTCACCATGAACCCCATACTTTTTTTCCTAAACGGCTCCTGGGACATAATAACCTACTGTGCTAAAAGTTCATCCCCAAAATAATATTTAAAAAAGCCGTAGTCAATTAAAAATGATTAAACTTTAGGACAATAATCCAAATATTCAAGCAACTCGTTAGTTCCAAATTACTCGTACAACATTTACCTTTGACATTTCAGATTTAAAATTCAGGAAAAGGAATCTTTATTAAGGTCATCATTCACTAGAAGTACTTGTGTCGTATGACTCGCATGTACCGGATTCGCTAACCCTTTAACTACCTACGCCGGATATAATATCTGCACCCCTAGTGTAGTTGATAATCTGCAATCGTTAACGCTAGCGAAATGTATGGGAATGACATCATCTCAACGATAAGTCACGTGGTCAGAACAAACGAACAGAAAATTCGTAGCCAAGTTCACATCGTTCAAAAATATAGAATGAATTGTTATCGTTTCTACAATGTTCAACGCTACATCCTTTGTTATTGTAGAATGACATTGTAGAACGAGCGGCCGACTCAGACATGGCTACCAGCTTATGGTTTTCTACAATTGCTGACGCCGAATCGTTACCGATTGGAGACCACGAAACGGTTGTAACTTGGCTAGGGGGCTGACAAAATCTGACAAACACTCACGCGATTATTCCGCCAGGATCAACATTTAAACTACAACAGTCGGGACCCACGTAAGATGGAATGATTTTAGCCTAGATTTTTTAATGGGTCCCGACTGTTGCAGTCAATATGGTCTGTATTACAATTAATTATTTTTAGGCAATCGATTTTTTTTTTTTTTCGGATCCTGTTAGCAAAACAAATATCATTAATCATTACCATTTATCGAATTTTCGCTTCACACAATATTTACGTTCCATGTTTGAAAGATTACGAAAGCGAAGGCTCAATTGGTAGGCGCCAGAATAACTTACAATAAAATACATTGACCTTTTCCTAAATTTTTTTTGCAGAAATCTGAACAATAAGTTATGAATTGTTTTTCATTGCCAATAAATTACCATACGCCTACCAAAATCTTTGCGTCGAACGGGTACGATATTGTACTGTAATACTCAAAATCAAATCTCGCATTGTAAACATTATATTACAGTATATTTAACTTAATAAATGCATTTTTAAAAATAGTATCCCACCCATTACTCTTGGTTTTGGGAACAGGGTCTAAGCTACCGGTGGTTAGAGCTCCAGAGAAAGGAACCTCCTAACTATACGAGCCGTATCCAGAAGTACTTACTTCACTACCTAACAAGAGCCTCCTAAGGTGATGGTCGAGGTTCCTGGCTATTAGGCCATTGGCTGACACAACTATGGGTTCAATAAACTGAGTCCACATCCCATATGCTAGCGACCCGCCCCGGCTTCGCACGGGTACAATACTGATGCCACCGCAACCGCTATGTCCCTGCATTTTAAATCTGTAATATCTTCGAAAATATTCATTTAAATTACATGCTGTAAAAAGCCATATTGATCAATATTAAATGCATAATGTATTTAAGGTACTTAATTGGATAAGGATTAATGCTGTATTGCTTAAAATCGTTTTGTAAATAAGCCATTATTTCTCGTAAAAAGTAAAGGATAAAGGTATACCATTGCGGACCTTTTTGTTGACGTTTTTAAGATGTACAATACTGTAGTATATTATTTTGATCTATTCCGTAGGGTTCAGCCAGCGTTTGCAATGTAAGAGCAGAAAATGTGTTTATTTACGACATCACATTAGAAAAGTCTAGAATTATCAGTGTTTCGCTTCTATGTTATGTATATATTATACATATAAACCATCCTCTTAAATTATTCTATCTATAAAAAAAACTGCATCAAAATCCGTTGCATAGTTTTAAAGATCTAAGACAAACAGAGGGAAGCAACTTTGTTTTATACTATGTAGTGATTACACGCGAACGCTCACAGTGTATGCCTACCTTAAGGATTACAAAAGGGTCCCCCGATCGACTTAGCACCTTAGTCGGTTTGTCTCACAAAGGCTGAAGTTTTAATTGGGGACTAAATCTGAGATGGGGCCTTTGTTTTCGCCTTCGTTAATTTCTGTTCACCTGATTCCTTCGAAAATGGAGGATGGAACGAAGGAAGGTTTTTGTTTAAATATTTTTGGAAGTAATTTGTTTCATTGTGGGTGGTAATTGTGATGGAACTGTTGCTCGATGCCTGTCAGGGCTACAGGATTATTTGTAAGATACACCGTGGCCTTGAAACACAAAGAGCAACACAAGGAACGCATTTTTTTTGAGGTAGGAAATTATTAAGAAACTCCTCTCCTCTTCCGGAGTGACAGGAAGTGTCAGCCTTTTGCTAACTAAAACTGTCTCTATTTCTTCAATTGCCCTTTGCGTTGTAGGACCACGGTAATCCTTTTTAACAGACCAACAGCCTTAGCAGGCTCCTCCAGCAGGTGTCCTAATGACTTCCCTGTCCATTTTATCGACATCTCTCTGGAACACTTTACGCTACGCTTGGTAACTATTTCAAAAAACGTTTGTAAGATTTGACCTAAACACACAAACACTAAAAAGTTAAAGAATAGCTAGTAAAAATACTAAAATCGACATCCAAACACAACAAACAACCGTTGTTCAAACATTTCTTTCTAAAAATATCGCCGATATAAATGTTTAGTTCAATATAAATGTATTTCCAGACACGTTTGCCTACAGTGCCTATGCCACGGTCCGTTTGTTCCGGCTCTGCGCTGTGTTGTGGCGGAATTAGTCACTAGTCCCCAGCGGCCGGCGATATTCATAGCGATACAAAAGTCGCGGACTGGGCGTGTTGGTGACAAGGTATAAGTGGTTAGCGGATATCTTTATTAACCATCATCATCATCATCATCTTCCTGCTCTTGTCCCGTGTTATTTGGGGTCGGCGCAACACGTTTTTTTTTTCTTCCACTCTGCCCTGTCACTCGTCGTGCTATCACTAACTTCCTTTTCTTTCATATCACTCTTCTAACAATCCATCCATCTTTTCTTTGGTCTCCCTCTCCCTCTCCATCCACCCACATGTAAACTCATAACTCTTTTAGTAACATCTTTATTAACCATCAAAAATAAACAAAAAATGTACTTACCCTTTAGGGTAGTGGTTCAATTTCTAAGTTTTTAAAATATGTATTGGTTCTTCACCATAGGAAACGAACAATTTGGAACCGTGCACCTGCTTCTGACGTTTTATAAGTGCCTATGTAAAACGAAAATCAATTAAATTTTGAATTTTTGTTACATACACTAATGATATTTGAAGTCAAAATAACATGGAGAACAATAATATTTGCCCAAATTACTTAGTGCGCTTAAATAACTTTGCAAATTGTCTTTGCAGGTTAGAGGGAATGAAGTTGAAGAAGTGAGACACTAGAGTTTTTTTTTTTTTGTATTCGATCTTGTGACATCTTCGTTGGTGCCATCCATCTGCCTACCGCCATGGTTTGGCGACACCGACTGTTGCAGCTCAGTGCTAGGCACTACGGCAGGCGGTCGCCATTAATGCTAGTGAAGGAGACGGCCGCACGCATGAGGGAACGGACTTTCTCACGCCCCAGCCCCAAGAGGACGAGCAATGAGCAACTCGCCGTCCGGCCATTCGCAAACCGTCCGGACAGACCCCGAATCGTAAAAAGTCAGTAAAAATCTCTCGTGCTCTGAGTGAAACAGGAGGGAGTCTCAGTCTTTTACTAACTAAAACCCACTTAACTCCTTCGAACAATCCGCAGCCCTAGCACACGTTGGCTTTAACGGGCCCCTGCAATGTTACTGATATCTCTTTGAGTCGCCCGTGGAACACAATGTGGTGAAGACCCGAGCTTAGTCCTTGGTTCGGACGACGAGCTACCAATGGCTGGACGTTTGCAAACCCGAGCCTACAATGGTTAGTGGTCGTCTTACGTCTTCGGCGGGGAGGGAGCACCAAACCGCTACCGCCTGTAATTTAAACGCTTATCTAACAGTAATTTGAGTGTCATCCCAGATAACTCGCACACATCAGTTTGATTGCGGCTCGTCAAATACACCGAACTAAGTTAAATGTTTGATATATCCGCCATTCCACCAGTTCCGCCAACCACCCACAATGTCGGGCAACTGTATCAAATTGAGCGACCGCTGACTGTGTGTTACGCACTTTAGCGGTTGTGTCCACTAATGTAGGGTTAGAGCTGTCGGGCTGCGGGAATGTTTGAAAGAGTTATTGTGGCCCTGGAACGCGAAGGGCAACTGAAAGAACACAGGTGCGGTTTGGTCAATAAAAACCTGGCACGGGGCACTCGCTCTACCGAGATAGGGAGAAGTTAATTAATGATTTTCCACCACAAAAAAGGAAACCTTACTCGAGAACGTGCCTCAAAGTGATCTAAGCAAGATAGTAGGGGCGCCCAGTAGGGCCGATGCCCTCTAGCATAGCATAGTATAGCATAGTCGAATAATGTTCCCACTGTTGGGACTCAGGCCTCCTCTCTAGGAGAGGGAATGGGCCGTAATCCACCACACGGGCCCAGTGCGGGTTGGTAGATGTCATATATCTTCGAATTTTTGGTTCTAGAACATGGCGGTTTCCTCGCGATTGTTTTCCTTCACCGTTTTGAGAGCAGTGGTGATGAAATAAATTACACAAAGTAATGCGTCTGGTTAGGTTTGAACCCGCGACCTACTTATGCCCGCTAAGGCCACGGAATTTTTCGAAAGAGATCACATGGCACTGGACCTCAAAGAAGCCTCTAAAAGTAAACTGGTGCTCTTTAGCCCGGAAAAGTCTAACACATCCATTCGCTCCTTTCAGAGCGGGAAAAAATGTTTAAAGATTTCCCACTACATCACCTTTAAAAGAGACTTTGACCCCTGAGTTTGTTTCGGTGTTTCTTCTCAGGGTAGTCAGCTAGGAAACACCGGCCTCATCTAGTATAAAATGACAAAAAAAATTGACGTGTAAAAGTGTTTTTTAAACCTACTTACAAAATAAATATCATTTATCATTTATCATTCTTTTTTGAACAGTTCAAAAAAGATAGAAAGGATTATGCAATATTTTCACCCAATTCCAAAACAGCTTAAGAAGCAGCCAATATAATCAAGATACACAAACTTCCACTGCCTTTACGATATGGCCGATACGTCAGTCGCTAAGTCAGCTCTCCCGGTTCTAAATCAGTCAGAATGTTCCTACTAATGTAAACGATTTGTGATACATCACCCAGCCTGATTTTATGTTCCACTAGTTACTGATATCGGCCTCTGGGGAGGTTGGTTTAGTTAGTCTAATCCTATCGATATTAGAAACATATTAGTCTGTACGTTTAAATGATAAAACGTACAAAACGTTTTGGGAACACATTTATTGTACGTACAGCTTTTTTGTTTCGGGTGGGAAATCATCTAATGACATCCCGCGCTCTTGGGCGGAGCGGGAGATAGTGTCAGACTTTTACTGACTAAAAACCCACTCCTGTTCCTTATTTGCTTGTTCCTTTTTTCCAGGGCCCCGGGGATCTCTTTCGCATCACCCATGGCCACAATGGTACGTACAGCTAAGAAGTGGAATTCCCTGCCGGGATCTGTGTTTCCTGATAGCTACAACTAGGTCTTTAAGTCAAGCGTGAATAGGTTACTTCTAGGCAAGCGTGATTCATCGTGGACCACATCACTGCCTACCATCAGGTGAGATCGTGGTTAAAAGTGAGTGAGTGAGAAAATAGCAATAGGGTCTCGAATAATATCAAAAACCATTCAGGTATGTATCCGTGAACCCAAAGTTTGACTGGTAGCCATGTATGCATGGTAGCCAAATGCCATGTTCATGTTGCATTAAGTCCGCCTATGTGCCACTACTAAAAATGTAGTTTAAATAAATAGATAATAATACATATTTTTGCCTTTATAATATTAGTATGACTATGAACCACTTCCACATCATCATAATCATCATTTCAGCCGAAAGACGTCCACTGTTGGACATCCCAATATCGGCTTTCCCTAAGCGTCGTCACAACGACTGGTCCTGTGCGTCTCGCATCCATCGGATTGGTTGGTACGTGGACGACTTCAACTTCCATACTTTTCATCAATTCAGCTCTTATAGTAAAAAGCTAAACCTAACAAACTTTTACAAAAAATTCTCCCTTAAGCCGCCATCTTGAAAATCCCAGCACACGAAAAAAAATAAAACTACCCACAACATAATTTTCTTGTCGAACCTGACTTCAACATATTTCCATACAACTTTTTCAATTTCCTTTACCAAGTAATTGCGTTATAACAGCATTTTTAGTGTTTGTTATTTCTCAAAGAAATTTAATAAAAGCAACGACGGTCATGTGGGACCACATAAAATGAGCTTTGGAATTAATAAAGAACTTTTTCCGTTAAAAATTTTGCCTCTCATGTGTGCGAGCGTTGTACGGGTATTAACCCTTGACAGTACTGTGCATTTATAATGCAAGCAAGTGTAGTAATAATCGGGTTTTTTAGTCTCCCGTTATTTTGGCATTATAGACCAATTCCTTCAAGTTTATCTAAGCCTTTTAATATTAAATAAAATTGTTTTAATCGATTATCAGGATATTTTATTTATTACACTGCTTTTCCTTTTCATTCGGTACCTGCCCCCCTAGCCAAGTTACAATCGTATCGTTCGCGCCGAACGCCTCGAGTAGGCCACGTCTCCGATTCCTTAGTTCTGACCACGTGACTGAGCGTTGAGATGACGTCATCGAAACGATTGAAACTTGGCTAGGGGGGCAGAAGTATGAATTAACGTAAGGGACTTTTACCTAAAATGTAAAAATGTCCTTTACGTTAATTCATACTTCTGGTATCGATATTATTCCTTACATCATCCATCCATCTTTTTTTTTGGGCCTCTCTCTCTCTCTCTCCATCCATCCACATGTATTATTCTGGTACATATATTTCCAACGCACAAGCAAAATGCATCTATTAATATACCGAAAGGCTGGCTGCACCTGTGTTCCAGGCTTTGTAGATTTGACTTAACCAAAACTGGATCACCAATTAGCCTCTTCGCATACACTTTCCACTAAGTCCAAAGCTGTTAGATGATATTTTGCAGCACCAGTATATTAGTGGTTGCAGTACTCTACACGCTATCGGAACTGTGCGTTGTATAAATATTATATTCTTTGGAATATGTTGCTTGCTTTTTTGCTTTAGACGTTGATAAAAAATACCATATAT
Source organism: Mythimna vitellina (assembly GCA_949316375.1). Classification (NCBI taxonomy): domain Eukaryota; kingdom Metazoa; phylum Arthropoda; class Insecta; order Lepidoptera; family Noctuidae; genus Mythimna; species Mythimna vitellina. Next base: position 13,430,462 of record OX438706.1, read on the forward strand.
CACCAGACAAAACCTAGAACAAAACTCCAAAATCAATTATTCCGTTTCTCTATTTCCAGATCGAGTAAATACAATATTTTCGATACAAAGCTCTCAAAGTCCGTCCCAATTCCACTTACCGACATCAAAGAATAAAAAAATAGAACAATTTTATAAAGTGGACGCTCACAATTGTAGGTAGAATTCAAGCCCTGACTTGGTACGGTGGGGCACGTAACTAGAAAATCGTATTTGTCCCAGGAACACGTAGGAAATAAACTGTTAACTTCGATACATCGGGATCTCTGTTTGCGGTTGCTAACTCTACTTATTTGGCGTTTGAAGGTTTTGTTTATTTCCTGTTTTTTTTATTGTAACGGGTAAGTCTTTGAAAGACATTTTCTTCCAATATTTTAGTGATTTGAAAAATTAAAGTAATATGAGTTTTAGACCTTTATTAAGTCCTTACTTTCCTCCATTTCAATTGACCCAATCACCATTACGTTAAAAAAGCTTTGAAAGCAAATGTGTGTCGGAACAAACATTTTTTTATTTATTATTTGTAAGTCATTTTGTCTGCACAAAAGGACTAAGAAATAGATGTGTTACTTTCTATGTGGCAACGGGAATGTTTGAAAGAGTTACGGTGGTCCTAGAATGCAAACGGGGACTGAAGGAACACCGACTTTTAGTCTTTAAGTCAGCAAAAGTCTGACACACCCTCTCCCTCGACCCAAAGCGAAAAAGCTAGTTGATGATTTCCCATCTTAAAAACGAAAAAGGGGTTACTTCCTACCTATTTAAAAACAAAAAGCTAATTCTATTCAGAAACCTATGCTCACATTTGCAACGTTCAACAAATAGCCTAGAGTGGCCTAGACATATCAGAGACACGTTCGCTTTACGCTTGATAAATCACACGGACTATCGAGCTAAGGAAACCACAATAGATCAGGAGCCGGCTCCAATTTCGCCGCACATATCTCCGAAAACCTCTGCCCTATCAAACTGTTTCATAAAGAAACGATTTGAGTTAAGATTGGGTAGGCCACTTTCTTATCCGTATACATCGAAACATTACCATTCACCCGGCGTCCCTTATTCTTACAATCTCGAAGGAGGCCGCAATTACTCTTAATTAGGCTTGTAGCCCATGGTAGGTACTATTTGTTATGCAAACATGGAATCCCCCATATGTCTTCATTGAGGAGTAGGAAGGCACGTAGCTAATCCACTAAAGAGTGCTGTAATGAGTGTATGAGACCCCGATAGAATAGTTTTCACACGTTTATCTGATAAGATGTGGTTTATTTTGGATTTGTTGGTTCGTTTTCGTTTGTAATGGAAGAAGTATTTTGGGCAAAGTGGAGTATAAAGTTAGTGGAAAACGACGTTAGACATTTAATAAATTCGGATAACCAATTAAAACACATGTATTTTACCAGTAATTTTTATGATCTGGTAGTACTATCTACTACTAGAAGTAGTATTTTAAAAAATTTCAACATAGATACAATAAAAATATTGATTCTGAACTTTTTGGCATCAACGTAGTCTTTAAAGTTGAAGCCAAAAAGTTCTAAAGTAAATTCAGCATATCGTCAAAAGGATTGATGTGATCAAAGTAGGTGAGTCAGCAACAGAACGTTTTCTCATCTCCCTAGCCTTTTTCCTACTAGCCGACCCCAAGTCGGCTTCCTGTGTTCTTAATGGAGCGACTGCCTATCAGACGTTCAGAACCCAGTTACTGGGCAACACGATATCCTTAGATAGACTGATGGTCAGACTTTCTGCCGTCTAAAAACCTATAACGACTGTCAAAGATCTACGAATGATAAGCCGGACCAACGGTTTAAGGTGATTTCCAAGGCATGGGGTGTGTCAGCAATTTCCTAGATAAACTTCGAATACGTAAATGTCTTGAAAAAATCACATTGGTACTTGCAACCTCATGCATGAGAGTTGCAATTGCACGCCTCAGTTTCTTTCTTTAAAAACTATTTGCGCAATGTGCATCGTCACCACACACTATAAAACTCTGCACCCTATAATCGCATCACATACTTCCATGGATCGTGCCCGGCGCTGGCTTGTTTATCCGAAGATATCAGCAACCAAGGCACGTGCCACCGTCTGCGTTGCCACGATTCATGGCCGATATATTGCCGTTACCAATATGCCAAGATTGTTGCGCCTGTCTTCAAATTTTAATATGTTTTCTGTCCGTTTTGGATGTTTAGTTTTAATAGTTTTTTTTTTTTGGCTTGTCTCTGATATAAAAGTAAGTTTATAAAGTGAATAAAATATTTACCTGGTATAAAGATAACCCATACGATCTGCAATAACCAATTAAAGACCTAACGTCATATAATCCTACATAGGGTTACCAAAGTTCGATTAGAACAAATACAACAGTCCAAAAATAAATATAGGGCGATTGCTCGAACCAGTAACAATACCCGTCTAGTCGGAGGATCCTCCTTTTTCAATGAAGATTTGGGGAACTACACCTAGTTCCGCATAAATCTATAGTAGAGTCTGTGCAGAAAGTGAATAGTCGTTTTTTTTTTAGGTTGGAAAATCATCTAATGACAAATCCCGCTCTTGGGCGGAGCGAGAGATAGTGTAAGACTTTTACTGACTAAAAACCCTTCGTCTTGAGACCCCGGGTATCGCTTTCACGCTACCCGTGGCCCCAGTAGGCTTCGACCCTGCTGGTCCCATACGATTTGCTGACATCTCCCTAAAGCGCGCGTGGAACAGTACGCGCCGTCGACGACTTGGGCTCGGTCCGGACGGTTACCCGACGTCCGACGGCGAGCCACCCATTATTCGCCGTCCGCAAGCCCGCCCCTACCGTGGCCGGTAATCGGGATCGGGCCTTCTTTGCTAGCATTACTGCTTTGCAGAAGGAAGCGACCGCCTGCCACTCCTCCTCGCTCCGGGTCATAGCCTGTACCAAGGCCCGGCACGAGAGAAAGAGAATAGTCGTGAGACTTAAGGGCGCTGCTGTATTTAAATATCGTTTTTGATATGTTGACAACATGTTACGTCTTGTCATATTTGAAATTTGATCTCAAATTATTTCATTAATGCTGGTATGTTCTATTATTAGGTTACGTCATTATAGTGCGACTGTTACATCTTGATACTTTAAAACTATGTTCGACTAGCTTCTCATTCTTTTTCTAACTCCTGTACTGCACTTATCTATCAAAGTCATAAGAAACTTAAACTAGGTTAAGTCATTAAATGTAAGAGACATTTTCCCGCTCTGGATGGAGTGAAAGTGTTATTGCGCGCCTCAAAGAGATGTTAAGAAAACCGTAGGGGCCCAGCAGTGTTGATACCCGCAAAGGACCGCAAAAAAAGGGCCGCAGGGATTTTCTTAAAAGGAAACCCACGGTCTCAGAACGCAAGGGCTACTAAAGAACACAGTTGTGGCTATAGCCAGTAAAAGTCTAACACACCCTTCCACTCTACCCTAGAGTGGGAGAAGTTATTGGAAGATTTTCCACCTGGAAAAAAAAAACTGCTATAACTTCCACTTTCCAACACATCATCCATTAAACAAAAATTGCATCATAGCAATCCATCAATGAGTATCCAAACTGTCCTCCTGCATCCACAACTTCGGACAACAAACTGAATTTCAACTTACATTGCTCGCAAAGTTAGAGTACTCTGCAAAATACCAACCGAAGAGCTTTCAATGTAATTGGCTTTTTGTCACTCGATGCATTCTTGTAATTGCCAGTCATTGCGTGCTCCGCACATATGTAGCAGGATTACTGGTAAATCCGTGTTTTTCATGAAAGTCTTAAGATTTCTTTGCCAAAGTCTATTTTTTTTTAATTGATATGAACCAGTGCTTGATTGCAATCCCACCTGATGGTAAGCAGTGATGCAACCATTGACGGTAAGGCGCACTAGCTTATTCAGAGCCCATTCACTCTAGCCTTGAAGACGCCCAAATTATAGTTAGACGGAAAGACCGCTGCAGGCAAATTGTTCCAGTCCTTCGATGTACGCGGTATAAACGACGAAGTTAAACACTTACTTCGAACCCTTCCTGATGTAGCTATAACCTGGAAGTCTTTAAGTCAAGATTGAATAGGATACTTCCAAGCAAACGTGCTCTATCGTCGACCATTTTGCTGACCATCAGGTGAGATAAAAGTTTGCGATCCTATTAAAATACAGACTGGAAAACTAAGAAAGAATTTCCTAAGTATCTCACACTGGACCTGGATTGTAAATTACTGCTCGCCGTGGGAACATTGAAAGACAAGTGGTGACCAACTACCGGAAGAGGCAGCGTTGGAAGGTCTATCATCGCGAAGCCGAGGCGCTCTGCTGACTTTCCGTTATCGTATCGGCCCATTGTGCTGCTCGACGAGGTGGGCAAGCTCTTTGAAAGAGTAATTACAGAGTGCATCGTTGCGCACCCAGCACCGGTGGGGCCGGATCTTACGGACGGCCAGTTCGGATTTCGCGGGGGGCGCTCAACGGTGGACGCCATCATGCGTGTGCGAGCCAACATGATGGGAGATGCGGTGTCCCAGGGTAGGGTCGTCTTGTCGATGTCATTGGACATCGCCAACACCTTCAATTCCCTGCCTTGGAGTAGCATCAGGGGGGTACTCCGGTTTCACCAGATGCCCGACTACCTCTATCGTGAGATCGAGGCCTACCTGACGGACAGGTACATCATCTACCCTGGTCACCAGGGAGAATGGAAACAGCGAGAGATGTCGTGCGGTGTACCGCAGGGATCGGTATTAGGACCACCCTTGTGTAACATCGGGTACTACTAAGTACTGCGCGGTGACATCCCATAACGGGTTAGCGTGGTCTGTTACGCAGACGACACGCTGGTCCTGGTGCAGAGAGAGTCGTACCAGGCGGCGTTCGAAGTAGCGTCACGCGGGATTGCGAAAGTCATGGAGAGTTCGAGGTCCTGTGTTTTCACGGCCGTCGGAACGCGCCACCACCTGGTTCCCAAATAACGGTAGGAGAAGTTTATATCGGCATCGAGTCGGCGACGATGTACCTGGGACTCATCCTCGACAGCCGGTGGAATTTCGAGGAGCACTTCCGACGTCTGGCTCCCAAACTGGATCGGACTGGGGCTGTCCTCAAGCGGCTCATTTCATGGTGGAATCGCGACAGCAACTGTCACAACCTAGTGCTGAGCACGCCATAATTACAGCGGTAAGTCCCCTCTTTGAGGAGTGGTTAGAAGGATAACACAGCGTCTGCATCTTCCTCACGACGCAGGTTTTCACCGGTTCTCATTCGGTGCTGGAATGTCCCGAACTTGGTAAGATCCTGCACCGGATTCGTGCGGAAGAAACACTCGGGTCACCATACATATACGGTACGAACATACGGTAGAGGTGTGCCCCGCTTGGGTAGAGCACCGCCGAGTCCCCGTGTCCATGATAATTTCAGCCGAGAGACGTCCACTGTTGGACATAGGCCTCCACCAAGTGTCGCCATATTGACGGTCCAGTGCGTCTCGCATCCATCGGATACCCGCGACCCTCACCAGGTCATTGGTCCACCTTGTGGGAAGCCTTCCAACGCTGCGTCTTCCGGTACTTGGTCGCCACTCCAGAACCTTTCGTCCCGATCGACCTTCTGAATCTTTTCTGCGAGCAATATCTTCTCACTGCCACCTAAGTCGGTCGATTTTTCGGGCTATGTCGGTAAGTCTTGGAAGACTTAAAGTCAGCCAAAGGGCAATGGGCAAGGGCTATGCTAGAAGTTACCTTGCGTGATCACATTAGAAATGAAGATATCCACAGAATCGTCTAGTAGTTTTGTTTTTTATTCTTGATAGGTTCGCGCTTGACCGCTATCTCACCTGATGCAAAGCGACGATGTAGTCGACGATGAAGCCAGTAGTAATAGAGAATAGAAAATTGATTTTTTAGTAGTTTACTAAAAAGCTATTTTCTAATAATACTGCGACATATCCATTGCATTTCGAGTCTCTAAATCTTGTCTGATCTATATTTATACTGTTATCTGGTAATTGCGTGAGTGCTGTAATTAAGGCCCTGGTGGCAAGAGGTATTAGGTCTCCCCCTTATAATTCTCGAGGTCTAATCGTGGCTTGCTTGCAGATTGTGGGTTGTGAGCAAATGGGTATTGTAATTCAATTGGGATTGGAAATAAGGGCCTTCCCTTTTTTTTGTAACGTAAGTTGGTAAAATCATTTGTTGTATTATATATATAGTATTTTCGTATTATCTATTAGAGTAAGATTATTTGGGACTAGCTGGTTTTATTAGGTTTTTTGAGATACGAAAATATGAAATATTATTTATTACTTCGTCCATTGAATTGTATGGCGAGCGATATTGTATCTTAAGATAAAATAATATAGTATCTTAGCCGTGTGCAGCGCCCCTTAGTGAACTCCACTGCGGGTGACGTGGTACAGTAATCGGGTCTAGGGATCGAACCGCAAAATTAAGTTTGTTTTTATTGTATATAATTTTTCGGGATAAAAAGTACCCAGTGTGGTGCCCGGGACATTAAAGAATAATTAAACCAAGTTTAATCGTAATCGAACCGGTAGTTTTTGTGTGATGCCTGAACAAGCAGACAGATAGACAAAATTTTTTTTAATCACATTTTATTTGTAACACCACCTGCCATTTATTTTTTTGATATTTTTAGAAAAAAAGAATTTTCACTTCTACAGATTTATTCTAAGTATAGATATCTATTAGAGTAAGATTATGTGGGCTAAGAGCGTCCTTTTCGAGGTAAATTTTCATACAGCCGCTCTTACGTGATTATGATGTTATTACACATCTTTCTCTAGATATTTGGAATACACAGCTATCTTGTGGATATTATCTAGGCTTCTATATAAATCAAAACATAAATTTGCGTAAGCTAATCTAGTAAAGACCTTTGAAAATCGGATATTTTACCTGAACTTTGGCCCTCCATAATGTACTCATATATTAAAGATATAAAAAAGTACATCAATAGAAGCCTTTGTGACATCAGTCTTCTTATCTAAAATCAGATTAAGATTTTTTAAAAGAATACAGAAATATTAAAATCTAGACCTTGTACCCGTACCTACACTTACCAAAACTAAAGAATATGTCTTTTATTAGGTCACAATATATTTTATTCGTAACGCATGTGCGAGTAACCATTTCAAGTATAATACGAATAAATATTTTATTATCGTAAACAAAATGGAAGAAGTTCAACTCGAAATGTTTTATATGCCTTTTGTTTGTTATACAGCATTACAAACGTTAGGTCCAGTACCTAATACACTATTGAATCCACTAAAACACCTACATTAGTTCAACTTGTACAGGTAAAATACATATATCAAAGAAACTAATCTATACTTATAATAAATCTGTAGAAGTGAAAATACTGTACATTGAAAATATCAAAAAAATAAATGGCATGGTGTTACTAAACCGACACAAACCCAAAAATGTGATTAAAAAAAAATTTGTCTTTCTGTCTGTTTGTTCAGGCATCACGCAAAAATTACCAGTTCGATTACGATGAAACTTGGTATAATTATTCTTTAATATTTTGGGCACCACACTAGGTACTTTTTATCTCGGAAAAGTATATACAATAAAAAACAAACTTAATTTTGCGGTTCGATCCCTAGACCCTACCCCTACTGTACCAACTGAAAATAAAAAGTTTGTCGTAGGTTACATCACTCGCAGTGGAGTTCACTACACGCTGCACACGGCTAAGATACTATAATATTTTATCTTAAGATACAATATCGCTCGCCATACAATTCAATGGACTATCTATCACACACGACGAAGATAATAAATATTATTTTATATTTTCGTTTCTCAAAAAACCTAATAAAACAATTTTCGACTTCTACGCGGACGAAGTCGCGGGTAAAAGCTAGTTAATAATAATTTGCGAGTCGGACTCGCGCACGAAGGGTTCCGTACCAACATCTATAAAAACGACAAAAAAAAAATAACGTTTGTTATCTAACATGGCGTAAAAATTATTGGAATCGATTCAGTTACTGATTCTGAAAAAACTATATTTAGGTTTCGCATAAACTAAAAATAATGTTGTATACAAACAAAAAAAAATGAAAAAAAAAATGAATTGAAATGTGTTTTGTCTATTGTCTATGGTGCAGCACAGTTATGCCCGGTTTATACATGGTCCGACCGATTGCTGTATTTTATTGTGCGTCTATTTGGGCAGAATAAACATGTTATCTTTCTTTCTTTATTTTTTATTTATACGATTAACACACCATTTTCATAATATTCCAAAAAAAAAACAACATAGTTTCACTTCTTATTCATCTGTATATTACCTTCGACAAAAATATATCGGGGTGAACAATAAATCTGAATCTTGCGGGATTGTCTAGACAAATAATAACTGTCAAGACACGTTATCGTATGATGTCTAACGTTTCTGCGTGTTTCATAGCCGTGTGTGGTTCGATTCAGAAGGTTTTATAAGTATTTTTATTGGTTGTTATGGTAAATGTACTATATACATAAAGTATATTGCTTTTTGCAGACAAAAAACAGGAGAATTTGTGCAAATATCGACATATAAAGAAAGATTAGATACTATAGATACTTTTACGCATAAAATGTTTTGGGAACACATTTATTGTGCGTACAGCTAAGGACTGGAATTCCCTGCCGGAGTCTGTTATTCCTGGTAGCTACAACCTGAGGATATTTAAGTCAAAAGTGAATAGGTTACTTCTAGGCAATCGTTTTCCATCGTCGCTTTCCAATAGGTGCGAAAGTTGTCAAGCGTGAGAATAGCAACAATAAAAAAAAATATTTAAAAAAAATTGCGTAAAGTTGAGGAAAAGTAGTGAATAATGATACATCTATACATATCGCTTTTAGCGATAAGACGGCCTATTGTGACACCCTATTAATTTTAAGTTCCTATTGTAATTTTTATTAGCATAGCATAGTCGGCCTTATAATGTTCCCACTGTTGGAACTCAGGCCTCCTCTCTAGGAGAGGGAATAGGCCGTAATCCACCATTGGGCCCAGAGCGGGTTGGTGGATGTCATATGTCTTTAAATTGTTGGTTCTAAGACATGCCGGTTTCCTCATGATATTTTCCTTCACCGTTTTGAGAGCAGTGGTGATGCAGTATTCCGCCTGGCTGGGTTTGAACCCGCGACCTACAATTCGTAAGTCGGGGCCGCTACCACTCGGCCACCATTAATAATTTTTTTTTCGTCATTTTAAACTAGATGAGGCCGGTGTTTCCTAGCAGACTACCCTAAGAAAAAACACCGAAACAAACTCGGGGGTCAAAGTCTCTTTTAAAGTCCATACACTAAAGACATAAACACTTAAATTATTATATATTATATTTTTTATTAGTATTTAATATATGGAGTTCCTTTTGCTTTGTCAATTGGGCTAAATGCTTTATGTTGTTTTGAGGGTGTGCCGCTGTACACCGAGATATGTATAGGACTCGTCCTAGTTCGGTTACAGATGTTCCCATGGTATATAGTCTAAATACTAGCCATAGCCTATAAGTCAATGAAGTTCGTAGTAATAGTTTTGGTGAAATAAATATTATTATTACTGTGCTTTGCCAATTCACGGACCACTCCTCTCCACTCTGCCCAGTTTCACGTCATTAAAAACGCACCTTAAAGAATACTAGCCGAGCGAAAGCAATGTACAGACAAGTATTGTGGTATCAAATTGTAGCATTCAATTAGAAGTACGAGGCAGTGCCGCGTTCGTGCTGATGAATATTAATTTAACAAATAAACTTATTATGTTGTGCTCTGCTAGAGGTCGCTGCTGAGCTATGAAAACAACTTTATAGGTTTGGGGCTAGGTATATATATATATATATATACAACGTCGATATGACAGATGGGCTTTCCTTAAAAGGGGTCATTATACTAAATATTATGGACAACGACTGAGTGACACCAATCCTGACAACGCGAAAAAAATTCAGCTCCTTCTGGGGCCATAGGGGGTCGAAGCCTACTGGGGCCATGGGTAGTGTGAAAACGAAGGAACAAGAGTGGGTTTTTAGTAAGTAAAAGTCTGACACTATCTCCCGCTCCGCCCAAGAGCGGGATTTGTCATTAGATTGTCGAGTAATGTGTAAGTAATGTATGAAAAAGCAGTTTTTTTTCGTGATTTAAGGGTTGGTCGTTTGACTTCTAGACTAACGAACTGCAATTGATTGTTATATACAAAAATTAATTGCAGTTCGTTAGTCTCGCTAACACTCAAAAATAGCTTGACTAATTTAAAAGCTGCGTTAAAAGGAAAAAACAGGGCAAGTGCGAGTCGGACTCGCGCACTAAGGGTTCCGTACAAACTATTACTTAAAAAAACATTTCGATTCCCGAATTGAGGTACGAAAACTTTTTTGGGACATAACTACAAATTTACAGTTTTTAGATTTTTTCCTATACTTGTGCTATAAGACCTTGCTTCATGCCAAATTTCAGGATTCTAGGTCAACGGGAAGTATTTTATGAATTTTGATTCCCTTGAGAGTGTCGAAATACACGTTTTTTGCGACATAAACGACCGTATCATTTTTTTCCGTTAACTCAGAAATTTGATATTTTCACAGATTCAAGGGACCGCAAACTTGAGTCTGTGGTCCCTTTGGTTTGTTTTTAATTTCAACTCGATACCTCCACGCGTTCACAAAATAAAGGGTATTGGGGACTAACAAACAGACAGACGGACAACAAAGTGATCTTTTAAGTATGCCGTTTTTTTTCTTTTGAGGTACTGAACGCTAAAAAAGGGATAACCAAAATTCCAAATCTAGACATTTTGTATGGAAATCGTATTTTAAAAACGGGAAGTGCAATGTACACGGGGGCAAAGGCACTGATAACATCTAATACCTACTACACATAAATCAGTTCCTAAACTCTCAATCAGGTCACTACTCAGACTAGACAGTTACAGAGCAGGGTTGAGTGATATATCATCATTAACCTCAACTGAAATGGACCGAATACAGTCTAAACTTCCCGGTGAATGTTCCAACTGTCATAGATATTAGATTGATCCATAGTTTAGTTATGAACTAAATTATTGAAACTGAATCTAGATGTCCTTCAAGCTGTTAAGAGGACTACGGGAACTAATTTCAAGTTTTATAATTCACAAAAGTATTATGATCCACTTCAGTAAACAGAATTAGAAAAAAATATATAAATGCTAGATAGATAGTGTGTTCAAAACATAATACAGTTAATTTAGTACGATTAAAAAAACTGGGCAAGTGCGAGTCGGACTTGCGAATTGAGGGTTTTGTACAAACTTGTGGTAAGTTTGAGTTCAATTCCCAAATTGAGTTACAAAGATCCGAATCCGAAAAATTCCAAATCGCAAAAACAGTTTTTTTGGTGAAGTAACTATAAATTTACATTTATCAGATTTTTCTATACTTGTGCTATAAGACCTTGTTTCATGCCAAATTTCAGGATTCCAGGTCAACGAGAAGTATTCTATGAATTTTAATTCCCTTGAGAGTGTTGAAATTTTTTTTTTATTCTTGATATGTTCGCGCTTGACCGCTATCTCACCTGATGGAAAGCGACGATGCGGTCGACGATGGAACGCGCTTACCTAGAAGTAACCTATTCACTTTTGACTTAAAGATTCCCGGGTTGTAGCCATCAGGGAACACAGATTCCGGCAAGGAATTCACATACGCACAATGGATGTGTTCCCAAAACGTTTCGTGCATTGTAAATATTCTTTTTTTGCGACAACATCTGTAATCTGTTCTTTTTCGTTATCTCAAAAGTTTCATTTTTTTTTCACAATTCAAGGGGCCGCATACCTAAATATATGGTTCTAATTAAAAATTCTAACACAAATAAAGAAAGATGCCTCTAAAAACTACTTTTATCAATAAAAAATCAAACTGATAATACATGCAATCATTCTGATTATTTGTCAGATTATTTTACAAGCAACGTTTTACCGTTATAGTGTTTTAATTTTAAAATCAAATATGTAAATTTTTAGTAAAACGCCAAAATGCTTCATTTTTTTCAAGCATTGTGTCTTTATGCATTTTATCTTTTGTATGAAGTCCGAGAGTGAACTCGCTTTAGGCTCTGTAGTCCTCTTAAAGTAAACCCGGATTAAATACCTACTCCAGTTGGTAATTGAGGGAGCTCGTGGGTTCATCTCGAAAGGCCGAAGATGTTTTGAAAGGGTGAGTTCATCCATTGGATACCGCTGTTGTCGTTCAGTGCTGTTAGGGCTGTAAGATTGTTCAAAAGATCACTTTAGCCTTAAAACGCAAGGGGCGTCTCCATCAGGTGCTTGCAACTAAAGAAGGTTGCTGAAATTGTGAAAGGAAATTTTTAGGCTCCAACTACCGTCATAGGAGACGACCTGGACAGCGGGAGTTGCAGAGTAATTCCTGACCACCACAGGCGCGGGCTTGCGGATGATGAGCATTGGGTAGGATGACGAGCATTGGATAACTCACCGTCCAAAAAGACAGGTAGGATGACGGGCATTGGGTAACTCACCGTCCGAAAACACAAAGCCCGGGTCGACGGCAAGTTGTATTCCAAACGCGCCTTGCTGTCCGCAAATTAGACAGGACCCGTTGGAGCCGATACCTGCCAAGGTTGCGGGTGTTTGAAAAAGCTACGTGTTCGTTAACGCGAAGGGCAACTGAAGAATATTTTTTTTTTGATGATTGTTCATTGATTAATTACTGTTATTTTTTTTGTTAATTAGATATATATTTTTTCGTTTATTATCATTTTGACATATTAATTACATTTTTAAATATGTTAATAGAGAAAAAAAAAAACATAAAAAATATAAAAAAAATATTTTTTTATTTTTATTATTAATTTTATGATTTCTTACCTCAAAAAAAAAGAATACTAACAACGAGAAACCATGACAGAAAAATACTTGGATATAAATACCGATGCGCTAAATGGTTATATCGCATTTCACAAAGGAAACACAGGAAATGCTGGATTTTTAAATTTTTTTTTTTTTTATAATTGATGTAAACCAGTGCTTGACTGCGATCCCACCTGATGGTAAGTGGAGATGCAATCATTGATGGTCATAATAAATTAAAATCCTTATATTTTAATTTATTATGGCTTCAGTGGATTTCATTAAAAATCCGAGCTGAGGAATTCTTAGTAGCTAACCGGTTTGGGCGATGAAATAAACGAAAATTGTTTTTTACTCTTTACAGGCGCGCTTGACCACTATTATTTCACCTGAAGATGATGATGATAGGTGATGATGGAGCACGCTTACCTAGAGGTGACCTAATCACTCTTGACTTAAAGATCCCGACGGTTCCGACGATTTGTTGACATCTCTTTGTGGCGCGCGTGGAACACTACGCGCCGTCGACGACTCGACCTCTGTCTGGACGGTTACTGGACGGCCGAACGGTGAGCTACCCATTCGTCGTCCGCAAGCCTACACCTACAGAAACTTTTTAATCTGAGAGTATGTTCCCTTAATTTTCTACTTAGATGTGGGCAAAACCAGTTGTAAAAGGTAGTACTGAAGATTTTTTTAGCCTACGAATTATTAAAAACAAAAGTAAGTAATAATTTATGCAGTCATAACAGAACGTTGAATAATAAAAGTTATAAAAAGCACTGAGAGAACTAGACCATCTTTAATTCTAGCCAATATTACAAAAATTCAGTTTCTTTTACGTCTCAAGAACAGAAAAAAATCTTTTATTTGCTTACCTTCCTCTGATGTAAGGACAAAGTAGATTCTGTAGCTTTTAGGGTTCCGCACCTTAGTTAGAAAAAGACGGAACACTTGTAGGAGCATATTGTTGTCCATCTGTCTGTCAAGACCCAAGACACTTTGGAGCAGTAATAAAATCAAACTACCCTGCTAACGACTAACCCTGCTGGGCCTCTACGGTTTGCTGACATATCTTTGTGTCGCGTGTAGAACACTACGTGCCGTCGACAACTCGAGCTCGGTCAGGACGGTTACCGGACGACCGGACGGCGAGTTACCCATTGCTCGCCGTCCGCAAGCCTACACCTATGGTGGCTGGAAATCGGGATCTAGACCCGGCGGCTGGGGCGTGAGGGCCGTTCCCTCACGCTTGCGGCCGCCTCCTTCGCTAGCATAACTGCTTTACAGAAGGAGGCGACCGCCTACCATTCTTCCTCGCTCCGGACCATGGCCTGTATTAAGTCCTGGCGTGAGATGTCGTTGCCCCCACGAGGACACGGTGGTAATCTGCCCAAGTGAGGCACACCTCTACCGTACGCTCCACCGTGTCCTTCAGGAGCTTATGTTACTTGGCTTTCCTTCTTGCAAAATTCGTAAAGGGAAAAATCATAAACTATGTATATAAGTTACCTCACTATTTAGACACTATTTTGCGATAATAACTTTATATTAATACGGAACCATCGGTGCGAGAGTCCAAGACCCGTAGCCGTAGACTGTTTTTTTTTACGTTAGGTTAGGTAAAAGGAATTGCGACATTAGAAGGTAGTTTATGGTAATTTTAGACCTTGTGTACGATCATAAAACAACGTAGACACTAACAAAAAAAGATTTACGAATATATTCAGTACTTTCGTAAGACCATTTCATAATTTCTGTGTGTCTTAGGTCAAAATAAGTATATACGTACGGTCGGTATGGTAATGTTTCTGCACCACCCTAAGGTCTTAGGGGCCCAGCAGGTTCGAAGCCTACTGGGGCCACGAGTAGTATGAAAGCGAAACCAGGGGCCCTGTGACGAAGGCAAAAAAGGAGTAGGAGTGCGTTTTTAGTCAGTAAAAGTCTGACACTATCTCCGCCCAAGAGCGGGATTTGTCATAAGATGATTTTCCCACACATTAAAAAAAAATAAAAAAGCCACCCTAAGGTCGACTGGTATAAAAAACGTCTAAGGCAATAAGTCCGCCTTTGTACAGTATTTACTAGTGCATAAAGTATATAAGGCCAGAATGTTGGAAGGACTGGCCTGTTGGCCCTGACAGCTATGCCGGAGGTCGTGGGTACGATTCCCACCCAGGTCAAATGTTTGTATGATGAGCACGATCATTTGTTCTGTGTCTGGATGTAATTTATCTATAATATGTATGTATATATATATTTAGAAATATATAAGTATGTTTATCAGTTGTCTAGTACTCATAACACAAGCTCTGCTTAGCTTGAGACTAGACGGCGTTGTGTGATAGTTGTGGAATATTATTATATTATTATTAAGGATTTTTAGAGCTCTAGAATTGTCCGAAAAAGTTACCGTGATATTGGACAGCGAAGGGCAACTGAAGGAACACAGGTGGGTTAAACTCACCTCGCTTTTTTTATTGATATAAACTAGTGCGTCATAAAACTCCTCCGCATTGCTGTCGACTGGAAGTGTGCCCAAAAGGCTGGCGCCACTGCCACGTTGTATGGCAACGCTTAATCTCTGACCGAGGTAAAAGCCAGGCAACTTTTCAAAGAATTATCCAAACGCTTAGTAGACTAAGCGTTTGGATAATTCTTTGAAAAGTTATTAGCACTCGTACCCCACAGCCAGGGTTTGAACCCTAAACGGCCCTAAAATATAACTGCTGACGAGGTTGTTATATTTCGGCCACTTGAGGTTCTCCGCAGCCGCAGCGGCAGCACCAGTACAGCACGAAGAACTAGAAAGATGGGATGGCGCATCTGCCACTGAAATTAAGACATAACGTCCTTTAGTGTATATAGTTTTAATTAGTTAAGTTTTTTATTGAATTATACATTAAAAACCATAAAAAAGTGCCTAACTGCGATCCCATCTGAAGGTAAGTAGTGATGCAATCGATGATGGTCAGGCGCACTAGTTTATTAAGAGCCTATTCACTCTAGCCTTGAAGATACCTAAATTATAATCGGACGGGAAGAACGCAGCAGGCAAGTTGTTCCAGTCCTTCGATATACGCGGTATAAATGACGAGGCAAAACGCTTGGTCCGGACGTAGAAATTTATAAAAACGTAAGGGATACTCGCCGTTCGTCGGTTTGTCCGATGGTAGAAATGAGATGGTGGAAACAAGTCATGCAATTCCTGCGCACACTCTCGAAAATTCATCCTGTAAAACACTAAAAGGCTACCCTACGTCTGTGCTCAAGGCTTTGTAGACCTCTCCACACCTCGCCGCACCCAGAGCGGGAGGAGTTGTTTGATGACTTCCCTCCTCAAAAAATGACTGTCAGTATATCTTCTTAATATTCTGTATACATTTCTATAACTAAATGCATCTACAATCTACCTCCGATATTAATACTTCAATAACCAAGATACATTTGTCACAATACAAACGCAAGGTGATGTTGAGTTGGGTGAGCTATGCGATTGCGTTGAGCTGGCTGAGCTGAGCTCAACAAATCATTGGACAATTTAATAATAAGCATAGCTGTTCCATGCAGGATTAATGTTTCTGTCTTGTCGTTGATATATGTATGTACGTTTTTGACCGACTTCTAAAAAAGGAGGTGGTCAGTTTGGTTTTTTTTATCTTTGTCAAGTGTTAACCTTTTTCTTCTTTATTTACATCATCATCATCATCATTTCAGCCGATAGACGTCCACTGCTGGACATAGGCCTCCCCCAAATGTCGCCACAAAGAACGGTCCTGTGCGTCTTGCATCCATCGGATTCCCGCAACCTTCACCAGGTCATCGGTCCACCTCGGGGCCTTCCAACACTGTGTCTTCCGGTACGCCGTCGCCACTCCAGAACCTTTCGGCCCTAACGGCCATCTGTTCTGCGAGCAATGTGCCCTGCCCATTGTCACTTAAGTTTGGCGATGACATATGGTTCCGAAACGTGGTCGCTCACAATAAGCCTCATCAGAAGGCTCAAAGTCACTCAAAGGGCAATGGAAAGGGCTATGCTCGGAGTTTCCTTGCGTGATCGAATCAGAAATGAAGATATCCGCAGGAGAACCAAGGTTGCCGACATAGCACGAAGAATCGCCAAACTTATTTACATTGTTCCCACATAATAGTTGCGACAGCAAATATGTAACCGAGATATTTGTAATAAGTATATAATATACTTTAAGAGTGTCCATGGAGTTTCTTGTAAATCCTTCTCCATAGAAATTTAGACGCTTTGAGATGTGCAATTAGCTTCATTTTTTCTGACGGACTGACTCCTTGACAAATCAAAAGTGCCTGTAAATAGTTTAAGCATAAGCATAATCAGCCTTTTAATGTTCCCACTGTTGGGACTCAGGCCTCCTCTCTAGGAGAGGGAATGGGCCGTAATCCACCACGCGGGCCCAGTGCGGGTTGGTGAATGTCACAAGTCGTCGAATTTTTGATTCTAGGACATGCCGGTTTCCTCACGATGTTTTCCTTCACCGTTTTGAGACCATAAGCGATGAAATAAATTACACAAAGTAATGCGCCTGGCTGGGTTTGAACCCGTGACGTACAACTCGTAAGTCGGGGCCGTTACTGCTCGGCCATAATTGTATAAAAATAAATAGATTATTTCATATAAATAGTATACTGTGATTGACTGTTCGCTTAACAGTACGTAAGCAGGTACCGTGGAGACGCCAAAACTCAGACAAAAAAGAAAAAATCTGATAATATTTCAAAAGTAATTTATATTACTTAAGTTTTACGCAATACCATTAATCTAAAATAAACTTTGATATTGTATTAACGTACTTTCTATAATACTAATAATTATATCAAGTTTGTCTCAAAAAAGTTCTGTCTAGACTAACTTTTTGAGACAATATTAACTATAAAATTAATTATCAATGTCAATTCGATTAATTTATTCTTTGACAACTGTTTATAACTTCAAAACAAATTACCAACGATAAATTACAACTTGTTTTTAAGTTATTTTATTATGTTTTTATCGAATCTTATACAATAACTCATGTGACTTGGACACGAGTTATATTAAATTAACTGATTATGATCTCAAAAAAACGAAAAAAAGCAAAAAAAATGCGCATTGACTAGTTAATCTGCAAATAACCGGGTACAATCGGTTAAAGTGTGAAATTTGATTTAAATTAGCAAAATTTTCCACTTTACCTAGTTAATCTGTATACTGACGGATGCTCAACGTTAAATCGCAGAAGACAGACAGTAAGCGAAAGACTTTTGTTCCCTTTTAACTCGATGAACCCCGCTCCGCTCTGCAGTGCTCATACTTCGAGGTGGTTATAAAAATAACTTACGACGAAATCTAAAGCGAGATCTCCGCTCCGTCTAACCTAAACTGTCCGTGTTGGGATGCCCTAAAATATATTAATTCTTCATGCGTAAAATGTCGTCATACTTTAGATTATTATTAAAAATTAAATAATTAAAATGAATCCGAATGTTTTATTCAAGTAAAGAACCTATTTTATAACTTTACAGTATGCTTGGCCGTTAGTCTGCAGATTACCTAGTTAATATAAGAACTTAAACATTTTTTTCCACTTTAACGGACTTAATCAGATAATCTGCGGTCAAATATATAAATAAAATAAAACAGTGCTCGAAATCTCAAGCACTGTTCGCCGCGGGGTGCTACGACAGAAAACCTCCACGAGTGCCCGCAGGCTGTAGTTCCCTTGCGGATACGTCCGAGGTGAAAGCCAGTCTGCGGGACGGTGCACCCTGGGAGGCGGCCAACGACTCCCCTTGGGTACTTCTGCCTAAGGGGTCTTGATGTCCGCCTGCGAATGTTCTGTCTGAAGGATCACTTCAACGCGTGTCCCTCTGCTATAGCAGAGGGCACAGTGGCGAAGTAAGAGCGGGCTCGGTGCGCACTCACCCTGCCACCGAGCAGGCAGGAGGAAGATTTGCTCCTCCTTCTGCCACCGTTAGTCTCGTAGCCCCAGAGATTGTCCAAGGTCATGTTTCTGACTTTTGATGGGGGTCGAGGGTCTTGGCTTAACCGCCTGGGCCGCGAGGAAGACAACCTCTATAAAAAATTACCCCAAATCTCCAAGCGGCGGCGCACCGTGAGGGAGGTTGTTAGCTTGACTAATGGGTAGCTAAATTAGTCTCTAGTGCGAACCACTATCTTGAGCCAGTGCAAAAAGTTATCTACTCGTGGGAACTTAATGGAAAGAAAATCAAAATTTTTTAAAAACCCTATGGAGAGTGATGCGCGGTCGGAGTCCGACGCGGCATCCGGAAGGAGCTCGGAGGGCTCGGAGGTTGATGAGGTGGCAGGCGACTCCGGTAGGAACGCGAGTGTCTACCGGAAGCGCTCCAGACCGGGGGACCAATCGTCCTCCGACGGAGAGATGGGCTCGGCCCGAAAAATCCCCACCAGCGGGCGGGGTGCGGGTCGAGTAAGCGGAAGAGGGAGGGGCCTCACTGCCCACGAGTCCGCGAAGCGAGCCGACCGACTTGCCGCGGAGGGGCGTCACCCCGGTGTGGCCGGCGCTAAGGTGGACCTCTCGGGGCCGTCTGGCAGCGAGCGGGATGCCAGGGAGGACTCCGCCGAGGAGTCCCGTAGATCCCTCGGTAAGTTAGTCGTCGCCGCGCTGCGAGATATGGGCCGGAAGAGGGAGAGGACCTCCAAGGAGAAGACGGTCCACCGGCATGCCGCCTCTATCGAGGAGGCTATCGAAGCCTCTCTCGAGAAGAGGGTGGCGCGACTCCGGGCTGAGCTCCGGGCCGAGCTTCGGGCCGAACTCGCGGGAGCCCAGGAAGACAGCGGCTGCCGGGGGCCGGCTGGAGAGGGGCGCAAGCAAGGGCAGGGGCAAAGTCAGCCCCAGCCCCACGCAGAGCCGGAGGGCCAGTTGCTGACGCTGGTGCAGCGGGAACTGGCTGCTCTTCAGCAGCAGCTGCAACAGCAGCAGCAGCAGTTTCAGCTGCGGATCCAGCAGCAGCTGTCCCTGCTGGAGGGCATAGTGCTGCGCCCCCCGTTAGCGGGCTCCGGCCAGCGAAAGGCGGCATATTACGCCGCTGCCGCGGCCACTGCACCCGCGCCCAAGGCGGGCCCGTCGGGGCAAGCTCGGCGCGGGGCCGTGGCATCGGAGCCTGCGAGGCCGGCCCCGGCCGCCAAACAACCGCAGCGGCAGAAGGGCAGGGCGGCGCCTGCCACTAAACCGGTGGGACCTCCTGCCACGGCGGCGACTAGACCGCACCTGCCGCCGCCTCCTCTGCCCGAAGAACCCTCGGCTGGCGCCGATTGGACGGTTGTCGGCGCCAGCAAGAAGGCGGGCAAGGCGGCTAGGGCGGCCAAAAAGCGCGCGCGGCGACAGCAGCGCAAGAAGCGGGCCATGGCGGCTAGACTTCGCGCCCCAAATTCCGAGGCTGTAGTTATTAAGCTACAGCCAGAGGCGGAAAAGAAGGGCGTGACGTACAACGCCGTCATGCAAAAGGCGAAACAGGCGGTGGTGGGCCACCTCAGCGAGTTCGGAGCCACTGGGGGCTTCCGAATGAGGCGCACCGCAACCGGGGCCCGAATATTAGAGGTCCCTGGTGCGGACAGTGGCCCTGCCGCAGACGCCCTGGCCGCAAGGATCAGGGCGTCCCTGGACGTCGAGGAGGTTCGAGTGTCCAGGCCCACCAAGTGCATCGACATGCGCATCATGGGCCTGGACGACTCCGTCAGGGTGGACGAGGTGGTGGCCGCCATCGTCAGGGCGGGAGGGTGCCACGCCGATCAGGTGCGGGCGGGCACCATCCGCGCTGACAGCACGGGCATGCGAGCTGTAACAGTGAGCTGCCCCGTGTCGGCGGCCAAGGCCATCACTGGCGAAGGCCGACGGCTCTTGGTGGGCTGGGTCTCGGCTCAGGTAAAGCTGCTGGAGCCCAGACCTCTGCGGTGCTACCGCTGCCACGTGGGGCACCGCGTGGGTGCCTATTGCGCCGCGGAGGTTGACCGCAGTGACCGCTGCTTCCAGTGCGGTCAGGCCGGTCACAAGGCTGCAGAATGCCGTGCTACGCCGCACTGCTACGCATGTGCGGCGGCAGGCAAGCCGGCCGATCACCGGGCTGGAAGCAGGTCCTGCGACCCTCCTGCCAAGGCCAAGGGCAAGGTCCCAAGGCAAGCCCACCCCGACGTCCTCTCCGCCGCAGCCTCCTCTCTGGCTGCCGCTGCTGTCGCCGCCGCAACTGCCGTGGCAGGGCCCTCACGGGGGGCTCGGGAGGAGACGGTAATGGACTGCCAATAACGGCTCCATTACGTCTCCTCCAGGCGAACATCAACCACTGCGCCCCCGCTCAGGATCTGTTGCTCCAGAGCATGGCGCAGTGGT
The DNA here is from genome assembly GCA_949316375.1 of Mythimna vitellina. NCBI lineage: Eukaryota > Metazoa > Arthropoda > Insecta > Lepidoptera > Noctuidae > Mythimna > Mythimna vitellina. Next base: position 13,451,719 of record OX438706.1, read on the forward strand.
CGATCAATATCGCCGTGGTCTCCGAGCCGTACTATGTCCTGCCCAGGGGAGACTGGGTGCGGGACCTGGACGGCTCGGTGACCCTAATTTCGTCGGCCGCCGCCGGTACCCCGACCCTCGAGGCCGTCGCGAGGGGGCGGGGTTGCGTGGCAGCACGGTTCGGGGACATCGCAGTGGTAGGCGTCTACCTGTCCCCGAGCAGATCTCTCGGCGATCTTCACATCTCCCTAATGGAGCTGAAAGCCGTCGTCGCTGGGTTTGGTTCCCTCCCCGTGGTCGTTTGCGGGGACTTCAATGCCAAGAACTTGGCTTGGGGTTCCCGGTTCACGAACCAACGGGGTCGGATGGTGGAGGACTGGGCTCTGGAGACAGGCCTGGTCGTCCTAAACCGGGGTTCTGTCCCCACGTGTGTGCGGATGCGGGGTGACTCAGTGGTGGACATCTCGTTCGCCAGCCCCGCTCTGTCGCCGCGTGTCGTCGACTGGCGCGTTATGGAGGGGGTGGAGACGTTCTCAGACCACCGGTACATCCGGTTCGACGTCTCCGCCCAAACCTCGACTGCGCCGGTCCGACGGAACCCTTGTGGTCCGCGATGGGCGCTGAGGCAGATGGACCGAGAGCTCCTCCTGGAAGCCGCGACGGTACAGGCCTGGGTGCAAGCACCGGACAGGCCTGTCGACATAGACGTCGAGGCAGAGTGGTTCCGGGAGGCCATGTCGCAAATCTGCGACGCGGCAATGCCCCGAGTCCCTCCAGGACGTGCCCAGCGCCAGGTACACTGGTGGTCGCCGGAGATTGCGGCATTGCGCAACGCGTGCAGTGCCGCGCGACGCCGGTATGCCAGGTACCGCAGGCGCCGCATCCGTCCACCGGATGCGGAGGCCAGAGAGGCGGAGCTGTACGAGGGATACAGAGCTGCAAAGCGCACCCTCCGAGCGGAGATAAGGCGGGCCAAACTCGAGGCCCGCAACGTGTGGCTGGGGACTCTGAATGGGGACCCATGGGGACGCCCGTACAAGTTGGTGCGGGACAAACTCCGCCCCTGGGCTCCCCCGCTGACGCAGAGTCTCCGGCCCCAGCTCGTAGAGGGTGTGGTGAGCACTCTGTTCCCTACGCGAGGGGAACACTCTCCCCCGCCCATGGCTCCGCCACCAGCGGTGCCCGACGCGGACCACGATGGCGACGACGACGACAACGCTCCAGAGGTGACCGAGGTAGAGATGAGAGTGGCGGTACGAAGGCTGAGTGCCAAGAATACCGCCCCAGGACCCGACGGCTTGCCTGGGAAGGCATGGGTCCTGGCCATGGAGGCTCTCGGGCCTCGACTAAGAGGGCTCTTCAGCGCATGCTTGGAGAGGGGCCAGTTTCCACTTCGCTGGAAGACGGGGAAACTGGTCCTCATCGCGAAGCCGGGGCGCCCCGCGGACTCTCCGTCCGCGTACCGGCCCATTGTGCTGCTCGACGAGGTGGGCAAGCTCTTTGAAAGAGTAATTGCAGACCGCCTCGTCGCACACCTAACACGGGTGGGGCCGGATCTGGCGGACGGCCAGTTCGGCTTTCGCAGGAGGCGCTCCACGGTGGACGCCATCATGTGCGTGCGAGCTCTCACGACGGGGGATGCAGTGGCCCAAGGCAGGTGTGTCGTGGCGGTGTCTTTGGACATCGCCAACGCCTTCAACTCCCTGCCTTGGAGTAGCATTGGGAGGGCACTCCGGTATCACCGGATGCCCGACTACCTCTGTCGTGTGGTCGAGGCGTACCTATCAGACAGGTACATAACCTACCCCGGTCACCAGGGGGTGTGGGAACGTCGAGAGATGTCGTGCGGTGTTCCGCAGGGATCGGTACTAGGGCCGCCCTTGTGGAACATCGGATACGATTACGTGCTGCGCGGCGACCTCCCTGACGGGGTCAGCGTGGTCTGCTACGCAGACGACACGCTGGTCCTGGCGCAGGGAGAGTCGTACCAGGCGGCGGTCGAACTAGCGACACGCGGGGTCGCGACGGTCGTTGGCAGGATCCAGGAGCTGGGACTCGAGGTGGCATTGCACAAGTCCGAGGCCATGTGCTTTCACGGCCCTCGGAACGCGCCACCACCGGGTTCCCAGCTAACGGTGGGAGGAGTCCACATCGGCGTCGGGTCAACGATGAAGTACCTGGGACTCGTTCTCGATGGGATTTCGACGAGCATTTCCGACGTCTGGCTCCCAAACTAAATCGGACTGGGGCTGCTCTCTCGCGGCTCCTGCCCAACCTTGGGGGTCCAGACGCCTCCTGCCGGAGGCTCTACGCGGGGATCGTTCGGTCCATGGCCCTTTACGGCGCGCCGGTGTGGGCGCCGGGGCTGCGGAAGCAGCCGGCGGCCCGGCTGAACGCGTGCCAGAGGGTCATGGCCATACGGATGGTGCGAGGATACCGGACGATTTCCCGCGAAGCGGCGACCCTTCTTGCTTGCCAGCGACCATGGGAACTGGAGGCAACAGTCCTTGCACTCATGCACGAACGGCGCATGGAGATGCAACGCCGGGGCGAAACTCCGCTGCCGCAACAAGTCGCGGCATGGCGGACAGAGTTCCGGCGAGTTCTCATGGAGAAATGGCGACAGCGACTGTCGCGACCCCGTGCTGGGCACGCCACAATTATGGCGGTAAGTCCCCTCTTTGAGGCGTGGTTGGAAAGACCTCACGGCGTCCTCACATTCCGCATGACGCAGGTCCTCACCGGACACGGTAAGTTCGGGAGGTTCCTGCACCGGATTCGTGCGGAAACGACGCCCGGGTGTCGCCACTGTGTGGCCCACCCGGAGGACACGGTGGAGCACACGGTGGAGGTGTGCCCCGCTTGGGCAGAGCAACGCCGTGACCTCGTGAGGGCAATCGGCGGCGGTGATCTCTCGCGCCGGGCCTTGGTTCAGGCCATGCTCCGGAGCGAGGAGGAGTGGCAGGCGGTCGCCTCCTTCTGCGAAGCAGTAATGCTAGCTAAGGAGGCGGCCGATCGCGTGAGGCAACGGTCCTTACGCTCCAACCGCCGCCGGGATTCCGATCCCGATTTCCGGCCACCGTAGGCGCGGGCTTGTAGACGGCGAGCAATGGGTGGCTCGCCGTCTAACCGTCCGGTAACCGTCCGGACCGAGCCCAAGTCGTCGACGGCGCGTTTTGTTCCACGCGCGCCTCAAGGAGATGTCAGCAAATCGTAGGGGCCCAGCAGGGTCGAAGCCTACTGGGGCCACGGGTAGTGTGAAAGCGGAACCCGGGGCCCTGGGACGAAGGCAACGAAGGAACAGGAGTGGGTTTTTAGTCAGTAAGAGTCTGACACTATCTCCCGCTCCGCCCAAGAGCGGGGATGTCATTAGGATGAATTTCCCACCCAATAAAAAAAAAAAAAAAAGCACTGTTCGCCGCTCCAACGAATACGTGGAGCGGAGTGAAGCTGAGCGGTCGTTAGAATAATAAAAATGAACACACGGCCTCGAGCCGGTCAGAACGGAGTCGGGTGCCGAATGGAGAGCACGAAGCGGAGGTTAAGTCAAATTTACTGTAGCCTGCTCCACTTGCCACTTTTTACTACTCTTCACCACTTCATTCTGTTCAGCTCCGCTTTAGTGAAAACGCACCCTTGATCTATGACTCGACTTTGTGCCAATAGGATGATACATCAACTGCAAGATTGTTCGTAAAAGTTACCGTGGCCCTAGAATGCGAAGGGCAGTCTGAACTGTCCATAGGTGGGCTTGCGGGGAGATTTGAAAGGCTGTTACCATGGTCCTGGAGAGTAAATGAAGGAACACAGGTGGGTTTTAGTCAGTAAAAGTCTGATACTCCCTCTCACTCCACTCGGAACTTGAAAAATTATTTATTGATTTCCCATCCAAAAAAGGGCGTATCTGTCTCAGTGATTAACACCCAAAAGTGGCGAAATATATCGATGAAGATATTATGAAATACCTGTCTAACACTGTTCTTGAAAAAAAGGACCATGGGCCCTACCGCGAGTTCTTAATGCGATCCATTTGAAGACCTAAACTGTACTGTTAAAGCGATGGAGCTATTGTACTGCAGTATTTCAGTACTGCAGTATATAATGTGATGGCTTATTTAGGTGGGAAAATCATCTAATGACAAATCCCGCTCTTGGGCGGGGCGAGAGATAGTGTCAGACTTTTACTGACTAAAAACCCACTCCTGTTCCTTCTTTGCCTTCGTCCCAGGCCTGGGTTTCGCTTTCACACTACCCGTGGCCCCAGTAGGCTTCGACCTTGCTGGGCCCCTACGATTTGCTGACATCTCCCTGAGGCGCGCGTGGAATACTACGCGCTGTCAACGACTTGGGCTCGGTCCGGACGGTCACCGGACGGTCGGACGGCGAGCCACCCATTGCTCGCCGTCCGCAATGACGAATGAATAATGTGGTGGCTGTGATACGCCTCAAACAGTTTAGACCCTATCCTCTGAACTAGGTGGTAACCTGTATCTCAGGGGATAGTGTTCAGCCATTAGTTTGCATGATATTTACCGAGTGCCGCTACTATACAAATAGATGAGTCGGTATTGCGAGTGAGAGTGGTGTGTAATTGCAAAGACGTGGGAGAAAGAATGTAGGTACATTTTTTTTTTGTTTTTATTTATTATTAGACATACATACAGCTATCATTACAGACCAATCCAATGCGATAGTGTAGTCAAAAATATAAATTACAATAATGTTGTCATGTCAATTTGATCACATATGTCTATGTATGTGTATGGAGAGTGTGTGAGTAGGTATGATATTGGGGTTATGTAATAGCTATATAGGGTGTATACCCTATATAGCTTTGTTACCTTTATTACATAACCCGAGAAAAAGAGATAGACTGTACAGCTCCATCTCTTTTTCTCGCTCGCAGGCCAGACATTTTCTCTCATCGCGGTTAAGCTCCTTAAAACAATCGCTTTGCTTAACCTCCATTAAAATAAACTTCCAAATCTTTATTCCCAAAAAAATTAACTTCATCGTCTTAAACAGAACAAGGCCCACAATAAACCATCCCTATCAGAGTACCCTAACTGTAAATTTAATTAGATGCATCACAAACCCCGACCCTCCAGGATCATTACTGATTAGGTATCGTTTTGACCTATTTACCTCGTTTCCGTTAAACCAGCTCACCGCAAGTTTTGGGTAGCGTTTCTTTATGTAGTTTGCTCTTATATATTGTTTTGGAGCAGGTTAAAATCAATATAATCTGAAATTAATGTATTTATTTTGATATTTACTAATTTATGCATTTATACGTTGTTGCGATTTGTTTTCTTTATTTAATTTAATTTATATTCTATTTTTTTATACTTCTTTTTCATTTTAACCATATCGTTAATTTGCAATATTACAGCAACTGATACTAAAACTTACTAGCTTTTGCCCGCTATTTCGTCCGCATAGAAGTCGAAAATGGTTTTATTAGGTTTTTTGAGATACGAAAATATGAAATATTATTTATTATCTTCATCGTGTGTGATAGTCCATTGAATTGTATGGCGAGCGATATTGTATCTTAAAATAAAATATTATAGTATCTTAGCCGTAACCTACGACAAACTTATTATTTTCGGTTAGTACAGTAATCGGGTTTAGGGATCAAACCGGAAAATTAAGTTAGTTAAGTTAGTATGAAATTGCTGAGACCGGCCCATGTGCACATATTAAACTATTTTTAAGATCTTATAATATGTGAGTTTTAAATAAAGAATTAGACTAAATTGAACTTAATATAAAATAAACAACGTTAGTTAAAGTTTCAGATTATGTTGATTTGATTTTTGACACTCCTCCAAAATAAAAGTTATTTTGCAATATTTTTTTTAAATTACTCTAATTGCAAATACAATTCTTTTCACTTTTTAGTTGTGGTATAGTTCAATCATATGACAAGTTACCTCTAAGATTGACATAATACTCACGATAACAAAATCTACGTTGTGGTGCCGTTATGTGCCTTCGTATTCCAAGGCCAGTTCAACCCATAGATTGATACACCGTACTTTGGAATTGGTATAAACTGAACTGAATAACATGTCAATAACTAATTTGACACCACCACACCCGTGACTCCTATCAATAAGCCAAGCCGTAGTGCATTTATCTTGAACATTACTGAATTGATTCTAATGACTGTTGCGCCGACCCCAAATAAGGTGGGACAAGGGCAGGAAGATGATGATTACTGAATTGATTCTAATGATTTGCACCGTTACCTAAGTTGATTTAAATGTAAGCTGTTAAAAAGAATGGTGATAATTCGAATAATAGTTTTTAAGTAAAAAACTTTTTACAAAAAAGTATTTTTTTTGTACCCAATACCCAATAACCTCAATGTAAAAGAAAATACTGAAAAGTGCAAAATAACTTTAATTTTGGAAGTTGGTGTTTCTACAATAGTTTTGTCTCTTTGTTATTTAACACCGACTTCCGAAATTAAAGTTATTTTTCACTTTTCAGTTGTAAAGTCGGTTTATTTTTTTTATTTTTTTTTATAAAAAGTGTTTTTATTTTACACTTTTTAGTTACCACCACTAAAAAGTAACCCCTCAGTCAAACTTAAATAAACTTATAGCAAGTGTGCATTTCATGACAATTCTAATAATCTCAAATACGGACGGTTAGATTACATTAATTAATTAGAGAGTTCCGGTGCCTAACTTCAGGCTTCATCATCATATCAGTTCGATACATTCCCCCTCTTCTTTCAGTCAGTCATCGACTACACGTATTAACAAAGCAATTTTACTTGTACGACGGTTCTACTGTGATCCTATGAGGAGTTACATAACAATATTTCTATGGGACCAACTTGGACCTTAAAATAAAAATTTAAAATCGATCCACAATTGACCGAGAAATCGGTGAACATATTTATGTAAAAAAAAAAATTAAGCCGAACATAAAATCTCCTCCTTTTTGAAGTCGGTGAAAAATGAGTAGACTCTCTAACTTAGAGACAAGATAAAATACCAATGGCACATTTTAGCTCATCTCTAATTTAGAGAGTTATGCCATTTTAGCTCATCTCTAATTAGAGAGAGTTATGCTAATAATTCTAATGAGTATCATTGTGTAAATATATACATATCATTACCGCAAATATAATATTTATTTACCTTTCCATTGGAAACTAAACTGCAATATCCGACCAAAAAGCGTACGAATATTTGAATTTTCTGAACTACCCTGGAGCATTAACCTCTAACCAAAACTAAATAACAAATTCTCTGCATAACAAACGAAATTCTCCATATCTCACAACAATAAATCCAAGCATTGTCTTAAAGAAAACGGAGAAAAATCTTTCTCCTTAGTAAAGGCCGGAGCACAAACATAATTTATATTATTATCTATCCATTACACAAATGGTTTCTATCATTAACCCAATATCACATTCTGGAGAGTGACAAAAACTATCAATAACTGTCTGAAGGAAATATTAATTATTTGCGCAATCAACAAAGATGTGAGGTAGGGAAAATGATTCTATTTCGGTCTAGAATAAAGATGTTTTCTTCTTTGTTTTTGTGGAACTATGTTACGTTATTAATCTGGCTAGTTAAATTTATTTATTATTTATTTAACACTTCATGCACATAAAGGTACAGAGGCGGACTTAATGCCTTAGGCAACATCTTCATTTTAGCACCCAAATATCCGCTGACTATCATAGATCATCATTATCATCATTACAGCCGAAAGACGTGCACTGTTGGACATATACCTCTCCTACTTATCACCTCAACGACAGGTCCTGTGCATCTGGCATCCATCAGGTTTCCATAACCAAGTCATTGGTCCACTTTGTGGGAGGCCTTACAACTCTGCGTCTTCTGGTACTTGGTCGCCAGTTCAGAATTTTTCGGTCCCATTGACCGTGTTCTGCGAGCAATGTGCCAGCCCATTGGCCACTTAAGTTTAACTTAAGTTTGATTCTTGGGGTGACCGATAGAATTAATAATTTAATGAGATTTATCAATATTCTACGCCACTTTTGAGTGTTAATCACTAAGGCAGATATATGCACTATTTTATGGTACATTTTCAAATAACTTCTGCACTGGGTAGAGTGAGACGGAGGGTCTTCGCGTTCCAGGGTTGCCCAATTCTCTCGAACAATATCGCAGCCACGAGCCCCATCAACTGGTCTTTATCAGACGTTAAGCAAACCAATGCTCGTCCGCAGCCCGCATCTATGTTGGCCGAACATTACCCAGTGACTTCCCACGACCAGCAGATCTCCTGCACGCCGGTGCAGGAGATCCCTTTGGAGATCCCGGTTGGGTCATGAAATTGTTCTCTCATTCACGGTTTCAGCCATTACTGCTTCCCAGGAGATAGTTGTTTCTCTCTCCGATAACTGACCGATAGCCTCCACAAAGATATGGACCATTCACTTTGCCTTTTTTTAAATTATTTATTATTGATAGGCTCGCGTGACTGAAATGATAATGTAGCCGACGATGGTGCTCATTTGCCTAGAAGTAACCTATTCACTCTTGATTTAAAGACCCCTTAGGTTGTAGCACAGACTCCGGCAGGGTATTCCACTCCTTAGCTGTTTGCATAATGAATGTGTTCCCAAAACGCTTTTTACGAATGGGTGGGGTGTCCACCATGTGCCGATGGCGCAACGCCGTACGTCTAGTGGTCCGATGATGGAACAGACATGGTGGAATTAAATTGTGCAATTTCAACGCACACTCCCCGAAATTTAATCGATAAGAAATCGACCGGCCAGCAACTCGGCATCGATGCTCAAGGCTTTGGATTTTTGACTTGATAAGTGCCTAAACGGGAAGACTTTCACCATAAACTCTACCGTGTTCTCACGAATGATCAGCACAATGGAGGCCCCCGGACGTTTCTTACAACCGGATTCTAAACAGGTACCTACTCTCGAAGCACACCAGTTTTTAGACAATCTGGAGTTGGACAACTGTGTTGTCTATGGTCATATAAAGCTAGATACACATATGGCCTGTCAGGGAATTTTGTTTTTATATTTTTGTAAGAATTGTGCGTCTCTATTTAGGCAGAATAAACATGTTTTCTTTCTTTCTTTTTTTTTTTTTTTAATTGGTATAAACTAGTGCTTGACTGCGATCCCACCTGATGGTAAGCAATGAATCAATCGTTGATGGTGAGGCACACTAGTTTATTAAGAGCCCATTCACTCTAGCCTTGAAGAAACCTAAATTATAATTAGACGGGAAGAACGCAGCAGGAAAATTATTTCCGTCCTTCGATGTTCGCGGTATAAACATCGAGGAAAAACGCTTAGTCGCATGTCCGGTGAGGACTTGCGTTTAGTGCATAGTAAGGACGCCGTGGTGTCTCTGTAACTACTCTTCAAAGAGGGTACTTACCGCAGCGATTGTGCCGTGTCCAGCGCAGAGTTGCGACAGTCACTATCTCCATTCCACTATAAATAAATTGATGACGTGCATCTCAAAAAGATCTCGAGCAACATTCGGACAAGACCAACTAGAAAACTAAGAAAAAAAGATTTAAGAATCCTGTCCCGTGGCTTGGGCCGTGATTCGGGCAATTAGTCCTCATTGAGCTCGAGTCTTCCGTGCTCAGCAGAGTGGATGTCGCTGTATTCACTTTTACCGTCGCTTTTTAATAACTCGAAATCAGTATAATTCTTAATTGTTTCTTTGAAAGTCTGTATTTCTTTATAACTACAATCTAGGGGTATTTAAGTTGAGGTTACTTTTAGGCAAGCGTGTTCCATCGTAGGCCACATCACTGCTTACATCAGGTGAGATAGTGGTCAAACGCGAGCTTATTAATAATAAAACAAAAAAAATGTAAGTATTTTTTGAGTTCTGTACCTTAAAAGCCAAAAACAGAACCCTTATAAGATCACTTTGTTGTTCGTCTGTATGCCTGCCTATCAAGACCCTTTATCTCGAAAACGCGTGGAAGTATCGAGTTGAAAAAATTAAAAGCATATAAGTACTCAATTAAACGATCCTTTGAAACTGTGCAAAAATCAAACTACTGAGTCAACGAAAAAAAAGATACCCATCTTTCTTAAGGTCTTCCTTGTCTGTACGGCTTCTTTTTTCTTTTTTTCTCCCTTTCCCGTTTTCTTCCTTTTTTCTTCCTGTCTTCCTTTCTTCTTTTCTTCCTTTTCCTTTTTCTTCCTGTCTTCTTTTTTTCTTTCATCCTTTTTCCTTTTTTTCCTGTCTTTTTTCTGTTTTTCGTTCTTTTAATCTCTTGTAACAACAACAAACTGTTACTTCAATACTTGCTATCCTTCTATTCAACCCCCATTTTACCCAAGAACACCATTCAAGTTTAGAGATTTCAGATAGTGAAAGTTTGAAACTACCACACATGTATGCAGTTCAAAATATCAGCTGCCATTACGAGGACATCATGTTAACGTTTCGTCTATGCACGATAGTTTAAAAACTCATTTAAAATAACTGGGACAACTATAGAGCATGTAGGGAGACCATGCTATTTCAGGCACCAAATAAATCCCTGAAAATTTTATTTTAATTTAAGGAACACATTAATTATGCATACGACTAAGGAGTGCAATTCCTTGCCGGAATATGTGGTTCCTGATAGCTACAGCCTGGTGATCTTTTTTTTTAAATATAATATAAACTAGTGCTTGACTGCGATCCCATCTGATGGTAACCAGTGATACAATTGTTGATGGAGAATCGCACTAGTTTACTAAGAGCCGCTCCAGGCGAATTGTTCCAATCCTTCGATGTACGCATTATAAACGACGAGGCGCGCAGAACACTTAGCATAGCATAGTGGGCCTTATAATGTTCCCACTGTTGGGACTCAGGTTTCTTCTCTAGGAGAGGATATGGGCCGTAATCCACCACGCGGGCCCAGTACGGGTTGGTGGATGTCACATGTCTTCGAATTTTTGGTTCTAGGACATGCCGGTTTCCTTACGATGTTTTCCCTCAACGTTTAAAGAGCAATTGTGATGAAATAAATTAGGCAAAGAACACTTATAGTGTTACATTAATAAACATAGTCAGTTCCAGTCCTATTATACTTCCAAATTATGGTCTCTGTACACTAAATGTACAAGTTTTCGGTATTTTCAGCGGAGTGAACCTGCCACAAACTCACAGGTGTGCTGATCGTTAAGTACGGAGACACTTCCAGAATTTTTGCCACTTCCAGGTTATTATAAAAGTATGAACAGATTTTTGGGTTTAGATCTTTGGTAGGTAAAAGGTGTCAGAATTTTGGATAAATGATTGACGTTTTAAGACTTTACTCGAAGATGTGATTTATTTAACTTAGCTACAAGAAGAATTAACAGTGCATGATGAAGAACAGAATGAGGTATTGGTGATGAAGATCACGGCTTTGGTCATCAAGACTATGGTTTTGTGTATGCTTATCCAGTTCAACAACTAATAGCACACAAGCTAATTAGTTATCATTTGAAAGCATTGATGAACCCGATGAAGATTTTAAGACAATAATTATTTGAATTGTATAAACTCAATTTCTGTAGCAGTACCGTTACAATTAACTTCATCGCACAACCCGACGAACGGCGAGTACATTGTTGAAACCTCTACGGTCCGAACTAAGCGGTTCGCCTCATCGTTTATACCACGTACATCGAGGGACTGGAACAACTTGCCTGCTGTGGTCTTCCCGTCTGATTAAGCACTAGTTTATAACAATTTAAAAACAAAACTCCATACATTAACAGCACATGTGAGTTGAGTACCTACTGTGTACTTACGTGGAACTATCATTTACGAGATATTTCTTTTTTCATATATTTAAAAGTACCCTGAAAAATTGTAGCAAAGATTTGGGCAGTAAAATTCAGATCAACATAAGACGAAATGAAAAATTAATATGGTCATTTACTTAATTACTTGTTACTTGTGTTTTTTTATTTTTGCTAAAAATCATTTCTTTTTTCCTATTTAGGCCTAAACTCATTTCAATTAAGATAAGATAAATTTATTAGCATAAAACAAACATGTACAGATATAGTGAGGCCCTGACTCCTGTGCTAGGTGGAAACACCTGTGTTACAGGAATCAGTGTCTTCTCCCAAATAATAATTAGTGCATTAATACTAAAATTCCATTTAAAATTTAATTAAATACATTGAACAAAATATATTATTTTACAATAAACATTTAAAATTACTTAACACTTATCAATAAATCTCTGATAGCTGTCTCGAGGGCCGACCACGACTACTTACTACGATATCGCATCGAGAATTTCTAAGATTTCTAACACCCATGCGAAACTGGGGCACGCCGCTAGTACGCCATAATGTGGGATTTGTATCAAAGCACCCATTGTCCAAATAGCAAAATCTTGCCCACTAATGGAACGGGCAAATAATGCACTATTGAGGTACTCACTTGCCCATACTGCCCGTACGGCTATAGACGGCTGATAGCACTTATCATCATGCCCATTTTCTCTTAGAAGGTAGGTGGTAGTATGCTGAGTGTTATGGTCAATTTCTTTGGTCATTGTGGATGCGATAAAGAATTGTATGTAAAAGTATATAGAAGTGAATTTTGCTTATTCTTTAGCTTACCATCGTCTTTTGTTTTATATTGCACTAACTGCTGCTGGTGGCTTAGCAAAGTCTAAGTCAAAGTCAAATCTTTTATAGAACACAATACAATAAATTATACATTTCTGGATGTCATTTGAATGCAATTTTCTTTTAAATCTTTCAATTAGTTATCTTTTGCCAAATTAAGTATACAAAATTGTAGTAAAATTAAAAAATAAAACATATGTCAGAAATTAATACTAAATGATAAAGTCAACACAGAACAAAAATATAATCAAAATTAATATAGTCAAATGATAACGTCAACACAAAATAAAAACAAAATTAAAATAAATACAATAAATAGATTAAGTAAAGTAAATCGGACTTAGAAAGAAGGAACCATTATCAAAATTGTAAGCATACATTTGACCGTAGAGGTTTCCAAAACGTCAGGGTGGATACTCCCCGTAGGTCGGGTTGTCGATAGCAGAAATGAGATGGCGGAATCAAGTCATGCCATTCCCGCGCACACTCAGGTACTGTGTTATACAAATATTGAATTGCGCGTCAACGCTTGGTTAGAGTAGAGCGGTTGAGCGATCGTGGCGCGGGCATAGTGACGCGTTACCTGATGAACACAAGTATCATTTACGAATGTTTAAAAGTTTCAGAACTGGTCCTGCACTGTGATCCAGGTGCGCTGATGCGAGCGTCGTCGCGTGATGGCGCGCGTTGCCACGCCTTGTAGTTGAAAAACCGGCCAAGTGCAAGTCGGACTCGCGCACCGAGGTTTTCATATAAACTTACTTATGTACGAGTACATAGTTCAATTCTCGAATCAAGTCTCCAAGATTTTTCTCAATCGCCAATGTAATTTTTGTGACGTAACTAAAAATTTACAGTTTCCGAACTTTTTCCTATATTTGAGTTACTAAACCTTGTTTTATGCCAAACAGAAATCTAGATCAACGGGAACTACCCTGTTTTGATTTCCTAGTGTGTGTCAAAATATGCACTTCAACGGACTTATCTTTAGATTACGTTGACATAGAAGTTTGATTTTTTACTGTTGCTTGGATAAAAAGACTTGAGTAGTATAGTCGGCCTTATTATGTTCCTACTGCTGGGACTCAGGCCTCCTCTCTAGGAGAGGGCATGGGCCATAATCCACGACATGCCGGTTTCCTCACGATGTTTTCCTTCACCGTTTTGAGAGCTTTGGTAATGAAATAAATTACACAATGTAATGCACCTGGCTGGATTTGAACCCGTAACCTACAACTCGTAAGTCGGGGCCGTTACCACTCGGCCACTACTGCTCCTCCTGCTCATCCTGCAGAAGACTTGAATATTTGTAGATAATTATTCCTCAATAAACTAGACCGCCTTCTGAATAACTGCATTCGATTCGTCTTCAACCTTCGTAAGTATGATCATGTGTCAACGCATCGATCACTTTTAAAATGGTTACCCATTGCCAGCGTAGAGCGTTAAGAGCCTTGACAACCCTGTTTTCTTTTCTAGATAACCCTTCTTCTCCTTCTTATTTGACTTCAGAAATTCAATTCCTTTGCTCTGCGCACAATAAAAATCTTCGATCTACAAATAATCGTCTTCTACGGTGTCCGACGCCCCGCTCTGGGTTAGTTCATTCCTCTTTCTTTGTTCAGGCGATCTCCCTTTGGAATGCGCTCCCTCTGAACCTCAGGACGGCAACCAGTTGGTTGTCCTTTAAAGTGAAAGCACGAGAACACTTTCGCAAGAAGTTGGTTGATTCATCACACTCTTGATTTGTTGTATTCGTTTTTCTCTCAAAATCATTCTTTATTTGTATGTATGTATCTAAGTATATATTTATTATTGTTCTTATTTCCTCTCTGTCAGTCTTCTTTTAAGCTGCACCTGCCATGTTATATCTCTACACCACCCTAAGGTCGACTGGTAGAAAATGCCTAAAGCATTAAGTCCGCCTTTGTACAATGTTTCATTAGTGCATAAATTTTTAAATAAATAAATAATTATAGCTTCATACCACTACGCGCACCAGAGAAAAAGGGTCTTGACAGTCGGACAGATTGAGAGACGGACAGGCGGACGTACGAAAAACAGTATGCGATGCAACGCTTCGACGCTGCGCCAGTGTGGATTGCATATAGCATAGCATAGTCGGCCTTATAATGTTCCCACTGTTGGGACTCAGGCCTCCTCTCTAGGAGAGGGAATGGGCCATAATCCACCACGCGGGCCCAGTCCGGGTTGGTTACATAAGTGTGAATTGAGTGTTACAAAAAAAAACTTATTTCATTTTATTACTCACCACAACATTACTTAAAACACGCACAACATCAAACAGCATACCTGTAATAATTAAAGCTGAAAACGATTCTTATTCGGTTTCAGTCTCCAGAGAATTCTTAATTGAGATATATTTCGGAGGTTCGCCTCAAATAAGTGCTTAAGTACAGTGATTTTGTTTGCATTAACTGTTTATTGCACGAATCCATCTTGTATTCTGTTGTTATTTTAGTATTCTGGGAGTCTTTAAGGATATTAACTCAGAGATTTTTGAGAACGCGACGAAAGCAATGAATTTTTTTATCATTAGTAGGCTCGTATTTGACCATTATCGATTCACTCGTCGATGAAACGCGCTTGCCTCGAAATAACCTATTCACTCTTGACTTAAAAACCCTTAGGTTGTACCTATCAGAAAACACAGACTCCGGCAGGGAGTTCCACTCCTTAGCTGTAAACACAATGCACATTCATTATGGTGGGAAGCGATGATGTGGTCGATGAAGGAGTACGCATGCCTAGAAGTAACCTATTCACTCTTGACTTAAAAACCTCTAGGTTGCACCAAAAAAAGAAAAAAAAACAAAATAAAAAACAAAAAGCATTTATTCCAAATAAACCATTTACAGGCACTTTTGAAATGTCAAGAAGTCAGTCAGTCAGAAAAATAAAAATAAATTATGCTAATTGCACATTCCAAAGCGTAGATCTCTATGGAGAAGAATGTGCAAGAAACTCCATGGACACTCTTTTCAAACATGTTTTGTAATTACAAATATCTCTGTTACCTATCAGGAAACATAGACTCCGGCAGGTAATCCCAGTCCTTAGCTGTAAACACAATGCACATTCATTATGGTGGGAAGCGATGATGTGGTCGATGAAGGAGTACGCATGCCTAGAAGTAACCTATTCACTCTTGACTTAAAAACCTCTAGGTTGCACCAAAAAAAGAAAAAAAAAACAAAAAAAAAAAACAAAAAGCATTTATTCCAAATAAACCATTTACAGGCACTTTTGAAATGTCAAGAAGTCAGTCAGTCAGAAAAATAAAAATAAATGATGCTAATTGCACATTCCAAAGCGTAGATCTCTATGGAAAAGAATGTGCAAGAAACTCCATGGACACTCTTTTCAAACATGTTTTGTAATTACAAATATCTCTGTTACCTATCAGGAAACATAGACTCCGGCAGGTAATCCCAGTCCTTAGCTGTAAACACAATGCACATTCATTATGGTGGGAAGCGATGATTTGATCGATGAAGCAGTACGCATGCCCAAAAGTAACCTATTCACTCTTGACTTAAAAACCTCCAGGTTGTACCTATCAGGAAACATAGACTCCGTCAGGGAATCCCACTCATTAGCTGTAAACGCAATGAACGAGTTCCCAAGACGTTTTGTGCGTATGGATAAAATGTCCATACACCGGTGTCGCAACCCCGCCGTACGTTTGATGGGATCATAGAACAAGCTGGGCGAAATTAAATTGTGCAATTCCAATGCATACTGAGGAGTACGCATTGGAATTGCAAAGTAAAAAATAGAAAACCGACAGGCTAGCAACTCGCCGTCATTTTGTAATTTTATTGTAATTGCAATGTATTTGTAAAAAGATTTTTTCTTTTGTAAGCCCATTTCTGTACAATAAATTAAATAGAAAATTAAGTATCTACAAATTAAATAAGTTTAACTGTAAAAAGATTATTCTTCAATATTTCTTAAACTTATCTTATGTAGAGACAGAAGACCTATTTGCTGTAGGTATATAAATAAAACACGCTGTATCTTTAAATTTAATTAAGCTTATATAATAGGCATATTTAGTGTTAATTTATTATTTTGTTTTTAAGCAATCTCTAGCCTGAAGTACAGGTTTACCCTAGTTCAGGCAAATGAGCAACTATTTTTTTTTAAATATTTAATATACTTTATTGTAAAGGTGTCCTATGTTATACATAAACGATTTATTATTATTATTTTATGTGTTTGCGCCCTGTGGCTTGCTTATCTTTCGTGTAAAGTATATTAGTATACATATTTTGTAAATACAATGAAACCTGTTCAAGTGGACCGTGGATATGTTAGAAACCTCTGATCAATAATTATGGATACTTTTGCACTGAAATTGTTACAGAAAATAATGCCAAGAATGCGAGATTGTTAAAAAAAAAAAACTGAAGGAACACAGGTAAGTTTTAGTTCGCAAAAATCTGACTCGCCTTCCCGTCCGCCCTAGAGCGGGAGAAGTAATTTTATGATTTCCCACCCCAAAAAAGATGATCGTGATAATGCCCCTTCACGCAGTAATGCATTGTTATTACTATCGGTTATTAGCGATTGATTTTTTTTTTTTATATGCATTTTAAGTACAAAATCTTAAGTTATAAAACTTAATTAGTTTATTACAATAGAACAAAAATATTCAGGGAATATTTAAAAAAGATTTAATATTTGTGAACCATGGCTTCTAATTTAAGCTAAAAAACAATAAATTTTTATATGATAAATAATTTAAAGACATTTTTAACTGATTACAACATGCCGAGATTTCTTGACGGAGTACCGTGGGACGGGCTTTAATTTCTGGGTGGTTATAAAAAAAAAAGTAGCCTCCTAACCTAACCGGGGTGCCCTAAAATTCCCATTTCACGCATGCACGTAGATTGTTGATTAGACTAAGTGATAGATCTGCTGTTTTAAATACAATTATATTTGTCTTCTCGACTTACTTTTTTGGAGAACTTCCTAATTTTATTTTGTTGTGACATTACTGTCGATTGTGACGTCATTTTTGTTGTCATGCAGCGCTACTTGCGGGGATTATTGGAACTAAAACTTTCAAAGCGACGTATCGACGATGCGCCCGTTTGTGTTTGAGCTCAACGTTACTAAGCCGCTTCGACGAACGCAAAATGCGGATACAATGCGATATACTTTTTTTTAGCTGAATTGAAAACTGGCTGAACGTGAGGTAGCCGCATTACATTACAGCGACGTTTTTCAATGCGGCACGCTGACTTATAATACAGCGTGATATACGATACGGATGCGACAAATATATATTTTATTCATTAGCGTTGTATGAAATAAGCTTTAGAGTGTATAAATGTTTAATGTAAAGAAATTATGTTAATAGTTGGTACCTACTCCTATTCGTCGTTTATTAATATCTTGTGAACGTTATTGAAATGAAAATTTACAAAATATATTTATATGATATGAGACGCACCCTTTGTAAAATACTCCCAGATTAACAAAATATTTTTTAATACACTCACTCAAACACCCGCTCTTATCTCACCGCTTTTAGGCACGCAATTGACCGTTTTTCGCACTAGTGTGGAAAACTGTGCGTGCTGGCCCCCGCCACAATTTTATTATCGGGCTGAGCGTGCGTGGACCCCCACAAGTCGCGCGTCCACCTTTGTTTATGTATGTCTTCGTAAGTGTATTGAAAATATCATTTTATACACGTGGAAATTTTTCACTGCAGTCCTTGGCCCCATAACACCCTCGCCAAGGCTCGGGTGATTACCGCTTTCGTCGCAATCACAAACTTTTTCCATGTATATCAAACTGTATTATTACAATTAAAGCTCCTCATTTCAGAATTGAAAATTGAAACTAGCTTTTATTTATATAGCCTCTTTTTTATAATGTGAATGTGAGAACACTGTAGACTCCGCGAATTCTTAGGTTCCTTTTTATTATGATTATTTTTATTGTACTTTATTGACCAGTCTACACTGTCCTTACATAATAAATCCAATATATTGTAAACAGAAAATATTGTATCAACAAATTCTTTTTTAAAAGAGTAACCATGGAGTTTCTTGCCGGTTCTTCTCCATAGGAAACGACCAATTTGGAACCGTGCACTAGCTTCTGACGTTTTATAAGTGCCCATGTAGGCCTATGTGAAATAAAAATCTTTGACTTTGACTTTGACTTAGAACACGCAAGAAGCAACAGGCTCTATCTGCTGTTAACAGTTACAATCGCAGCAACACCACAACCAAATCTACATGGTCCCTAGCAAATAGCAGATATACAAACTTCGTGGTTCCATGCGAACTTTATCAAGAACTAATAAACGTTAATATGTTTAATGGTTGGTTGTTATATCAAAGCTACATGCAGAAGGCCAACTTCATTTATTTATTTATTTGTTTTTCTTTATCTGCTAATTACATTAGTTAAAGAAGATCACGAAATGTACACACTCATCTCACAAAACTCCAGATGTATTAACCTGATTGTCTTCCATTTATCCGCGAACACATCGCAGTCAGGATTCAAGTCCAAGACAGCTTTGAGCGGAATGACAAACAAAAGTGTTTAACTCACAGGTACAGCATACAAGCTATGTCTCCAGATGCCACTATTAAACTGGGGCACAAAGTTGATACAGCTTGGCAAGCAGCTCAAGACCATGAGATTCATCAGTCATCAATTGGTCATTTTTAGGGTTCCGTACCTCAAAAGGAAAAAACTGAACCCTTATAGGATCACTTTGTTGTCCTTCTGTGTGTCTGTCTGTCAAGACCCTCTATCTCAAGAGTGCCATATTCTTAGGTCTGCGGTCCCTTAAAGCTGTGAAAAAATTAGAGTTCTAAGTTAACGAAAAAAAAACATACGGCCGTTTATGTCTCAAAAAACGTATATTTCGACATTCTCGAGGAAATCAAAATTCATAGGGTACTTCCCGTTGACCCAGAATCTTGAAATTTTGCATAAAGCAAGGTTTAATAGCACAGGTTTAAATATGAAAACTGTAAATTTGTTGTTATGTCACGACAAAAAAAAATGCAACTAGGAAAAATCTTCCGAGACTCCATTCGGGAATTGAACTGTTAACATAGGTCGATGGAACCCCTCGGAACCTGTACAAACCCTAGTACTCAGAGCGGGAGAAATTATATTACAATTGTTTTTTAAATAAAATGCTCTCTGCTTGTGGGTGACATCGGTCATTGTATGGAGTTGACCTTCTGTACAACTATCTGTTTCGCGGTAGTTGCGGGCGATGCGGCCGATGCGGCAGTTGCGGGCTATGCGGCCGGTGCGGCAGTTATGGGGTCATGATGCGGGGAGCACTTAAGTAAATGACGAATCATTAGCGAATGCTCTTATAACTTTGTTGATGGTATTTTGGTGTTGGTTAATCGTGCAACATTGTGTGGGCAATAAGGTTTTGGTTAGGGAATCCATTCCCGTACCATAATCGCAATCCCGTCTGTCTACTAATCCTGTGGATTCCGCGGGCTTTCTTTTTTAATTTATATAAACCAGTGCTTGACTGCGATCCCACCTGATGGTAAGCGGAGATGCAATCATTGATGGTCGGCGCACTGTCTAGTTTATTAAGAGCCTATTCACTCTAGCCTTGAAGACACCTAAATTATAGTTGGACGGGAAGACCGCAGCAGGCAAATTGTTCCAGTCCTTCGATGTACGCGGTATAAACGACGAAGCTAAACGGCTTTGCTGGATTGTGAATCATTTTTTTTTTTGAAGGGTTGACTTTAGGCCCAGAGGTCAGGTAGCTTCCCAATGATTCCTTCTCTTTGCATTTTAGGTGAATAGGGACGTGCGAGACCTGTCACAACAATCTGTGATGATTATAAATTATAATTATTAAAATTTGTCAATAAAGACAATGACACGTGACTCACGTGACTAGGCTGAAATAGTTACTTTAAAAAATAGAGTTATTATTCATTACAAATTAACAATTAAATACAATGAGAGGTACAAATTTAATATTTCAATGATTGCATCTCCGCTTACCATCAGGTGGGATCGCAGTCAAGCACTGGTTTATATCAATAAAAAAAAAAAAAAAAAACAATATAAATATGGTTAAATAATTTAACGTTTCAGTTTTTTTTTACATTTAAATCGACTAAGTATAATTGAGATATGGAACAGTGATAGCCGAGTGGCAACGACCCCGACTTATGAGTTGTAGGTCGCGAGTTCAAACCCAGCCAGGCGCATTACTTTGTGTAACTTATTTCATCACCACTGCTCTCAAAACGGTGAAGAAAAACATCTTGAGGAAACCGGCATGTCCTAGAACCAAAAATTTAAAGATATATGACATTCACCAACCCGCACTAGGCCCGCGTGGTGAATTACGATCCATTCTCTCTCCTAGAGAGGAGGCCTGAGTCCCAGCAGTGGGACCATTTAAAGGTTGATTATGCCATATTTCCTTATCCTTTCATTTTTCCTTATATAAATAATATATATTTATGTATATGCAGGTTCATATTATATTAAATATTTATGTATGTTTATTTTTTATATATATACATTTGATCCCTTGTTTTCCTATTAATCTTTTTTTTTATTTTATTCGCCTACCTTGTTTCCTCTTCACTACCCTTGGTTGACTGGTAGAGAATGACTAAGGCATTAAGTCCGCCTTTGTACCTTTGTGTTGCATGAAGTTTTAATAAATATTATGCTAATTGAGATATTAGTTTTAGAGGCATAAAGATCAGCATATTTTTTCTAATACTCCGTTCTGTACTTCAGATACAGGTCACACACAAACTGAAAAGTAAAAAAAATATATATAATGCTGGATAAGCTATGCTGAATCAAAGAAATTCTTTCACTGATTGAAGACTACACGTCGCTTAGTTCTATACTTTTGATTTTGTTTGAAGAATAGACAAACCGACGAACGGCGAGTATCCACCCTTACGTTGTTGAAACGTCAACGGTCCGGACTAAGCGTTTCGCTTCGTCGTTTATACCGCGTACATCGAAGGACTGGAACAATTTGCCTGCTGCGGTCTTCCCGTCCAACTATAATATAGGTGTCTTCAAGGCTAGAGTGAATAGGCTCTTAATAAACTAGTGCGCCTGACCATCAATGATTGCATCTCCGCTTACCATCAGGTGGGATCGCAGTCAAGCACTGGTTTATATCAATTAAAAAAAAAAAAAAAAAAGATTGAATGAAGACGCAGGAAAAAAAGCCTTTAATGGACTATCTACATTTTAACTATAAACACAATCAGGAAAACTTCCAAAATTTCAATTTCCTATCAAACAAACAGACCAAATCGATAAGTTAATCAGGAACAATGACAGATTAGCATAATAACTGAACGGCAGCGTGGTCAGCGGTGACGTCACAGGATTTAACTGAGGCGGCTCCGTAAGCCAGCCGGTGATAACTGATAAAAACACGACACTTTTGATAGCACTCGTATTAAGGTAGACGCGTTTGATACCGTTCGGTACATTTCCGATTTCTGTTCAGAATGCGGTTCCGATTGCGGTTCCGATTGCGGTTCCGATCCCGGTTCCAATTTCGGTTCCGGTTCTGATTCCCATAAACCAAATTTAAAATAAACATATAAAAAATAATAATGACACTTAATAATATATTACGGGTCGTTCAAGTATTACGTAAGCCAATTTTTTGCGGATATTCACCCCCTCCCCCTCGTCAGCAAAAATAAGCAAAGCTAACTCCCCCCATGCTTACGTAAACATTGGTACGTGCATCTGTCAATGTGTTACTTTGGTTATTAATTTATGAGCAGTAGTTGTAAGTCTAGAAAAAAGGAATATTTGAAATAAAAGGAAAAAAAACAGTTAATTTAATATTTTGACATTATTAATTCAAATTAACAGTTCTCAGTCCATGACACATTGATCCATGACATTACAGTCTTCAATGACATTAGATGTATGCTACTTAATGATGTGTCTGCTCACTTTCTTATGATTTTGAAACATCGACAAAAAATTTGCACTGCTGACGTATAATGATTACGTCAGCAGTGCAAATTTTTACCTACATCCCCCATGTCATCTTAAATATAAGAAAAGCAGACCCCCCACCCCCTGTAGTGCTTACGTAATACGTGAAAACTTTATTTAAAAAAAATATATATTTATTGATATATTATATAAGTATTTTTATTATTATGTGTAATTAATATTATTTATGTTTTTTTTGTACACTGACCGCCCTTCGCACTCATCTGTCTCCTTTCGTTTAGTCCATCCTAAGGTTGTCTTTAAAAGATTGCTCTGTGCGATAAGAGCACCCTTTGTACACTTTGTTTTTGTATATGTTTATCCCGTCCATATTATGATGTGTACAATAAAGTATATAATAAATACTCGTAAATAAAAACTCCGCTTCCGAATTCGGTTCCGATATAACCGCTTCCCTAACATCCCTTATACACAATTACAGATTGGGTTGTAGAATTTAGATAGGCAGCTCTGGAATGCCAGACAAAGAAGGAACAGAGCAGTGGGTTTTAGTCAGTAAAAGTCTGACACACCCTCTCGCTCCACCCTAGGGTGAGAAAAGAAATTGAGAGCGATTGGTAACTGCCCTTTTTTATTGTGGGAGACAATCACCCAAAACCCACCTGGGTCCTTCAGTTGCCTTTTGCGTTCCAGGGACACGTTATCTCTTAAAACCGCAGCCCTGGCGGATGTCAACTCTACTGAGCCGCTTCGGTTTTGCTGATATCTCTTTGAGGATTTTCCACTCGGGTTTGGTTTATTGGACGGCCTGACGGCGAGCTATAAAGTTAAAACCAGAAATGTTAGTAAAACGAAACGCTAGGGGCCCCCTTAGCCAAGTGACGATCGTTTCGTTTGCGTCGAACGCCTCGAGTAGGCCACGCCTCCAATTACTTTGTTCTGACGTCATCTCAACGCTCAGTCACGTGGTCAGAACAAAGGAATCGGAGGCGTGGCCTACTCGAGGCGTTCGACGCAAACGAAACAATCGTAACTTGACTGGGGGGCTGATGTACCTATATTTTCGATAAATTGTAATATAATTTAATTTTATCTATTCTAATTCAATTTAATCTGTGCACTCTAAATTGTATCCATTGTAAAGAATACTTTTTTTTGTCTACAATATAGACACCATTCCAACTTTTTTTTCCCATATGATGAAATAAATAGATTCCCCAAATTGTGACGTGTTTGGAGTAATTGATGATATCCATATGTTGGTGGAATGTGTCAAGAATCAAACGGGTAGGGAGCTACTGACAATTGCGAAAGATCAATAAAATTGATAAAGGATTATTTTTTTTGGATGCTGCTAAGATCACATTTGAAATGGCAATGTATCGGTAGCTCAACCTTGGTAATAAAATATTTAATCAATTGTGCTAATTATTAAGTTAAGTACTTATTGTAAACTTATGTTAGGTTACAATATGGCTGACATGCTCTTTGAGATTAAAATTTCTAAAAAATAAAATTGATAAAAAAATGTTTTTTTTTTAAGTGACATAAACCAGGGCTTGACTGCGATCCCAGCTGATGGTAAGCAGAGATGCAATTATTGATGGTGAGGCGCACTAGTTTATTAAGAGCCTATTCACTCTAGCCTTGAAGGCACCTAAATTATAGTTGAACGGGAAGACCGCAGCAGGCAAATTGTTCCAATCCTTCGATGTACGCGGATGTATTATAAATAATGTATTACCTACTTGTTATAATCATTTTGTTATGTTATCTGTGCACAATGTAGGGCATGTTGTACTTTTTTGTAAGTGATGAGGCGCTTAGACATAAGTTAGCAATGTACATTGCTCAAATAATAATGTAATTCAGCAGGTTTATTTATTTATTTAAGCTTCATGTATAGTGGTAAAATGAATACATAAAACACTTAACATATATACACTAACTTATATATACTCTTAAATCAAAAACTACTAGCTAAAATATGGCGTCAAAAAACTCCTCCGCATCGCTGTCGACTGGAAGTGTGCCCAAAAGGCTAGCGGTATTGCCACGTTGTATGGCAATGCTTAATCTCTGACCGAGGTAAAAGCCAGCCCTTTGGTCACGCGAAGTGTCTACTAAGCGTTTGGGTAGTCTTTGAACAGCTTATGAGCACTCGGACCCCACGGCCCAAATGTTTCAATCCCAAACGGCTCAAAAATATAACTGCCCACGAGGTTGTTATATTTCCGCCGCTTGAGGTTCTCCGCAGCAGCAGCGGCAGCACCAGCACAGCACGAAGAGCTAGGAAGATGGGATGGCGCAAGAGTGTCGACACAGGTAGCGTCCCACACTAAAGGTCTACCCATCTTCCACGGAAATAAAGATATACCGTCCGGTCTCTTACCATCACCATACAATGTAATAGCTTAGGTAACTCAATGTTAAAAAACCTATTAAGTAAATAAATTTCAGAAAAAAAATGAAATCCAATGCTTACTTAACTTTATAAATAAATTTATTTTTAAATTAAGTAACAAGTTTCAGTAGCGACATCAATTAATTCGAGTTGTTAATATTTTCAATTAATTGTCATCATTAATTGCTTTTGAGATGAATTTCATGATTCAGTTTTGAGTACTAATTAAAACAAGAAGAAAAATAATAACACTGTCTGTATTTTTCACCACAAAGTAATGTCGATGCGACTTGTACTACACGTACACGGGAAACTGAAAGTCTAGTACCTTGACTCGATAGGAGGAATGGTAGGCGCTCGCCTCCTCCTGTGAAGCAGTAATGCTAGCAAAGGAGGCGGCCGTGCGTCCGGCCGGTAATCGTCCGGACTGAGCCCGAGTAGCCGACGGCGCGTAGTGTTCTACGCGTGCCTTAATGAGATGTCAGCAAAACTGTAAGGATCCAGTAGGGCCGAAGCCTACTGGGGCCATGAGTTGACATCCGAAAGGGAACGCTAGGCAAAAAACGAACATAAAACATAAAATGTCTGACACACTCTCCCGCTCTACCTTTCAGCGAGAGAGAAATCATTTTATGATTTTTCACCTTAAAAAAACCGTGACTTGATGGCAGTTACCAAAACATGGTACTCAAACGTGTCACAACGAGGTTCTTTATTATTATATTTTTTTTTATTCTTTCAGCGCATCACTGCGCCTCGTAACATGATTACGACGTAAACTTTCTGTTTATTTAAAAATAAAATTGTGCTTTTTCTTCATAGTATTAACACTTCCGTCTCCGTTTTCGCATAAGCAAGATTTACTTTTGACATTTGTTTCCGTTTCCACTCCCGTTAAGACACTTCCGTTGCATCACTAAATTCAATATCTAAAATACGAATTACTGGTTCGTTTCATACCTGACCAATTTTAGAAAACAAATTGTTTTCAGAAAAAGTTTCCTTTTTAGTGACATTTGTTGTGTAGTATAAAATATTTTACAAAAATAAACACAATTATATAATCTATTACCTGTTTATTAAGCACATATTAATACAACATTCATCTTTATCATTTGAATCTTGGTGATACATATCACCAAGATTCAAATTTTGCTTTTAATCAGCCTGTACTGTCCCACCGATGATATTTTATATTAAAGAAATAATAATATGTATAAATTTTTAGGTTCAAAACTGCAGCCAGCCTTTAAACATTTTAAAGCACATATTTTTTTTTAAATATACCTCTTTTGGCATGGAAACCAAGCCAGTTTTTAGCACCCTTCTTATTCTACGTGTTTTCAAAAGAAATGTAGAACGGCTAACTCCCTTCTATATAACTAGCTACATCATCATCATCATTTCAGTCGAAAGACGTCCACTGTTGGACATACGCCTCCCCCAAATGTCGCTACAATGACCGGTCCTATGCATCTCGCATCCATCGGATTCCCGCGACCCTCACCAGGTCATCGGTCCACCTTGTGGGAGGCCTTTCAACGCTGCGTCTTCCGGTACATGGTCGCCATTCCAGAACCTGTCGTCCCCATCGACCATATGTTCTGCGAGCAATGTGCCCTGCCTACTGCCACTTGAGTTTGGCGATTCTTCGGGCTATGTCCTTAACCTTAGTAGTAATAACTAGCTTTACTGCGCGGTTTTACCTGCGGCTTTGGGTACTTTTTTACTCTTATTGGTAACTTTATATAATAGCCTATAATCTCGATAAATAGGCTATCAAACTCTAAAATATTTATCCAATTCGAACCTTTCGTTTTTGCGATTATTTTAATCTTCTTCAGCTTCTTAATATTAATATAGAAATACAGATATTCAAAAAGCTTCTAACCCGAAAACCTTACCGGGAATCCCAAGTACTAGTGGACCGACACTTCGGCCAGGGATTAGCCGACGAGTGTTGGGACAAAATCCGGATACCCACAGCCAACAGCACGTACAAATGGGCTACTAACTACTGCCGCAGTTTGAACGGAGAAAAGAAAGGAATCGGTTGATTATCTGCTTGTTTTTAAGGGTTCTGTACTTTAAAAGGAAAAAACTGAACCCTTATAGGATCACTTTGTTGTCCGTCCTTCTGTTTGTCTGTCTGTCAAGAACCTTTATCTCAGGAACGCGTGGAGGTATCGAGTTGAAATTAAAACCAAATACCCAGGTCTGCGACTGTTGTCTGGTCGAAGCAGAGGACGCCTCGAAGGTCGAAAGTTGCAGGGCGATTCCCAATGATACCCAACCACCGTTGGCATGTGGTTGCATACGGCGAGCAATGGGTAGTCCGCTGGTTCTGCCGTCTGGTAAGGACCAAGACCCTAATCTTCTTATTCCACGTGCACCTCAAAGAGATGTCAGCCAGTTTTCCTTCAAATATTTTTTTATTACTTCCTTTATTTAGTCATGGTTCGTTAGGTTTCACTAAAGTCTCCCGTTGACAGTTATTCTATTGTTAAACACAAAATAACTTTATTACAAGTTGGGTTAAATAACGAAGAAACAAAACCCAACCGGAAACTTCGACTTCCATAATTAGAGTTATTTTACACGTTTCTGTGATTTGGAAGTCGGTTTCGGAAAGCGACGATGTGGTCGATGATGGTGCACGCTTGCTTAGAAGCAACCTATTCACTCTCGACTTGAAGACCCTCAGGTTGTGGCTATCAGGAAACACAGACTCCCCTAAGCTGTAGGTACGCACAATGAATGTGCGGTTAATATATATTTTCAATACACTAACTCGAAAACCCGCACTTGTCGCTACCGCTTTTAGACACACAATTTACTGTTTTTCACAGTAGTGCAGAAAAGTGCGTGAGCTCGGCCCCGATCTATTACATCAGGCTAAGAGCTAGGCGAACCCTATAAGTCGCACGTCAATCCTCGTTTATTTACCTATATCTTCGTAAGTGTATTGAAAATCGTCGTTTGATTCACGTGGAAAGTTACTGCAGCACTTGGTTCCATAATACCCTCGCCTACGGCTCCAGCGATTTCCGCCTCGGTCGCATTGACAAACTTTCTCCGCTTGTATCACACACACAATTTACTATTTTGTAAAAAGTTTTTAAGAACACTGATGTTTTTATATTGATTATATAATTTTCTCAGCTTACTTCATGATTGTATCCCTGTAACTTCAAATCCGAATCTGCCCTTTACAATAGACATGTAGCCTCGTGGCTCGGTCACTTGATACGTTGTCACAAAAGAGAGATAGTTACAGAAGTCAATCTACACACAAAGTGCACTCGAGCAACGCACATATAGACATCGCTCACTAGGAAAAACCAATCTCACGTCTTTTTTGCTATATGCATTATTTGACATATTTTTAGATCATCGAAGTATGGTACGGTATCGCCGATTTACAAAATAACTTTTTGCTATTGGCCGAAGCCTCTTTTGAACTTTTTTTCATTTGCCAAATGATTTTTTGCCATATTTTCAACACCACACAGAACACACCGAAACAGAATTTATGAATTTTGGTCACAAATATATAGACGGATACTTGGTAGCATTTTCAATATAAAATTAAAATAGTGTCATAAAAACTCAATATGTTGTGCTACAAAATTTTGTGACAGAAACGAATTCCTGCAAAATCGATTTCACACAGCTTTGTCTGCCCTAACCCTAGAAAGCCCGCGTAGGCGTGGAGGGATAAGGTGGCACGTGAGTTGAGGAGCAGGTTTGATTGCTTTTGGTTGTTCTTTCTGGCCGAAAGCCGAAGCTGCGAAGGGGCCGCCCAAACCCCGTTGCGCCGGAGCCGTGAAAGAACTACTACTTGCTGCATGTTGTATGCCTGCATGCCTGCTTCTATGCCGCATGTCTGCTTCCATGCTGCATGCCTGCTTGCATGCTGCATGTCTGCTTGAATGCTATATGCCTGCTGGCATGCTGTATGTTTGAAGCCAGCATCCTTAAAAAATATATGGTTATAAAAATATGGTAATTAAAACAGTGGTATAATGAATGTTCAGAAACATAATACTTCGACCAAATGTTATTTCGGCTAAATGTAACATCGGTGAAAAGATTTTCGACCAAGTGAAACGTCAGAGTAACGAATAAAATCGAATGAATAATAGGTCAACTGATACAGGCAGACGTGACTTTGATGAAATAAAAACAAAACGAAACGATAATAGTTGAAAAGTTTTAGGTAAAATGAAATTCGGTCAAATATTTTTCGAACTTATAATAGGTAACCTGTTCACTGACATGATATCTCAGACCAGCTGGAACCAGTGCGAGCGCGAGTGCCAACCGCTTGCGACGCGTGCCTCTGAACTTTTTTGTGCAAAAATGGAGCAGATCAGAGAAGATAGTTTAAGTAATTTTATATTTCCTGTTTCATTTTCAACAATAAATAAAACAATTACTAATATAGTTATTTATACATAAGCCAAAGTTTACAACCCCTACCCTAACAAGCGTGACATGTGGCGTACATAATATGAAATTGACTTTTGTACCTATCTGTCTTGTGACGTTGTCCGTTATAATTCTGACGACTTGACCTTTAGAACCGTCAACATTGTAGCTTGCAAACTGTTGATTTAGATATTCAATATAATGCCATGAAATTATTATTAACTTTCTTCCTGTTCTGTGTTTACCTATAGGTTGTTAACTGTTGATTTGTTCGGCGATCTCTCGCACCGGGCTTTGGTACAGGCCATGGTTCGGAGCAAGAAGGAGTGGCAGGCGGTCGCCTCCTTCTGCGAAGCAGTAATGCCAGCAAAGGAGGCGACCGATCGCGTTAGGCAACGGTCCTCACGCTCCAACCGCCGCCGGGATTCCGATCCCGATTTCCGGCCACCGTAGACGCGTGCTTGCGGACGGCAAGCAATGGGTAGCCCGCCGTCCGACCGTCCCGTAACCGTCCGGACCCAGCCCAAGTCGTCGACGGCGCGTATTGTTCCACGCGCGCCTCAGGGAGATGTCAGCAAATCGTAGGGGCCCAGCAGGGTCGAAGCCTACTGGGGCCATGGGTAGTGTGAAAACGAAACCCGGGGCCCTGGGACGAAGGCGACAAAGGAACAGGAGTGGGTTTTTAGTCAGTAAAAGTCTGACACTATCTCTCGCCCCGCCCAAGAGCGGGATTTGTCATAAGATGATTTTCCCACCCAATAAAAAAAAACTGTTGATTTGTATTTAAGAGGTAATAAATTGAAAAGGTATATATACTTTAAGGCCTGCTATCCACGGACGCGTAGCTTCATAGACGCATCAAATTAAGCTAGAAACAGCGTACTGAGCCCTGTCCACGAGGCGTGTTTCACGCGTACCTTTTCAATCATTTGTGACAATGCCGTTGGACGACGAAGATGTACCCGCTAATAAAAAAATCGGGCAGGTGCGAGTTGGACTCGTGCCCTGAGGGTTCCGTACAAACTTACCTATGAAAACAGTTCAGATTTTTTCGAATCGCAAATAAAGTTTCTATTTGCCTTTTCCTTTCTATTTGTGACGTAACAACAAATTTACAGTTTTCAGAATTTTTTCCTATACTTATGCTATGAGACCTTACTTCATGCCAAATTTCAATATTCTAGGTCATCGGAAAGTACCCTATGAATTTTAATTTTCTTTATAGTGCCAAAATATACGTTTTTTGCGACATAAACGGCCGTATCTATTTTTTCTTTAACTCAAGAGTTTAATTTTTTCACAGCTTCAAGGAACCGCAGACAGAGTTTTAATTTCAACTGGATACCTTCCCGCGTTCCTAAGATAAAGGATCTTGACAGACAGATAGACGGACGAACAACAAAGTGTTCCTAAAGGGTTCCGTTTTTTGCTTTTGAGATGCGGAACCCTAAAAAATAATATAAGATAAAATAAAATATATAAAATGAGTGATGGAGTACACTAGGGCCGCTGCCTGCCAGGACTGCGAGATTGTTCAAAATAGTTACCGTGACCCTGGATCGCAATAGGCAACTGAAGGAACAAAGGTGAGTTTCAGTAAAATATTTTTTTTTATTTTTTTGGGATATAAAATAATTGACAATAATGACATGGATAACGATGGCAGCTGCAAAAGTTATAAACTGTGTCGCAACTATTAACGCCTATCTTAATGTTAAGAAAATAATGTCAATATATGACAGTGGTTTAAAAGGTGTGAAAAATTTAGCTTTAAGAATTTCGAGGGGACATTGTACTCCTCATTATGAACAACTTTTATTATGCGACCAAACCCGAAATCGCGAAAAAAAAAATCATTTGCTTCATATATTTTGACGAGTTATACGAACGTAAACGTAGGGAACAGCTGATTTTTTTTCGCGATTTCAGGTATGGTCCCATAGTAAAAGTTATTTATAATGAGGAGTACAATGTCCACTCTAAATTCTTAAAGTTAACTTTTTAACACCTTATATATGATAGTGGCGAAATATTGGTTGACTTCATTGACTGACTCTGTGGGATTGTCACAGATTTTTAGCAACTGTGAAACAGGCCCTTTATTACAGTGATCCAAATTTGCCACCTTTCTCTAAATCTGACACTTCTCCTCACTCCACCCAGAGCAGAAGGAGTTATTGATGGTTTCCTAACAATAAAAAACAGGTGGTTCCTTCTAAAACTAAATGCATCTTACGTGACCTATATCCTTTAAAGCATAAAGGTAACAAGTACCAATATGCAGAGAGATATTTCGTAACCTTTTCCTTTGCCTCGCGTTCGAGTGGTGTATTTGAAAGCATCTACTTTCTCACAATGATTCTATTTCTGTGGCTGTGGATGCCCCTTGAGGTTAGGGGTTTGAAACCAGCGGGTTTTATAAGCGGATTTGTGATCGTTGATAAATATTTAACATGGTATAGAATATAAGTAACCATACTGTTCGATCTTTCGCCAAGTTACCAAGACCAAGACCAAACATCATTAACCATCTATCATTCATTCATCGTTCATTTTCATTTTGTTATTTGCCTCTTGGCAATTTATTATGATTATATGACTTTGACTTTTTCTAAATTGTCATACAAATCGCATTAGCATACAAATAGTGTAATCGTTGAGAAGGAGGGTGTGTCAGACTTTTACTGACTAAATCCCACTCCTGTTCTTTCTTTGCCTTCGTTCCAGGGCCCCGGGGTTCTCTTTCGCATCGCCTCGACCCTGCTGGGCCCCTACGGTTTTGCTGACATCTCCTTGAGGCGCGCGAACCTTGAAACACTACGCGCCGTTGACGACTTGGGCCTTGGACGGTCGGACGGCGAGCTACCCATTGCTCGCCGTCCGCAAGCCAGCGCCTATGGTAGCTGGAAATCGGGATCGGGAACCCGGCACCTGGGGCGTGAGGGCCGTTCTATTAGTTGCTAGCATTACTGCATCGCAGAAGGAGGCGACCGCGCCCGTTTTTACTGACTAAAGCCCAATTCTTCATTTGCCACTTTTACTTCTTTCAAACGATCCCGCAGCTAAGCCTCCTTTTCTGAACACGCGTACACCAAAAGCAAGTCTTCAACCCAAACCCGTAAATCCGCTCCAAACCCTGACTTCAAAGCCCAACCCTCCCCACATTCGGGCACGTCGCGCCGTCACCAGCCCCCCAGATATAAGCCTCGCCTTACCGAGATTACGCGACTCAGGACATTCGTCATTGTCATGGTCTGTGAACGCCTTTACGATTAATACGGAGAGATCATCTGTCGTAGATCAACCTTGTATTGTGGGTAACCACAATATGGTTCGGTTGATGATAGGGGCTTAAGGGTATTTGAGGTTAAGAATATGACAATGCCGCGTTTTCATCCTTTGCATAGTCATCATGTGATCCGGCAATTGCTTATATACTGAGTTTTGCGGTGACGAAATATATTTACATTTCTAACGCGAGCGCAGACCTAATGCTAGCCACACACGATCCAGTTTACCGTCAAATTTGGAGCGCGCTTGAACCTTTGTCCTGTAAACGTGACGATGTGTGGCTATCAGCATGCTTGACAATTTACCTGCTGCGATTTTCTCGTCCGATTACAATTCAGGTATCTTCAAGGCTAAAGTGCTAAAGGCTTTTAATAAACCAGTGTGCTTCACCATCAACGATTACGCAATCCACCATTTATTACTACCCAAATGGACATTAGCTAAGACCAGCAAGTCACTTTTAATAAACAGCATACGCTTTTATAACTAGCTGCCAAAGGCGGTGACTGAACTTAGCGAGGGAAAGTTCAAAACCCATATTAAGCGTGTGGCATCCATGGTAATGCTGGCCACACACTATCATGCCACGTGATCCACTGGCTTGATCAAATACTTCAAATCTTCTACTACTTGATCAAATGATTAAGCCATTTGCCAACTACGTACTACTACTACTACTACTACTGATAAACTTAACCAAAGTCCTATCAAAGTTTCACCCCACGGCTAGATTGGCTTGATCTATAACTTGATCAAGCGTTTTAATGTTCCCACTGCTGGGACTCAGGCCTCCTCTCTAGGAGAGAGAATGGGCCATAAACCAACACGCGGGCCCAGTTCGGGTTGGTGAATGTCACATGTCTTCGAATTTTTGGTTCTAGGACATTCGGGTTTCTTCACGATGTTTTCTTTCACCGTTTTAAGGAAGGGGTGATTAAATAAATTACAAAAAGTAATGCGCCTGGTTGGGTTTGGACCCGCGACCACTGCTCACATTACTTACAGTATTCCCAAATTAATAATGCGCATGCAGATCTTCGCTAATTGTCGTATTCCCGGAAACACCCGAAGCATTGAAAAATTAATTAATTGAATTATGAATGAAGAAAATTCGCTTAACCGCTCTACATACTCGTATATACATATCGTCTTCCGACGCTCGGGAAATACGACCGTTGCCGAAGATTGACGAAGATTTCTATGCGCATTATCACTTTGGGAAACCTGTACGTGTATTGTGTATTATATGCAATTTATTATTTTATGTATTGTATATATGTAATTAGTACACCACGAACTACCTGCGTATCTTTTTTCTCCTTCTCTGTCAAATCCATCCAAAGGTTGTCTGTAAAAAATCGCTTTTAGCGATAAGATCGCCCAATATGACACCCTATTAATTTTAATTTCCTAATGCAAGTTGTATTTTTGGTGTACAATAAAGAATATCTATCTATCTACGTGCTTACTTACTACATTTGATCAAGTGGCATTAAGTTTAAGTTTGCAAAGACAATCTCCACAGATGGGGGTTCTCGGACGGTTCCGATCGTCAGTGCTTGTGCGGCGTCTCTCCGTAGACCATGTCCCACCTTCGATCCTGCATCACGTGCCCTGTTACCTGTTCACGTAGGGACCTAATGACAGCATCAGCAGACGGCACTGCCATGGCCGAATACTGGGCCATGTAAGGAATTTAACTAGTTTTGCCATCGATACGCTAAGAAGAAGAAGATCAAGTGGCATAAAAAGCCATAAGGTGATTTTTTTTACAGACATTTTACTCCTTAGCTAATAAATACCAAGGTTAATTTGCTTTTTAGTTCATTATACTTCAAAAGCGTATAACTAAGTAAAGTATACCGGATTATCAAGGATTGTTTACGTGCAAAAACACTTAGCCGAAGTATACATTATGAGCTTAAAGAGTTTTCCTTATGAGGCAAGCTTTCACTCGTTTGTGCTTAGAATACTAAACAGGTACGTGTAAACCAACATATTAATCTTGTTTTTTGGTCAACATGTTTACTTTAGCAGAATCGAACAAAACAACTTATGTATACTAATCTATCTATAGATACTATCTTACTATAAAACAAAGTTCTCCATTGCGTCTGTCTGTCTGTATAAACGCGACAAACTTAAAAACTACTGAACCGATTTTCATGCAGTTTTCAGCAATAAACAAAGTGATTCAGGAAAAAAGTTTAAGTGTATAATACATGCATATTCAAGATCACAATTAATTTTTTTTTCGACGATTACTATTACCTGGGACAGACAATCCAGTTGGGTAGGCTTAACTTTGAGAAAGAAGTCAATCGTCAAATCCGACTCGGCTGGGCAGCGTTCGGGAAGCTGCGTGGTCTCTTCTCGTCCAACATACCACAGTGTCTCAAGACGAAAGTCTATGACCAGTGCGTGTTGCCAGTGATGACATATGGCACCGAAACATGGTCGTTTACAATGGGCCTCATCAGAAAGCTTACAGTTACCCACAGGGCAATGGAAAGGGTTATGCTCGGAGTTTCCTTGCGAAATTGCATACAGAATGAAGATATCCGCAGGAGAACCAAGGTCGCCGATATAGCACGAAGAATCGCCAAACTAAAATGGCAGTGGACAGGGCACATTGCTGTAGAACGGATGGTCGATGGGGTCGAAAGGTTCTAGAGGCGACCGCGCACCGGAAAATGCAGCGTTGGAAGGCCTCCTACAAGGTGGACCGACGACTTCGTGAGAGTCTTTTCTTTTTTTTATGTTCCTACCATGTTTTTCTCTTCACTACTCTTGGTTGGCTGGTAGAGAATGCCTAAGGCATTAAGTCTGCCTTTGTACCTTTGTGTTGCATAAAGTTTTAATAAATAAATGAATAAACCGCAGGGGACAGTAGAAAATATATTTTATAATCCATGAATCTGCGGAGTCTACAGTGCTCTCAAATCACACTAATATTATAAAAACGAAAATTTGTGAGTGTATGTATTTGTTACTAATACACGCACGAATGGCTGAACGGATTTGGATGAAATTTATAACATACCTTTGTGCTCACCATGTTAGGTGTATGTTACCTTGGGATAATTCTCAGCAGAAGTTACTTTACATTATAAAAAAAAACAAGGCAAGTACGAGTCGGACTCGCACACAAAGAGTTCCGTACAAATTTAACCTATGAAAACAGTTCGATTCCCGAATTGCGTTACGAAGATTTTTCCGAATCGCAAAAGAAAGTTTCTTTACAGTTTTTAGATTATTTCCTATACTTGTGCTATTAGACCTTGCCTTTATTGACTTTATGCCAAAATTTCAGGATTCTAGGTTAACGGGAAGTACCTCATGATTTTTAATTCCCTTTAGAGTGTCAAAATACACGTTTTTTGCGATATAAACGGCGGCTAACTCAGAAATTTGATTTTTCACAGCTCCAAGGGACCACAGACCTAACTCTATATAGTTTTAATTTCAACTCGATTCCTCAACGTGTTCCCGAGAAAAAGGGTCTTGACAAACAGACAGACAGACGGACAACAAAGTGATTCTATAAGGGTACCGTTTTTTCGTTTTGAGGTACGGAACCCTAAAAACAAAAAAGCTAAGAAAAGTCATCATAATCTCCCTAACCATTTCCCAACTAACTTGGTGTCAGCTTCCAGTCTCATCAGATGCGGCTGATTACCCGTGTTTTACATGGAGCAACCTCCACAACCCGGTTACTAGGCAACAGGATACATACTCCTGGAAAAGACTGCTGGTCAGACTTTCTGAGGTAACTGCTGTTAAGGGCATCCAACTCGACATACATTTTCACTGTTTTTCATACAACTGTTCTTATGCGATTATGACTTTATTCCACATTTATCATTAGATGTTTTAAAAACACAGTTACTTGTGGATATTATGTATGCTTCTTTTGAAATGAATTTATACATTTGTGTAAGACTAATTCAGTGAAGACCTCTGAAACTCTGCTATTTTGCATGAATTTTGACACTTCATAATATGCTCAAAAATTAAAAGAGTCAAAAAAGTATTAATACAATTTTTTTCAAAAACTTTTAAGGGTTTTAAAAAAAAACATAATTTGTACATTTCCTGAAACATGTTTTGTAAAATATTCGAATAAATCACGGAATTACCGAATGCTAACAGAGTTTTCAGGCGTTATCTCTCTTTTTTCGAGTTGCCTTTTCATCCAACATTGCGTTGGATTGCGTTAGATGAAGTAACAAGCTTTTAAACCATGCTCGATGTTGACTATAGGCGAGTGAAAAAGGACCCTCTTAATAAATCTACGAAAGATGTTAAAAAACTATAATAATAATATTCCACAACTATCACACAACGCTGTCTAGTCTCAAGCTAAGCAGAGCTTGTATTATGAGTACTAGACAACTGATAAACATACTTATATATTTCTAAATACATACACATTATAGATAAATTACATCCAGACACAGAACAAATGATCGTGCTCATCACACAAACATTTGTCCTGGGTAGGAATCGAACCCACGACCTCCGGCATAGCAGTCAGAGCCACTAACCACTAGACCAACAGGTCAGTCAGAGTCAGTCAGTCAACTGTATCTTATAAAAGTTAAAGTAGATAACTCTAAATGTAGCTTAGAAGGCTCAATATACACATACATACATACTTACCGACTACTTACTATAATACTACCCCCATTCCAAGCTCTGCTTATTTCCACAAGACGAGGTTGTTATGTGCTGCTCTAAACCCGCTGTGGGCGGTCACAAGCTTACGAGCATCGCCTCGTTTGTCAAGCGCCTTTTGCTGTCAGTAGCAGGCGAAGCCACGGCATGCTTGTTGTTCTGGATGTGACCGAGAATCTAGGATTGTTTAAAAGATTTTTTTTTTATACTTTGTTGTACACCAAAATAATAAATGATTTAATTTAAGTTTTTTTTTTTGGGCCACAAAATGGTATGGAAAAACCAAAGTAGTAATAATAGCCTAGCATAATATCCCCACCGCTGGGACTCAGGCCTCCTCTCTAAGAGAAGGAATGTGCCGTAATCCACCACACTAGCCCATTGCGGGTTACCGGGTACCGGGTACCAATAAATAATGTAGACTTAAACTAGTTTCAGGACCATTGACTTGCAGTGAAAACGTTTGAATTACCGTAACCCTAAAACGCAAAGGGCAAAAAAAGGAGCATAATTATGTGGGTTTGAGTCAGTAAAAGTCTATTACTCCATTGTTGTCTCGTTACTCCCTCTACCCAAGTGTCAACTGGACAATATATGGAAATATATAAAATACAGTAAAAAACATTAGAATGTATAATATTCCACATACTAACAAAACTCAAAATAACTGTGAAAATTAAATACTTTTTAAAATTGACAATGGCTTAATGCACAAACCATGAAAATACCAAAACAAAAAAGAAAAAGTAACAATGGGTTGTGGGGCTTTTTGGACCGGAACTACGGTCCCAACTTCCACCTGAATTTTTTTATTGAGTAGTATTTTGAGGCCAAAAGAAAAAAATAATTAAAGTACCTACAGTTACCAAAAAAACATTATTTATTTGTGGTCCCAAAATCATACTTAAGCAAAAAATATATTTTATAGGTGGAAGTTGGGACCGCGGTCCCGGTCCAAAGCGCCCGACGATTCGTAACAATTGGTAAACTAAAATACTGTAAAATTTATTATGCATATTATTCATTATAAATTCAGGTGCAAAACTAGTGCAGCTCTTGAACAAAACTTTCAATAGCTTTTTAGCTTGCTCAGGTGCTTTCATAATATTACGAGTACCTTTAGATTAAGTACCAATAATATAATAGTTCTTGAGACTTTGAAGTAAGTACAATTGAAAATAAAATTGAATTACTTTATTTATTATTTTCTGAATAATTAATGCACCAATTTCAATGACAGCGAAATGTTTATGCGTGTTTATTAAACATTTTTTTTTTAATAGCATGAATAGCCTCTAAAGATGAAAAAAGAT
This sequence comes from Mythimna vitellina, assembly GCA_949316375.1. Lineage (NCBI taxonomy): Eukaryota > Metazoa > Arthropoda > Insecta > Lepidoptera > Noctuidae > Mythimna > Mythimna vitellina. The sequence goes on from OX438706.1 coordinate 13,490,438, forward strand.
AACATTGACTTCTAAATCAGTCACAATAAATGTGCGTCTGAAAGATAGATACTATCTTAGCTACTACTAGTTCATGGGTAGTTATAAAAAACAGACAAGGGCTAAGGCGGGAGCTCCGCTCTGGACTTAAAATTTCTCATACATTATTGTGCTACCTAAAAATGTTGATTGCTCAAAAAAGTTACCCCGACCATGGAACGTAAAGGGCTACTGAAAGAACACATGTACGTTTTAAGTAATCAGTAAAAGCCCGACACTCCACCCAGAGAAAGGCATTATTTTATGTTTACTCCAAAAATAAAATAAAAATGCCGAAACCAGCAAATATACCAAATCAACATCCTTACATTAATCATATTTTCTACGTCCTAGTTGGAAAATGGCAGCTCTTAATTAGAAAATTCTTAATCAAGGCTAGGTATAATCAACTTGTTAATTGAACCAAAGTTAGGTGATTGCTGAACATGATACAAGATCAACACAGTTCGATAAAACATAATTGCAATCTTTATTAATCTTATAAAGAGGTATTTATAAGTTTGTATGTAGAGTAATCCCTGAAACTGCGGAACCAATTTATTTTATTTTTCATCATTTCAGCAGAAAGACGTCCACTATTGGAACATACCAGTACCAGTCCTGTGCGTCTCGAACACATCGTATTCCCGCGACCCTTACCAGGTCATCGGTTCACCTTATGGGAAGCCTTCTAATGCTGCGTCTTCCAGTACGTGGTCGCCACTCCATTTTTCGAACCCGTCGACCATGTGTTCTGCGAGCTGCGATAAAAGAAAATAAAAGCATCACAAGGGATCGCAGTCAAGCACTGGTTTATATCAATTTAAAAATAATAATAATAATAAAGCAATGCATTGCAATGTGTTACTATGAGCATATGATACTAAACCCCAAGGACATCTCCCGCCTGGACGTGATCTGCAGTGGTTTTTATGGTTGCACATCCAGGTAGGCCGCTGCAAACACAACTTGGCGAAATAGGGTTTTATAAACCGGCCGGATACTTAATATGAATGTGGTACTCCTGTTGAAAACATGAACCATACGTTAGAATGAATGCCCCAAGTACCCATACATCTGGACTTTGGAAGATTTGATGAGTGCCACTGATGTTGCACTTTTGTTGAGAGCAGTCGTGGCTGACTGGTAATGGCCCCGACTTACAAGTTGTAGGCCGCGGGTTCAAACCCAGCCTGGCGTATTACTTTCTGTAATTTATTTCATAACCACTGCTCTCAAAATGGTGAAGGAAAATATCGTGAAGAAACCCGCATGTCCTAGAACCAAAAATTCGAAGACATGTGACATTCAACAACCCGCACTGGGCCGTGGTGGATTGCGTCCCATTCCTTCTCCTAAAGAGGAGGCCTGAGTCCCAACAATGGGAACATTAAAAGGCTGATTATGCTATGCTATTATGCATCGATATTGCTATCAACATAGTCACCTAGTGGCCTGAAAAAGTTTAACGAGTTTTCCATCGAATCGAAAAGAAGAAGAAGCATAAAATATCCATTTTGGTTAGTTATTTCTTTATGTATATATGTCGGAGAAGTCAATAGTACGGAAGCTTAAGAACGAATGAACGAGCTGAGTGAAAAGTGACACATGTCACTTTGACAGAATCCGCACTGACGTTTGCACGAACCGAACAGATAAAAGTGCCGACCGCAGAGGGGCGGTGCTCTTTCCTGTGTCGGCAGTTGTGGCAACAACATCGTCTCTCGGAGACTGTTTCACGGCTCGTTGTGTGAAGTGAATACTTAAAGCTTGCATTATAATAAATCAGTTGTATGATCTGGAATAGTTTGTTTATTGCTCGATACCCAGCCATCGCCCACAAAACAGAGTCCCTGGACAGAGCTTCAATGATGATCGGCATCCTTGCGCCGACATCAGAATTGGGATTCCGAGCAAATAAACAAGCGCAGCACGAAGGTTACGTAACGTCGGTCATGAAGAAAATGGCAAGAGCGAAGACAAGTGACGGTTATTATTTGAAATGGAAAATTAGAAAGTGAAGACCTGGAATGAAGCACTGGACCGAATAAGATTCAAAGTTCCGTTAATCAATGTCATTATCAGTTTTGGTCTGATTAGGTTTTTTCTGGGGTTTTTCCCTAATCCTGAGCAACGAATGTTGGACCATGATGACATTGTTTCCCCAGAGAGAAATAGGAACTGAGTAAATCACCGTGTACTACCCAGATTGTGACCGGGACAAGACCGATGCAAAAGCACGTTCACGATGTACCACTTTCCGATACGTGTTTTGCTGATAATCCGAAGTCACCAGTGATTACAGCAAGAATTACAAACTTTTACTTACCTGAAGTGTAAAATGCAAAGTGGAGTGCGTGTGTGTGCATGCCTGCTACCAGATCAGAAAACATTTTACACAAAACGTATGAAGACATCTCAAACGTCACCTGTCAAATGCTTCCACTGTGGAAAAATTGGAAGAAGCAGGCTGTGTTTTCATAAGCAAGAAACAGTAGGAAACCGACAGAATAACGTGATATTCAAGCTTCAATATTCAATCCCATGGCCAGCCACATCGTATCCTGCAAATGTGGCAATATGCAAGGTCACATCTCCTTCCGGTGTCCTGATGAAAGTGACCCAGCGGTGACGGTGACGCTAAGGCATCACGTAGCGAGCGAGATATTGACTGACGTGTGATGTCGATTCTCCACCAGGAACAAGGTCAGGTATTCACATTCCATTTTAATTCTGGTGCTGAGTGTTGTCTCTCTTTCACTTTAAAGTCTGTCATCACTATTTCATGGCAAATGTAAACAGTGATGTTACATTGAAGGGTTAGTTTAGTGTGTTCAGATTACTTGCATAGTTTAATTGAGATTTTATTTCATGCTTTGCCCAACATCAGATCTATTTGCGAAGTGATATTTTGGCCGTGAAATATTGTTGCAAGGGTTCAGTTCAAATAGTATGACCACGTCACGATTTTTTTTTGAAAAATCGCTAAACTTCAAGACGTAAACAATTGTAATTACAACTACCCTCATGAGATCCAGTAGATACCGTTTCGATTTTTTATGACAGTTATAATTCCTCCATAGATAATTTTGACGTTATTGACACTGACGTGTGCCTAGAATATAAATCTGCGATTGTTTCTACGTTGATTGGATAATTAGACTATTTTATTATCGGTATACTACAAACGCGTGTTACAAAAAGTGAACGTATCCGTTTAATTGACTCATCTTTGACTGTACAAAGACGACCATAGCGGTCTAGCGCGGAAAAATTAAAAATAATGCGTGAGCGGGTAGATAAATTGTTGCTGGCAAATATTATTCGACCGAGTAATTTGGTGTTTGTTAATTTAGCTCTTTTTGCTTAAAAACCCGACCGGTCAGATATAATATGCAAAGATTGCGTGAACTAAATAACAATGTGCCCAATCGGTATTCGTTAGAACTTGTCTTAGACAAAATAACTTGTTTACATAGTGCGCGTTATTTTACAAAATTAGATTGCGTGTCAGGTTTTCAGTAGTGTTTATGACAGCGGACAGTCGGTACAAACATTTGACTATGCCATTCAGTTTCGAAATGTAATCCGATTTTTTCAACGTACAATTGTTGTTGTTTTAGGCGAATCGGTAAATACCTACATCGTAGTTCGAGTTGTCGATATTTTGATTATTTTGAAAACTATTAAAATCGCGATCTCGTCCGGAGACTTGAAGTAGTTTTCAAAACGTCGATTAAAGTCGGATTTTTATTAGATTTGAAAAAGTGGTTATTTTTGATAATGCAATTCAAGTGACTGGGGTATGAAATCAAGTCAAGTAGTAAAGTTAGAAGGAATAGCACCTAATAGCAGAAAGCAGGTCACGTACATTCGACTCTGCCTCCACTGTTTATCGTAGCTCAGTTAGGGCAGTTTATAGGTCTAGTAGCTTACTTCGGGCGGTTTCTGCCTAAGTTTTCTCGTGTTATTGGTTCGTTCTAAAGGTTTGACATGTGGTAAAGTTTATTTTTCTTGGCAACAGCGCCATAAAGACATTGATTAAGAAAAAAAAATTCTATTCTTAAAAAAAATAAAATAAACCCACAATTAACTAATAGATTTGCATACTGATGCCAGTTGATGGCTATCCCAGGCGGGTGAAACCATAAAATAAGGCCTGGATCAAAAGCAGGCGATGTCCTGTAGTAGTGCCATACGTGAGTTATTACGAAACTAACTCCCATTGCTTGATCATAAAGATAATTTACAGTCGGTCAGAAGGTAAAGCTAAAAATAACTCTCTGGTAATTAGTTACGTGTTTGTTGGTGGGCAGAACAGAGAGTAAAGTCCCACATACCTCGGTTGAAAAGAGAGGATACTTTGACAGGGCGGGTGTTGTCTGGTAGGCAAATACTCGATAGATGATTTCAGGCTGTACTATTATGTTCTAATCGCGCGGAGAACTTTGATTGCGTAATTCAGGGTTAGTCCTTATGAGACGCCATAGATGCCACTACACGTGCTACATAAAATAAACGAGACTTTGAAACATTTAGGGTTCTGATTAAAATAAATTGGTAGTTTAGTTAAAAGAATTTACAGTTCTGTGATTCAAGTAACATTATCTTACACTTGATCGCGACGGGCATTTCACGTGTAAATGAACAAAACGAACGCGTGATGTTCGTGTTAGAACCAATGCTAATAATCGACTGTAGAGACAAAATATCATATGTGGTAGGGTTTATTAGGCAAAGTCTAACTCGCGATTATCTGTATAGTTACAGAAGCTTAACCAAGTGACGACGGCTGATGGACCCTTAGAACTGTAAATTGGCAAGGTTGCGTTTTCTCTACCGCTGATGACCAAAGACCATGTAGACCCCGAGGTTAATTTAAGTACCATGAGAAATGATGCGTTACGCAATATAGAGAGTACTTAGCAACCTATGAAAAGTGTAGGTTTAATCTGATGAAGGCGGAAGTTGATACATTTTTGTAAAGAGACTTTTTTATAAACGAGCAGAGCAAGTTAGATCCGTTTAAAAATTCATTTTAAGTAGTAAAGAAAGGAGGAAAATCAGCGCATGACTGATAAAATTAGAGTAGACTAAAGTAGTAGTGATAATGAGATTATTGAGATAACATGATGATTGAACTATACCAGATTTATTTGTAGCCGTAGCTTAATAGGAACCGGTATCTAGCGGTCTCAGTAGTCCGAAAGTACGTGGTATTCAATTCAAGTTGCGATCAAACGTGGGACGTATTGTGGGAAACAATTAAGTCGTGAGACTTGGTAATCCTGGAGGGATGCGCAGGAATGGTTGAGTAACTAGAAGTTACTGGGCTATGAGTAGCCAGAGATCACATGTAGAGCGTAATAGTTATTTTGAATTAGTTTGATTGGTTGTGTGTAATGTAAAGGTACCCCGATAGGTTAAGAAAGATGCCTGAAAGTCATGTACCAGTCGAAGTAGATCACAGTGGTGATGAGCAAGCCTAAGTTGTGGGGAGCACGCGAGTAAGGTTCTCCATCGGCCGTAGTAAAGTTGACGGTTCCAGCAGCCACGTAACCGTAGCCCGGTAGAAATCGGTATCTATCTTGGGGTAACCCAAGTAGTCCGTGGGATCGCGATGCGCGTTGGCTCTGAGGGAAGTCATAGTGGGTAGTCAGTGAGTGATGCCCAATGTGATCCATGGGAGGTGGATGCACATGTGAGTGAGTGAGTGATACCCAAGGTTATCCACGGTGTTGACCGGTGGGAGTGAGTGCCGTGGCGACACGGCAATGAGTGCCGTGGCGTCGGAGTGGTTTACTCGTGGGGGACTCCTAAGGCTTTAAAATGAGAACAAGGAACGTTGGTACATGACTGGATGACCATTTCTATTACCCATTTTTTAATTATTTGGGTTATTGAGTAAAGTTTTGTTGTGACATTGAACGTTAGAGAATATTAGTTTTCTCCATGAGAAAGGTTTGAAGTCATGATGGTCAGAAATGGCCGAGTGGAACAAGTACTGTGCTAGATTTGTTGTTTCAGAGTAGCACACAGAGGCGGACGTCTTTTTGGAAATCTCGTCAGTGGACGTCTTCCGGCTGAGGTGGTGATAATGAACACAGTGCGACGGATGGCTTGTTGGGACATCTCGTCAATGGACATCTTCCAGCTGATGTGGCGATGAGTAACACACAGAGGCGGACGTCTTTTTGGAAGTCTCGTCAGTGGACGTCTTCCGGCTGAGTTGGTGATAATGAACACAGTGCGACGGATGGCTTGTTGGGACATTTCGTCAATGGACATCTTCCAGCTAATGTGGCGATGAAGACTAACTAACACACAGGGACGTGTGTTCCGCAGGATGGCCGTGTCGGAGAAGTCAATAGTACGGAAGCTTAAGAACGAATGAACGAGCTGAGTGAAAAGTGACACATGTCACTTTGACAGAATCCGCACTGACGTTTGCACGAACCGAACAGATAAAAGTGCCGACCGCAGAGGGGCGGTGCTCTTTCCTGTGTCGGCAGTTGTGGCAACAACATCGTCTCTCGGAGACTGTTTCACGGCTCGTTGTGTGAAGTGAATACTTAAAGCTTGCATTATAATAAATCAGTTGTATGATCTGGAATAGTTTGTTTATTGCTCGATACCCAGCCATCGCCCACAAAACAGAGTCCCTGGACAGAGCTTCAATGATGATCGGCATCCTTGCGCCGACATATATATACTATTTTGTTAACCGACTTCTAAAAAAGGAGGTTCTCAATTCGGATGTTTGTATTTTTTTTAATGTTGGTTCGCGCATAACTTCGTCGCTTGCCAACCGATTTAATTTTTTTTTTTTTGTTGGAAAGGGTATACTTTCCAAATCACACCATAGTCACAGTCGGGATCTGATGATGGAATCTAGGCGAAATCGAGGGAACTCGTTAGTGAAGTCGGTTATTAATTTTTTTGTAAAAAGTTTTTTTATTGGCTTATTAATTTCCAAAAACAATAACCAAAAATACGAGAATGAAAACTTAAAACAAATCACACTTTAACCATGAACATAATAGCATTCAACGTAACTTCTCACCAAAGTACTCTCAACTTTGATATTAAATTCATCAGAGGGTGTCCGAAATACAAAGTCGCCCCTGCAAGACTGGCCCCCCGTCCCGGTAAAGCTGGCCCCCCGCCTTGCAAGGCTGGCCCCGGAGCAGATGGCGGCCTTCCGTAATAGACACTTCCTGACTTGCATCTTACTAGTTTCTACCGAATTTGTGAATTAACAAAGCATTGGACTGCAAGGTTCAGCGTTAAATATTAATTTGGAGACTGTAGCCAGGTATTGGGAATTTGGAATTAGATGAGAGAGAGACTTTTAGACTTGTATCCTAGACCTATTTCGCTAACACCTCATTTATTAGCATATTTTTTTTTAATTGACTGGCCTGTTGGTCTTGTGGTTAGTGGCCCTGAATGCTATGCTGGAGGTCGTGGGTTCGATTCCCACCCAGGACAAATGTTTGTGTTGTGAGCACAATCATTTGTTCTGTGTCTGGGTGTAATTTATCTATAATAATTAAGTATTTAGAAATATATAAGTACGTTTTATCAGTTGTCTAGTACTCATAACACAAGCTCTGCTTAACTTGGGACTAGACGGCGTAGTGTGATAGTTGTGGGAATAAAAAAATATATTTTTTTTCCACAGCCACATGAAAATGTAGTAGATTTGACCAAAAATGTTTAAAGACCAGTATTTTTCTGAAATTCACTACCTTAATACCGATGTCTTGGTGAAGGTCGCGGGAATCCGATAGATGCGAGATGGACAGGATCGGTCGTATTACCGACACTTGTGGAGGCCTATTTCCAGCAGTGGACATCTTTTGGCTGAAATAATGATGATGATGATGATCACCTTAATGTAGCCTTACTGTTAATATGACCACCCTCCAAGTTTTTGGTTGCGACTGCAGCTGTTTCTAATAGAATAAGAAGCTAGCTTTGACTGGTTTTGTTAGCATTGATGTGCATTAAATAGTATAAATCACACTTCATACTAATATTACATAGGCGAAAGTATACTATGTAGGTATGTATGTTTGTTAAGGTATAATTACACTGCGCACACGTGGGCCACATACACCGATCTGGGCGCGTCGTCAACTAGATTTGTAGAGCTAAATTATATCCATGTCACGCGACGTCGTTCTAATGTAGTTCTAGCTTTATTCTTTTACAGACAAACAGCTTAAAGGATTTGAAAGAATCTTGGCACACTGGTGAACCATGTTCTGAAATTTTATTTTACTGTAGTGACACATAAAAAGTAGAGAAAACACCAACCGGGAACTTTCACCTCCATCGACCATCAAACATCGGCTCTTCTATAATGCTCTGCGAACAATGTGCCCTGCCTACTGCCAAGTTGACCGGTACAAAGTTAACAGTTAAAAGTTGACTGGTAGAGAATGCCTTTGAATTTGCCAATTCTTCGGGCTATTTCGGTAACCTTGTTTCTCCTGCAGATATCTTCATTTCTGATCCGACCACGCAAGGAAAATCAGAGCATTGCCCTCCCCATTACCATTGCTTTTGATGCCTACTTTAACAACTACTGCGTTTATTTTTATCCAGCAGAATCCATGTGCTCAACATATAAAAACAATCCTCACAAAGTTCAATTCTCAGAACTGAAAATCAGTATTAATAGGCACGTAATATTTTGATTTTAATGGATCATTATTTTAGTTAAAATATTTTAACGGATCATATTTTGGTTATAACATTTTAACGGATCAGAATGAACCGATGCGTACGGAATACTACGCTCCCGTAGTTTCATGTTATTTGTTTCATCAAGAGGATTATAGGCTTAGTTTATCAACGAAGTAAACTTTTGAAATATTGAAGTAACTTATTATTTAAAATCAATTATCTACTGCTTTTATGCTTTTATTTCGGACACATGAGTCGATAAAGGAACAGAGTCAAAGCTTCCTAAGAACGTGCAATGTTGTTACCTATGTTAGTAGGGTTGTCACGGTAGGTGAAAACAAAATAAAAAAAAATTGTTATATAACTTTATTATTCAGTATGATATTTTACAAATTACTTAAGTAATAATTTTAATAATTTTATTTTTATATTTTTTGTTTTTTAATAATTTATTATTTTTAATAATGTGGTAAATTCTGAAACTAACATAAAGTTTTTTCAAGAGATCTAACGGGAAACACTCACACGGCATATCAAATTTACAATCTTTAGTACGTTTAAGTTTTTCGTTGCCTACATTGACAATATTTATTTCAAGATCGAAATATTCGAAACTCGTTCGAGCAATTCAATAAATAATTAATAAATTCAGTAGTACATCACCATCATTAAAATCATTGTAATGTCTGAATAAAGAATCTTTGCCCATATATATAATTTATAGGTTGTTCAGATCTCTTAACGTACAGTTTTATTTTTAATATAATATATTTTTACTTTTTCTAGTATTGTTTATACACACAGTACAATAACCCCCAATATTGATAATAAATACCACGTTTATACATTAACATATTTAAATTTACAACGTGCGTTGCATAGACCCTAGACGAGTCCACTGACTGAGCCTGCGCTAACCGGTTTTTTCCAGTGTCGTCACGTACGCAACAAGCGGATAGTGGACACGCACACATTCCCCGTGTGGTTGTAGTAGTGCAACCGATTTTCGCGGTTGTATGAAGCTTTGTCTCTGTTCCGTTTATCTACTCATGTGCTTCGGAAAAAGGATAAGCATTGCTATTTAGCGTGGTAATGCCGCTAGTCTTTTGAGTACATTACCAGTCGACGGCGATGTGGAGGAGTTTTTCGACGTTTTTTAGTTCTTCAGGGCTTTTATTTATTTTGTACGTTAGTTTTAATTAGGTTAAGTTAAGTATATTAATGTATTAGTTAGTTGCAATAAATATACACTTTCTGCTTTATTAAAACATCAATAAAATGGAAATGTGAAAAATTACAAATATCTTATTGAATTTTACTTTTCAAGTTGAGAATTCGTCCAACTCATTTCGGTATTAAAATAAAGTTTACTTAGGTTTTTGGCAGGATTTTTACGAGTAAAGTCCAGTAGCTATTTTAATCTACATATATATAAAAGGAGAAACTGACTGACTGACATATCAACGTACAGCCAAAACTACAGGATCTAAGAACGTGAAATTTTTCAATAGGTTTTCTTTTGTGATGTAGGCTAACACTAAGAGAGGATTTTTCAAAATTTATCCTCTAAGGGGATGAAACGGGGGTCCAAAGTTTGTATGGAGAAAACTAATTTCACGCGGGTGAAGCCGCTGGCAGAAGCTGGTTAGTCATAATTCGATGATGGTATTGTGATATACATTACAATATTTTTTTTAAGGTGGGAAAATCATCTAATGACAAATCTCGCCTTGGGCGGAGCGAAAGACAGTGTCAGACTTTTACTGACTAAAAACCTACTTCTGTTCCTTCTTTGCCTTCATCCCGGAGCCCAGGGCTTCGCTTTCACACTACCCGTGGATACATCACAATAGTATTATGGTTTTGTATCGCAAGTGTTTCCAGAACTGGACAATATGTGGCATAATTTAGAGCTGTGAATTTTATTGTACTATTGACAACCTCAGCGAAGCTTGCCGAAAAGACTGACTCGACACATTTGCTGCATAAATAAATTAAAATAATATTCTAATACTTCAAAAGGACTATAATATGTTACATCCTCATTCTAATAGAAAAACAAAGTAAATGTATTCTGTTTTGAAAATGAAATACTTTGTAAAGTTGAAACTGTTTGATTTTTGAAGCCATATTAAAAAAAAAAATTACCAATGCTCTTAACCTCAAATTCTCAATTAAAAAATCGGATCATACACTTTCGTAATCAAAATTTTATGTACCTAATACTAGCGTCCCCGACGAAGAAGACTAGCCTGTGTCCGCGGCTTCGCTCGTGTAAATGTAGGTTTCTCCATACAAACTTTGGACCCCCGCCTCATCCCCTTAGAGAGTGAATTTTGAAAAAGCCCTTCTTAGTGCTCGCCCACGTCATAAAAGGAAACCGCGTGCAAAATTTCACGCTCCTAATCGCAGTAGTTTCGGATATGCGTTGATATGTTAGTCAGTCAGTTTCCCCTTTTATATATTTAGATTAAAATAACTACTGGACTTTACTCGAAAAAAATCCTGCTAAAAACCTAAGTAAACTTTATTTTAATACCGAAATGAGTTGGACGAATTCTCATCTTGAAAAGTAAAATTAAAAAAAATATTTGTAATTTTTCACATTTCCATTTTATTGAGGTGTTAATAAGGCAATATACATATTATGTGTTGCAAAATAAAGGCAAGTGATCAACAGAAAGCCATGCTGCAGATTTACAACACCAAAGAAAACTCAATAATTGAATTTATAAAGCAAAACGTTTTGTCACCCAGTTTAGAAGCAAAGTCAAACACAATCCCAAAATAATATTTCTTTTCAATCAACTTTTAAGTCTCACAATTTCCTGAGAAAAAAATGAAAGTCAACATTACTCAGCTTTTTGATTATCACGTATTCAATTTTGATACGAGGCGTTGGGGGGGCTCGTAAACACATCACCTGCGGAATATGAAAGGAGAGGCAGTGTGTGAAATAAATGGCGAAGCACAATCAACGGCAAGCGGTTATGAGCGTTAGGATCTAACATCGGCAATGGTGGTTGTAGAGAGAAATGGGAGAAGGTTGACTTGAGTACCTTCATTTAAAATCCTCTGAAACAACAGTGCTTGTTTTATGATATTAGGTATAGGAAGAATGATAAAATAGGATGACTAACTCCACCAATACATATCAAAATCATGTCTATGTATAGTATATTTTTAGGGTAGATAACGGCAAAAATGGAACCCTTATTGAATCACTTTGTTATCCGTATGTCTATCTGTACCTCTGTCCGCAAGACGCTTTTTTCAGGAACGTGCTGAGATGTGATAATTATGACTATAATTTCGAAAGTCGGTGTTAAATAAGAAACAAAAAATACCGAAAAAAACCGACTTTCGAAATTAAAGTTATTTTGATCCTTTTTGTATTTTTTTTAATTAAGTCGGTTATTTATTTTTTAAGTTTTTTTTTATATATCTGTATATTTGTTTACTGTACCTTGATATTATAATTAATGAATAAATTTAATTTCAGTTTCCTGATCTATCTTACGATCGATCCTAAGGTTATCTGGTAGATATCGCTGCCAGCGATAAGAACGCCATTGTACCCATAGATTTATGTTTATGTGTTATGTTACTTTTTTGGTGTACAATAATGTTTATTCTATTCAATTCTATCTATTTATACACAATGTGTCTGTCACCCAACTCTCCTGTTACAGGTCTGCTGGAATGTTCTTTTGAAATAAATAGCACCCATTTTTTTTAATTTAACTTCGGAAATCATATAATGACTTCTTTCGCTCTTTGTGGAGTGGGAGGGCGTGTCATACTTTTACTAACTAAAACCACACCTGTGTCTTTCAGTTGCTTTTGGTGTTCTAAGACACGGGTTTCTTTATCAGGAAATGGCTGCGGTCCTAGCAGGCATCGGTCCTGCTGGGCCCCTACGGTTTGCTGTCATCTCTTTGAGGAGCGCATGGAACACTACTCGCTGTAGACGACTTGGACGCAGTCCGTTCGATCACTGGACGGTTGGACTGCGAGCTACCTATTGCTCGTCGTCCGCAAGCCCGCATCTATCGTGGCTGGAAGCCAGAGTCGGGGTCTCGGCGACCGGGGCGTGAGTGTCCCGTAAATGGTATATTTGAATTCTTCAAGGCGTCCTCACCTACTGCATGACGCAAGACTACAACGGACATGGTAAATTTAGGAGGTTCTTGCACCTCGTTCAGGTGGAAGAAAAGCCCGAGTGTCACAGGGGCAGATAACTGCCATCTCCTCATGGAAGTGATTAGCGGTGGCGACCTTTCACCTCGGGCCCTAGTCCACCCATGGTCCGAAACGAGAGGGAATGGAAGGTGGTTGCATTCTTCCGCTATTATTGCCGTATGTGTGAAGGAAAGGACATCCTCATGCTCCAGGAGCCGTGACCCTGACCCCGACTAGCAGCCACGGTAGCGCTTATGGACGACAAGACACTAGCTACGCATTGTGTAGCTCACCGTCCGGCCGTCCGGCAGCCATCCGAAACGAGCCCGAATCGTTGACGGCGCATAGCGTTCCACGCGCGCCTCAAAGAGATGTCAGCAAAACCGTAGGGGCCCAGCAGTACCCAAGCATACTAGGGCCATGGGTCGACTTCTGAAAAGGTTACCCGTGGTCCTGGAATGAAGGCAAAGAAGGAACAAGAGTGGGTTTTTAGTCAGTAAAAGTCTGACACTATCTCCCGCTCCACCCAAGAGCGCGATTCGTCATAAGATGATTTTCCCACCTGTAGGAACATAGATGTGGTTTTAGTTAGCAAAAACCTGACACACCCAGGGAGGGTTAAACCTAAATTTGAAGAAGTTTTTTGCTGATTTTCTGTTTTAAAAAAAGATCCTTACTTTAATGTATTGTTTACGCATTACAAAATACCAAACTTCCCTGTTTATTCAACAAACAAACAAAATATATTTATATTATAGTAGTAGCATACGTGGGAGTATAAACTGCTAAATAAATAAATTTCAGATTGGTTCTTTTGCTATTCACTTCGCCAGTGAAACGCCTGAAGCGTTCACCTAAACGATTCCAAAGATTTCACGCGGTTGGCCCGAAATTGCTACATTATAACATAACAGCATTGGAACAGATAATGCAACACAATAGATCTCGTACACAAATTGATCGAAAAACAGGCCCTTTGATTTACATCGAGTTTACATTATGGAATTTTAAACGAGGAGAAATTTTGTATCATATGCCTCGTTATTATAAATATTTTCTGTATTGTGTTAGGTATTTTTAGGGTTCCGTACCTTAAAAGGAAAAAACGGAAACCTTATAGGATCAATTTGTTGTCCGTCCGTCTGTCTGTCTATCTGTTTGTCTGTCTGTCTGTCAAGACCCTATACCTCGAGAACGCGTTGAGGTATCGAGTTGAAATTAAAACCAGTCTGTAGTATCTTGAAGCTGTGAAAAATCAAACTTCTGGGTTAACGAAAAAAAAAAGATCAGGCCGTTTATGTCGCAAAAAACGTGTATTTCGACACTCTCAAGGAAATCAAAATTCATGGGGTAGGTACTTACCGTTGACCTAGAATCTTGAAATTTGGCATAAAGCTGGGTCTCATAGCACAGGTATAGAAATAAATCTGAAAACTATAAATTTGTAGTTATATCAAAATCTTCGTATCGGGAATTGAACTGTTTTCATAGGTAAGTTTGTACGGAACCTTCAATGTACGAATCCGACCCGTTTTTTTTGCGGTTGGTAATTAGGGCATTTCAAACTTTTACTAACTAAAACCACACCTGTGTCCTTCAGTTTCCTTTTGTGTTTTAGGACTAAGGGCTTCCTTCTCAGAAATTCCGCGTGCCCCTGGCGGGCATAAACTTTACTGGGTTCCACCAACACTTCTCTCTTTCCAACCACTTCTGGGGCGTAAAGATGTCCTTTAGATGTCCTTTTTGCGTCGATAATAGCAGGAGGCAGCCGCCTTCTATTCCCTCTCCTTTCGGACCATGGGTGAACTAGGGCCCGCGAAAGGTCGTCACTGCAAATCACTTCCATGAGGACATGACAGTGCTCTATCTCTGTGATACCCTGGCTTTTCGTCCGCCTGAATGCGGTGCAAGAACCTCCCAAATTTACCATGTCCGGTGAGGTCTTGCGGCATGAAGTAAGTGAGGACGCCGTGACGAATTCAAATATACCATTTACGGGACCCTATTACTAATGCTCTGCTGTCCGTCCGCCTGTCTGTCTGTCTGTCTGTCACCAGGCTGTATCTCATGAATTGTGATAGTTAGACAAATGAAATTTTCACAGATGATGTACTTCTGTTGCCGGTATAATAACAAATACTAAAACACAGAATAAAATAAATATTTAAGGTGGCTCCCATACAACACACGTGACTTATTTGCCGTTTTTGGCTACGGACGGTATCTTCTATCAAAGAAGTTACTCGTCATCGTCATCATCATTTCAGCCGATAGACGTCCACTGCTGGACTTATATGAACATATATCCCCCAAATGTCACCACAATGAACGGTCCTGTGCGTCTCGCATCCATCGGACTCCCGCAACCTTCACCAAGTCATCGGTCCACTTTGTAGGGGGCCTTCCAACACTGCGTCTTCCGGTACGCGGTCGCCACTCTAGAATCTTTAGGCCCCAACGGCTATCTGTTCTGCGAGCAATGTGCCCATTGCCACTTAAGTTTGGCGATTCTTCGTACTATGTCGGCAACCTTGGTTCTCCTCCGGATATCTTCATTCCTGATTCGATCACGCAAGGAAACT
Source organism: Mythimna vitellina (assembly GCA_949316375.1). Classification (NCBI taxonomy): domain Eukaryota; kingdom Metazoa; phylum Arthropoda; class Insecta; order Lepidoptera; family Noctuidae; genus Mythimna; species Mythimna vitellina. The sequence goes on from OX438706.1 coordinate 13,505,914, forward strand.
CCCATTGCCCTTTGGGTGGCTTTGAGTCTTCTGATGAGGCCCATTGTGAGTGACCACATTTCGGAACCAGTGTTGCCAGTGATGAAATATGTCATCACTGGCAACACGCACTGGTCATAGACTTTCGTCTTGAGACACAAGAAGTTACTAACAAACTGTAAATAAATAAACACTCTAGACAAGCGTAGCTTGATGAGTGGTCTTCCATTATAGTTTCGATATTGGCTGGAAACACCGACTAAGTTTGATGCGAAACGCTGGCAACCCTAGCAAAGTCTATAAGTTGTTGGCCAGACTATGGCCTTCTTCACTTAGTTTATGGTAAGTATTGAAGTTTGTAACTTAGAAATACTTTTTATAATGGAAATAATGGCTTGAAATGCGTTACATTATACATGTGATTTCAGTAAGTTAGACGTGTTTCAATGAGTTCGCGACGAATAAGTTGTACGATAGATATTTATGTGCAAGCTGTGCAAAATGAGAAAGTTTTGTCAACTTAGGTGCTTGTTAGATGTGTTAATGGTACGGTTGGCGCAGCGTTCGAGCGCTAGGCTACTGTGTTGCTGTTACAGGTACGATTCCAGCACGCAATAAATATTTGTATGGCCTACAGGGCACAGATAGTTGTTCAGGCCATTGGGCTTTTTTTTAGGTTTGAAAATCATCTAATGACATCCCGCGCTCTTTGGCGGAGCGAGAGGGCGTGTCAGACTTTTACTGACTAAAATCCCACTCCTATTCCTTCTTTGCCATTGTTCCAGAGCCCCAGGGATCTCTTTCGTATCACCCATGGCTCCAGTAAGCTTCGACCCTGCTGGACCCCTACATTTGCTGACATCTCCTTGAGGCGCGCGTGGATTACTACGCGCCGTCGACAACTTGGTCAGGCCATTGAGTAATGATTCACAAGTTCAACTGTCTAGCTATCACGGTTCATGAGATACAGCCTGGTGACAGACAGACGGACAGTACAATAGAGTCTTAGTAATAGCCCGATTTTTTTGGTCTTTTGGGTACGGAACCCTAAAAAAGAAAAATCAATTTTTAATAAACAATTGTTTTTTATCATCCTTAAACAAGTTTCGGCTTCGGCCTAAATTGAAACAGATACCGAAGATTCAGTTTTGGTCTCGACGGACCGCGGTCTTGTAGACTTTTTCTTTGACGCGTACTGGCATTCTGCTATCGCACAACACTAAAAACTAATCATTTCATCCAGCAACAGTGAGCTTCATCAACGTGCCGTTGTTGGAGATCACAGATTAATAAAAATTATATCAATTTATTTATTTATATACACTTTATTGCATACCACGATTACAAATAGAAATTATAATACAACAAAAAAAAAAATACAACTGGCGGCCTTATCGCACTCGGCGATTTCTTCCAGACAACCCAGAATGGATAGAGAATGCCTGGACACAAAATGCATGTTATACTTGGTGCAAATATAAAAGTAAACAAAACTTAAAGAAGAAGAAATAAATTAAGAATTATATCAATGTTCAATAAATAATAATAATAGCTTCGCCTCTTTTCCCATTACCTAATACTGTCACGTAGTACACACCTCTACGCCTTCGGATTACGGAAGGAATAGTTATGTATATTCAATTTATTTTTTACCATGTTCAGCTTCTACTTTTTTCGAATCGATGGATAACACCTCAAACTTTTTGAACCTAGTAGGCGGCTACGTTAACTGCAGCATCGATGGCACTCATTCATTCTTCCAAAGTGCAGCCCCCCTAGCCAAGTTACAATCGTATCGTTCGCGCCGAACGCTTCGAATAGGCCACGCCTCCGATTCCTTTGTTCTGACCACGTGACTGAGCGATGAGATGACGTCAGAACAAAGGAATCGGAGGCGTGGCCTACTCGAGGCGTTCGGCGCGAACGATACGATTGTAACTTGGCTAGGGGGCAGGTGTATGGTTGGGGCACTCTAACGTGTGACTCATTTCTCTGTCTTCTCACAGAATCGGAAATTTTTTTGATAATATCGTCTTCCATTCATCAGCAAACAAATACAATCCAGAGTTGGTCTCCACCGTCTCATATTTTGAATAGGGGCACCTCACTCACATTGAGCATCCGACGGGTCTACAAAACCCCATGTCAACCAGTTGTGTTTGCAGCGGCTTACCTGGGTGCGAAACCGATTTAGTGTTTTTCATATACTCGTAGACCACTGCAATTCACGTCCAGGCGGAGATGTTCTTGGGGTTTCAAGAAGTCGGATAGTGGTAGGTGATGTTCTTCCCAAAGCTTGATTATTTCTTTAGGTGGTGGGTCAAGGATTGCCGGTGATACACATATTCAGCTAAAATACCTAAGGTTTTGCTACCATCTCTTTGAGGCGCGCTTGTCCGGACAGTTACCGAACTGCCGGATACCACGGCTACCGATTGCTCGTCGTCCGCAAGCCCGTGCCTACAACACACTTTTACACCTCCACCTTATGCTCCACCTTGCCCTTCAGGCAGTCCACACAATGGTGACACATGGGCGTTTCTTCCGCACGAATCAGGTGCCTACCGAACTTACCACGTCCGTGAAGACGTGCGTCATGCGAAAGGTGAGACCGCCGTGACGTCTCTCCAGCCACTCCTCAAAGAGGGGACTTACCGGAATGATTATGGCATGGCCAGTACTGGGTTACGACAGTCACTTTCGCCATATCGCCATGAGATCCCGCCGGAAAGAGATTCAGTAGCATAAGCATAGCATAATCAGCCTTATAATGTTCCCACTATTGAGACTCAAGCGTCCTCTCTATTAGAGGGAATAGGCCGTAATCTACCACGCGGGCCCTGTGCGGGTTGGTGATTGTCACATATTTTCGAATTTTTGGTTCTAGGACATGGCGGTTTCCTCACGATGTTTTCCTTCACCGTTTTGAGAGCAGTGGTGATGAAGTAAATTACACAAAGTAATGCGCCTGGCAGGGTTTTATTCAGCAAAAAACAATTCGTAAGTCGGGACCATTACCACTGGGCCACCACAAGAGATTCAGTAGGTATCTACAATTTCCTTGTCGACAAAAGAGCCATTGGTGAAGATGTAATTGAACCAACCTCATAAAAGTTTATAGCTTTAACTTTATACCTAATCCCGTTTATTGAAAGCATTTTATCTTTAGAACTACTAATTTCGTCTTAATTCAATTAGGTTTAATTATCTCTTGATTAGTCTGTAATTAATATTTAAGTGGTACTAAAATCAAAGTCTAGCATTATCCATTTGAATATTAAACACTCTCTGAGATCTTGATTACATTAAGATTTGATAATAAAATTATACAACGACATTTAGAGTGGATAGTGCTGTCGTTTTAATTGGTTCATTGTATGTATCAAATACATAGTTATATATACATACAAAATAAAAGCCCTTAAAGAACTATCTAAAAGTAATCCAAAGGATGGCGCTGAAAAACTCCTCCGCATCGCTTTCGACTGGTAATGTCAAGTCAAAAGTTTTTTATTTCACATAGGCCTACATGGGCACTTATAAGACGTCAGAAGCTAGTGCACGGTTCCAAATTGGTCGTTTCCTATGGAGAAGAACAGGCAAGAAACTCCATGGTTACTCTTTTAAAAAAATGTTTTTACAATATTTCCATATTACAGCATAAGTAGATATTATGTAAGGACAGTGTAGACTGGTCAATATTGTACTAAAAAGTACAAAAAAAAAAAAATCATAATAAAAAGTAACCTAAGAATTCGCGGAGTCTACAGTGTTCTCATATTGACATTATAAAAAAAGAGGCTATATAAATAAAAGCAAGTAAAATAAATAATTACAATTATTAATAAATGATACGTTAGCAAAATAAATACTAACAATAAAAATATTGCAAAAGCAATGTGTTAGAAAGAAAAAAGGTATATATTACAACATAATGTATCCAAAAGACTGGCTTCTTTGCCATACTGTGAGACAGTGCCTTTGCCCAAGGTAAAAGCCAGGCCTTGGGTCACGCGAAGTGTCAACAAGACGTTTGGAAAGTTACGTACGGTAAGGCTACGATCCGAAAATCTCAACCTCAAATCACAAAATAGAAAGACACAGAAGACAATCTACATACAAAACGCGCTCAAGCAACACACACATAGATACCGCTCACGGACCCGATTTCTCGGCTCAATTCAGCTCAATGCGAGCTCGAGTGACTAACAAAAACACCTTATTCTAACAGCTAGCGGACGGTTGTTTAAATACAAAATTAAACAGTGAATTGACGTTTTTTAGGCTACCAGTTGTTTCAGAGAGGTAAGTAGATATTTGCTTGTATTTTGACGATTTGTTTTAACGTAACACAGAACAGGCTCCGTGCCGAGAAAAAGAAGATGATTTTGTGGCCATTTAATATTTTTACAATTCAGATTAGGTAGGCATTTGTCACCGCGCCCGGTCGCACTTGGACCGTTCGGCGCCACATGCTGACCCTAACGTAATTGCAGAGCGTAGGTATAAAATGTGAAGTACATACATGAGATTGACTTCTGTACCTATCTATTTTGTGCCCAAACAGCTCAAAAACCAACAATGTTATTATGTTTCTCTCGCAGCGGCAGCACCAACACAGCAATTAAACACTAGGAAGATGAGATGGCTCAAGAGTATCGACACGAGTACCCATCTTCCATCGTTATCTCTAAGTGTATATTTCAAAATAGCTGTGTAATTTTTATGTTGGCATTTCTGAGAGTGCGGGTAAACACACATCTTTAGTTGCAGATTATTTATATTATACAAACAACAACCAATCACATTAAATGATATTTTAAACCGGAAAATGTTGTTTTTAAATCTTCACAGAAGAAAAAAAAATATTTACCAATTAACTCAATCAGAAGATTCGTGTTCAACATTGATTGCTACTCACACACCTGAATCAAAAGTAAATACAACATTCGTCGAAAATTTCACATTAAAAATTTAAGGAAAATATTTTCACATATAATTTTAACCGATTCGACGACGGTTATCGAATGCCGCTGAGGACTTTATCCTGATTTATGTAGTTTACATTTAATGGATTAATAAATACTGCCCCCATAGCCAAGTTACAATCGTTTCGTTCACGCCGATCGCCTCGAGTAGGCCACGCCTCCGATTCCTTTGTTCTGACCACGTGACTAAGCGTTGAGATGACGTCAGAATAAAGGAATCGGAGGCGTGGCCTACTCGAGGCGTTCGGCGCGAAAGATACGATTGTAACTTGGCTAGGGAGGCAGGTCATAGTGGGGCCGATCTGAAGAAGCGACCGCGTGCTGGAAAATGCAGCTTTGGAAAGCCATATATCTGACCGACAATCCAGTGAGGATCGCGGGGACCCGTTGGATGCGAGACACACGATCGGTTGTTGTGACGACCTTTGGGGGAGGCCTATGTTCAGTAATGGTCTTTCGGTAGAAATGATGTGTTGCAGTATAAAATACATAGTTATCTGTTGTAAACTCGGCAAAGCTCTCTCACTCGGAAATTGTTGAAATTATTTCAGACGGATTCGTGTTATGTAACGTATTTTCGCAACAACTTGCGATGGGAACAACTTGCGACCTACGAATGCCCCTACAAGTTGAAGGTCAAAATTTGCAAGTCCGTGTTAAGACCTGACATAATGTATGGATAAAAAAAAAGATTGCATGTAGCGGAGATGAGAATGTTGCGATGGATGTGGTGTGACAAGAAAGGATAGTGAGAAATGAATACATAAGAGAAAGTTTGAAAGGGGCACCAGTGACTGAAAGGTTGAAAGGAAATCGTTTGTCTTGGTCCGGACATGTGAAGAAGAGACATAAAACGCAAATTACTAAAAGAGTTCTGAGTATACATGACGATGGATATAGAGGGAGAAGGAGGCCAAAGAAAAGATGGATATATTGTGTGAGAAGCAGAAAAGGGAGTTAGTGATAGTGTGGCGGGTGACAGGACAGAATGGAAGAAAAAAATGTGTAGCGACATCTATGGCATCACATAGGAACTAATCCTGCATCGCGCAACCAAAGTTCTCCGCGTGATTAGAACATATAGAACAGCCCAAAATCATCTATCGGGCAGTTTCCCACCAGACATAACACCCGTCTGGTCGGAGGATCCTCCCTTTTCAACGGAGGTTTGCGAGACTTTACACTCTGTTCCGCATACCTCCAAAAACGTATTGTAGTATGAAATAAGGGCAGGAAGAAGAAGAACGTACTTTCGCATCCCTAGTAGGTGTGCAACTAAATAGGATGTGGTCAGCTACCTTCGTTTTAGTTTTACCATTTCTGAGTACGCAGAACGTACCTATAATTTATATAGCACTAGCTTTTACCAGTGGCTTCGCCTGTCTGAAAATAAAAACTCATAATTTGAAAATATAGAATACCTACTAGCTTTTACTGACGACTTCGTTCACGTGAATGTTGATTTCATCAGACCCAGTTAGATAAAAGAGGTCTATACTCTCTTAAATTTATCAATATCGGTTCAGTAGTTTAATCTTAAACGCGTAGCACACAAACAGAGCGACTTTCACATGTATAATATTAGCATCTATAGCAATCAAGGATGGTGCAGATATTATATTAGTGGAAGAAACATCAGAATTGGTTGAGTAGTTTCAGAGATTACGCCCTACATACAGAGTTACAAATTTACCGTCTTATAATAACAGTATAAATTGATAAAAAGTCTATTTATTAACTGAGGTAACTCAAAAGAGTAAAACAAGCAGAAAACAGAAATAATTAAACATGAAAAATAAATTGTAGACGTTTTCTTTCAACCCTTATTGATGCCGACCAATTATACTCAACTGAGTTTCAATTTAAAAGTCTCCCAAATCAAATCATTGAACAAATTAAGACCCTTGTTTTGTTGATCAGTACCTACAAACATTATTTAACAAAAACAAATAAAGACAAATTAAATTGACGCCGAAGACACAAAGTAACCGTCAAATGCCTACCAAAGCAAAGGTCTACACATAGAATAAAAGTGTAATAGAAGCGATATTTATAATCCAAATGTATTTTAAATATTCTTTTCAGGTTTTTTTATTATTAGTTTATTATTTGAGGGGATTGGCGCTGATAGCCAAAATACAGGCTTTTGTCTAGTTTGGCTACAGATGTCTCATTTTTTTGTCTTATAAATACAGCCTACAAATCTGTAAATTTATTTGAATAAACTCTTTATCATTATTTATATTATTAGTTTTTGGATGTTTTTTGCATTCCTATTCCCATCCCTCTCCTGCACATACGTATCGCCTTTATGTGAGTGAGCTAAACTATGCGTGTATTCGAATATGGAATGACGTTTCTACGTGTACCCCACAAATTCAATGGCGTCGACTGACTGATCTGCCCCCCTAGTCAAGTTACAATCGTATCGTTCGCGCCGAACGCCTAGAGAAGGCCACGCTTCCGATTCCTTTGTTCTAACGTCAACTCAACGCTCAGTCACGTGGTCAGACTGTTCATGTTGCGTCCACAAACAAAATTCGGGATCGTGTGAAATTTTGTGTTTGTATTCGGAAAACAATACCATCGTGTGTGCTGAGCTGTACCAAGGACTATGAGGTAATGTGCAAATGTGCTTTCTTTTAATTGACGAGTCATTTGACCTATCTTTCTCCACGATTGGTCAAACCCACACCATGCACCAGCCGAATATCAATAAAACAAAATGCTTACAGCCAGCTTCTTTTTCTTTCTTCCTATCTTGCTCAAGTCCGTGATTTTTATCTGAAATTAGCTTAAAATGGCTAATCTTTATGTATGTATAATATACACGGTGTCTTTGATATCGACGCACAATCGAATATCATGGATTTAGACGCAGGATTGTCAACTCTTCCAAAATTATTTCAAGATAAACTTATTTTTGTTTGAGAACCATAAAAGAGTTGTCGGAGATGGGAAATCATCAAATGACTTCTTCGACTCTCTATGGTGACGGAAAAGAGCGTCCTAGGACCACTGTAACTCGTTCAAACATTCCATCAGCTCTAGTGGGCATCGCCCCCATCGGCAGACTGTAGATTAACGTGCACTTTAAAAGCATCCAAAACTTCGTAAAGAGTGTCCCTTCTATATCATTTTCTAATTCTCTGATCTCTCCTGCCCGTCCTGGGTATTTAAACAGGGAGCATGTTTAAAAATCCTGGCAGTTACAAGGGTTGGGGCATTCCCGCAGGCGACAGCAGACGCGGGTGGGTTGACAGTCTGAGTCGCATGTCCAGGGAGCGCGAATAGACCTGTTTGGACGTGTTTTAAAATTTACACGAGTTTATTCATGTGTGTGTGTTGTTTGTGGGGAATAAAATGGTAAATTAATTCGTTTAGAATGGATGCTCTAAAAATTCTACAGTTGTAAAAATTAAACTGATAAGTATTATTTTGAATTTTCATGATTACCTTGAGCGTCTTCCAACCCTTGCCCCATTGTCCATGTTATTTGGAGTCCGAGTAATACTTTTTTGCAGTAAGTCCCCTCTTTGGAGAGTAGTTGGAGAAGCGCCACGACGTCCTCACTTTCTGCATGACGCAGATCCTCACTGATCATGTCAAGTTCGGGAGGTGTGTCAGATTTAGGCAGAAGAAACGCCCGAGTGTCGTTATTGCACGGACCGCGTGGAGGACACAGGGGAACATACGGTGGAGTTGTGCTCCCGCGCCGTGCCCTGGATAAGGCTAGAGGCTAGGCTAGGATAAATGTCTAGAGCGAAAGAGAATGGGATGCGGTCGAGTCCTCCTACGATGCAGTAATGCTAGAAAAAGAGCAGCGCACTAGCATAGGAGACGAAGGGCAATCCTGCAGGCGCTGGCTTACGGACGATGAGCAATTGGTAGCTCGCCTTCCGGCGATCCGGTAAGGACCAAACTTGAGTGGTCGACGAGATTGCAGCAAACCGTAGAGGCCCTGTAGGGCCGTTTCCCGCCAGGACCACAGGGAATTTCTGAAAGGGAAACCGTGGTCCTAGAACTCAAAGGACAACTGAAGGACTCAGATGTGGTTTTAGTCAGTATAAGTCGGACGCGCCCTCTCGTTCCACCCCAGATCGAAAGAAGTTATTGGATGTCCGACCTTAAAAATAAAACTTACTAAAATATCTTGCTTAACTGATGCATCGGCCCCACCGGGCTGCCAGGTTTTGCTGACATCTCATTGAGCTGCTCCTGGATCACTATGTGCCGTCGACTTGTACTTGGTACTTACGGAATGGCTGAAAAGCCGGACGGTGTGCTGCATACTGCTCATCGTCAACTAAAGGTCACTGGTGTGTTTTATACGGTAAAACATTTAACACGCCCTCTCGCCCCACCCTGGAGTGAGAATAGTTATTTGATGATTTTCCAACTCAAAAAAATGGTCTGGAATGGCTGGTTTTTGGGACCGATGCGAAAGAAAAAGTCTGCCTGATAAATGTTTCATTAAAAATCTCCATTATTCAACGCACACCTCATCTCACTGTGTATCTACATTAAGCCTACGTGAGTATTCATCAGGATGAGATGGACGCAGGCAATCGTCTCGAACTAAATAGAGACGGTAATCCTATACTCCCGGTGATACGCAATCAAGTGCTAGGAATACACCTGGGGCTGGTGGGATGTCTACATCAAGTTGTGTAAGTGGTAAATAAGTGTGGTGGGGGGAAATTTTGTAAATAGTTTGAGTAATGAGCTTGAGGCTGATTATATTTATTTACTTTTGACTGGCCTGTTGGTCTAGTGTTTAGTGGCCCTGACTGCTATGCGCCCAAGACAAATGTGTGTGTGATGAGCACGATCATTTATTCTGTGTCTGGATGAAGTTTAACTATAATATATTTGTATTTAAAAATAAGTATTTTATGGGTATATAAGTATGTTTATCAGTGGTCTAGTCCCACGATGACGAGAATGGATAAAGTAAGAAATGAATATATTAGAGGAAGTTTGAAAGTGGCGCCAGTGACTGAAAAGTTGAAGGGGAATCGTTTGTCTTGGTATGGTCATGTAAAGAGGAGAAATGAAACGCATGTTACTAAAAGAGTTATGAGTATACATGTGGATGGGTGGAGAGGGAGAGGGAGGCCAAAGAAAAAATGGATGGATTGAAAAAGGAAGTTAGTGATAGCATGACGGTTGACAGGATAGTATGGAAGAAAAAAACGTGTTGCGCCGACCCCAAATAAGATGGGACAAGGGCAGAAAAATGATGATGATGATGATCAGTAGTCTATTACCTACTCATAGCACAAGCTCTGCTTAGTTCGGGACTAGATGGCGTTGTGTGATAGTTATGGAATATTATTACATAATAACCACCCGTCCCAGCTTCGGACGGTACAAATTTTTAAAATTATCGGTTTTTTTTTACTATAATATACAAATGCATGTATTTTAGATTTAAACCTTTCCCATTATTCACTTTGTCTAATGGTAAAAACCGCATGAAAATCCGTCTACTATACGTAACATTTGAATTTATCGTGAACATAGAGATGAGACAAACGCAGTGGGGGATTTTATTTTACAATATGTAAGGAATTCACAACTAGATGTCCCTCCCGGGTTCATTCGCGTCTTTGTTTATTGCTCCGCTCCCGTGGGTCGTAGCGTGATGCCATGTAGCTTATAACATTCTATAATAAATGAACTACCGAACACTAACTGTATTTTTGAATTCGAACTGGTAATTTCTAAGGATGCATTCCACCAAACAAACAAACTTTTCATCTTTATGGTATTACTAGCAGATGCCCGAAGTATGCCACTAGGTTAAAAAGAAATAATTTTTCTTTACTTATTTGTTTGAAAAAAAGAGCAAGTACGAGTCGGATTCGTGCCCTGAGAGTTCCGTACAAACTTATCTACGTAAAGCGTTCAATTTCAGATTGAAGTCTCGAATTTTTTTCCTAACCGCAATTTTTTTTTGTGACCTGACAACAAATTTTCTGTTTTCAGATTTATACCTGTGTTATAAGACCTTGCGTTATGCAAAATTTCAGGAATCTGGGTCAACGGGAAGTGCTCTAGAATTTTGGTTCCCTTGAATGTGAAAATATACGTATTTTGCGACATAAACAACCATAAAAATTTTTTTTTCGTTCACTTAGCAGTTTAATTTTTTGACAGCTTCAAGGGACCGCAGACCTAAGTATATGGTTTTAATTTCAAATCGATACGTACACGAGTTCCCTAGATAAAGGGTAACGACAAACAGACAGAAAAACAGACAGACGAACGGAAAACAAAGTGATCCTATAAGGGTTCCGTTTTTATCCTTTTGAGGTACGGAACCCTAAAAAAGGAAATTTGCATTACTTTTTATTTCATTGTTTTAATGGTTTAAAATCATCTTCGTTTAATTGCCTTTCTAATGAAACTTGGTTTGAGGCACATCTGTTGAGGGGTTTCAAAGTTCATAACGAACATAGTACAGTATACACAATTTTTGTGGTTTTTTTATATACATATTAGGATGTTACAAGTATAGATTAAGTGCTATCCAACGTGGCAATGCTGCCAGCGTTCTGGGCACTTTTCCTATTGATATCGATGTAGATGAATTTTTTGATGCCCAATAATTTCTTTTTCCACCCGTTTGTAAATATTATTATTTTTAGTTTGTATATATTCCTATTACGTTGTAAATATTTATTAGTTTTTATGTTTCTTATAATTATTATTAGAATGTTAGCAATTCTAGTAAATAACTGATTAATACATAAAATAGTATAGATTAGCATTCATCACCCACGTATAAAGTATTTGTATTTTATTATATTAAAAAGGCACACAACCTGATTAGAAAATATCTACATTAAATATTCAGAAGATGGCCTCGTGTACATAAACAGATCAATTTTATAGGCATGTGCATCATTCACAGAAAGCGGTTGTACAAAATTGCAGAATTTATTTAAGTATTTGGATCTCCAACAAAAGCCACACAGTTAAAACAGAAATCACAACATGCATGCATGCATCGCATGGGGTCCTTTAACGTATGCTTCTTGAATTAAAGGAGACCTCAGCATGCACATATAACTAAGTGATAGAGATAAAAAAAAAATGCACGAAAAAAAAAATGAAAATAAACATTTTAATAAATTATGTCAAATTAAAAATAAAAATTATGTCAACATATTTAGGTCACAGGGGACTCATGGGTCATGGGTCAATTTGAATCACATATTGTTATGCATAATTTAAATAATTTATGCGTTTAATTAAAAGGTGATAATTAAAGATACAAAGTTACAAACACTCTAAGTGTGTTCCTGTTAGTATACAACATAACACCCGCCGTGGCTAGAGGAAACGCTCAACTTTCAAGCAAGCTCAACTTTCGGGTAGCTCAACTTTCCGACTCAAGTGTCGCTGTCGGTCGGAATGTGTTAATGAGTTTGGAAAACAACTCGGTATTTTAACTTGAACAGTGTATTATTTTTTTTTGTTTTCTTTAAACAATAACATAATGTGCTATTCCTTGTCGTTACAAAATTAGCAGCCAATACAGCAAAGGAGTGGAATTCCCTGTAGGAGTCTGTGTTTCGTGTTAGCTACAACCTGAGGTTATTTAAATGAACATTAAAAGGTTACTTCTAGGCGGGTTCCTTCTATTTGGCATAATCTTAATACTCCGAAATTTATTTGGCTTATAACACTTTTTTTTCGTGTGGGAAAATCATCTAATGACATCCCCGCTCTTGGGCGGAGCGGGGAATAGTGTCAGACTTTTACTGACTAAAAACCCACTCCTGTTCCTTCGTTGCCATTTTTCCAGGGCCCCGGGGATCTCTTTCGCATCACCCATGGCTCCAGTAGGTTTCGACCCTGCTGGGCCCCTACGGTTGCTAACATCTCCTTGAGGCGCGCGTGGTAACAGTACGCGCCGTCGACGACTTGGGCCCGGTCCGTACAGTTACTGGACGATCGGACGGCGAGCCAACCATTGCTCGCCGTCCGCAAGCCCGCGCCTACGGTGTCCGGAGGCATGACACACTTGGCATAGACTTCTTTAATCGAATATTTTTAAGGCATAAAAATTATTTAGTATAACTATTGTTTGGTAGAATGTTTACGTGTCCGAATTGACATCGACACACTTTTAATATGGCAGAACTTTATTTAGCATAATTACCTTTGCCATAATTAATATTACGCATAACAAAATTATGCGTTTTGAATGTATGACAAATGAGTGTATGCAAAACGATTTTCTGCGAAATAAAGTTTATGCTATATATAAGACATAGGCCTTCCTCCCGGTCCTGTGCGTCTCGCATCCATTGGATTCCCGCCACCCTCACCAGGTCATCGGCCTACCTTGTAGGTTGCCTTCCAACGCTTCGTCTTCCAGTACGTAGTCGCCATTCCAGAACCAATCGTCCACATTGATCATCTGCTCTGCGTGCAATGTGCCGTACCCACTGCCACTTAGGTTTGGGTTTAGTGTTAACTAATAAATACATAATAATATATATATATTTTCTTTATCTCTTTTATTTAACTATCCACATTACACTCAGAACTTTTCTCGAAACTTATCCCTCAACGGTGCCGTAGAGGAGAAAAAGGCCCTAAAGTACGGATTATAAATCAAAGTTCGATATCACTCGTCCTTTGAAATAATAATGCCAAAGTTTTATATTTACGATACCCAAGGGATGGAGTTGTCTCGTTAAATATAGAAAAAAACATGGGCATACGATTTTCAAAACAAGAAGAAAATGGGTCAAAAGATAGAGAAGTAATGAAACTGTTTTTCATGGTGCTTGTAGGAACCTTTAGTTTGATTATCATCTGCAGCTGGCATAACAGATGCAGATAAATTAATGTGGCCCTATTAATCAAATGGCAAATGAAGGATTTGAGTCAGTTAAGAGCGTCCTTTTCGAGGTACATTTTCATAAAACCGCTCTTACGGGATTATGATGTTATTACACATCTTTCTCTTGATATTTTGTATACACAGCTATCTTGTGGATATTATCTAGGCTTCTATAGAAATCAAAACATAAATTTGTGTAAAACTTATCTAGTGAAGACCTCTGAAAATCGACTATTTTACCTGAACTGATGTAGTTTTTTATATTAAAAATATTTAAAAAAAAAACTATGTCAATAGAAGAAGCCTTGCACATTTAATCGAGATTCTGAATGACTACAATTTTTCTGAAAATCTTTTAAGGATTAAAAAAAATGGAACAAGTTTTGTGAAATATTTGAGTAAATCACGGAATAACCAAATGCCAACAGAGTTTTCAGGCATCATCTCTCTTTTTTACATTGCCTCTATATCAAACATCGCGTTGGATTGCGTTAGATGAAGCAATAATAAGCTTTTAAACCATGCTCGACGTTGATGATAGACGAGTAAAAAAGGTGCCTCTTAAAGTCAGACATGGCTTTCGCTTGAATAAAAAAACATATTTCCTTTAACTTAAATAATAATAATTAAAAAAAAAAAATCTAGCTTCTGCCAGCGTCAACGGCATGATAGTCGAAAATCACCAAATGAACGTACTTGCAGTATCAAAAGTAGCCTTAATTTCATCTAAATTTGTTCAGCTATACAACATAGAAACTTAGCCTATATAATATTACTATGATTCGATTTAGTTATATTATTATAAGCTTATAACCGTCTGCATCGGATATATCCGAAAAACACTCCCACCTTTATTCCGCCAAGGTCACACATCCACGACCAAATACTCCGTCTCGTCAGCTCTTCTGTCGCCGATGGGGATTGTAGAACTAAAGGAGGGAGCAATTGGGGGGGGGGGGGGGGGTAAGGTTTAAAAAGAGTAAAAATAACAATGAATAGACCAAGTATAGATGCAAAGGAGGTTATATATAAATAGAACTGCTTCAGAAATAAAATATTTTACGCCGATTGAATGAAGGCACTCAAAAGTAACCATAAATAAAACAATAAAATCTGAAAGCGAATGATTCTACAAAGGAAAGGGGTTTGATTGGCATAAAATTTATTCTCTCTTTTTAGTTTGTAGCGTTCCGTACCTCAAAAGTAAAAAACGGAACCCTTTACTATAGGTATAAACTTTTTTGTTAACTATCGCAGCATATGCTGAGATACGATCCTTTTTGGCCTCGCACAGGTGTTTCATTTTTAATCTTTTAATATTGTTTTCTTTATCTCTTATAGGATCACTTTGTTGCCCGTCTGTCTATCTGTCTGTCTATCAAGACCGTTTATCTCGTAAACGCGTGGAGGTATCGAGTTCAAAATAAAACCATATACTTAGGTCTGCGGTCCCTTGAAGCTGTGAAATAATCAAACTTCTGAGTTAGCGAAAAAAAGATACGGCCGTTTACGTCGCAAAAAATGGATATTTCGACACTCTCAAGGGAATTAAAATTCATAGGGTACTTCCCGTTAAATCCTGAAATTTGGCTTGAAGTAATGTCTTATAGCACACGTACAGGGAAAAATCCGAAAACTGTAAATTTATAGTTACCTCACAAAAACTTTTTGCGATTCCGAAAAATCTTCACCACTCAATTCGGAAATTGAACTGTTTTTATAGGTAAGTTTGTACGGAATCCTCAATGCGCGGGTCCGACTCCCACTTGCCTGGTTGTTTAGAATAGCCCAGCTTTTGGTATATGGCTCAGGCTTTTTGTTATACTTCAATAGTAGTTTTTACCGGTAAATGAAAATAGAAAATAATTCTAAGGGAACATAGTCTCGGTGTAAAAAGTATTCAATATGCTATTCCAGGACATTGTGCTAAATTACATCCGTTCAGCCGTTTCAATGTGAAGGAGCAACAAACATAAACACAAATATATAAATTGACACCTTTACCCACCTATAATATTAAAGTGACCACTGAAAATATCTAGAGCATGCAATTCTGCACCACTCTCTATAATATTTCACTATTTAAGCTAATAATTATGAAGCTGAAGACTTTGTTTATTTGTTTAAAGGTGATGAACTCAAGATTTACTAGTTCGAATTAAAGAATTCTTTTAGTGTAGTACAGCCCATTTTCGAGGGAGGTACAGGAGCGGAGCAATAACCAAAGACGTAGGTGAAACCGCTGAAGATATGTTTGGAGTAACGTAGATATGTTTATCTATATATATATATAAATCAATGCCACCTTTCGTTGTAATTTTATAACTCAAGAACCCATCCAAACCAAATATTTAGGCTTTGTTCGGACTATTTAGTAGATGGTTTATGTGAAGTTTGCACAAAATCGGTCGAGCGGTTCTTCATTTATCACATCATTAGGCGGTACGAAGTTTGCGGAGTCAACTAGTATTATGTAATTTTTTGTACGTGTGTTTGTCACCTAACTCATCCTAAGCAGTTTAACAGATCTGGATGAAACTTTGTGTGTATATTTGAGTTGGTACCTGGACTTGGTACTTTACTACTTGAGTTGGTACTGTTCGAAATTAAATTAAATTCACAAATTTTTGTCTGACGAAAATCCAGTTTTCTGGCAGAAAACGTCTGTCGGGAGTTTGAGACCTCTAGAGTCCCAACCTCCCGACAGACGTTTTTTTAAGTTTTCCCGACTATTTATAAGTTAAGGATTATAATTATATCAGGACTGTTAGATTTTTCGAAACAATCCCCGTGGCCCTGGAACACAAAAGGCATCTGAATGAACTTGAGCGGGTTTTAGTCAGTTAAAGACTGACTCTCTCTCTCACTTCACCCACACCTCGAGAAGATATTTGATGATTTTCCACTTTAAAAAAAGAACTATACTTATTATTTATTATATAACATTTATGTATTTAATACTTTATGCACATAAAGTTACAGAGATGGACTTAATGTCTTAGGCATTTTCTACCAGTCAGCCTTTGAGTGATGCAAAAAAAAATAGTAGCAGGTGCAATAAGAGAAAAAAAAAACTGGGCAAGCGCGAGTCGGACTCGCGCACGGAGGGTTTCGTACAAGCTTACCTATGAAAACAATTCAATTCCCGAATAGAGTTACGATTTTTTTTTTGTGACGTAACTATAAATTTATAGTTTTCAGATTTTTTCCTATACTTGTGCGATGAGACCTTGCTTCATACCAAATTTCAGGATTCTAGGTCAACGGGAAGTACCCTAAGAATTTTGATTCCCTTGAGAGGTTCGAAATACACGTTTTTTGTGACATAAACGGCCGTATCTTTATTGTTTGTTAACTCTGAAGTTTTAGCTTCAAGGAACTGCAGACTTGAATATGGTTTTAATTTCAACACAATACCACCACGCGTTCCCGAGATACAGAGTCTTGACAGACAGACAGACAGACGGACGGAAAACAAAGTGATCCTATAAGGGTGCCGTTTTTTCCTTTGAGGTACGGAACCCTAAGAAACGTAAATATAAAAAAGATTTACAAATTCAACATTCCCGCACCCCTAGTATGCATCATGACTTATGTAATATCAATTAGATACGCTAATATTTGTTTGCCACTTAGCCAGTTTATTGTGCACTTCTGTGTATTTGGATAAGTCATTTGGTAAACCAATTAGTCTGGTAGGACATTGAGAATTTCCTCACGAACCTAGGTATTTTAACACTACAAAGTATTTCATACAAAATATGTTCCCTTTTAGACCTTCACCAAACATAGTTCTAGATTAAAACTCCTCTATCCACGAATATCTACTTCGCATTATTGCTCCAGTATGGAAATTAAAACAACTTTCAGGCAACCAGACTTGGGCAAACCCGGGCAATTCGGGCAATCCGGGCAACCTTGCTAATAGCCCCGATGACCCTTCACAATGCTTTGATGAGTGTAGTTTCAGTTTAGTTTTAGTTGTATTACTTGTAAATTGCCCAATAGAGGAAACTGAAAATTGACATAGTGAAGGGACTGTGAATTTAATTTTAAGTCAGGTAATGGCTTTTGTGTTTCTAGGTAGACTTAGTTAGGTGATAAATATACTAAGTCTGATTTTTTTATTTTATTTACATATAGGCTAACGTTTTTTGAATGCAATAGCATGTCCATGTTATTATTTCTATGTGCATTTATGATACAAGTACCAAAAAGCAATCTACCTACTCCGATCACTGATTATATGTGATTCTCGCGAATGTAGTCACTCCCAAAAGGGCTAGTATACATATGTATAAAATATACTTTAAGGCGTATTACTCTCTTGAAGATCTGACCAGAGTATCCGCCTGCGACCGTGTAGAACCTAACCTTTAATAACTTTTTGTTTGTGAAATATTGATTGATTTACATATGCTATGTACATTCTGAAGAACGCTTAGCCCGCATTTTTTTTTTTGTGTAAACATATTTCTAAATATCTTTAGCTATTGATAGTAAGGAAAACAATTGAAAAAATATTATGTTGTTATTTTTTTGCCAATAATATTAGTCATACGAAAAAATCATATGTTGATAATGTTATTTATTTAAACTTCATGTACAGTAGTGGTACATGGGCGGACTTAATGCAACAAGGCATTCACTACCAGTCAACCTTTGGGTTACAAAAGACAACACTGTGGTAGGTTTGTACAATAAACAAATAAGAGAGATATATCAAAAAGAAAAAAAAAAGAAAAAAATAGTTATATAATAATGAAATAAAAAATAATAATGTTATGTATGACTATAATTATTTATTTTTTCCAATTATTTTACCCCAGCGCTGTTACCGAGAAGTGGGCTTCAGAGAGACATTGTTTTATGGCAGTAAATGAAAGCAAGGGCCCAGAAAATTCATTGTGATGAGAACTTTGCAGTTAAAAGACTTATACTCCATAATTATTCTGTACTTTAAAAAGTACACGCAACGAAGGCGAAAGCAAGAGAGATGCATAAATGTAGAAGATGCAAATGACAGCATCTTAGCGCTTGCTGTTCTGTACCATCTGCATACAAAGTGTTCAGTTTCATTTGGACATCATTTTTATTTACTTTAGTTGAACTGCTAAAAGTTTTGTTACTATTTTGGTGTACAATATAGTTTACTAGCTTACGTGAAAGTCGGTTTCTCCATACAAATTTTGGACCGCCGTTTCATCCTCTTAGGGGGTGAATTTTAGAAAATCCTTTCTAAGTGCTCGCTTGCGTCATATAAAGAAACTGTGTGCAAAATTTCACGCTCCTAGTCCTAGGCTGTATGTTTACATGTCTACCTATAAATTATTAACTAATAATTAACATTTCGTGCTAAACCGCCACCAAAATTATATACCTATAATACGAGTACAACACATGTAACGACCCACAACCATACCTACACACTTTCAACAGCACACGTGTAACACGAACACTCTTTTATTTATTTACCCTGTTACTTTGCACTAATTATTTTGTCTCCTATTTTACTCCTATTTAATTTTAAGGTAATCCGTAAAGGAAACTTGTATTTTATTTTATTTACAATAACGCAACTCCGGTCCTCAAGATACAGGCACCGCCTAGTTTGGGGACCATTGTAATAATTCTGGTAAAATATAACTCCTGTTACCGCTAAGCAAATAGGTTATACCTATGTTTAAGAAAATATTTGTAACAATGGTGAAATAAAGTTATTCTTATTTTTCTTATCTTTTTTGTGCTATTAACATAACTCTCTAACATTCTAGGCGGCAAAAACAGTACTATTATATACTTTGTTGTCCGTCTATCAAGAACCTATTTGTCAGGAATGTGTAAAGTTATCAAGCTGAAATCAATACCAACACAATCTAAAGATAAGGTCTTTTATGCTCCGTTTAGGCGCATATTTGACACTCGCAAGAAACTCAAAACTAAATAATTGATAAAACTAACAAGTAAGTACTTCACAAAATTCGGAAATCAGATTCAGAAAAATCTTCGAAAATCGATTCGAGAATCGAACTATTACATAAGTAAGTTCGTAACGAACCCTCTCGTTGCGCGTGTCCGACTCGCACTTGACCGGATTTATTTTCTGGGGTGGTATATCTTTAAATTACTTCTTTCACTCAGGGTGAAGCGATGAGCAAGAGTCCATGTCAGACCTTTACTGATAAAAATCCTTTACTTTCCAATTCCTATCCTGTTTGCATTTAATTTCTTTGTGTTTGTGTCTTTCTCAACCCCAGTGTGTACCAGCCACGGTATGCGCGGGCTTGCGGACGGTGAGCAATGTGTAGCTCGCCGTCCGACCGTCCGGTAACCGTCCGGACCGAGCACAACTCGTCGACGCCGCGTAGTGTTCCACGCGCGCCTCAAGGAAATGTCAGCAACCGTAGGGGCCCAGCAGGATCGAAGCCTACTGAGGCCATGAATGATGTGAAAGAAAACCCCGAGGCCGGGAACGAGGGCAAAAGAGGAACAGGAGTGGGTTTTAAGAAGATGTCGTTGGATGATTTCCCACCACAAAAAAAAAAAAAACTAATAAAACCCCTGTGGATAATTCAAGCGTTCCTTTATTACTTCTTCAATAAATACGACAAGAATGTATAAATAAAATATGAACAAACAAGTTGTCACACACACATCACAGTAAGTATACCCAGAAAAATGGATCATTGAACTTTTGTTAACAACGACAAATGGGTCCCGTATACCTGGTACAAACTATCCTAAATTGAACAAGTATGGACCCGTATAATATGTTGCCAGTTAGAATATATAAATAAAGCACAAAGCATAAGTGATCTGCACGGTGTGTGTGCATTACTTCCACGACATTACCCGATGTAGAGGACCCAGCTTTATTTTATACAGGCGGTGTTCTCATCATATTCTCACTTATTATTCTTTTGTTTTAGTCGCGAAGGAGAAACGGTCGTAGATAAAATATATAATACCATCGGACAACCCGACGAATGGCGAGTATCCACCCTTACGTTGTTGAAACTTCAACGGTCCGGACTAAGCGTTTCGCTACGTCGTTTATATCGCGTACATCGAAGGACTGGAACAATTTGCCTGCTGCGGTCTTCCCGTCCAACTATAATTTAGGTGTCTTCAAAGCTACAGTGAATAGGCTCTTAATAAACTATTGCGCCTGACCATCAATGATTGCATCTCCGCTTACCATCAGGTGGGATCACAGTCAAGCACTGGTTTATATCAATTTAAAAAAAAAAATATATAAATAAAATTAGTTCTTTGGACCAACCCGCAGTGGGCCCGCGTGGTGGATTACGGCCCATTCCCTCTCCTAGAAAGGAGGCCTGAGTCCCAATAGTGGGAACATTATAAGGCCGACTATGCTATAGTTCTTTGGACTATACAGTGAGACGGAGGGCACAAAGAACTACCACCAAGAATTTTAGTATTTTTAAAACTATAAGGGCTTGAATTATTTTGGTTGACCTAGTAACTAATAGGCTACTGGCTCATGAATAATAGCTAATGAAGGGTGATCTGCCATCAGCAGGATTTATATCTCCCTGATCGCTCATCAGCGACATATAAATCCTGCTCGTGCCCACCTACAGTGCTCAGACCTGGGCCCCTATCATGAAACCTTAAAATCATCATGAATCTGGTGCGAGAAAAGGACAGTGCTATACGGCTTGTATAGCTCCGTTCCTTTCTCACACCGGAATTATTATGATTTTAACATGTCATGGTAAGGGGCCTGGTCAATCACCAAGTCGACTGGTATAAAGTGGAGCGCAAATTGAATTCCTGGAAAGATCTATTGATATCAGTTATTTCACATTAGCATAATATATTGTCCCGTTACTGAGTGGGAATCTCTTTATGCTAATAAAAACAAAAAAAAACTTATATTAGCGATTTTCTTTTCATACATAGAACAAACGACCATCCAGTTGCCAACGGGACCCTAATACGCTTAGTATGACTCTGATGTCCGTCCGTCCGTTTGTCTGTCTGTCTGTTAGCGGGCTTTATCTCATAAACCATAAGAGGAAGAGAGTTAAAATTTACAAAGATTATGTGTTTCTATTGCTGCTACAATAAAAAATAATAAAATTAAGAATAAAGTTAAAAATTAAAGGGGGAGCATCCATTTAAGGAATGTTATTTTGTCGGCGTTTTTTGCTTAATTAACATTGTAATACAGAACCCTTCGTGTGCGAGACCGTCTCTTACTTGGCCAGTTTTATTTTTCCAATGGTAGGTAGTTGTTACTAAGATTTTTGAGATTGTTTAAGTTTTGTTACTATTTTAGGTGTACAATAAAGTTTATTCTATTCTATTCTATTTTCTGCCCACTATATACGTTAGTATTTAGGTACCTACTTCACAAAAATGTATCATCCTGTACACAAAGTCTTTGTAAACGCTACAATGGCGGACGAAGGTAAAGACATTTATTTACTTTTACGAGTATATTCGTTTGTTTGTTATTTTGTTAGCGTTTGTCTCTCAAGCACTGTCTGTGACGGTTCGGTCAACAACTAGGGAGGCAACAATAATAATGTTATTGAAGAATGTCGTTTCATATGATATTATTTATTTATTTATTACCTAAAACTTCTTGCAACACAAAAGTAAAAAGGCGGACATTCTCTTTCATATCTTAGAAAGTATTATGTATGTTCGTAAAAACCTAGAACTCTTCAAAATTAGAAGCGATTTTCGTAACATAAATACGCGTAGTAAACACAAAATTGTGTTACCCAAATGGAGATTAGCTAAGATCAGCAAGTCATTTTTAGTAAACAGCATATGCTTTTATAATAAGCTGCCAAAGATGGTGACTGAACTTAGCGAGGGAAAGTCCAAAACCCATATTAATAAGCGTGTCCTAACTAAAAAAGCGTATTATAAGGTTAAAGACTATGTCGAAGACACGCTTGTATGGCAATGACTGCTTCTGCACATGTGGCCCCCTGGTAGCTCATAATATTGTGTAAATGTATCTATTAACTACTCCACATTTGTTGTAACATATACTTTTTTCTTTCAAACGCATTGCTTTTACATTTTTTTTTTATTATTATTATTTATTTTGCTAACGTGTCATTTATTAGTAATTGTAATTATTTATTTTACTTGCTTTTATTTATATAGCCTCTTTTTTTTATAGTGTGAATGTGACACTGTAGACTCCGCGAATTCTTAGGTTACTTTTTATTACGATTATTTTTATTGTACTTTTTTGTACAATATTGACCAGTCTACACTGTCCTTACATAATATCTACTTATGCTGTATTAAGGAAATATTGTAACATTATTTTTTTTTAAAAGAGTAACCATGGAATTTTTTTGCCGGTTCTTCTCCATAGGAAACAACCAATTTGGAACTGTGCACTACCTTCTGACGTTTTATAAGTTGCCATGTAGGCCTATGTGAAATAAAAAACTTTTGACTTTAACTCTCTACCAGTCGATCAATGGTGGTGAAGAGAAAACATGGCAGGTGCATAAAAAATATAACATTATTAAGAAAATAAGGGTAAAAAAGTGACTGATATTTTAAGAAACGAATAAGTAATGTCAGATAATAACTACCGCATTTCAGAATTTCAGAGCAATGACTTCTTCTCATATATAAACGATTATCCACCGCAGGCGTTGCGGACGATGAGCAATGGGTAGCTCGCCGTCCAGCCGTCCAGCCATCATCCGAAGCGAGCCCGAGTTCTCGACGGCGAGTAGTGTCCCACGCGCGCCTTAAAGAGATGTCAGCAAAACCATAGGGGCCAGCAGGAAGGAAGCCTACTGTCGCCATGGATTGACTTCCAAAAAGAAAATCTGAGGTCCAAGGCAAGGAACATATACATGTATGTAGGTGTGATTTTAGTCAGTAAAAGTCTGGTAGGCTTCTCCTGCATTCAATTATTTCTATAATTTTAAACGTCATTTTTTTTCCAAAATTTGTAAGTTACACACCTTAAAAATGGGCTGCCACTTCCCGGTTACATTGTCACCCCTAGGGTAATGTTCCTTCTTTGACTTCGTTCTAGAACCCCGGGCTTCGATTTCACACAACCCACGAATTGCGACCCTGAAACGCAAAGGGCAATAAACAAAGCAAGAACATAGGTTTGTGTCAGTAATAATACATTGTTACCCTAGGGGTGACAATGTAACTTATTTAGTCCCAAGAAGGAGTTTGGCGTCTAGAGCATCTTTGACGGCTAGAGCTCGGGACAGAGGCAACAGCATTCTAAAAACAAGTTTTCAATGAAAATCATTTTTTCATCGCAAGCTTTTATACAGGACCAATACCCATATATAATTAATACTCATCAAGACCATTCCAAAAAGCTCAAACACGATAGGGTTATCTGAGTTCCTATGGCCATTTTCTGGTTCCATCATCAGATCAGCTCCATATAATTATAATTTTGAAATGTCATCTGATTTACACATGCATGTAAAATTTTACCCCAATCGGTTACAGGGAAGTGGATCAAATTTAATTTGCAAGAATAAAGAGGTAAAGTTTGTTTTTTTGTTTGTAGGAGTTAATCTCTGAAACTATTGATCCTATTGCTAAAATTTTTTCACCGATAGAAACCTGCTATATTCTTGAGTGGCATAGGCTTTAATTTTTATCTACGCGGACGAAGCTTCAGTCAAAAGCTAGTAGTTTTAATTTTTAATTATTCCAGTCCTTCGAACTGGTTGTGAAAGCTCTTCGTCGTGAATAATTTAACGGTCCAATGACTACTTGTTTAGTTAAGTACTGAAGATTAGGCCTTGACTGATGAAGAATATATACATTCTACTAAGCCTTTTATGCTGAAAACTGTAAAGAAAAATCAAAGTATACTATTAATTAATTAATTTTTTGTCTTCCCTAAAAGCTTTAAGGAAAATTCTGTGTACCATTCTAGTTATGATCAATCATATAATAATCCCACTGCTGGTACTTCTTCTTAGCAGGAGAAATAGACCGACGAATAGAAGGTAATCCACCACTCGGGCACGGTGTGGATTGGTAAATACTGCAATAATCACCAAATCGCGTGAGGGAACGGACATCCTCTTGCCCCAGCAGCCGCGACAGGAGATACCTCCGGATGTCACAGTGCGACTACCGGCCCCCATAGGAACGGGTTTGCAGACGATGACCAATTTTCAGGTAGCCGTCCGGCCGTCCGGTACGGACCGAGCACCAGTCTTCGACGGTCCATAGAGTTCCACACGCGTGCCTCAGAGATGTCAGAAAAACCGTAGGCGCCCAGCAGGGGTGGTGCTGAATAGGGCAACTTACCAAGGGTTTTGGTTAGTAAAAGTCTAAGATGCCTTCTCGCTCCACCCTAGAGCGCGAGAAGTCATTAGATGATTCCTAACCCCCAAAAAAGGATTCAGGAAATAATTACCTTGCGAGAGCCACTTTTTTCACAGATTTTTTAGACTATCTACTTCCAGTTCACTAAAGAGTTTGGAAATTGGTGTGCAATTAAGATATTGTATGTACTCGTATATAGATCACTACCTTGTAGAACAACAGAATAACGCTGTGATTTAAACAACTTCGAAAGAACTTAGAAGTTAGTTAGTTCTGACTTAATTTTAAAGCGAAAATATTATAGCAAACTTGGCATTCTTTCTCATTTATTTTTTTGCCTTTATTGAGGCACGATTACTTCATAATCAAAACTTATTCCCAACTATTATTATTTATTAAAACTTCAAAGGCGGACTTAATGCCTTGGGCATTCTCTACCAGTCAACCAAGTTACTATGTTAGAGGCAGATTGAAATCTAACCAGTCCTAACTTAATATCATTCAGCTATAACGTTATCTAACTTAACCTTGATTTCCAAAAAGGAAGAAGAAACTTATCCCAAAAACATGACCAAGTTAATCAGACCCACAGACATTTTAATATTACCTCTTACCATTTTATTATAGGTTGGTAGCACTGGGTTAAATCTGAATCCATGTACAGCCACAGGAAAAACGGGTTCGTCACCTGTCATGTCTATTTTGTTTGCTTCGTTCACGATAAAATATATCTTAGTGCAAACTGACCCACATCATAAGTTTTTGAAGGATTTCTTCGAGTGAAGTTCAGTGGCTGGCATAATTATTCGCAAATTGATTCCTAGTGGATATTGTGATGTAAAATTGGTGTAGTTTTGCATCTCAAGTGTCTACGTAACTGGACAATATATGGTATCATTGGAACAGATGCGTTCACGGTGAAATAGAGCTGAGAGTTTTATTGTAGTGTGACTACCTCAGCGAAGTTTACCGAGATGGTTGACTTTGGCTGCCTAATACTACAAAACACTAGTATGTGTACATCCATATTCTAATGGTAAACAAATTAACTATTTATACGAAGACAAGACTTAAAGGATTTAGTATCGAAGCCAAAACCATCACCAAAAAAAACCCACATGTTTATGTTATCACATAACAAAACATAATCAGACTTTTAATGTTCCTGCTGCTGGGACTCAGCCCTCCTCTCTAGGATGGGACGCAATCCACATAATGTCACATAATGACACTCAAATGCGAATTTAATATGACACTAAGATTTGAGTTACAAAAGGGAACGTGTCTATGTTACTCTTTCACGCACAAATTGATATAGATAAAAATCACACTGGTAGACCATGACAGCGCGTATTGTTCCATGCGCGCCTCAGGGAGATGTGGGCAAATCGCAGGGGCCCAGCAGGGTCGAAGCCTACCGGGGCCACAGGTAGTGTGGAAGTGAAACCATGGGACGAAGGAAGGCAAGGAAGGAACAGGAGTGGGTTTTTAGTCAGTAAAAGTCTGATATTATTCGCGCCCGGCCCAAAAGCGGGATTTGTCATTAGATGATTTTCCCAACTAGAAAAAAAACTGGTAGACCATATCTTGTAACAGCATATAGGATACTATTTTTTATCCCGGAAGTATGTTTCCTTAGGACATTTTCTACATTCACAGCGAGGTGTGGGGCTAATATTTCATAAAATGGCCAGTCTATTATAATTTATTGAATATTTGTATTTATGTAATCTAAATGAAATGACTTTATACTGATTATGAACTACTTGAAATAAATAAATTTAATATAATTTATAAATTTAATTTAAAAGTTTTCGTTAAGTACCTAGATGATATTGGTAAAATGTATATGCTGTTTCTTCGTTTATTTTCGAATTCTCACCATGCTGTCTGTTCAATGCAATGCAGTAGTTTTATAATTTAAAAACTGACGAAAGTTTATACTTCTCGACTGTACATCGCAATTCGTGTTCCAAATTCTGAGGTAAAAAGGTGTAATCTCTAGGGACAGCGTGTTATAATATTTAATATTGATTTTAACTGGAAATGTACTGTAAATGTTGCTGCTATTTATTGCGTGTAACAAATGTTTCAATGAAGCTCCTAAATTAAATGCCAAAATGTATTGTGTTTATTCGAGTGACAAATTAGTCCTCAAACATGAATGTTAGTGAATGTTTTAATCTATACTACATTATTTTAGTACAAGCGAAACCTGAATATAGTTTGTACTTAGTATCGGGATTCCGATCCCGATTTTCGATCTGGCGTGACGAACCAGCGTGAGGCAACGGTCCTCACGCTCCTAACGCCGCCGGGATTCCCATCCCGATTTCCGACCACAGAAGGCGCGGGCTTGCGGACGGTGAGCAATGGGTAGCTCGCCGTCCGATCGTCCGGTAACCATCCGGACCGAGCCCAAGGGGCCCGCAGGGTCGAAGCCAACTGGGGCCAAGGGTCTCCTTTTGAAAGGAAGACCTCCGAAATGAACAGGACTATCACTGATAGATATCTGTCGTTACATGGAGTAAAAAATATTGGGAAATTATCAAATAAGTCCTTTTGCTGTGAGTGTACCAGGATGATTCTTACACTACAGCATGTCTATCGAATACATACAGCATGATGTCATGTAATAAAATGGTGTTAACAATAAACAGACATGCGGTGTGCCATGATCTGTGATCTCCAAAGTTCTTAATCCAATCTGCAACAATTTTAAATGGGGCATGGGGTACTGTCCAAAGCAAAAAAATAATACTCATCGAAATCGTTTAACAATTGGCAAAAATACCAACGCAAAAAAAAAGAGATAACACCTGAAAACTCTGTGATTCGGTAATTCCGTGATTTTTTCAAACACGGTTTTTGAAAAAAAATGTCGTCATTCAGAATCTTGATTAAATTAGCAAGGCTTCTATTGTGTTACTTTTTTTAATTTTTGAGTTAATTATAGTGTCAAATTTCATGCAAAATAGCAGATTTTCGGAGGTCTACACAAATTTATAAATTGATTTCAATAGAAGCCTGGACAATATCCATAAGATACTGTGTTTCCAAAATATCTAATGATAAATGTGTAATAACGTCATAATCACGTAAGAGCGGTTGTGTGAAAAACAGTGAAAATGTATGTCGAGTTGCATACCCTTAAAAGGACTACATGACTTAAAGCACAGTCACTATCGGACTACATACAAAAAAAAAGAGACGCAATTAGCTATTTACTAAAGATCTGAAGATTTCTCAGAATCTGACAAACAATCAGAATGAATGCATTGTATAATCGTCCAATTTTTATTCGAAAAACGTAATTTTAAAGGTATCTTCCTGATTTTTTTCAATCATATTAAATTAGATGTATTATATTTTGAACACGCTATCTACCTAGCATTTATCCTGAAGAATAACATATTTTTATTTATTTATTTATTTATTAAATGCTTTATGCACGTACAGCGGCGGACTTAATTAATGCCTTAGGCATTTTCTACCAGTCAACCTTAGGGTGATGCAGAGATAAATAGTGGTAGGTGCAATAAAAGAGAGGGAAAAGGCGAATAGATACAAGAATAGATACATATACTAATAAACCATAAATATCATACAATTATACAATACATACACAAATTAATAAACTATCTACATATATATCTACACCAATCAAGTCAAACAATTGGTTCAAATCGACAATTTGAAATCATTAACGCTGTGATGACACTACTGCCAACATATATTTTTCTGTTCTGTTTTCTGTAGTGTATTTTATACTTTTGCGCATTGTAAAGGTCATGACCGCGTCACCATTAATGTTAGACAGGATAAACTAAATGAGTTCAAGAGCAAGTGTGACACCACAATTTGTCCCTAAGTACTGTTGTCTAAACCCGAATGTGACCGCAAGTTGAGATCTGTTCTCTACTAACATTGTAACAAGTTATTGTTGTTTCTTGGCTCAAAACTTGGACCACTTCAAGCTCAAATACTTTGTTGTTCACCGCTTACAGTGTTTGTATGATACCTATTGAGCTCGCGCTGTTTAATATTATTTCCCTTATTTGTCTTATTTACATTTTTAAATATTTAAAAAGAAACGTATTTGAAAGTACAGTTGAATCTGTTTATTCCGCCTGAAGTTTACACAATAAAGTTTGGTTTTCATATAATATTCTATGTAAAAAAAAGTCGGATATAATGACTTCGCTTACAGTGACTTGTCGCTCATTATGACCCATTTTTAATCAATTTTGTCAGGTTATAATTTTTATATATGATTATTTACACCTTCAGCAATGTTCATTGATTCCCAACGAAGTTCGGTACGTGACTCGTCTTTGTTTTGTATCATCATCATCTTCCTGCCCTTATCCCGTATTATTTGGGGTTGGCGCAACACGTTTTTTTCTTCCACTCTGCCCTGTTACTCGTAATGCTATCACTAACTTCCTTTTCTTTCATATCACTCTTCACACAATCCATCCATCTTTTCTTTGGTCTCCCTCTTCCTCTCCATCCGTCCACATGTAAACTCATAACTCTTTTAGTAACATGCGTTTCATCCCTCCTCTTCACATGACCATACCAAGACAAACGATTCCCTTTCAACTTTTCAGTCACTGGCGCTACTTTCAAACTTCCCCTAATATATTCATTTCTCACTTTATCCATTCTCGTCACACCACACATCCATCTTTACATTCTCATCTCCGCTACATGCAATCTTTTTTCATCCGTCTTTTTCACAGCCCAACATTCTGATCCATACAGTATGACAGGCCTTATCACGGACTTGTAGATTTTACCCTTTTAACTTGAGGGGCATCCGTGGGTCACAAGTTGTACCCGTGACCTGTCTCCATTTCATCCATCCTGCGTTGATCCGATGTGTTACGTACTTTGTTTTGTATCTCAGCGAGTAATTGACACTTGAAGATTACGCATTGTTTTTAGTGATATCCTGTGAAAAAAAGTCATCTCAACGCCGTGAAGCATTTACGGTTGAGTAGAAAGGTGCAATGATATGTAAATTAGAAAATAGAGAATCAAACTCATCTCTCGCAAAGGAATTTAGCGCGGGTCATTCGATAACCTAAACAATTTTCAAAAACAAGAACCAGTTTAAGCAATCGTTCAATTCAAATGTTTTGAAACCGAAGAAGCTTCGAAAATTGCGAGAAGAAAATGTTGGTCAAGATTGTTTTTTTCACAAAACGCTTTGTTTGACGTCCGCTTATTATGACGTGTTCGTCAATTCCCTTCGATGTCATTATAAATGGATTCCACTGTATTAAGAATAGTAGCCCACTGTCATCGGGAACGGAATCGGGTACCGGTGGCCAGGGCTCCAGAGGGAGGAATCTTCTGACACCACGTGCCATGTTTAGGACTACGACCACTGCTTTCTGGATCAAGCCATTAACCCAGCTACCCAACGAGAGTCTCTTCAGATGGCCGAGGCTCTCAACGGATACTCGTGAAAGATCAAAAATAGTTTATCTTTTTCTTTTCGATATCCCATCCCTTTCTCTTTCCTATCATATTTTAAAAAGGTATAAGATACTTTTTTGTACAAAAAATTATTGATACGGCGTATAGTCTCTATGGCCTGATTTTTTAATACTCAGATAACTGTGATATATAAAATGCTTTGTCCTGAATGACTGACGGATCAACGCACAACCTAATCCGCTGATCGTAAAGACCTGAAACTTGGAGGGTAAATTCTTTGTATGACGTAGGCATCCGATAAGAATGTATTTTTCGAAATTCTACCCCCTAAAAGGGGTGAAAAGAGGGGTTAAGTTTGTATGAAACAACGTGACTCCTTGGTCCAATCTACTTCAAATTTTGCATGAACATTCTTTTACAGAATTGATGGAAAACAAGCATCAAAAACACTATTGATAAATTAGCCCTAATATAATATTACACCAAAATCTGACTAACACTTCAAAATAGACGTACATATTACTCACTTAAATCACTGGTCTAATCCAATAACTGTCGCACCATCCTTTTCAAATTTGCAGCGTTAGAACAGGACAGGAGAAAAGTATTCGACGCTACAGAATGCAGAGGTATAAAAGGGCTCCTGGATCCTGAAACAATTCGAGATAAAAGGTTGTTGGAACTTAAAACCCCATTGTTTTTACGGGATGGTTTGGGAAAACAAAGATATGGCGTAAAACTTTGTAGTGGACCGAATTGGTTTTACGGATTGAAAACCGATACGTTTTAGCTTGATTGTGGAAACAATTTGTAGTTTCAACCAACCAGGTTGAAACTAAAACTTTTCAAATATAGTTTGAACTAACAATAGGTTTTTTTTTTTATTGGGTGGGAAAACCATCTTATGACATCCCCGCTCTTGGGCGGAACGTGAAATAGTGTCAGACTATTACTGACTAAAAACCCACTCCTGTTCCTTCGTTACCTTCGTCCCAGGGCCCCGGGTTTCGCTTTCACACTACCCGTGGCCCCAGTAGGCGTCGACCCTGCTGGGCCCCTACGATTTGCTGACATCTCCTTGAGGCGCGCGTGGAACAGTACGCGCCGTCGACAACTTGGGCTCGGTCCGGACGGTTACCGGATGGTCGGACGGCGAGCCACCCATTGCTCGCTGTCCGCAAGCCCGCGAACTAACAATAGGTCGATTTTTCAATAGTCAGATAACATTTGTCAGAGAATAAAATGGTCTTGTCTCATGCTTCCAGCTATCTGTTAGTTATATTTTAATATTAGTTACTGTTACTGTACTAAGTCTGATTTTATATTTTATTTACATATACGTTAAGTTTTTTTTATTTTATTTTTATAGTTAGTAGTATATACTGTAATAGAGTTTAGGGTTGTTTTAGATTTTTAGGTAAATGTTAGTGTAAGATGATGACTTTTTTTTCAATTGTGTTTTTTTTTGGTTTGGGAACCACTATTGTATTAGGTACAGCCTGTAAAGATAGCGTGTTTATTTAATAAATAAATAAAAAACATAAAAAATCTTTTGCTAGCAGTTAGTGGCATTACTGCTTCGCAGACCAACTGTCTATCCGTATACCAAGTTTCATCGATATTTGTTCAAACGTTCGAGCGTGAAGAAGTAACACACATACACACACTCACAAACTTTTGCCAATATAATATTAGTATCATTAAATTATTGTGTGTTATGTAGTTACCGATGTTATAATCAAAATTAAACGATTTCAAGTCAAACTAAATACGAGTAAACCTCATCTCTCTAACTCTCCAGCGTGCGTTCCACACAGTAATGAAGTCAGACATATACTCGGACAAACAACATTACCCCTTAGTATATAGAGATTTACGAGACACCGACACGGGAACGATATTTAGCAAACATGTCGGGCTGGGATTTAGCTTTGTTTTCAACGATTTTTGTTTTAAAACATCCATTTTGAATGTAATGCTGACAGTGACATGTTTTCACTGTGACTTGTGTAAGGGTGTACCTTTTTAGTCTTTTTTTGAGGTGGGAAACCATCAACTGACTACTCTCGATCTAGGGTGGAGCAAGAGGGCGTGTCAGACTCTAATTGACTAAAACCCAGTTGCCCTCTGCTTTTTTCACTCTTCAAAATGTTCCCGCAAGCCTAGCAGGCATGGGTCCTACTAGGCCTCTTCAGTTTTGCTGATATCTCTTTGAGGCCCGGATGGAATACTACGCGTCGTCTACTGGGCTTGGTACTTACCGGACGGCCGGACAGCGAGATCTGTTGCTCGTCGTCCGCAAACCCCCTACGGTGGCCGGGAATTACGCTGCGACTCTCGACACCCGGACGTCTTTTTTGGTGGCAGCTTACCACGAAATCAAAAGAGAAAGGATGGTACTTTATCCTAGACGTTAACTAAGAGATGCCTGTCGCAGAGATCGTTACTGGACGGTAGAAAGGGACACATATTAAGAAATCGGTTTTTGGTCGATATACATAGGTTCTCGTATCTCCTTCATCCTCTATCTTCTCTTTACGGTGTTCCTAATAGAAAAATGTATCAATATTAAATGCGCTACGGCTATACTAATGTTGGAGAACCAAAGTTGCCAAAATAACCCGAAGAATCACCACACTTAAGTGGCAGTAGGCAGAGCAGATTACTCACAGAACAGATGGTTGATAAGGCCGAAAGGTGGCACTTGTTCAAAACACACCGTGTATCTTTAAGTAATGCCACGATTTTTGATCAGTATATAGCGACCAGACTGAATTACTAAATCATATAACTCTTTCAACGCGTTCTGAATTCAAAACGGCAATAACCCGTCATCCGAAGGTGTCGATCTCGCAACACGCAGCACCCCCTAATCACACTAAACCCTACGCTGCCGTAGTTTATACGCAGTAAAGATTTTTACAACCCACCATCATCGTCGGTCTCTCAGACCCCGACCTATAGCCAATTGCCAATAAACCTTCGAGCTTCAAGATTTCAATGAAGACCGACACATATTGGCTCTTACTGCAATCTAAACGGGATCTCGCGATCTCGAACACCAGAATCATCGCTTTGATGAACGACCTAACCCATTCGAAGCGACAATTTCGCCAGGGCGAATTTCTTCGCAATAACTGTTGGGTACGATTGGCCATCGGGATGATGTATATTGCTATCTGTAATATCTCGTAATAATCCGAATCCCTAAGAATTAAACGTAATACTTAGACTGTTATTTCGTACATGGTTTCTTGTTGGGCACGCCACAATTGTAGCGGTAAGTCCCCTCTTTGTGGCGTGGTTGGAAAGATCTCACGGCGTCCTCACCTTCCTCATGACGCAGGTTCTCAACGGACACGATAAGTTCGGGAAGTTCCTGCACCGGATTCGTGTGGAAACGACACCCGGGTGTCGCCACTGTTTGGACCGCCCGGAGGACACGGTGGAGCACACGGTGGAGGTGTGCCCCGCCTGGGCAGAGCAACGCCATGTCCTCGTGGGGGCAATCGGCAGCGAAGGCGGCCGATTGCGGGAGGCAACGGTCCTCACGCCTTGACCGCCACCGGGATTCCGATCCCGATTTCCGGCCACCGTAAGCGCGGGCTTGCAGACGGTGAGCAATGGGTGGCTCGCCGTCCGACCGTCCGATAACCGTCCGGACCGTGCCCAAGTCGTCGACGGCGCGTACTGTTCCACGCGCATCACAAGGAGATGTCAGCAAATCGTAGGGGCCCAGCAGGGTCGAAGCCTACTGGGGCCACGGGTAGTGTGAAATTGAAACCCGGGGCCCTGGGACGAAGGCAACGAAAGTAAAAGTCTGACACTATCTCCCGCTCCGCCCAAGAGCGGGATTTGTCATAAGATGATTGATGACCCAATAAAAAAAAAACATGGTTTCTTGTAAACAGTGAATAGGAAACACGTTGGGTGACATGACGTGACAAATGGCAGTAGTGAAATTATTTATTTATCAGCAATAATTTGAGGGGGAGTTTCGACATTTTGAAATGTTTCTTTAATAATACAGTAGCCCCTCGACCAATATGCTATTTTGTTTATTACATTTCTTTTTTTGATTTATCTCTTTTTGTGGGGTGATTTGAACGGGATATGACTTTTTTTTCTAATAAATTGCGTTCCCTCAATTGAATTCCCTGGTTGCATGGACGAAATTAAAATAAATAAATCTTTTTGATATGTTACTCGAAACTGCACGTTGAGTTGTAAAACAATTTTATTTCTGACGTAATGTGTGACAGTTTTTTTTATATAATATAATAATTTGCAGGTTCTCATTTAACCACTATCTTACCAGAAGGTAAGCGATGATGTGGTAGACCATTTGCCTAGAAGTAAACTATTCATACTGGGCCATCCCCGCACTGGGCCCGCGTGGTCGATTACGGCCCGTTCCCTCTCGTAGAGAGGAGGCCTGAATACCACTATTGGGAAAATTATAAGGCTGACTATAACCACCTAACTACCTACTAACCTATTCAATCTTACCTTAAGGCCATGTATAACCTGGCGCGGTAGGTTTTGCCTGTTTTAGAACTCATTTTTGATAGGCAAATTATAAAATTTAGAACCCGAAATAAATTTATATTTTAGGATACATTCTTTCTTTCAACCATGGGACCGTTCAATACACGATGCAATACAATTTTCTCGATAAAAAAAAATACTGAAGTTACTTCGATTTGCAGTTTTTTTACTAGCCAAATTTCATTTTAAACAAGTACTATTGATACTCTATTTTTTATAAATAATATCAATTTATAGGTAATTAATTTTGGAATCGACTAGAACCACTCGTTTTTTTTTTATTACATTTATATTTTTTTTATCGATTATTTCAAGAGATTTTCGGGCTCGCGCGACGCTTGCCAGATTGCCAGTGTCCCGCGGGACGTTACCGAGGACAGACCTGTGCCAAATTTTTGCGCGCGCGCTTCTCTGCTGCTTCGTAAATAATATTAATTCGAAATAAAATAAATTATAAATAATATTGTACTTAAAAATACCATTGTTTAGATTTTGTTTATTTCTCATTGTGTAAATAATTTGTATACAAGTTCTATTAAGACAATTTATATTTGTGAGTTTGTTTATACGGCAAATAAAAGAAAAAAAAAAGAACTAAATCACGGATGCAGGCAAAAAAAAATCGCAGTAGAAATATGGTAAGTTATAATTTTTAATAATTTATTCCTATTGACCACAGTTCCAGTTTTACGATATTTATTATTTCCCTACAGTAGGTTAGTGAAATGCCTTTGATTCCGGGTGACACCGCCCGCAAAATAGATCGGTACAGAAGTCAATCTCATGTAGTATGTGCTTCACTTTTCACACCTACGTCTACGCTCGGCGGCACTAGAGTCGACAGCGATGCTGCTCTGGCCGAGCGCGCCCGGGCGCGGCGATAAGTACCTAATATAAAATTGTAAAAATATTACATGGCCACAAAGTCAAATTAGCTTTCTTCTTCTGTCTTTTTTGTGCCGCCCTTGTACTTACACTTAGGTACATCAATTTCTTAATCTTTTGTAATGCTATTTCTTATTTTATTGTTTCAGTTCAAAAGTGAATCGAAATAAAATGGCTTATTTATTGGAAAAAACAGTAGTAAAGAACAGTAAGTATTTTCTTTCTTTTTTGATAATCGCAATCTTCACCGGGCCCTGGGACGAAGGCAACGAAGGAACAGGAGTGGATTTTTTAGTCAGTAAAAGTCTGACACTATCTCCCGCTCCGCCCAAGAGCGGGATTTGTCATTAAATAATTTTCGCACCTAAAAAAAAACACAGTTATGTAGTTAGCTAGGAAACACTGTCTTCATCTAGTTTAAATTGACAAAAAAAAATTGACGTGTAAAAGTGTTTTTTAAAAACCTATTTGCAAAATATCATTTATCACCACAAAAAAATTTACTTTGTGGAAAGTACCTACAAGTAGGTAAGATGCAGGTAAGTATGGGTATGTAATTTATTAGCTCTTTGTAGGAGGCCTCACGTACAGCAGTGGAAGGCAATAGGTTGACATGAGGAATTTATTATGTGACAATACTCATATTGTCATATGATCATTAATTTCATTAAAATTAGGTACCAATTTATAGCCACCAGAAGTAGTTTTCTTTGCCAGAAACATTTATGCAACAAACATATTTACAACAAATCGTAATATTTATGATGTCTAAAGACATGCCATAGTGCAAAAATGTTTCAGTATGACCATTGCCCTACAAATATTGTTTTCGGTAACGGTTATAAAGGGTTTTTGAAATACAATAACACCCTTGCAGGACTTTATTACAAAAACCAATAAACACAACAACAAATTTAGTTCTGCGACTTTTGGAAATGCAACAAAAAAAAAAAAACAACCGATTCATACATTTCTGTTCGCATAACTCGACAAAACGTATGGATTAGATATTTTCTTTTGTTTTAATTTTTAAATATTAATGATGTCTGCAATATAATTCTGTGAAGGAGTTAGTATTTTACAAATAACACTGTTTACGAGAGAGTCAATCTTCTAAGCACAACAACAAATAAACAAACAATAACAAACTTTTAAATATAGTTTGACAATACTATGGCATAACTTGCGTACGGTGGATGCGAGACGCACAGGATCGGTCGTTGTAGCAACGCTTGGGGGAGGTCTATGTCCAACAGTGGACGTTTTTCGGCTGATATGACGATGATGATGATGATGGCATAACTTTATTTCTTGACATTTACGGCTTCTAAATAGATTTCAATGCGGTAAATTTTATTAAACAAGCTGGTGTTATCAAGACATTTTAGGATGTTTTGACAAATCTACATAAATCAACATCCATATTACAGGTCAATCGAGCAGACGGGTGGGCGCAACGTGTCTCCTTTTATGACCTTAGAGCCTGCTAATTTTAATAACCCTAGAGTCAACGAGTAAGTATCTACACTGTACTTATTAATAAACAATTAAACAGTAGTAACCGATTCAATAATAATCAGACGAAAGCTTCCTGCGGCACACCATCGGCACTATAGATCGATAGGTTAAAGCCTCTATATCCAATGACTGTCGCAGTTACTTGTGACCATGAATACCTAACATTATTTTATTGTTACAGAACTGCTATGAATGCTGAAAATGCCCAACTTACTGAACCATTAGATGAACGTATTCATGAATCATATAATAATGATATTAATGAGTAAGTAGCTACTTTTTGTTTAACATAATTATGTATGAGATATTGAATAAGTTACATAAAAAAACTTTATCTTGTTTTAGATCAAAAAAGGAAATTGAAAACTTTACACTTACCATGGAAAATGAAACAGATAATGACTATCAACCCATCAGTGGACGCCGAATTGTTGACATAAATTATCTCATGTCACAGCTTCAAGAAAAAACAAATCATATCGATTTGGTTGATTGCAGGATATTTTAAGTTGATAGGAGAAAATCGAATAGGATTGATATTAAAATTTAAGTTTGAATGTAATATATGTCGAAAAGTGATTGTAATCAAATCGGAGAAAAGTGACTGTGTAGAAGATATCAATATAAATGTTGCTCCAACCACTGGCATTGTAGCTGCTGGTATCGGATTTTCACAATTTGAAGAGATACTTTCTGCTATAGATGTGCCATTCATTGTTTTGTGCATGTTCACAAAAAATTTATAGACGTTTACAAGATTTTGTTTATGAAAATTGGGAGAAAACCGCAGCAGAATGTATGGAAAATGCTGCTAAACGTGAGTGAGAAGCGACCCTAGCAGAAGGTAGAATGAAATATGGAATTGCTCTCATAGACGTATATGTTGATGGTGATGATTGTGATATTTTATTGATTTTACTATCACTGTTCACATGCTTGTTTTTCTGTCTTTCATTGGATATTTTGTTTCTTTGACGCATAGCACGTAGTTTCTTGCAAAAGTTTCGTAGAATATGATTTCTGCATTCAATTTTCTCAATTGTTAAGCATTTTCCATTCTTTCTGCTGCGGTTTTCTCCCAATTTTCATAAACAAAATCTTGTAAATGTCTATAAAAAAATTGTGAAAATTCTAGCACATCCATAGCAGGAAATACCTCCTCAAATTGTGATAACATTTTCTACACTGTCACTTAACTCTGATTCGATTACAATCACTTTTTGACATATTATGTCAGGTACGCACATGTCACACCTCCATACTTGTAACAGCTCGTCCCACATATACACACACATACGCACATAACTGTTTGATTGTTGATTAATAAATTAAATAAAAAGAAATAGTTATTTAATTAATAACCTACGCTTCCCCTTATATTTCAATCAAAATAACCATTACTGAGAGCAGTGGTGGCCGAGTGGTAACGGCTCTGACTTATGAGTTGTAGGTCGCGGGTTCAAACCCAGCCAGGGGCATTACTTTGTGTAATTTATTTCATCAGCACTGCTCTCAAAACGGTGAAGGAAAACATCGTGAGGAAACCAGCATGTCCTAGAACCAAAAATTCGAAGAGATGTGACATCCACCAATCCGCACTGGGCCCGCGTTGCGGATTACGGCCCATTACCTCCTAAAAAGAGGAGGCCTGAGGCATTGGCAACATTGAAAGGCTGATTATGCTTATGCTATGCTTATATGCTAACCATTATAGTCACACATAAGCATTCGGCGTTTCTCGCATGGGTTGACGCTCGTGATCGCAAAGCTCCGGATCTGAGCTCAAAGAAGAGAGCTCTCAACCATGCTGCCAAGTCCTATAAAAAGGCACTGAAGAAGGCTAGGTTCGACCGCATTACCCATATTGGCGCAAAGCTCTCAGCACAGCCGTCCGGTAGCAGAGCATTCTGGTCCCTTGCCAAATCGGTCGAAGCGAACTTCTGTAGACCCACATTGCCTCCGCTGGTTAAACCTGATGGAACACTGGCTCACACGGCGAGAGAGAAAGCAGGTCTCTTTGCAGCTCTCTTCGCCCACAATTCTCGTCTTGACACTAGCAGTGCTACTCCACCAACTCTACCTCATTGCAACACCTCAATGCCCGAGATTTGCATAAGGAACAGAGAAGTTTTGAGAGCACTGTGTCGTCTAGACGTGAGTAAAGCTAGTGGACCAGATGGTATACCAGCAATAGTTCTCAAGGCATGTGCGCCCGAGTTGTCTCCTGTATTGACGCGCTTGTATCGCCTCTCATTTAGGACTGGTATAGTGCCCAAGTCCTGGAAGCTTGCCAGCGTGCAACCCGTGCCCAAGAAGGGCAGTCGTGCCGATCCTGCCAACTATCGGCTGATTTCAATAACTTCCATACTCTGCAAGATTATGGAGCGTGTATTGAACTCGCGCCTCCTGGCATACCTGGAAGGTAACGATCTCCTCAGTGACCGACAATACGGGTTTCGCCACAATCGGTCTACTGGGGACCTACTAGTGTATACCACTCACATGTGGGGCGAGGCCCTCGAGAAGAATGGAGAAGCGATTGCTGTCTCCTTAGACGTCTCGAAGGCCTTCGACAGAGTATGGCACGCCAGCCTTTTGAGTAAGCCTCCAGCGTACAGCATTTCCCCTGGTCTGACTAACTGGGTAAAGGACTTCCTGAGTGAACGGTCTCTCCGAGTTGTAGTCGATGGATGCTCGTCAGAACCCATGACGACTAATGCCGGAGTTCCTCAGGGGTCAGTTCTCTCTGCAACTCTTTTCCTGCTGCATATTAACGATCTGCTGATGCCCGGTATCTATGGGTATGCAGACGATAGCACAGTTGTAGAGAGATACCTGCCAGGTCCCCGGGCTAGTAAGGAGCTAATCCGGTCCGAACGAGAGGCTATGGTAGAGCGTACGAATATCTCACTTCAGGCAGTCTCCAAGTGGGGCGAAACCAATCTGGTAAGATTCAACGCCGCCAAAACACAAGCGTGTCTGTTCACCGCTAAGAGGAGCCCGTTCACCTTGGCTCCTGCTTTTCAGAATGTATCCCTGGAGTGCAGCGACCGCCTTCAGCTCTTAGGAGTTGAAATTTCCTCAGACCTCAATTTTGGGCGGTTCATTGAGTCCAAAGCCAAGGTAGCTGCTAGAAAACTAGGCGTTCTTGCAAAGGTCCGACGGTACTTCACACCGGGACAGTTTCTAATGTTATACAAAGCACAGGTCCGATCGTGTGTGAAGTACTGCAGTCACATATGGGCTGGTGCTGCAAAATGCCATCTAGCAGCTTTGGACTCAGTGGAAAGGCGTGTGAAGAGGCTAATTAGGGATCCAGATTTGGTTAAGTCCAATCTACAAAGCCTCGAGCACAGGCGCAGAGTAGCCAGCCTATCGGTATTTTACAGGTTATATTTTGGAGAGTGTGAGCGGGAATTGCATGACTTGATTCTGCCATCTCCTTTCTACCATCGGACAACCCGACGAACAGCAAGTATCCACCCTTACGTTGTTGAAACTTCAACGGTCCGGACTAAGCGTTTCGCTTCGTCGTTTATACCGCGTACATCGAAGGACTGGAACAATTTGCCTGCTGCTGTCTTCCCGTCCAAGTATAATTTAGGTGTCTTCAAGGCTAGAGTGAATAGGCTCTTAATAAACTAGTGCGCCTGACCTTCAATGATTGCATCTCCGCTTATCATCAGGTGGGATCGCAGTCAAGCACTGGTTTATATCAATAAAAAAAAAACACATTTTTTAGACTTCATGGGTGGGTAACACCCTTAAGGTGGTGGTGGTGTAGGAAATGTGGAAACCTTCTCTTGCATTGTATCCTGTGACCTGCGTGTCAGACAGATTTTTAATTGACATTTCCCTATTAACATTGCAATCGGTTTACTTGTTTTATCGTGATTGATTCGCAATCATAAATACACCTACGTATTTTTAATTATTAGTACTTTAAGTAAATAAGTTACATTTTATACGATATACCTCATCTATATGCTTAGCATACCTGTACTAATCTGTAATCTTAAAAATACAGAAAATAAAATAAACTTATTTATTCAATTCGAGCTGATCTACTGCATTGCACTATTCTGTGACGTGATCAAGCGACGCAGTACTTACGCGTATTCGTGAACTCGAATGAACTTTGCGATTGCCGCGCGCGCGACGCTCGCGCGCGCATCGTATCTTTTTACGCAAAGCTACTTGAGGAGGGGCTGAGGTATGCTTTGAATGCCTACCGCGCCAGATTTCAGATCGCCTTAAAAATAATCTTGAATATCTGAAAAATTATACGGGTTGAAAAAGAAAAAAAAATTTTTTTTACGAGGGTCTACCTTTTTGGATCCTAAAGAGAACTTTAAGAAAAATGGTCAAGCTTGAGCTAACATAATTTGAGATAAAAGCCTTTTTGGCCTCGCACTGGTCTTTGTACGACAATTTAGTCGCTTTTTTCTTGTTAATATTTCCTGTACGTGTCCCGAATAATCATTTTTCTTTTCTTTTATATATCTTCTGTCTTGGTAGGTATCATTACTATCACACACATATTGTAATAGTACAATCAGTATTATAAATTTCCCACTGCTGGGCCTTACGCCTTCTACCATAACCCACTAAGCGGGCCAAGGGGCAGGTTGGATACTATCACACAATACAATTCAATTAACCCATCCCTAACCAATTTCACATTAGCAAGCATAGCTGACGTGTATCCATAAGCCGATTTACGATATTACGTACCTAATAATTCATACCACTATAGTTATATGAATTGTTGGCCTTAAATCTTAAAAAAAAAAAACTGACAGAGCAGCCGCATCATAAAAGCCTGCATTCAAAATTCGAATAGCTTTACCAACATAGACATCGGCTGACGCCATCAAAATCATGCAATCTGTTTGTGTGAACTTTTTAAAATTCCAATTG
Source organism: Mythimna vitellina (assembly GCA_949316375.1). Classification (NCBI taxonomy): domain Eukaryota; kingdom Metazoa; phylum Arthropoda; class Insecta; order Lepidoptera; family Noctuidae; genus Mythimna; species Mythimna vitellina. Next base: position 13,548,385 of record OX438706.1, read on the forward strand.
GAACGCAGCAATCACTAGGAAGTGACACATCAAAGTGACGCGCAATATAGCGTCCCATTCGAAATACGAATTTCGCGCCAAAACATCGCCCTGGCCACTGACGAACAAGCTTTTTCATGTCTTTGCTATGAATTTTTAGTGTTCCATGTTTAAAATTTGTGGTTTTTAGGCCGTATTTATATCGATTTGTTTTTTTTTTATCCATTGCTGTCAGTTTATTGATGTCAATGGCGATAACGTTTGGGCTGTCAAATCGGTGGCTTGTTTTAAAGCAATAATGATGCATTATTTTAACGATGGTGAATTAATGTCGTAGTGCCTACTTGTCTTGCTCTGACAGTCATCTACTAGATAAGAAAGTGGAAATAATATTTTTTTCACAATTCTTACACATTCGCTGCTCTATCCAATTCTCTGGTTGCGTACATATATCTGATAAATTCCGTAGCGGGATCCGAAACAGTTGAATCGTTTCTTTGCGATTCGTCGAGCTTCATTGATTCAGTATTTTTCTGTTGGTCACACCGGCTGATTCTGGCTCCCGGGAAGTTCAGTTATTGGAGCTAGTGTGACTGACTATTCCCCAAAAAACATTAAACGTCGTCTCGCCTCGTCTTAGTTCTTATTTTCGTCATTCTTCTAATTACAGGCGAAACTCCTGCATGGTGCGAGCGTGTAAGGACTTTAATGTTCTTTGTAAAGAGTTCTCTTTTGACCCGTTTACTATTAAAACCTATTCGGCACGCACTCAGCTGAATGCAGACTTTTTCAAAAGTGCATAGTGCTAATTTTAATTAAGGGATGTTTAACTGTGTTCTTTTTTATCGTGCTTATTAGTGATCGTAAGTTTTCTATTACTTTACCTGTTTCTAACCGTGAGAACCTGTAATTGGCTCAATGTCTCTTATACTATTGTTATTCTTTTGTTATAGCTGTTGGTTCTCCTATGATTAAATAAATAAATAAATTAATTAATTAAATTTATTTCAAATCAAAAAGATCATTGGTAATGATGTGCTTGTTGAGCCCAAGCTTTAGAACCTTGAGCATCGACATCGAGTAGCTAGCCTGTCGGTTCTCTACCAGTTGCATTTCGGGGAGTGTGCGTCCGAATTGCACAACTTAATTCCGCCAAGCCAGTTCCATCATCAGCCCACAAAACGTACGACGATGTAACCCACCGGTACTTGGTGGACATCTCACTCATATGCACAAAACGTTTTGGAAACACATTCATTGTACGTACGGATAAAGAGTGGAATTCCCAACTGGAGTCTATGTTTTTCGATAGCTGCAACCTGGGGGTTTTTAAAAAAAGAATGAATTTTATCTACTGCTAGGTAAACGTGCTCCGTTGTGGACCACATCATCGCTTATCAGATGAGACTGTGGTTTAGCGTGAACCTATATATACTAATATACTAATCTATATCTTTACTATTAATATAAAGAGTAGAGTTAGTATGTTTGTTGGTAATGAATAAATTCAAAAACTACTGGACTGATTTTAAAAAATTCTTTCACCAATAGAATGCTACTTCATTACTGAGTATCTTAAGGACACGGAGAAAACCGCTCGCAGAAGTTAGTCGTTAATAATTTAAGGGACTTTCCATGGGTAGTGTGAAAACGAAACCCGGGGCCCTGGGACGAAGGCAACGAAGGAACAGGAGTGGGTTTTTAGTCAGTAAAAGTCTGACACTATCTCTCGCTCCGCCCAAGAGCGGGTTTTGTCATAAGATGATTTTCCCACCCAATAAAAAAAAAGGGACTTTAATGATAATTATACGTGATCAAAATTACCACCAACGAAATATCGATTAAATAAATAAAATAATGAATAAAATTTATTCAAATAACAGTCCAGTTGACCAACAAAAATATAGAAAATAAATTATGTGGTCAAGTGGAACCACGGGACCAGTAGCGTGCGGATCCAGTTCACCACAGACTCGCCAACAATAACAAGATTTTCCATACAATTACAATGCCTAATAAACTAAAACTAAGAAATTATTAAAGGTGCAATTAATCTTTACCGACTAGTGGTTGCCGAGTGGTAACGGCCCCGACTTACGAGTTGTATAGGAGGTCGCGGGTTCAAACCCAACCAGGCGCATTACTTTGTGTAATTTATTTGATCACTACTGCTCTCAAAACGGTGAAGGAAAACATCGTGAGGAAACCAGCATGTCCACGAACCAAAAATTCGAAGACATGCGACATCCACCAACCCGCACTGGGCCCACGATTATGGCCCATTCCCTCGCCTAGAGAGGAGGCCTGAGTCCCAATAGTGGAAACATTATAAAGGCGACTATGCTATATGAAATTAATCATGGTTCAGAATTGCAATGTTTAAACAACGCGAACCACCCGATCTAATTCGCCCGTTTAATTTAAACCTGTACTTCAGGCCTTATTTTTATTTAATCGATTAAACAAATAAATCGAGTCCATAACCGAACCATGCAATCGATCAATAGGCAAAACGGCAGAACAATACAAGAACTAATCGGAACTTTTAGTTGGTTCGGCAAACTTAGATCTACCGGCGCTTCGGGTAACTTTTGATTAGCCAAGAGATGCCCAATGGTCTTCGGTGATCTGCGAATGTTCTTAGTTTTTGTTTATTTGTGTTTTCTGTGCGTTCAGTTAACGAGATTCGTTAAACTCGATTATTACGCTTATTTGTTATGGTTTAATCGGGCTGTGCCAATTTATTTTATTTTGGAGATGGTGCACAGATCAAATAAAACAGTAATGGTGCATCGGCAGAATATCGTTAATTCCAAAAACAATTCTTATAATATGAATGTGAGAACACTGTAGACTCCGCTAATTCTTAGGTTACTTTTTGTTGTACTTTTTAGTACAATATTGACCAGTCTACATTGTCCTTACATAATATCTACTTATGCTGTAATATGGAAATATTGTAAGAACAACAATTTTTTTTTTTATAAGAGTAACCATGGGGTTTCTTGCCAACCGGCAAAAATTGGTCGTTTTCTATGGAGAAGAACCCTTCTCCATAGGAAACGACCAATTTGGAACCGTGCACTAGCTTCTGACGTTTTATAAGTGCCCATGTAGGCCTATGTGAAATTAAAACTTTTGACTTTGACTTTGAATGGAATCGTAATTACACGTTAAAAAGTAGAACAATAATCTAGTTTATATATAAAAGGCAAAGCCTGACTCACTCACTGACTAGTCAACGCCTAGCCTTAAACCTTTAGACTTGGAGCGCTGAAATTTTGCACAAGGGTTCCTTTTATGATGTGTACAAAGAATCAGGAGTGGATTTTCTAAAACTCACTCCCTAAAGGGACGAGGCAGAGGTTCCAAAGTTAATATGGAGAAACCTGCTTTCACGCGAGCTGATCTTTTGGCAGAAGCTAGCGAATTTATATCTACATAATTATACAACATTAATTTAGTATGTGCAAAACCTGAAACACGTGTCTAGTATTTTCATGTAAAGAATATATAGAGTATTTAAAGAATATATAGAGTATATAGAGTATTTTCATGTATACAAAATTTCATAACTGTATCAAGAGAAATCACTAAGTTATGTTACCTAGTTGCCCGTACATACATGGTCACCGGCCCATCAAGGGCAACTAAGGGGTTGTTTTACTCACGCACCCAGCTGTGTGCTAGCGCCTAATACCCGCTATGATCTGCCGTGACCTGTGTTCCACTAAGTGTCGGGGTGTCCAACTTTTAAGCTTTTTAAAATATTTTTGGAACAAAATATAACATGGTGTAAAATGATTCGAATCGATTCAGTTACTGATTCTGAACAAACTATGTTCAGGTTTCACAAATACTAAAAATAATGCTGTATAGGAGACGATGGGCAATATCTCAAAAATTAAACGAATTACGCAACTAAAGTCGTGGAAATAGAAAACCTCATAAAATTTCTGTTTAGATAAATATTTATTTACCCATTGTAATTTCAAGCAACACTAAAGGTAAAAGGATGGATATGACCTTGCATCATCCTTTATTAGTTAACCAAGGTCAATCATCATTATTCATCATTTCAGCCGAAAGACGTCCACTGCTGGATTTAGGCCAGTCCCAAGTGCCGCCACGATGAACGGTCCTGTGCGTCTCGCATCCATCGTACTCCCGCAACCGTTACCAGGTCATCAGTCCACCTTTTAGGAGGCCTTCCAACGCTACGTCTTCCGGTACGTGATCGCCATTCCAGAACCTTTCGGCTCCAACGGCAATCCGTTCTGCGGGCAATGTGCCCTGCCCATTGCCACTTAAGTTTGGCGATTCTTCGTATTATGTCGGTAACCTTGGTTCTCCTGCGGATATCCTCATTTCTAATTCGATCACACAAGGAAACCCCAAGCATATCCCTTTCCATTGCCCTTTGGGTGACTTTAAGTCTTCTGATGAGGCCCATTGCAAGCGACCACGTTTCAGAGCCATATGGCGCATATGGTTTCGCATATACTAAAATACTATTTCTATGTGGAATGCGCTCCCCCAGGAAACCAGGGAGGCAACAAGCCGATTATCATTAAAAACTACATTTCGCGAGCTAATTCGTAAAATGTTGGCAGTAGTATCATCACGGCGTTAATGTTTTCCTATTGTCGATTTGGACCAATTGTTTAAATATGTTAGTGTATTTATGTAGTGTATTAACTTGAGTATATATTGTATAATTGTATTATATTTATTCTATGGTCGATAAGTAAATCTATTCCTTTATTCGCCTTTTTTTCTCTATTTTATTGTACCTACCACTACTTTTCTCTGCATCACCTAAAGGTTGACTGGTAGAAAATGCCTAAGGCCATGTACCTTTGTACTTTTGTGTGCATAAAATATTAAATTAATAAATAAACCAATGTTGTATACATACAATACTCCTTTACAAAATAGAGTACAATACTCTATTAGGAATACATTAGGCAGCCCTAGTTCCCGAGCCACTCGTAATCTCCAATCAGACGACGCTTACTGTAGCGAATTAAACAGCGGACCAGTTTACGGATCATCGCCTTTGTGACGTCACAAACTAGAACTCGAATGTCAGGGTTTGTGACTTTGTTGCGGTTTAGTGTATTCATTTATTGGTCGTGAAAAGGAGTTTGTTTCAGGTCCTAAGGAGTTGGGAGTCGCAGGGTGATTCCCGGCCACCGTAGTCGCAGTCGAACGCGTGTATATGGTGCGTTGTGTTCCATACGCACATCTTCAAAGAGCTGTCAGTATAATGGACGCGACCCTCTAGGACTAGTGCCTGCCTTCTGGGATTGTTCATAAGAGTTACCGCAGCTCAGGACGCAGGACCGCAAATAGCCAATTTAAGAAACACAGTGTTGGAGTATAACAAAAACAAATCTATGCAACTTCAACATTATAGTCTTTCTCTTTCTAACCAATAAATGGTCCGAACCTCTTGACACCACTTGACTGAACTGAACTGTAGGCGTATCCTTGCGGACGGCAATGGGCAGCACGCCGTCCGCACTTCCAGTAACCTCCCGGACCAAGTCCAAGTCATCGACACCATGTAGCGCTTCACGCAAGCCTCAAGGAGTAAAAAAAAAAATCAAAGTCTAAAATATTTTTATTTCACATAGGCCTACATGGCACTTACACCCATGTAGGCCTATGTGAAATAATAATATTTTAGACTTTGATTTTTCACGTCAGAAGCTAGTGCACGGTTCCAAATTGGTCGTTTTCTATGGTTAATGAAACTCCATGGTTACTCTTTTGAAATAAAATGGTTGGTGTCACAATAGTTTCATATTACAGTAGGTATTAATAGATATTATGTAAGAACAGAGTTGTCAGCAAATTATAGTGGCCCAGCAGGGTCAGAGCCTACTGGGGCCATGGGTTAAGTGAAAGTAAACCCGGGGCCCTGGAGCAAAAGCAAAGAAGGAACAGGAGTAGTTTTTAGTCAGTGAAAGTCTGACACGCCCTCGCGCTCCGCCCAAGAGCGAGAGAAGTCATTGGATAATTTTCTAGCTAAAAAAAAACCGCTGGACTGAAATCCCTAAAATGGTTACAGTTATGTACTGTATTCCTTTAGCTTTGCATAGGAGCACACGTCTCACGGAATATAACTGAAACACGCCTTCCAGTATATATAAAGAAAAGGATAACAAATTGTTTTTATTAAAATCCTTCAAACGGTGTTGTCTTTGGCGTCCAACTATTAACCCTAACATACACGTGGGTATGAGTCAGTAAAAGTCTGACACGCCCTCTCGCTCGATCCAGAGCGGAAAAGTCAGTTGATAATTAATAAAGTGAATGCAATCATCCCTATTTATGGCCTAAAATCTACTATCTGTAAAAAGACTGTTCGCTCGTACCTACAAAATCCTAACTTTGACGAAACAGAAGAATTCCTGAAGAAGTAAACATGCATCACACATAACATTAAAAAAATCTAATACGCATCACACAAATACACTCTACACAATAACTGTTATACTGAACAACTTTTTTCTTTTTTCTCATGTTCATCTTTGTTCAATTTTAGTTTATAATTATTTTTTGATTTAGTGTTTTTTTTTTATTATCTTTATTTTTTAAATAATGTTTATATACTTGTGACTAAACACACGTGCTAGATACAAGTCAACCAACAAACTATGACAGGGGATCGCAACTGACTCTTTTAAACACAGGCTACCTCGTAACCTATCTAGAAGAGCAGTACTGCACCCACTAACTAGTCTAAGTAAACATGTGGTTGTGTAAGACAAGAATGTACTAAGCTAGTTCTAAATTTATCAATAAATTTATTATTATTATCAATTTGCTACAGAAAAAAGGTCTATAAGAGATCGGGCCATCTGGCGTAATAAAAAGTAGCTTTTATAAGTGTTTTAAAACATTGCCTACCAATTACTTATTATAGTTAGATATTGTGGCGTCCATAGAGACCACACCATGTATTGCTGGCTTGCATACTGGCGGCATAGTTATACATGTTAAGGTTTAGGCTTAAAAAGCTTAGGTTAGGTTATATTGGAAAGAAGATTGATTGGAGATGTCAATAAAGGTTTAGACGTAATTTTATATTTAAACTAGCTTCTGCCAGCGGCTTTACCCGCGTGAAAAAAGGTTTTTCTATACAAATTTTGGACTCCCGTAACATCCCCTTAGGAACCCCCTTAGGGAAGGAATTTTGGAAAATCCTCTCTTAGTGCTCGCCTACGTCATAAAAGGAAGCCTTGTGCAGAATTTCATGTTCGTAGTCCCAGTTGTTTCGGCTGTGCGTTGATATGTCAGTCAGTCAGTTTCTCCTTTTATATATATAGATATTTTATATATTAGTGCTTCTAGCATTACAACATTTACTATGTTGTAATAAGAACACGAAGCCTTTCATTGAAGCTAGCGTCCCCACATTTGGCGGCGTGGCCGGGTAAAGCTGACAGTTGACGAAAACAACTGGTACAGCCGAGCCCCATAAAAGTACTCCTCGCAGGCAAAGCAAAATAATTGGCGAAGCTGGCACTGAATGGACGCCTGGAGATAAAAAGCTAAGTGATTTTTATATTGTTTGAAAAGTTGAAAACTGAGAGATGATGTTCTTCTCAAGGAAAGATTAAATCTGCTTCGAGGACTTTGTCGCCGATTTCAGGCAGACCGCCAGTTCCGAAGAATGGCTGGAGAGCGATTACGCACTCATTTTGGGCGCATATCTTCAGGGAGCAGCCCAGCATTTTTATGCGTACACATACCATAATAGTATGGACTTCGTTGTGCAATAAATTAAGAAATGAATTCCTGTGCGAATGTTTTATTTGTAAGCAACGTGCTGCACTGGAACTATGTATTGTGGAGGAGGAAACTACAGATTTTCTTGAAGAAGGCGGACCTTTAAATGTTTTAAATGAAGATAATAATGCCGATTAATGTTCTAGCACGATGATGGACGATCCGCAAATTGAGGAGAAAAATGAGGACGATGATGACCAGAGCTGTGACGTGAGAAGCCAAACGAATGAAGAGTCACAAATTACGAGTTGTAGGTTGCTGATTCAAACCCAGCCAGGTTTATACCCAGACATTACCAAAACGGTGAAGGAAAACATCTTGAGGAATTCAACATGATCTAAAACCAAAAATTCGAAGACGTGACATCATTAGGCACGCCACAATTATGGCGGTAAGTCCCCTCTTTGAGGCGTGGTTGGAAAGACCTCACGGCGTCCTCACATTCCGCATGACGCAGGTTCTCACCGGACACGGTAAGTTCGGGAGGTTCCTGCACCGGATTCGTGCGGAAACGACGCCCGGGTGTCGCCACTGTGTGGCCCACCCGGAGGACACGGTAGAGCGTCCTCGTGGGGGCAATCGGCGGCGGCGATCTCTCGCGCCGGGCCTTGGTTCAGGCCATGCTCCGGAGCGAGGAGGAGTGGCAGGCGGTCGCCTCCTTCTGCGAAGCTGTAATGCTAGCTAAAGAGGCGGCCGATCGCGTGAGGCAAAGGTCCTTACGCTCCAACCGCCGCCGGGATTCCGATCCCGATTTCCGGCCACCGTAGGCGCGGGCTTGCAGACGCCGAGCAATGGGTGGCTCGCCGTCTGACCGTCCGGTAACCGTCCGGACCGAGCCCAAGTCGCGTTTTGTTCCACGCGAGCCTCAAGGAGATGTCAGCAAATCGTAGGGGCCCAGCAGGGTCGAAGCCTACTGGGGCCACGGGGACGAAGGCAACGAAGGAACAAGAGTGGGTTTTTAGTCAGTAAGAGTCTGACACTATCTCCCGCTCCGCCCAAGAGCGGGGATGTCATCAGGATGATTTTCCCAACCAATAAAAAAAAAAAAAAAAAAAGACGTGACATCATTAACCTGCACTGGGCCCGCGTGGCAGATTCCGGCCAATTCTCTTTCCTACAGTGGAGGCCTTTGCCCCAACAGTGGGAACATTATAAGGTTGATTATGCAGCGTCATTGTGTCTACAAAATACGAGGGTAGAACAGAATAAACTTTTTAAAATATATACTTCCATTTCACAAATACCGTAAAAAAGAACATTCCAACAACACTGGAAGCTTAATCTCCCAACACGGACTTACGTAACGGACTTCCCTACTTAGATTGCGTCACTTCGTCCAGTTACATATTATTATTTTTAGGGTTCCGTACCCAAATGGTAAAAACGGGACCCTATTACTAAGACTCCACTGTCCATCTGTCTGTCCCCAGGCTGTATCTCATAAACCCTGATAGCTAGACAGATCAAATTTACATCACAGATGATTTATTTTTGTTGCCGCTATAACAGCGAATAATTAAAACATAATAAATTAAATATTGAAGTGGGACTCCCATAAAACTAACGTGATTTTTTTCTGTATTTGCTCGTTATCAATAATAGTTATAATATAGTGTTTAATGTTGTATGGATAATGGTACGGAACCCTTCGTGCGCGATTCTGACTCGCCGGTTTTTTAGTGTGGCAAGCTCATATTTCGTGAGAACGTGAAAATTCGCCACTAACAGTGGACGGTTCATTAGAAACTCGTCAGAATTCCGCTCGCTCGCTCAGCTTAATTCTGTTAACTATTTTTGTGTCCAAGAACGAAACGAATTTTTAGAAGTTCGTACCAGGGCTTGGTATCAAGTTTTAGTTTTTGTCTTAATTTGTTTTCATGTGTTTGTTTGTGAAAAGTAAATATTTTCTGTTCGGACAGAAATATTTATTCTGGTTTTGAGAAGATTGAGAAAATTGAAACCAATTTCACAATTCGTCTCTTTAGGCTTTTAAAAATAAACAATAAATAATGTATATACCTATTTCACGTTAAATTACTCCTCATTTGTTTTTCAATTTAACTTCAAACATTGTTATGCTTTTACAGACACAAATTGAGTGTGTGTGAGTGAGACCACTGAGATCAAATTTTACATTGGCAACCCTAAAAAGCCCGGACTCTGCGTCCTAATTCGCCTTACTTTTCATTTGCTCACAACTTTTGTGGAATAAAACCTTTCGTCACGTATGTGTACATGATTTTTTTAATTATGAGTCGTCCCGTTGTTGAGTCTACGTGCGTCCTCGGCTTCCCTCAGTAATAAATTCATTTTTACGTTAAAATAGTGATGTTAAGCTTGAAAAATATAATAAAAATCTTAGCACGGAAGTTTAATATAGTCTGTGGTGTCATAAATCTTTGAGGTTATGTGGTTATGTCGCGCGTTTTATATGTATTGTTTTTAATATTTTTATGATGAATTTTTAATGAAAGCAAAGGAAGTGGGTATATATTGTATGACATTTAAATAAAAAATACGTAGTGGTTTGTATTTTTAGAGCAATTTTGTGCAAATAACAAATTAGTTCATAATGACGGGGTTAAGCTTAGAAAGATTTTACAGTCGCTTTGAGTAGGTATCATCGGAATGCGAATGTTTATGAATGCTAAGCTGCTTGTAAAGAGATCAATTATGAGATAATAATAATAATAATAATATTCCACAAACATCAACGACGCCGTCTAGTTTCAAGCTAAGCAGAACTTGTGTTATGAGTACTAGACAACTGATAAACATACTTATATATTTTTAAATAAATACATATTTTATAGATAAATGACACCCAGACACAGAACAAATGATCGTGCTCATCACACAAACATTTGTCCTGGGTGGGAATCGAACCCACGACCTCTGGCATAGCAGTCAGGGCCACTAACCACTAGACCAACAGGCCAATCAACTGAATGGATGAAGATGTACCTTAATGCTTTCACTGCGCGAATCGAGTAAGAGTTACTATAGTAGCGTAAAAGAGGAGCTGCCGGGTTATGTAAGTTCATATAAAACGCAGTTCTAAAGTTTTACGTAAACACTCCACTACTTCCCTCAAGGAAACTAAACAAAACGTAAACAAACACAATTTATCCAAAACTTCATCCCAGGGTAAAAATTTAACATAAATCTCCCCCTCTTCCCCCCACTTTATTCCCTTTTAGTTACCTTTTATCTAATTTTCATAAAGTACCTAATATAACATTTCTGCATAATATTTTTCCTATTTTTTAATTATTATTAATTCACGCTTGCCGCTTTCTCACGATGTTGTAGTCGACGGTGGACTCTTGACTTTAATACCCTTTGATTTCCTTTGATTTGAAGCTTTAAGTAGGTACTTACGAAATTATAATCCAATATATAAAAATCTGGTGTCACAGTGTTTGTTGTCGAACTCCTCCGTAATGGCTTGCCCGATTTTTATGCATATTTTCTTTTTGGGTTGTCCTTAAGGAAACCCCGGGGTCCTGGGAAGCAAGGCTAAGAAGAAACAGACAAGTGCGAAGTAAAAAAAGTTATCGGCAATCTTACAATTTTCTGAAAGTAATAAGTGAATAATAAGCATCATTTAGTTTTTTTTATTATTATTATTTCTTCATTTCTGACACTTGAAAGACGATTTGCCATGTCTTAGAGTATGTATTTTTTTGTAAGTTACTGCAACTATCACAAAATTGCAAAATTGCAGATAACTTTTTACTTTGCACCCGTCGAAACATCGGAGTGGGTTTTAATCAGTAGTCTGACACGTCCTGCCACTCCGCCCAGCGGGAGAAGTCATCGGATAATTTCCCACCTAAAAACAAAAAAAAAACCTCATTTTTGATTTTGATGATTGATTGATTGATTTTTTGATGATAATTATATGGCAGAACAACTTTTGCTGGGTCAGCAAGTTTAGTTATAATGTAAATATTAGATGTACCAAAACTTGCTGACCCAGCAAAAGTAGTAGCACTAGGTGAATCTAGGGTACAAAAATCAAAATACCCACTTTACGTTAAAATAATACTATACTCCATCTGTTTACTTAATTATCTAAATGTAAACAATCTTGACATGTCTTTTATCTAAAAGTTGTCTAAAAATGTTATCTAAAAAAGTTTACAATTTTTGTTTACCTAAAACGATGTTAGGTAATTAACTAAATTTAAATAATCTTTGTATGTCTTTTATACGATTTTTTTTATAATAAAAAATACAAATATCAAGATTGTTTACATTTAGTTAACTATCTAAACAGATGGAGAACCTATAGGTTCATTAGATTCAAGTTTCACTCAAAAATATTTTTCTAGACTCCACTTTTAGCAAAACCACTAAAGAATTCGAAAACAAACAATCCATCCCAAACTTTAGAGAGGGTAAACATTTTTAAAACGTTCTCAAGTTGTAAAATTCTTCCGTGAGATGTAGATGTCAGCACTGTCGCAGTGTCGCTGAGCTATCGGTACATCTGTTATTGTCTTACTTGAAGGCGGTCCGGTATCAGTTACCGGCTCTTGTACAAACTTTCCGCGTTACCGACGCTCATAAAAAGGAATGAGAGAGGTTCCGTGTTCTATCTGGAGGGTTCAAGTGTAAAGAGTGGCTATCTGCTGTACTCATGCACATAGAGAATGGACTGAGTGTTCCCTAATTCAATACCCTAATTGCTTGACTCACTATATATTTTAATTTTTTTACTGTAACTTTCAACAATACTCTCATATTATATGTGGAGGCTTGTAAATGACTCATCGTGATCTAATTTATCGTTATATTTTGCATTGTTAGCTGTAAGCCACCCAAATAAAATAAAAAATAAAATATTACAATTCAAAACAATCAGAACAGATGAATTTTCAAAAAAAATGATTTTTTTTAATTCTATTTGTTTTAAGAATTCGTCTGTTCGACATACCAAGCAAACGAATTTTATTGAATTGGGTATTTGCCTGTATTTATTTTTGTGCAATTTTTTTGTACGTACGACAGGTAAAACTAAAAAGAAATATTTTTCTGGAAACACTAGCATTTCAAATTTTGAAGTGACCATACTAGTTGATTATATGTGTGATTTAATTATCAAACAAAAAGTGAATACGACAGAAATGTGATACGACGACCAGTAGTAGCTCTCTTTTTCTAGATTTCTAAGTAGAATGATTAGCCTGTGTTACCTTGGTCACTACGATTTTGAGAAAAGAGACAAGTATAGCCGCTCTTTATTTCTTTCTACAGAGTGGTCAATATTGTGGGGTATCAGTCCATTCTCTATGTTAGGTAGTCGTACTTCAAAAAATGCGGCAATGTGATTCGTTACATCCTTTGGTTCTATTGCTTTCGGATTTTTTAAATTTCGAATCGAAGTTTTTAACTTTGTTTTTTTTTTTTTTAATACTGTTTCGCTTTTATTAACTTGCAGTTGTATGTACAGCCAAGGATCAAAAGTGCATTTGCACTCTACCAATGCTAAAGTGTCTAAAACTTCTTTGTAGTAGAAGTTTCATAGTCCACTAGTAGTTTAATCATTTAATATTTTGTTGGTCTAGTAGTCAGTGGCCCTGACTGCTATGACGGAGGTCCCGAGTTCGATTCCCACCCAGGTCAAATGTTTGTGTGATGATCATTTGTTCTGTGTCAGGGTGTAATTTATCTATAATATGTATGTATTTAGAAATACATAAGTATGTTTATCAATTGTCTAGAACTCATAACACAACGCCATCTAGTCCCAAACTAAGCAGAGCTGCTTAGTTTGGAACTAGATGGCGTTTTATTATAGTTGTGGAATATTATCATTATTAACTTTATTGATTCATTTAATATACATATAAATTAATATTAACATTTTTTATATTTTTTTGTCAAAACCATATAAAAACATTTATAAATATAAAAAAATATATTATTATATGGGTTATTATATCTCTATAATAAATTAATATCTCTATATAACCCTGGGGTCCTGCATCTTTGGAAGGCGTACGAAAATTCGAAACCAACTCGCAGAGGCCGCTTTGACGCTTTTAATGGAATGTGGTATAATATCAACCGGCGATTATCCCTGTACGTGCTGTGCTAGTGCATCCAAGGTTCATATTATTACCATTATTATGAAGTTTAAACGGCCGATCTTTGTTTTTCGTTAACTCAGTTTTTGAGTTAAATTTTTTCACAGCTTCAAGGGACCGCAGTATATGGTCTTAATTTCAACTCGATACCTCCACGCATTCCCGAGATAAAGGGTCTTGACAGACAGACAAACGGACACCAAAGTGATCCTATAAGGGTTTTTTTTTATTGGGTGGGAAAATCATCTTATGACATCCCCCGCTCTTGGGCGGAACGGGAGATAATGTCAGACTTTTACTGACTAAAAACCCACTCCTGTTCCTTCGTTGCCTTCGTCCCAGGGCCCCGAGTTTCGCTTTCACACTACCCGTGGATACTATAAGGGTTCCGTTTTTTTCTTTTGAGGTACAAACATATTACATTAATGGCTCAATCTTCAAAACAATATGTATGTGTTGTTGTTGTTGTGTTTATGTTGTTGTTGTAAATAATTGTTGTTTATTGTGTGTTGCATGTTCTATGTTATAATAAATGTTTTTCTTTCTTTCTTATAATAATTCATTTGCAACATGTCGCGTCTTAATGTGCGAATGATGTACCGACTTCCAAGATAGTACTTCTAACTTTCTATAAAGGACATAAATACATACGCAAGAACTTTCAACACAGTCACACACATTACTATATTCTTTTGAAAGCCACTCCGAGTTTAATGCATGAAGCGCGAAGTAAACGCGACTGGTGTGCACGCCTTTTACATTTACAAGGCAATTAAAACTAGCTCGGATGTGTTCGCTGCTAAGAAATGTGCTAAGTTACAGGTTTTTTATCATGTGGGTAGGATTCTTGTATAAACATGAGGAGTACATACTTATACACTTCTTTTATCTTTTTATGCGAATATAGATACCTATATATATACATTAATCATCATCATCATTTCAGCCGAAAGACGTCCACTGTTGGACATAGGCCTCCCCCAAGCGGCGCCACAACGACCGATCCTGTGCGTCTCGCATCCCCCGCACTGCCGCGATAAATTAATACTGGCTATAAATGCTTCTCTGTTCTAATTATTACCTTTATTATTAGAAGCAGTACTTTATTATAACTAAATAAATAAAAACACTTTTAACCGCCTACGTCGGATATATCCGACAAATACTTTCGCGTTTATTCCGCCAGGGACCAAATACTTCGTCTCGTCAGCTTTTCTGTCACCTATAGGTTTTTTTTAGTAATAATGCTTTATTGAGACTCAGAAATATCAATTATGAGATTACAAAAATATCTTAGGTGTATTTAAGATTGCTTTCGACACAGAATATAGTGCAACTGGCAGCTAAGCTAAGTTACATAGTAACCTGTGTTTTAGATACCGGTTCCATTTCCCACAGGGTTACATTTTCTTATATTAGATTTAATAGCATTTATAATTCAAAGATTAATAAATAGGACATAATTCTAATTAATTTGATATAAGTAAGTAATACAAATAATCATGAATTGAATAAATCAATAAAGCATAGTATTTAATTAATTATAATGTTAATAATAATAATTGAGAATTAAAACTTAAGAAAATAAGGAAAACTTTCCATTTTGGTGAGTTTGTGTGTGATGTGATAGTAGTATGTGTTTATTTGTGAGTGCGCGCACCGGAAAACGCAGCGTTGGAAGGCCTCCCACAAGGTGGACCGATGACCTGGTGAGAGTCGCGGGAGTGTGGTGGATGCGAGACGCACAGGATCGATCGTTGTGGCGTCGCTTGGGGGAGGCCTATGTCCAACAGTGGACGTCTTTCGGCTGAAATGATGATGATGATGTTTGGTGAGGGTGGTTTGTTACTTACTAGGCTATAGAACTTAAAAGACTCTCTGATCTGAATTGAAGAGCTAAACGAGATGGAGTACCCAGTCGCAAACACACGGCCCTGACGAATAGGACACGAAAACACTCGTCGGATTAATCCGACGCAAGCGGTTAAAGGGTTACTCATTGCAAAATAATTGATTTTTTCTTCCCATCAAATTCAAACTTAATCTATATAAAACATAAACTTTAAAAGGTATAATTGCCAGTTTGCAAGTTAGTAAGGGCTGCTATTGCAGTATGCGATCTCTTTCGATGTCTGAATATTATCCGTGTAAAGAAATGAAAGATCATGTTAACCCTAGAGTGCTCACGCGATGAGCGATTTGCCGCCGCACGCTACCTGAGGAAGTTATTATCGCAGCCATCTGAACTAATCATTCTACAACTTACAATACTGGTGAGAAATATTTGAGGCCAGCTCCTAGGTTGCGTTTCAGTAGTAGTAGTAGGTAAGTTTGATCGTGGGAGTTTTGGAAATAATAAAGTTTTTATTTTTGAAAGCGGCAAAACGCTCATAGCGCCAGGATTAATACCTAATATCGTTGTGAATTGAATACCTAAAGCCTTCATCATGATAAATCAGTTTCGTGCTCTGGAATAGTCTATTAATTGCTCGTAACCTACTCATCACCCGCTCTGATCGACTCTGAATCGACATGTATGTCTTTATTCTTATGTGTAAAACGAAATTAAATGTTAGCCGAATAAATATAATATTTGTAATTATATATTTTTTAAATCATTTTATATGTAATTTTCAACAAATTGTAAAATAAAATAATAGTAATGTTTTTCTTATTTTACTATTCGCTTAATCTGTTCTACTAGCTGACCTGACAGACGATGTTTTACTGCAACTCTTCAAAATCGATACGCCTACCAAAAAACAAAAGCAACACGTGTATATTTTTAGCGCTAACCAACTTCGAAGCTCAGACACAAACTTCACCAGCACGTGTGAAACTGCCTAACACTGACTGACGGGACAGCTGCGTCTATATTTGAATGCAGAATTCGAGATACTGATCAAATTTTGTAACAATAAACTCTATTTTTGTTACTAACTTCAAATTCCATTACAACCCATTATTTTGTTAAGAGAAGAAAAGTTTTTTTATGTGTCTATTTGTGATAAAAAGGGTTAATATATAAAGGAATATTTTACAAAAAAAATAATAATAACCGGCTTCACTAAAAAAAACACTAAAAGAATAAAAATAACTTTAATTTCAGAAGTCGATAAATGATATTTATTTTGTAAGTAGGTTTAAAAAAACACTTTTACACGTCATTTTTTTTTTTTGTCATTTTAAACTAGATGAGGCCGGTGTTTCTCGGTATTGTTTGTTTCTTATAAAGCCAACTACCAAAATTAAACTTATTTTGATCCTTTTAGTGTTTTTTATTAGTAAAATCGGTTATTATTATTTTTTTGTAATAAGTTTTTATTTCACACTTTTAAGTTGCGATACATTTATATACAGAGTGCCTATTTGTCATGACAATTCCAATTAACCCAAACACTGCTAGGTGTCCTTCTACCTTCCGGCTCCATCATCAGATCAGTTCTATAGTACCTTATAGCCAAAGTGATGCACTTTGGCTATAAGATACTATAGAACGATTATGAAAATTCTAATAAGCCCAAACACGGCTAAGATACATTGATTAATTACAAAGTTCCTGTGCCTACCTTCCGGCTCTTTCATCAGATCAGTTCGAGAGTACCTTATAGCCAAAGTGCATTTCATGACAAGTCTAATAAGTCCAAACACGGCTGAGCTCCATCATCAACATCAGATCAATTCGATGATACCGTTTTCAACGTAACTATTCAGAACCATTCATTTATTTGTGTTGTCATAGTCGCTTAACTATCTTTATTGTGATATCTATGTGAGCATGAAGTTCGGTTGCCCATTTCTGGTCTTCTTCTTCAGTTCCACTTCATCAAATGTTACTTTTTGACTGTAAATGCTTAAGTTCTCAATGAAAATACCAAAACTACTATATGGTTGCCTATAATATTTGAAGAGTTCCTTCGATTCCTCACGGATCCCATCATCATAACTGGATTTTGAAAAAAATGGGACTAATCTAGAAGCATATCCTATAAGGGGAAAAAAAATTGCATATCGGTTCACAAATGACGGAGTTCTGAGGTAACAAAAATGATAAAAAAAATACAACTGAATTGATAACTTCCTTCTTTTTTTTTTTTAAATCACCATACGTTTTTCGTCATGTAAACGTCAGTCATCGCATGTGGCAAAACTGACAGCAAAACCTATCGTGTAATGGACGCCTAACGCATCTTCACTTTCCGCTAAGGTAACAGATGCCTATTTGAAGACTTCAAATAATGAACTCCGCCTTACAGCCCAGACTTCGCACCCTCTGACTTCTATTAGTTTCCAAAAATTAAAACTAAACTTAGAGGCACAAGTTTTACGAGCCCCGAAACGGCGGTGAATGCGTTCCATAAACTCATTGAAGAACACTGGCCCAACTTCTTTGTACAGTGGTTTCAGCGAATGCAAAAATGCATTTATTACGAGGGAAATATACTTTGAAAAACAATAAATGTATCATAAGCCTTATTTATCAGAATCCAGAAACTTTCAGTATGCCCCAAGTATACACAAGATAAAAACTGATTTGTTCTCATTTCATGCCTGAACCGCGAATAATGAATGGATGCGTACGCATCTCCACACAAAACTGATATTTTCTTTAGATAGAAGCTGAATTGAACTGAATAATTAATGTGGTTAGTCCCTTACGGGCTAATTTTTCTCTGCTGTGCCGTGTAGGAAATGATGAACATCCGATCAAAAGACATACGGTGATGCATCACCGATACATAGTTGACCTCCTACCATACCGCACAAAACGTTTCTGGAACACATTCGTTGTGAGTACAGCTAAGGAGTGGAATTCCCTGACGGAGACTGTGTTATTTGACGATGTGGTTGACGATGGAGGTCGCTTGCCTAACCTTCAACGTCGACCACATCATCGCTTAACATGAGGTGAGATAGTGGTCAAGCAAAGGCATGTCAATAATAATTTAAAAAAAAAACTGGGCAAGTGCGAGTCGGACTCGCGCACTGAGGGTTCCGTACAAACTTAACTATATAAATTGTTAAATTTCTTTCTCGCTCGAGTCTCAAAGATTTTTCCGAATCGTAAAAAAAGTTTTTTTTATGACGTAGCAACAAATTTACTGTTTTCAGATTTATGCTTATACCTACCTACTTGTGCTATGTGATCTTGCTTTTTGCCAAATTTCAGGACTTTTGAGTCAACGGGAAAACCCTATGAATGACCCTATGATGGGGAGTCCCTATGAATTTTTATTCCTTTGAGAGTGTCTAAATATACGTTTTTTGCGACATAAACGGCCGTATCTTTTTTTTTTGATAACTTAGAGGTTTGATTTTTTCACAGCTTCGAAAGACTGCAGACTTAAGTATGTGATTTTCATTTCAACTCGACACCACCACGCGTTCCCGAAATAATAGGTTTTGACAGACCGACAGATGCACAACAAAGTGATCCTGTAAGGATTCCGTTTTTTTCCTTTTGAGGTACGGAACCCTAAAAAGAGATCCAGGGCCGCGTTGACTATTTCGAACCTTCCCACAGCCTGAACAAAAGTGACCCTAAAAAAAAGTCAAAATTACACCACTGACTTTCTACACAACCTATTTCAGAAAGCTATGCAAATTAACCGTACACTGGCCGCAACAATCATGCACCCCACCCGGAACCTCATCACATAACATAATGCCAGAAATACCATCCATTAACACAGACACGAGTCATGGCCAGCATTGCTAGAACATTCTAGTTCACAGTCCACTGTATCACGATTATTACAGTAATCCAACGTTACCAGTATAATACTGTCAAATGGCGAGGCATTTCACGTTATTGTTGTTGCTGCAAACGACTGTGCCTCGTAAATTAGCCGGATTATATCACGGATATTGCAGCTTAACAGCTGTTTGTAACATGTTTGTTCAAGAA
The DNA here is from genome assembly GCA_949316375.1 of Mythimna vitellina. Taxonomy (NCBI): domain Eukaryota; kingdom Metazoa; phylum Arthropoda; class Insecta; order Lepidoptera; family Noctuidae; genus Mythimna; species Mythimna vitellina. The sequence goes on from OX438706.1 coordinate 13,568,167, forward strand.
AATATTGTTAAGTACAACGTTTCCGTTTATGTTTTCTTCGGTTGTTAAATTGGGTCCGTTGTGTGCTGTTTTTAGTGGGTTGGAGTGTAATTAGATTTGTGGGGCCCAAGTTTTGTGGGAGTCCATCTCGAACTAAATTTTTATAACTGCAGTTTGCGAATCCAATTCACCAGCACGTTAAAAAGTCATAGTTTTTAGGGTTTTTTGGGTACGGAAACCCAAAAGGTAAAACGGGACCCTATTATTAAGACTCCGCTGTCCGTCCGTCGGTCACCAGGTTGTATTTTATGAACCGTGATAGTTAGACCGTGGAAATTTTCACAGATGATGTATTTTTGTTGCCGCTATAAAATAAAAAACCGAATAAAATAAATATTTAAGGGGGCCCATACAAAAAACGTGATTTTTTTGCCGTTTTTATAGATAATGGTACGGAACCCCTCGTGCGCTAGTCCGACTCGCACTTGGCCTTTTTTTATTAAAAAAAAAACTAGGTTTTCCCTGAAATGTAAAAAAAAAACACACAGTTAAACCGCTTGTGACCGTCTTAGCATGCCATTTGGTCAACGCACAACAAACTCTTAAGTTATAATTAAGTTGATATACTTAGTGTTTTTTCAGCTATTTTTTTATTATTCATTGAGTGTCTGATGTCTACAAGTTTAATAATTTGGGTATTGTGTAAGATGCTGTACGCCTGCCATACAAATTATTTTTGCGTGGCCCATGAAGTATTTTTGATTTGGCCTTTCGTGAGTTCAAGTCGTCTTTAAGTGGAATTTGAATATCACTCTTATCAAAAGGTTCAATGAGGAACAGATAGTCAGTGAGTTAGATGGCCCAAACACATACTGCGATGCAACATCGCATCGTAAAAAACTGTGATCTCGCACGACATATCGCAAGAACTTGCGAATTGATTAACGTCGCACGAGTGTGTTACATAATTCGGAAAAGTGTAACCTCGAATAACACGTTCCCGTAAGTTTACTAATCCGAAACACTTAACGACGAATGCACGTTACCACGAAAACTTAACGCTGTAGCCATGCGATCTCGAATAACATGATTCAGAAAACTGTAATTTCGAATAACAGGAATTCAAAACGAATGCACGCTGCTACGAAAAACCTAACGCCACAATCATGGAATCTCGAATAACCAAGTCTCTAATTCAACAATTCGAATCAGTTAACAACAAATGCGCGATTCTACGAATAACTAATCGCCGAAGCCACACGACCTCGCTTAACCAAACCTCTAACGAAGAGACATCTCCAAATTTTTTAATTTATGTTACAGTTTTCTGAATTATGTAATTCGAAATCGCATGGCTACGGCATTAAGTTTTTCGTGGTAACGTGCATTCGTTGTTAAGTGTTTCGGATTAGTAAATTTACGGGAACGTGTTATTCGAGGTTACACTTTTCCAAATTATGTAACACACTCACGTCGCACATTGTATAGTCACCTGTACCGATGATTTACCGCATGAAATCGCATCGCATCGCAATTTTGTGTGAGGGCCGTAAAAGAATGACTTCTTTTCCCGAAAAGGGCACTTATGAAGAGCTTGAAGCTAATGCACAGTTCTAATTTAACGCGTGCAAACTGAAAAAGTTGTACACAATTTTCTGATCATTACAATAGATAACTTACAAAAAATAACACATGCTACAAAACAGATATCGCTTTTTTTAACTTTTAATACGAGCAAGATCATTCATTCGTTCATTCGATATACCATATCCTATAACAGCTTCCAGGACATGGTCTACCCGTATCCCAGATTTGATCAAAATCCGTTCAGCCGTTCAAGTGTGAAGAAGAAATAAACATACACGCACACACACAAACTTTCGCCACTGTAATATTAGTGTGACGTGATGATATAATTTCTTGGGAATTAAAACACTCAGAACTCTTTACTCCTATATTAAGATTAATTAAACTGAACATAACATTACACTTACCAACCGTACGCGAAGCTAAGAAAGCACTTAAGGCACACACGACCTGAAGCGCGGTCGCGGTAAAAAACAAAAAAAATGTGATACGACGCTATTCTTGCAAATTATTGTAAACTAGCTTTTGCCTGTGACTTTGTCCACGTAGAAGTCGAAAATGGTTTTATTAGGCTTTTTGAGATACGAAAATATAAAATATTATTTATTATCTTTGTCGTGTGTGATAGTCCATTAAATTGTATGGCGAGCGATATTGTATCTTTAGATAAAATGTTACAGTATCTTAGCCGTGTGCAGCGCCCCTTAGTGAACTCTACTGCGGGTGACGTAACCTACGAAAAATGTATTAATTACTGTTGGTACAGTAATCGGGTCTAGGGATCGAACCGCAAAATTAAGTTTGTTTTTTATATACTTCCCTTCTAAAAAGTACCCAGTGTGGTGTCCAGGATATTACAGAATAATTATACCAAGTTTCATCACAATCGAAACGGTAGTTTTTGCGTTATGCCTGAACAAATAGACAGACAGACAAAAATTTTTTTAATCACATTTTTGTGTTGCCCACCGTAACACCTGTAACACCCTCCCTCTGCTATTTATTTTTTAAATATTTTTAATGTATAGAATTTTCACTTGTACAGATTTATTATAAGTGTAGATATCGCATTTTATTTATTTTTTAGATATATACTTCAGTGTACACAGACATACAAAAAGGAAACTAAAACACGCACATGCAAGGAGCAGCCTTATTGCATTCGGATATCACTTCCAGCCAACATGGAATTAATCGCAGATTTTTTTAAAAATGGTTATATTGCATAATTGCGATCCCACCTGATGGTAAGCAATGATGCAATCGAGGATGATGAAACGCACTTGGTTTATAAAGAGCCTATTCACTCTACTTTCAAGACACTAAGTTATAGTTGGAAGGGAAGACCGCTGCAGGAAAATTGTTCCAGTCCTTCGATGTACGAGGTATAAACGACGAAGCGAAACACTTAGCCAACACCGTAGAGGTGTCAACAACGTAAGGGTCTCCGCACAAGGGCCACCGGCCACAATCACAAAACGCCGCCACCGGCATATTTCCTGTAATTCTAATACTTTTTATTTGGATTCGCCACACACGGTTGATGCTGGTGGCCGCCACACGCTACAAATCGCCGCTGCTCGCTTCTTGTGGCCCGCACTGGCCGCTAAACGCCGTCCGTCACACACTTACGCATTTAAACCTTCTTCGTCAAAATCCATTATGATACTGCGCGTATGGGTTACAAAAAATAGCAGCCTCCGGCCACAAATGGCTGTCGCACAATTCAGCTTCCTTCGTGGCCACTTCTAGCTTCTCTTGGCAGCGTTTGTGGCTCTCGCGTATGGTCCGTGTGTGGCGACCCTAAGGGTGGATACTCGCGCTACGTTGGGTTGTCAGATGGTAGAAAAGTGATGGCAAATTCAAGTCATATAATTCCTGCGCACTCTCCAAAATTCATCCCGAAAAGCTGGTTACCCTACTCCTGTACTCTAGGTTTTATAGACTTGTGTTGATGATGGTTTTTTTTTATCAATGTACTGGTCGATCGATGAGCTGATGAGGGTCGCGGAAATTAGATGGCCGCGAGATGCACAGGACCGTTCGTTGTGGTACCACTTGTGGGAGTGACACTTGTGTTCACCAAAAGTGAACGTCTTTTGGCTGAAATGATGATAATGACGTAAACACGATGATTTTTTTTTTTGTGTTTTAGGAACAACCAAGTTTTGGGTCATAATTAATCAAGATTTTAATCGTCAGAACCGGGGACCACTAGCGATATTTGATGTTTAGAAAATACTATATTATGTTGAGGTACTAAGAAAGTAGTAAATATTTACCAAAAAATGTGGGCCAGACATCCTGATGTTAGAATGTTTGACCACTTTATTTACACGTTTTCTCGCTATCAATAGCATAATAATATCTATATTCACGTACACACACATACACACACACACATTGCTCGCAGAACGGATAGCCGTTGGGCCCGAAAGGTTCTGGAATGGCGACCACGTACCGGAAGACAAAGCGTTGGAAGGCCTCCCACAAGGTGGGGGATGCGTGGATTGCGGGAGTCCGATGGATGCGAGACGCACAGCACCGTTTATTGTGGCGACACTTGGGGAGGCCTATGTCCAGCAGTGGACGTCTTTCGGCTGAAATGATGATTATCTTTTTCCACAGCTTCAAACTATACTGATTTGGCAAAATTTTGCTTAGAAAATCATTTTTTTTTTTAGTTTTGGTAAATGACAACGTCTGTATACAACTTGCTTGATATCCATAAAAAAAACATACACTGAGAAAGTTGGCGAATTCGCATCCTTACTTGAAGGGAAGTCGTTATAGTTCCCGAAAGTCGTCCAAAAGTTTTCGAAAGACCGATTATCGTTTTACTGGCAACAGTTATACTTCGTGTAAGATGCTGCTGCTGACAATACTCAAGTTTTTTCTTATGTATGTATTTTTTATTTGGCCATACTTCCTACAACTTAGTCTTAGTTGCTTTCGATACAAATTGAAAAACAAATCAAGGCTCGCCTATGTACATCAAGTGTACTATTTTTATTGTTTATATGAAATTGTGTGGACAATAAAGAATAAAGGAAGGCTCGCCTATATGCCCTGTTAGTCTAGGGGTTAGTGACCCAGTCTGCTATGCCGGAGGTAGTGGATTTGATTACATCCAAGACAAATGTTGGTGTGATGAGCACAATTATTTGTTAAGTGTCAGGGTGTCATTTATGTGTAATATGTAGGTATGTATTTAGAAATTATACAGGTAGTCGGTAGACAAGTCTGAAATAATCGCTACTCGGAGCCGATAACGCTCATATTGGATTGAATCGTAGATTTGCGGATTGGCAGCACGTGCAGCCAGCCTCGGAATCACTCTCGGCTGCGGATGCAGGTAACGGCTATTTTTTCGGTTGGAAAAAACATTTAAAGACATCCCCCGCTCCCCGCTCTTGGGCGGAGTGTGAGATAGTGTCAGACTTTCACTGACAAAAAACTCACTCCTGTTCCTTCTTTGCCATTTTACCAGGGCCCCAGGGTTCTCTTTCGCATCTCCCATGACCCCAATAGGCTTCGACCCTGCTGGGCCCCTACGGTTGCTGACATCTCTTTGAGGCGTGCTCGGAACACTACGCGCCGTCGACGACTTGGGCTCGGTCTGGACGGTTACCCATTGCTCGCAGTCCGCAAGCCCGCGCCTACGGTGGCTGGAAATCGGGATCAGAATCCTGGCAGTTGGGGCGCGAGGGCCACTGCCTCGGGCGTGCACGTGCGGCCTCCTCCTTTGCTAGCATTACAACTTTGCAGAAGTTGACGACCGCCTGTCACTCTTCCTCGCTCCGGACCAAGGCCTGTACCAAGGCCAGGCGCGAGAGATCGCTGCTGCCAATCGCCCCCACAAGGACACGGCGATGCTCTGCCCAGGCGGGGCACACCTCGACCGTATGCTCCACCCTGTCCTCCGGGCGGTCCACACAATGGTGGCACCCGGGCGTTTTTTCCGCACGAATCCGTTGCAGGACCAAACCCAAACTTTCTATGTCCGGTGAGGACCTGCTTTATGCGGAAGGTAAGGACGCCGTGTTGTCTTTCCAGTCACTCCTCAAAGAGGTGACTTAGCGCCATAATTATGGCGTGCCCAGCATTGGGTTGCGACAGTCGCTGTCGCCATGAGATCCCGCCGGAACTTTCCGAAGATAGTGATCTTCGGAATCACTATCTGTTGGGGTTGTAATGCCCAACAGTGAAAGTGTTATGTTCCTGTTATGTAACTGTCTTAAAGGATGTTATGTTATGTTATGTAAATGAGTAGATGAACGTTTCCCTTGATGGATTTATTGCTACTTGATATAATTACATAATAATTTGACTTAAATGCTATATTAAATGCATAGGTAAACAATACGTGCATTCGTAAGTGTGACGTAAAAACTAGCGCAAAGTTCAATGTACAGCGTAGCTCGTACACAATCACTATCTGAAATGCAAAGGGTGAGATCTCAGTAAAACCACAGGGGCCCAGCAGGGCTCCCAGAACCCCGGGGTCCTGGAACGAAAGGGAAATAGGTGTGATTTTAGATTACTTATTCTGTGATTTTAATCAGTAAAATTCATACACGCCCTCCCGCTTTGCCCTAGAGCAGGAGAGGACAATGGATGATTTCCTACTTTAAAAAAAGGTTAACTGAAGGAACACAGGTAGCTTTTAGTCAGTAAGTCTGACACTACTTCTCGGTTCAACCAGAGCAAGAGAAGTTAATTGATCATTTCTAACTACAAATGGGCACGCCACAATTATGGCGGTAAGTCCCCTCTTCGAGGCGTGGTTGGAAAGACCTCACGGCGTCCTCACCTTCCGCATGACGCAGGTTCTCACCGGACACGGTAAGTTCGGGAGGTTCCTGCACCGGATTCGTGAGGAAACGACGACCGGGTGTCGCCACTGTGTGGACCGCCCGGAGGACACAGTAGAGCACACGGTGGAGGTGTGCCCCGCTTGGGCAGAGCAACGCCGTGTCCTCGTGGGGGCAATCGGCGGCGGCGATCTCTCGCGCCGGGCCTTGGTTCAGGCCATGCTCCGGAGCGAGGAGGAGTGGCAGGCGGTCGCCTCCTGCGAAGCCGTAATGCTAGCGAAGGAGGCGGCCGATCGCGTGAGGCAACGGTCCTTACGCTCCAACCGCTGCCGCCGGGATTCCGATCCCGATTTCCAGCCACCGTAGGCGCGGGCTAGCGGACGGCGAGCAATGGGTGGCTCGCCGTCCGATCGTCCGGTAATCGGACCGAGCCCAAGTCGTCGACGGCGCGTACTGTTCCACGCGCGCCTCAAAGAGATGTCAGCAAATCGTAGGCGCCCAGCAGGGTCGAAGCCTACTGGGGCCACGGGTAGTGTGAAAGCTGAACCCGGGGCCCTGGGACGAAGGCAACGAAGGAACAGGAGTGGGTTTTTAGTCAGTAAAAGTCTGACACTATCTCTCGCTCCGCCCAAGAGCGGGTTTTGTCATAAGATGATTTTCCCACTTAATAAAAAAAAAAAACTACAAAAAAAAAACAGGAGGTACGGTCACTTCTCCAGAACCATTCGACCCAAACGGCCGTTCTATTTGCGCTCATACAAAAAAAAAACAGAAAGCTAATCCAATAATACTGGCAATATAAGAAAGTCGAAAAACAATTGCAGTATCCGAAAAAAACAATTGCCAAAAAATTTGAATATAGAATCGATTTAAACATCGATACCACTACATATAGGTACATTCTGCATCAATAGAACTCCATGAAAAGAGAATTGAACCCCAATCATTTGATCCCCATAAATATCGAGCTGGTCCCTAAGGTACAAAAGGGACTCCACTATGACAATGATGGACCCTTTGACAGTTTGGAAGTTATACTATGAAGGGCGTTTAGAGACTTTTCGTATTTGGGTAATCTAGTGAAAATGGTCTTATATAGGTACTCATATATTTGTGTTGTATTCTATCTGTTTGGTGTGGAGTTTCTCATATGAATTTTCCTTATGAAACGGGACAATTACTCTGAATTCTTTTTACCTGACCACCCCAAAAGTATTTATGTTTAAATCTATTTGGCACACCTTGTAGCGTAAACGACTGCATCGATTTTAATAAATAAGCTAATAAAAGATTGGTCTTGACAGCCGAAGTGTTAGGTTATAAGAATAAAAAAAAATACGGCTGTCAAAAGTTTAGTATAATCATAATTTTTGTGACATGGCCATGTGAGGTAGATACAAGAATAAAGGGCTCGAAAAAATTACTTGAAAAATATAGGTACCTAACTCATTTACTTCTCAGAGACGGTGGGATGAACCGCTCTGCAAAGTAGTCCAGAAAAACCTAATCCTTACTTCTGCTACTACTGCAGAGCGTGCGCGCCTCCTGACTGTGGAAAATTGGGAGTCAGGTCGGCTTCACGCACTGCCGTCGTCGAATATTGGCACCTTGTTCGACGATACTACTTTCCGCCTAGCTGTTGCCCTACGCCTAGGCGCTCCTTGCTGTTCTCCTCATCGCTGCCACTGTGGCGAAGTTGTCAACAGCCTTGGTCACCACGGCCTGTCATGCAGTCGAAGCGCGAGACGGATAGCACGGCACGCGAATATTAACGACATCATCCGACGAGCCCTTGTCACCGTCGGCGTTCCGGCTGTTTTGGAACCTCATGGCCTGGCACGCGACGATGGTAAGAGACCGGACGGTATGTCTTTATTTCCATGGAAGATGGGTAGGCCTTTAGTGTGGGACGTTACCTGTGTCGACACTCTTGCGCCATCCCATCTTCCTAGCTCTTCGTGCTGTGCTGGTGCTGCCGCTGCTGCTGCGGAGAACCTCAAGCGGCGGAAATATAACAACCTCGTCGGCAGTTATATTTTTGAGCCGTTTGGGGTTGAAACTCTTGGGCCGTGGGGTCCGAGTGCTCATAAGCTGTTCAAAGAACTATCCAAACGCTTAGTAGACACTTCGCGTGACCCAAGGGCTGGCTTTTGCCTCGGTCAGAGATTAAACATTGCCATACAACGTGGCAATGCCGCCAGCCTTTTGGGCACACTTCCAGTCGACAGCGATGCGGAGGAGCTTTTTGACGCCATATTTTAGCTTTTAGATTTTTTATTTAAGTGTATATATAAGTTAGTGCATATATGTTAAGTGTTTTATGTATTGATAGATTCCATATTGAAATAATTAAAATATTACTCATTTAAATGTAAAAAATAAATTGGAAATCCCAACTTGAAGTTGACACTAGACACTTTTCGAGGTGGCTGATGTTGTTGTATAAGGTAAAATTTATTGTATCAACTGTATCAGACTGTTTTTAGGATTCTGTACCTCAAAAGGAAAAAACAGAACCCTTATAGGATCACTTTGTTGTCCATCTGTCTGTCTGTCTGTTTGTCAAGACCCTTTATCTCGTTAACGCGTGCAGGTATTGAGTTGAAATAAAAAACATATAAGTACTCAAGTCTGCAGTCCCTTGAAGCTGTATAAAATCAAACTTAAAAGTTAACAAAAAAAACAATACGACCCTTTATGTCGCCCAAGCAGGCATCGACTCGGGTTTAGCCCTTATCGGACGGCCAGACGGCCAGCTACCCATTGCTCGCATCCGCAAACTCACGCCTATGGTAGGCGAAAATCGCCCTGCGACTCTTGACGTCCGGGGCATCTTCTGCAGTGGCTGCTGAAGCGTGAGGACGAGAATTTCCATCCGCTCACATTACAGCTTCATAGAAAGAGGCGACTGTTTCCTATTCTCTCTTGCTCTGGACCGTGGCCTGAATCAAGGCCGGATGCCAGAGACCGCCGCCACCGATCCACGTATCCATGGATTTGGTGGTGCTCCCCCCATATGGGGCAGACTTTACTCCACCATACGATCTGGATAACAGTGACATCCGGACGTTTCTTCCGCCTGAGCCTAATACAGGAATCTCTCGAACTGTCCTGCATTAGGCGAAAAATCAGGACCCCATGGCGCCTTCCTAGCTACTCCTCAAGTCCTCAAAGAGGGGACTTTACCCTCACGATTGTGGCGTGCTCAGTCAGTTAGACCTTGACAATTCAAAAGTGTCTGAAAATTGTTTAATCAACATTTAATAAATGCTCTAAGTTTTGAAATACAAATCAACAAACAGATATCTCAAGAAAGAGGATCAAATCGTGCTTACTTAACAAGATATTATGATTAATAGGCTAACCACCTAACCCATCATCATCATCTTCCTGCCCTTGTCCCGTGTTATTTGGGGTCGGCGCAACACGTTTTTTTCTTCCACTCTGCCCGGTCACTCGTCATGCTATCACTAACTTCCTTTTCTTTCATATCACTCTTCACACAATCCATCCATCTTTTCTTTGGCCACCACCCATAACAAGTCATAATCACAGCATATACTTCAACTTCCTGACGACAAACCCCATATCCCGTATCGTCCTCAGTTCAACCCTCAAATACCGAGGCAGAATACTTACACGCAAGGAGTATAAATTAGAGCTATTTTCTGTATTTTTTCTCCTCAAAGATAATGGACTCCCCTCTAGTGGCATATAACGAAGCTCCACGGGGTATTCGTCCCGGGATATTATTCGTCCCGGCAAATTGTACGGGACTTGTAACCGAACGTTTTTTTATCGTGAAATCGAAAGCATTAGGGCCTTAATCGCTTAACGAGTGGTATTTTGGATATTCTCAGGGGAACGTCCTTTGTGGATCGTCTGAGGTAAAATAATAGGATTGGTGTGTAGACTGTTTTTGTGGAGCTGTTTTTGGAGTAACACAGCCAGAATATAGAGTAAGCTAGACCTAGAATAGTTATACCTGTATCTTTTTTTTTTTTGAGGTGGCTGTTCATCCAATGACTTCTCTCACTCTAGGTGGAGTGAGAGGGAGTGTCAGAACTTTTACTGACACAACCCTCCTGTTTTCCTTCAGTTACTCTTAGCAACTTTTGTGTTTTGTTGCTTTTTTTGTTATTTATTTATTTATTTAAACTTCATGCAACATAAAGTACAAAGGCGGACTTAATGCCTTAGGCATTCTCTACCAGTCAACCTAGGGTGGTGAAGAGACAATATGGTAGGTGCATAATTTTTTTTTTTTTTTTTTAATTGATATAAACCAGTGCTTGACTACGATCCCACCTGATGGTAAGCGGAGATGCAATCATTGATGAAAAAAAAAAAAAAAAATTAAATTATTATTTAATTATTATTTATTTATTAAAAATGAAATTTAATACGAAAAACAAGATAAAAAAAATATATACATATAATTAAAATGCACATACATATATATTACGGTTATTTGTTACGGTGGCCTCTTTCGAACAATCCTATATCTACAGCCCCCCTAGCCAAGTTACAATCGTATCGTTCGCGCCGAACTCCTTGTATTCTTGGCGCGAACGAAACGATTGTAACTTGGCTAGGGGGGCAGTTATTTTTTTTGTTCTTAGTTAAACTTTTTGTCTTGCCTTCGGCATCTGTTTGTAGCGAGGAAGGGTTATAAACATAAGTATAGAGTAAGAAGGAATTGTTACTTCATTGAGAAGGTCAAAAGTATTAATAATAAACGTTCTGTTTTGTTTCGTAATAAACACTTGAGTTAACTTCAGTAGTACAAAACATCTGTTATAACATTAAGAAGACATAACACGATATTTTAATATAAAATTTATATTTTTCGCGTAATAAACAGTACTACATTACTATAATTCTCAACGGTCCATATTTCAACAATATGAGATAGGTACTTACTTCTCTTTTGCATCCGTTCGTTGATCTAGTGGTCACTAGTTAAACTACTGAACATGAGGCCTTCTGTTCTATTCCCGGGTCGGGCACGATGTTACAGGGTTTTAGCAACTAGAACTTAATTAATTTATTACAATTAGTCTCTACACAAACAGTTTAAACAGAGTCTGATTGCAGCAGAGACTGTCTGAGTACAGAGTGAGTGTCTGAGTACAGAGAGACTGTCTGATTACATAAAGACTGTCCGAGTACATAGAGATTGTCTGAGTACAGAGTGAGTGTCTGATTACAGAGAGTCTGTCTGATTACATAAAGACTGTCTGAGTACATAGAGATTGTCTGAGTACAAAGAGACTGTCTGAGTACAGAAAGACCGTCTGAATACAGAATGAGTGTCTGAGTACAGAATAAGTGTCTGAGTACAAAAAAAATTGCCTGAGTACAGAGAGACTGTCTGAGTACAGAGAGACTGTCTGAGTACAGAGAGACTGTCTGAGTACAGAGAAACTATATATATACCGATCCAGGCAGCTATATCCAGCAGTGGACGTCATTCGGCTGAAATGACGATGATGACAATCATTTAAAAGTGCATTATAAATTTGGTTAGGCTATCCTTAGGCTAGGATAATTAATCTAAAATTCATATCAAACCTTAGTAACCATCATTAGCCTAATGTACTCTATGCCCTGATTTCCCACAGATCTCGTGACATAAACTATGCAAAGCCGAGGTTATCTCTCATAGGGCTGCATGAACACTAAATATCAGTTGTCAGGTACTAGGGTGACAGCAGGCTGTAAGAGATTATCCAGGCTTTATACAAGACTAATTTACGTTCCAGGCGTATAAGGATTTCGTAATGAAGGACTGTGTTTCATTAACACAAGGTACAAACACAAAATCATATTAATATCTTTCTTTGTATTTTGTGTAAAATACTGGGACATGACCTGCAGAGTGGTCACTGTTGGACTGCATAGAAAATATAATATAACATGCATAATCAGCCTTTCAATGTTCCCACTGCTGGGACTCAGGCCTCCTCTCTAGGAATGGGCCGTAATCCACCACACGGGCCCATTGCGGTTGGTGAATGTCACATGTCTTCGAATTTTTAGTTCTAGGACATGCCGGTTTCCTCACGATGTTATCCTTCACCGTTATGAGCAAGTGGTGATGAAATAAATCACACAAAGTAATGCGCCTGGCTGTGTAACCTACAACTCGTAAGAAAATATAATAATAATATAACATTCCACAACTATCACACAACGCCATCTAGTTCCAAATTAAGCAGAGCTTGAGCTATGAGTACTAGACGACTGATAAATATACATATATATTTCTAAATACTACAGAACAAATGTTCGTGCTCATCACACAAACATTTGTCTTGGGTGGGAAACGAACCCACGCCCTCCGGCATAATAGTCAGGGCCACAAGACTAACAGGCCTGTCGTCTTTCCACAAGAAAGAGATGAGATATTGAAACGACGTCTCCCGCTCTGGGTGGAGCGAGGCGGGAGAGTGTCTCAGACATTTACTGACTAAAAACCCACTCCTGTTAACGAAGGAACAGCCTTTCGAACCAGGGCCGAGTCTTCCATTCAGAAGCAGACCCTTGGCCTCAGTAGGCTTCGATCCTGCTGGGCTAATACGGTTTACTGACATCCCCTTGAGGCGCACGTGGAACAGTACGCGCCTTTGGCGAATTGGGCTCGGTCCGGACGGTTACCGGACGGTCGACAGTGAGCTAGACTAAAACCCACCCTAGTCCCTTATTTACCCTTTGCGAGGGTAACGGTAACTCTTGCGAACAATTTTACATCTCTAGTGTCCTTTAAATTCCAACGAGTAGATATTCAATAAAGAATTCCACCAAACTAAAAATTCCGATTCATTATAAAATATTCAACCCTTCTCTGCCAAGTGGTTTCAACCGAAAAAAGAATACTTATCTAACGGATGAAACCGTATTCCACGTTTGAAATCAGTGCATTTTAAAATCGCATAATGTACACGGGATGCACGTCGACACCAAGTATTTCAGTTGAAGGAAAAGAGCGTTTCCCTGTACTACTGCTGTAAAAAGAGATTTTTACGGTTTTGCGGGGCTAAGAGGGGTTAAGGGAGGGGTGAAAGACGTATATCCTTATTTGCTGGGACGTGACCGCAGTCTTGCATTCTAAAAGGTTCCGTAAAGTGAATTAACTGAGAATTAATTTAATTAATTATGTTAAGTAGATGGTGTAGGTAGTGTTTGCTGTAGTTTTTAATATGAAAGAGTTTCTGGCTAGTATGTACGTGACGTAATTTTAAATTATCTTGCCTTTTAGTACTTGACGTAATCGTTGAACAAAAAGTTAAAAAACACTTAAAGTTACCTACGCTTGTATTTTTATAGAAGGCTGATTAGTATGTACCGTTCACAACAATTAACCATTTGTATTGAACTTCAATGTTATTGACGATTCATTTAATATGATTGGTGCAGTGGTTTGAAGATTGGCTGTTGCGCTTCGTGTCATGGGTTCGTAATCGAACCCATGACACGAAGCACAAATATTTGTTTATTTAGTTCTTATATGTCTGGAAGACACTCATGTGTATGTAGTATATTTGTGAAGGCATCAATGATGCAGAAGTAATTTCTATTGTGGCAAAACATTTTTAAAAACAAATAAAAGTAGCAGTCACTGATAAATTCCTATTGCAATAGTTTAATAAAACTTCGTGACCTTGGCATCGATCCCAAGACCAAGTACTCTGCAGTAAAGCTTACGACCACATACCAAAGAGACAGTTCAATAATATTTTTCTTCTTTTTTCTCGACACATATTAAATTCAAAACACAGAATCTATCTGCAGTAAAATTACCTTCACGCACAATATATCTGGCACGTTATTTCAGTAAATAAAACCGCCATTTTAGTTTAAAACAACATCCTAACTTTATGGCTGAAATTTCATGCTGCGCGACTTTCCACGACTTTTATGTGAATGAAGTAAACAAGTAATAAACTTGAATATTTTATTAAATAAAACTCAACAATGATTTCACAAATAACATAAAAATGAAACAAGACTTTGTTACAATTTAAGAACCATGCATCTATTTTATTTTGTTATGTAATAATAGACAAGAATATTAAACACACCTTTGTTTTTATATAAAATGTGGTTATTTTGTAGCTTTGAATAAATAGAAAAAGGTAATCATTTTAGGCTAAGTAAATTAATAAAGCAAAACATGTACAAACTAATGCACATAAAACGACCTTTTTTTGACAAAAGACGCAATGTCATGTGTACACTCTAATAATACAATTAATTTGTATGCTTACAAAAATTGTTTATTAAAAATTAAAAATAATTTTGCTTCATTAAATCTCCAAAAATTAAAACTGAAATATTTTTTCGTAAAAATCATTGGCCGTTTGAGGGTTAAAAATATTTTCACATGTTTTAAAATTTGAATTCCAAGCAGCAAAATAATTTTTAAAATCCAAACAATATACATAAATGCTAATTGTAATTATTAAACTTAATTTTGAAGTACTTAATTAGTACAAAATGAAGCAGAAATGCATTGGTGTAGTTTTTTTTTATGTTAAAGAACTAAGACTAGCGACATTCATGTCTTCATTGACTAGGTTAGAAAACAATCAATTACTCATAAGATTTATCACAATATCGCGCAGTTTCAATACAAAAATGATTTAGAGAAATAAATACTTGAAAACATGCATTTAGTACGTATACAAGGCCCGTAGCAATCTGTATTTACATTATTTGAAAATGAAAATTTATTACAGAGAAGATAGATTTAAAGGAACCTAACTTAAAATTTACATTACCTCACCTAACTATCGATTCGTTTCAATCTATACACGACAAACATTCTTCGTCGACAATCTCTATGAATTCGGTCTAAAGAATTGTAGGATTATCTAGAAGGAATTGTTTAGTTCACCTACAGTTGTAATCAAACGCTAGAGAAAGTGACATATTTCGAAGTCAACGATTGTCAAAGAGTGTAAAATCTTTGGAATTAACTTTTTTTTTATTAATAGGTGTCACATTTGATTACTATCTCGCCTGTTGGTCGACGATAGAGCATGCTTGCCTAGAAGTAACATTTATTCATTCTTGACATAAATACCCTTAGGTTGTAGCTATCAGGAAACAGGCACCGACAAGGAATTCCAGTCGATGTCAACCAAACATTAAATGGTCAATCCCTAAATCTTCACTTTGACAATCATAATATTGCATGTCACATTCTCTAGAGCATATGATCACATTCCTCAATTTATAATACATAAATAGAACATTTCTTACAAACGATGTTTTATACCTTTGAAGTTAAATTAATATTTATAAGGAGGCTTAAAATTAAAGTTAGTCCTAAGTGGTTTAATTTTCAGTGCCAGTGATCCACTGCAGGTATTTGAAGGATCTTGATTGCAGGGGACTGGCGCGGGATTCCCTGTACACGCGTGGTTGGTAAGATGTCGGTTGCTCTCTGAAAATAGCAAACATCGAGGTTATTTTGAGAAAACGGTTCGGTTTCAGCACGACAATGATGACCATTTGGAGGAATGTTGAGAGTTTTGGGGCTAAATTTGGACTTTTAAATGGGGCTAAATATTTTCTGGTAATAAGGAAAAGTTTTATGGCATTCTTCATTGTATCCGTTAAAATATTACTCCTAGTCGCTAGTCAAAAAAAGTAAGAATATAATTAGGTAGGTACTCCAGTTTTCATTATGAAACGACAGGTGCTTACACATGAGCTAAAGGTATGATAGACGCCACAAAATAGTGCTTTTTTAGTTTAGCAAAACTATGGTGTTACTTACCTAGGTTCAGCTGAAGCACGAGCATGATACGCGGGCACGTTGGGGTTGTGGTAACCACCGTGAGAGATCGGTGTGGTCAGGGTATGCGCCTGCACCGGGGGTTGTTCCACCGGCGAGTGATAGCTGACGGGGTTGTACCGGTCCACTGACACTCCACGAGTCCTCTCGGGAATCGTCGCTTCCAACTTGCCAACAGTACTCAGAGGCCTGCCTCTACCCAAAGTGTTAGTCTTTGGCCACTCCTGCGATACATATTCAGATTCGAAACTCCTCTCGCGGAAAGAACGCGGTCTTAAGGTCTGACTCCATGTTGGAGTTGGCGTGTACTGCACGGTTGGATTCTTCGGGTAGTTGGCCTCTGATTCCCAAGGAGGCTGCACATTTGTTTGCTCTGTCGTCGTCGTCGTTGTAGTTTGAGACGTCTTCTCAGTGAACTCTCTGAGCTCTCTACGCCACTGAGGTTCAACCTCCTCCGAAGGTTCATTGTTGTCGTAGTAGTACTGAGGGGATGGATCAGGCTGTGGCTGGTACTTTGTCTCCGTCGGGATGTAAGTAGACTCAGGGACAGTTATGTAACGTCTTTCATATTCGCTGTAGTACGTCTTACGTCCAGGAGTCCTGGGAGGTTCAGAGACAGAAGCAGACCTAACGAAGGATTGGTTTGGTGCTGGCGGTATGTAGGAAATTGGAGCGTTTTTAGAGAACTTAGCAGGAGGTGGTTTCCAGCCTGAAGTGGGAGCGGGACTGTATGTTTGAGTTTCGGGAAGTGGAGCCGGTGCGTAGTATTTTTGTGAAGTGTTATTGACAGATGTGTAGCTGCTGTCCTGCTCCCATGGAGGAGGGACATAGCTTGAGGAGTACTGCTGTGTAGATTTTAGGTAGCTGTCTGAAGAGTATTGGTTAGATTGTTTGGTGGTTTGTTGTGAGTCAGTGTTGGATGCCCATGTAGGTGTCGGTGTGTATGTAGAGTAGCTTGAAGGTGCCCTTTCGGGAGCAGGTTCTGAGTATGAGTGTTGATACTGAGGAGTCGGTGAAGGCTGGTATTGGGGTTGGGGAGTTGGTGAAGGTTGGTATTGGGGCTGTGGTGTAGGCGATGGTTGGTATTGTTGTGTAGGTGGTTGGTACTGCTGTTGAGATTGATATTGAGACTGCTGCTGTGGTTGGGACTTTGGCTGAGCCCAAGGCTGACCAGAAGGAGTAGGAGTAGACGAAACATTATTGTAAATAAGATTCTGTTGATTCGTCTTTTGATACCACTGCTGGTCGCTGGTAATAGAACTAGGTTTCACATTGCTAACAGTCAACACTTCAGCCCGGGGCTCACCTGGATATTGCTGGTCAAAAGGCTGATTATTCTGATTACCATATTGGTAAATGTCTGAAGGCATTTGACGTTCCGTACTGAGCCTTTCTAGGAGAAGACTGTGACGCCTTTCGGTAGTTGGTGTAGGAGGGTATACAGGCTGGTAAGGTCTCGAAGGCATGGGAGAAGTAGAAATTCTATCTATACTAGGAGGCGGAAAATATGTCCTGACGGTCGGAATACCTTGTTGCGTCAAATTCTCGTAATTATGATCTAGAATCTTTGTAGTACGGTTCACAGTTACAATGTTTTCGATTTTATTGTATTCTGTCTGTCTGGTAAGACCACCACTTGGGTCGATAGTACTTGTTATGATTTCAGTGTTCTCTGTGTGAGTTTTTGAAATTATTGGTGAACTTCCGATAGGTTTAATTTCAACATCTTCGACTTTTTCAAGTGGAATGGATGGTTCCCTAATAGGTATGTTATATTCGGTTTGAGGAGCTGGCTCGGGTTTTTCATCTTTTGGTGGTACAATTTCTACTTTAATCACTTTTTCTTCTGGTTCTTTTGGAGTTTCTTTAGGCTCTTCTGCAGGTTCTGAGACGGTATTTTTCTCTTCTTTCTTCTCTTCTTCAACCTCTTCTTCCTCCTCTTCTTCTTCTTCTTTGGTTTCCGTAACTTCAGTCTTAACTTCTACCTTAGTTTCCTGCTTTTCTTCAGCCTCCTCATATTCTTCCTCTTCTTCTTCTTCTTCCTCTTCGTCATCTTTAGGAGGAGGTGCTTTCACTTCTTGTTTTTTCACTTCTACTTCTTCTTCTTCTTCGACTTCTTCGTCTTTGGGTTCTTCTTCTTTTTTTACTTCTTTTGGTGCTGGTTTTTCTTCCTCGAGTTCTTCTTCCTCTTCCTCTTCCTCTTCATCTTCTTCTTCAACTGGTTTGGATTCGACAACTGGTGGTTCAGGTGTCGCCTGTTTCTTCACAACTACAGTCACTGGTTCTGCTTCTTCAACCTCCTCCTCTTCTTCTTCTTCTTCTTCTTGATCCTGTTGTTTTTGTGCGGATGTAGAAACTGATTGTTCTTCTTTAGGAGAGTCTTGAACTACGACCACTTTCTTAGTCGTTGTTGTTGTTGATTCGGACCTTTCTTCGGTTTTTACAACTTTACTTTCTTGCCCATTTTGTTTAGCAACGGTTGTGGTCACTTTTTTCGTCTCAGGTTCGTCTTCCTGAACTTCTTCGACCTCTCCTTCTTCTTCCTCTTCTTCTACAACTTCCTCTTCAGATTCAACTTCCTTCGGAATTATTGTTGTCTCAGTTTTTGTTCTGATTTCCGTTCTTCCATCAATTGTCGTTTTTGTCGTTGTAGTTTTGACTTCTTCGACGGATCCGTCAGGTAAAACTTTCTTTACAACTTCTACGTTAGTCTCAGTTTTTGCTGCCGATTTCTTTGTTGGCAATTTCACAGTCATTTCAGCCTCAACATTTGCGTCTCCATTCTGATTTCCATTTTGTTCCTCTACTTTATTTTCTTTCTTAACTTGTTTCTTTACTGTTTTGACTTCTCTCTGAAAATTAAATGAAAACATATTATAATTGGTATATTGTTTATATTAAATTAAAAATGTTAAGTCTTTTTATTAGATACATAACAACAAATAAATAAATATTGTGTATTTGTGTATATGTACAGATATAAATATAATTAAATACGAATAACAAAACATTTAAACTCACAATGAGAATTCGTTAGTATGCTCTCTATAGTTCCGTAATGTTGTATAGTAAATATGTATAACAGACAATGTAAACAGACATATAAATATAGACATAATAAGTATACAGTAATTTTAATTGAACCTGTTCATTTTCAATCCCCGCATTTTCTTCAACAGGCTTTGTTACAATGGATGTAGGATATATTGATGGAATTGACACTTCCTTGGTTTCTATGGCTGTAGGAACAATATTTGGAATTATCACATCATTCGATTCTATTGGTACAGGAGCAATAGTTGGAATAATCACATCTTTTGTTTCTACGGGTGTAGAGGCAACACTTGGAATAATCGCCTCCTTTGCTGCTACGGGTAAAGGTGCAATAGTTGGAATAGTCACTTCAGCTAAAGGTTTAATTGTCAAATCTAAACTCGTTTCTACACTTTTATTATTAGGAAGTTTGTCTTTTTCTTCACTTATTTCCAGTTTAGGTAACTGTTCAGTTGCACTATAAACTTTTGGTGGGGTACGGAAATATTCGGCCTCGTAACTAATTTCCGGAAGTACTGGAGCCGTATATCCATCGCTGCCATAATTTGCTCTCGGTAAACTGTAAGTATTTACCGGCACCGATGGTGGCGGAGCGCTATACTCATACATAGACACAGGTCTGTTATTGTTTACCTGAGAGTATGTTGGCGTATATTTATTATTGTTATTAAATGTATCGTGGCTATCAAATTTTGTAGTGTTTACTGTCGAAGGCTGAATTCTCTGAATTGGAGTTTCTCTTGGGTCACTCCTAGTTCTGAGTATAGATTTAGGATTTGCTGGCAAATCGAAAGTTGGGAACACTTGAACTGGCAGACAATTGTAGTTTGGGAGGGCTACTGGAGCTGATATGTTTGACTGTGAGTGAATTGGATGCACTGGAGCTTCAGGGACTCCTTGATTCATTGCATTTCTCATTAGCCGTTTCGCCATCCGCTCGGACTTGATCTCCGAGAGATCCAGCCCGCCCGGAGTGTACGTGAACGGCTTGCGGTCTCGGCTCATCGCGCTGTGGAGCGCTGACGGTGGATTCATGTCGCTGAAATAAGTTTTCGTACGTTACTCTAAAGCCATTGGTATACATCATAAACTTTACGATGGGATATTATATGTAACATAATTTTTAAAACGATAAAAGCTCGGGACGAGATTTGGCAAATTGACAAAACAGAAGAAAATAGATACGAGGTACTCACGAGGTCTGATGTTCACCACAAGATGTTAAATGTATTTACTTCCTGCGATGCAATGAATTACGGATCTGCGAGGATATTTGTTTATCCTGCAAGCACATTTATATCTGACACTGAAGGTAGCGCACTAGTCGTAGATCAATTTTCACATCACAACTTTCGGGAGACGGATCACTTATTTTTGTGACGGAACATGCAGATATTAATCTGGTCGCAGCGGTTAAATATAGCGCGGGTGTAGTAAACGAGCCGATACATTAGAGTCGTCCCGGTGCTGCGCGCGGTCGGCGCGGACGCCGCCTGCCGCCTACTGCCGCTCTCAGCCGCCGCCATGTATTTTGGTACCGACCCCAATAACGGGCGCCTCGTCTACAATTTGTCTTGAGCAAATCGTCAAAACAACATCCATAATACTTCCGACAGTTTCGCGATTATTATTTATTGCAATCCTACGCCTCCATTCATCCGTGATGCAGCCATCGTTCATCTTACTTGTACCATCGCGGTTGCATCACGATCTATCACTGACGTGGTTCTCGTCCGAATTCACACCGCTTTATATTTCGTCGTGTAGTTCATCCACCTTTGAGAACACCGCTATTATATGACATTGTCCTATTTTTCTATTTATGTTTTCCGCATTTCAGTAAAGTTTAAAATAAAGCGATGATTTTATATTTTTGTATTCTAATGTACTTGATCTTTGTAAGGATTCAAGGCGATCATTGAATTTGTTTTACAATAAAGATGTAATGTTTTTCTCGTGTCCTCTTAGCGTTCGGGTTTAGTTCTGATGTTGAAAGTAAAATATTTATATAAATACAGCTTTATCTCGAGATTTACAGCCGACAGCGGTTGCTCGTCCAAATATCACCCCGCTATTAATGTTGGCTCCAAACCAAAACTTTCTGGTTCGACATTGCTTACATTTGCTACTGAATCGAATGCTGTTCGCACATTCAGATTGGATCTATTATATATTTGCAATATTTCATTTTATTGCATTTTTTTGAGATTTCTGCGACTGCAGTTTTCTAGTACGACGAAATAGCATCTCGATCTTTTAATTTCGCCTGTAGAATTTTGTTTGTGGAGTCTGTTTTAATGAACAGCCATAACTCAGGGGTTGGCACTAATGGCTGGTTGCATCTGTCGTTTCGACACGCTCGACTGTATGTCTGTGTAAACAAAGTCAATTTGAGTATCTTTTTAAAGAGATGTCAAATAAAAGAGTTATAAATTCAAAGGCTTTCAGACACTTTCGTGTCGGGAATAAAGTTCTCGGCTTTAAGTGGCGTGTCGTTAAGTTGAGCTTAGAGAAGTCATAGGGTCTAATGAAGAATAATGCCGTGCGAGTTTCGGTAATCCAAGGTCGCAAATTTACAGTTTCTGTTTACGCTATCGTGTTTATTTATTTAAATATTATTAGGCTTTTCAACAATGATTACTTACACTATTACTTAATTTGTACATTGCTAACTTACGTCTGAGCGCTTCATCACTTACAGAAAAGCACAGCATGCACTACATTTTTATTTTAGCATTATCAGCCTTTTTAATGTGCCACTGCTGGGACTCAAGCCTCCTCTGAAGGAGAAGGAATGTGCCGTAATCCACCACGCGGGCCCAGTGCGGGTTGGTGAATGTCACATGTCTTCGATTTTTTGGTTCTAGGACAAGCCGGTTTCCTCACGATGTTTTCCTTCACCGTTTTGAGAGCAGTGGTGATGAAATAAATTACACAAAGTAATGCGCCTGGCTGGGTTTGAACCCGCGACCTAAAGCTCGTAAGTCGGAGCCGTTACCACTCGGCCACCACTGCTCTTAGTCAGAGCCGTTACCACTCGGCCACCACTGCTCAGCATTACATATGCGTAGACAAAAATCTAACCCAACTGATTTTTACTAGTAATACTTAAATATACAGTTTGGAATAAAAAATTACATAAATTATTTACAATGTGTTGTTGATTACAGCAAATATTACATCAATTAGTCATGATGACATTCAATGGATTCGTTCAGTCATTATTTGGCTATACAAGACGTTGTGAATGATAACATAAATGTTATTGATGATGTTATTGATTATTGCCGATTCAAAACAATGATCCAATTTAAATAACTCTTGTACAAGTTTACATTCCATCTTTTTTGGCGATCCTTCAAATCTTTCGATTTTTTTGTCTCATTTTAACACTTGTAATAGTAATTAATTTGCAGGTTTTGCTTGGCTTAAATCGGATTGATGTAATCGGATACTGCTGTATTTCAGAAGTTTAAGTGACTGCTTATCTGACTTCGAAAACATTGCTCACACACATATTATATTACATGGAGTGACTATCGATCTGACCTCGAGAACATTGCTCACACACATATTACATGGAGTGACTATCTATCTGACCTCGAGAACATTTCTCACACACATATTATATTACATGGAGTGACTGCCTATCTGACCTCGAAAACATTGCTAACACATATGTTTTACATGGAGCGACCGCTTATCTGATCTCCAGAACCCTGCTCACACAAATATAATACATGGAGCTGCTCTTCTTTGGCCTTCAGACCCCAGTTTGCATACATTTTCCATATCTGACCTCGAGGACCTAGTTTACACAAATTACTGTAATGTTATAAGAGTGAAAGCTTGTGAGTGTTTATATTTGTATATTTGTTACTTTTTCATGCTCGAAATTTTGAATGGATTTATTATAAAAAAATAATAATTAAAAACTATGAAAATAAGTAGGTACATAATTATGTAGATTATATATCCTGGAACATTTTGTTTTGTTTGAATCTGTTCCTTTGGATAATGTTCGACTCTGGCAAAGCCGCTGGCCGCAGCCAGTATTTCACATGAAGCTACTGATATCTGACCTACAAAACCCACCTCACATAATGTATACTTCGCACAAAATTTAGAACTTTGGAAATTAACAGTTTTATTGATTCATTATTACGATTACCTAAATTCAAGACTATAACACAATTCTGAAACAATTTTTTCGGCCTAAATACATTGTGCTGAATAAAAATTGTCGGCCTCCATCTTGTTAATGAAAAGAAATATTTCTTTCTTAAAGATTTTTTTTAAATTCCTGATAGGTTCGCGCTTGACGGCTATCTCACCTGGCCCATTAGAGAACGTAATTCGACACGAAACGGTTGTAACTTGACTAGTAGGTTACAACCGTTTCGTGTCGAATTACGTTCTCTAATTGGTAACGCCTCGGTGTTAGCAGTTGTAGAAAACGATAAGTTGGTAGCCATGTTGACGTGCCTGAGTCGGCCGCTCGTTCTACAATGTCGTTCTACGGTTCTACAATAACAAAGGATGTAGCGTTATACATTGTAGAATCGATAACAATTCTTCCTATCATTTTGAAAGATGTGAACTTGGCTACGAATTTTCTATTCGTTTGTTCTGACCACGTGACTTAACGTTGAGATGATGTCATTCCCATACGTTTGATTAGTTTTCGACTAGCGTTAACGATTGCAGATTATAAACTTGGCTAGGAGTGCTGATGGAAAGTGACGATGCGGTCGACGATGCGGTCGACGATGGAGCGCGCTTACTTAAAAGTAACCTATTCACTCTTAACTTAAATATTCCCGGGTTGTAGCCATCAGGAAACAATGTCAGAATGTTTGATACTTTGTAATATTTTACGTAAGAATCATCTTAATGATCTTAATCCAAAGTATTTTAAAGGTAAAACATCTGTTATGATTAATTAGGGCTTGTAATCGGATTCTATGTATGCTTTTAACATTTAATGGCCGACTCAATTGCTTTTCTGTCAATATAAATCAGTACAAATACAGGCACGGATCTTGAGGGCTGACTTTTACATTTCTACTTGCGCAGAAGCACGCAGAAGTGAAATATCGAGTCTCTTTAGTAATATGAAAAGAGATGCGGGGGCGGGGAGTACAATCCTTGTACAGTGATTGGCTCGCCGATGTTGTACGATGCGCAAAGCGATCCCCACTCTTTCGTAGAGCGGTCAAGATTCGTGCCGCTATCTGTACCCATAATTATCTTCAACCAGCCAGTTGGTCTAGTAGTTAGCGGCCCTGACTGCTATGCCGGAGATCGTGGGTTCGATTCCCACCCAAGACAAATGTTTGTGTGATGAGCATGATCATACGTTCTGTGTCTGGGTATAATTTATTATAATTTATTTATTTATTTATCTATAATTGTACGTAGAAATATATAAGTATGTTTATTAGTTGTGTATTAATCATAGCACAAGCTCTGCTAAGCTTGAGATCTGAGACCTTACTAGAGAGATGGAGTTATACACCATATATAACTCCATCCCATTAACAGTTTAGTTTAGGTCGTCAAACGGAACGCGTTAAGTACTTGTGGTAGGGCCTTAGCCTTTATGGCGTTGTGTGATAGTTGTGCAAAAAAAAAACAATTAATTGTCTATAAACATACATCGTTGGAAGGCCCCCTACAAGGTGGACCGATGACCTGGTGAAGGTTGCAGGAATCCGATGGATGCGAGACGCACAGGACCGTTCATTGTGATGACATTTGGGGGAGGCCTATGTCCAGCAGTGAACGTCTATCGGCTGAAATGATGATGATGATGACACATACATTATACATTATTGTGTGTTTATGTTGGTATCTTCAAGGCTAGAGTGAATAGGCTCTTAATAAATTAGTGGTATTTATTTATTGTATATATAATGTTTATGTATAGTGTGCTGTATACATATCTGTTTAGTATATTTTTAATTTTAAGTTAGATTTAATTTATGTTTAATTTTTTGTTTTTTTTTGTTGTACATTTAAAGTTCCTCAAAATTTGTTAATTTCCTTTCTAAATCGTATGGTTTGCTGTAAGAAAACCCAGTTGTGGGTTAAGCTCGGCTATGTACATCAACTGTCCTATTTTTTGTTGATCGTATAAAATTTTGTGTACAATAAAGAATAAAGAAACTAGTGCGCCTCACCATCAATGATTGCATCACTGCTTACCATCAGGTGGTATTGCAGTCAAGCACTGGTGTATATCAATAAAAAAAAACACAATATAGTTTCCTACAGCCTCTTCCCCGTGGTCTGCTACATGAATAGTGTCATTTTGCAGTTGTAAGAGTGGCCTGTGCTAGTTTAAATAGCTTGTTTGTTGTTAATTTTGTGTGGAAAGCGCCTCTTAAATGAGGAAAGCGCTAATTAGAAGGGGGCGGAACTGCGGGTGGAAGCTAGCCCCACTAATCCCACTAATATAAAGACGTAAGTTCGTGTTTGTATGTCTGTTACTTCTTCACGTTCGAACGGCTGAATGGGTTTGGATGAAAGAATAAATACAACTATCACACAACACCGTCTAGTCTCAAGCTAAGCAGAGCTTGTGTTATGAGTACTAGACAACTGATAAACATACTTAAATATTTCTAAACACATACATATTATAGATAAATTACACCCAGACACAGAACAAATGATTGTGCTCATCACACAAACATTTGTCCTGGGTGGGAATCAAACCCACGACCTCCGGCATAGCAGTCAGGGCCACTAACCACTAGACCAACAGGCCAGTCAATGATGTCAGGGTTTGGTTTATTCCAGAAATCCCCAATAGTTAAACAATGTCAGACTAGTGGGGATTTTCGGAAAAACAAGTAACAATCCCCACCAGAATTTGTTGTTTCTAAATTATTAAATTAATACGTTTAATTAGGTAAGTAATTATGTGAATACTAACATCATATACAGATATACTCCAAGAAACAGAGAAATCTTTGTGTGAGAACAGAGCGGAAAAAACTAGTAGGACATACTCTAGCCTTCCTTTGCTTATCTTTGACAAGATTGGGGTCGCATTCTATTAGTTTATGTTTGTTTGTAAACTATGGAAAGTATGAAGGCCTCGTCGGTAGTTATATTTTTGAGCCGTTTGGGGTTGAAACTCTTGGGCCGTGGGGTCCGAGTGCTCATACCCTTTTTAAAAAACTATCCAAACGCTTAGTTGACACTTCGCGTGACCCAAGGGCTGGCTTTTACCTTGGTCAGAGATTAAGCATTGCCATACAACGTGGCAATGCCGCCAGCCTTTTGGGCTCACTTCCAGTCGACAGCGATGCGGAGGAGTTTTATGATGCCATATTTTAGTTAGGAGTAGCCTTTAATGTAGTAAACACACGCACGTCACGTGTGTGTATGTGTGTGTGTGTGTGTGTGTGTGTTGTGTTGTGTGTGTGTGTGTGTGTGTGTGTGTGTGTGTTTGTGTGTGTGGTGTGTGTGTTTATAGTTTTAATTAGTTAAGTGTTTTTGTATATAATTTTGTATATATATAAAAATGATTGCCAGGCAGTTAGATGCCACATCTAATGTGGATACCGTTACTCCAGGTCTGCCTGACTGTTAAAACATCCCAACGTTTATAGAGTTCCGCAGTTGGGTAATGAAAAGGAAGCCCAGCTTGAAAACAGCTCTCTAAATAACTCAGCATATGCTATGTTAGGCACCTTTTTGGCCTCGTAATCATTATAACTTTCTTTTTACATTGTATATTTTTAGTTTATACGATTTTGTGAGACATGAATAAATATTTTTTTCTTCCTTTCTTTCTCTACGTATTTTAAAATAAATCGGTGAAATTTCACAACGGCTGATATTAATAGCAAACATTTCAAAGCTCCTCGGAAACAAAACGACATACATAACAAACAGTATATTGTCTAAGCTAATTGTTTTACGTTTTACTTACGCAAATAGTAAATAAAATTAGTAAAATTTGGAATCTTTACAGAGTACATTGCCAATGAGCCGATAACCTTTCAGTACTAACTCATGATACAACACGTGTTATACATAAAGTATAGGTACGTACATTATATACATATAGTTTACGTACGTTTTTAAGACTTTATTTTTTAGGAAAAAAAATTGTATGTAATTAAACGTTAAAATAAAGTTTTAATGAGATAATTAATGCCGAGCAGTGATGCCCAGTGGTAACGGTCCCGATTTACGAGCTGTAGGTCGCGGGTTCGAACCCGGCCAGGCGCATTACTTTGTGTAATTTATTTTCATCACCACTGCTCTCAAAACGGTGAAGGAAAACGGTCGGACGGCGAGCTACCCATTGCTCGCCGTCTGCAATTCCGCGCCTACGGTGGCTGGAAATCGGGATCGGTTTGTGTAATTCAGTGCGGTGTATTTTTAGAAATTTTGAAAACTGTAAGAGCTGTGTTCGGACTTTCTTCTTAATTGTGTATCAATTACACTTCAATTGTTGAAAGCATTTGGAGTATAGATCGTAGACTGGATTATGACGCAAGATACTTTTCAATATAATTACTCGAAAACCCGCACTTATCTCTACCGCTTATAGGCACGCAATTTACTGTTTTCTGCACTAGTGTGGAAAAGTGCGAGAGCACATCCC
This sequence comes from Mythimna vitellina, assembly GCA_949316375.1. Taxonomy (NCBI): domain Eukaryota; kingdom Metazoa; phylum Arthropoda; class Insecta; order Lepidoptera; family Noctuidae; genus Mythimna; species Mythimna vitellina. Next base: position 13,596,032 of record OX438706.1, read on the forward strand.
ACCACCATATATTATATTTATCGTATCAGACTGAGTTCAAAGCGATCCCCACGAGTCGCCGATCAACGCCCGTTTATTTATTTCTTCGTGAGCATATTGAAAAACGTCCCACCTATACGCACAAAACGTTTTGGGAACACATCCATTGTGCGTACAGCTAAGGAGTGGAATTCCTTGCCGGAATCTGTGTTTCCGGACAACTGGATGGCTACAACCCGGGAATCTTCAAGTCAAGAGTGAATAGGATAATTCTAGGTAAGCGCGCTCCATCTTCGACCGCATCGTCGCTTTCTTTCAGATGAGATAGCAGTCAAGCGCAACCCTATCAAGAATTAAAAAAATACGTCATTTGATACACGTGGAAATTTGTCATTGCAGCACTCGGCTCCATAACACCCTTGCCTGTGACTCGGGCCCACTTCGCACATCGCACTTTCTTAGGCTTCTATCATTTTCTGTCAATTAGAACCATCATTAACTAGAGCGAGAAAGAGCAGGAGTGTGATCGCACGCGGCAGAATCAACGAGGCAGTCGGCAACACGCTAAATACTACATCAAAATGTATGAAACAGACATCGTACCACCAAAAACTTTCCTATCTTCGCAAAACGACTTCCTTCAAAATATTCCAAGCCCTTCCCACACCATTAACTTTCACGGTTTACTAGCACAGAATCATAAACAATAGAAGATTTTCCTCATTCCTACACTTTATGTACTTATTTTTCAATGTTGAAATTCCTATTATATTCCTTGAAGTTTCTCCTAAAATAAAAAAGTCTATTAATGGACCAAGTTTAAATGGAAAACTTTTCGGTATACAGTAGAATCTGTTTATTATGGCTCCGCCTATATTGACCAACCGCTTATTATGAAGTAATTACACAGCTAAGTTTGGTTTTCATATAAAATTCTTTTTAACAAAGTCGGATATAATGACTTAGCTTATAGTGACATGTCGGTTATTGTGACCAATTTTTAATCAATTATGTCCGGTTATGTTGACACATGATCCGTAAGATCTTCGGCAGTGTTCGGGAGAGTCACGTAACACCCGACGACGTTCGGTGCGTGCAAGGCTTGTTTATATTTTGAATCTCAGTGGGAAATTGATTAACATTACCGATTTCATATGTAAAAACAATAAAAAAATACATGTTTATAATGCACTTATAACGTACGTATTTTGATTTAATATGCTCTGTTTATCTCTATTAAAATAAATACATACTAACAAATACATAACATTGTTTATTATGTACAAAATGCTTTGTATGACGTCCGCTTAGTATGACGTTTTTCTAATTTCCCTTCGATGTCACTATAAACGGATTCCACTGAATTAATTTCTTAATGTACACTTACATGGCTTTTAAAAGTACTTTTCTTTGTGGTAGTGTCGGATGTATGGTTGGCAGTAGAAAAAATTTGAAAAATGTTTATTTATTTGTTGAACCAAATTCATGCAACACAAATGTACAAAAACGGACTTAATGCCTTAAGCATTCTTCACCAGTCAACCTAGGGTAGTGAAGACACAACATGGCAGGAGCAACAAATAGAACAATATTTATAAAACAAGAGTACAAAAGGATATATATTGCAGTAATATAATATTATTAACATAAATATTTATTAAAATCTGTCAGTCAGTTACTTTTTTTTGTCTGGTAGATATCGCTGTCAGCGATAAGACCGCCTTTGTACCCATAGATTTAAGTTTGTGTAAAAGTTTTGTTACTATTTGGGTGTACAATAAAGTTTATTCTATTCAAAAGTAACAAAGGTCTACTGTTTACGGGATCCTTGCGACTTACCTAACTTATACATTGTCTGTTATACATATGTATGTACTAATTATTTTGTAGTTATTTTTTAACATTATGTAAAATAGAAAATCTATAATAAGACTACTCACTTTGACTTCTGTTTTCACAGATTCTCCTTTGGTCGCCATTCTGTAAATAAAGAAAAAATGTTTTAGAATCTGTAACAATAATCGTTTATTTGTCAGAACATGGTAGGTCCCACCACATGGCTGTACAAATATTAAAAAGCTTACATGAAGTTGTGGAAGTTAATGTAATTTAAATAATAGATGTAATAGGAGCAGTGGTGGCTGATTGGTAACGGCCCCGACTTACGAGTTGTAAGTCGCGAGTTCAAACCCAGCCAGGCGCATTACTTTGTCTGATTTATTTCATCACTACTGCTCTCAAAATGGTGAAGGAAAACATCGTGAGGAAACCGGTATGTCCTAGAAGCAAAACATTCGAAGACATGTGACATCCACCAACCCGCACTGGGCCCAAGGCCCATTCCCTCCCCTAGAGAGGAGGCATGAATCCCAGCAATGGGAACATTATAAGGCCGACTATGCTATGCTATGCTAATAGATGTGAGTCAAAATAAAATGATAGTCAAATATCGCTAAAGTGCGTAAGTAATATTGTCAAATGAGGTAAATAGAAACAAAACTTCAAAGCGTATTTTTACGATATTTGAATATTTTTATATCAATTTATTAATGAATTATTGTTCTAAACACTCGATGCTTTGTTAGAAGCCGATAATATGGTATCAAAGTGAAAATCCAAGCTAAAGTTTTGTTTCTATTCACCCCCGTGTTTCTTTTAACCCCTTTTTACGGTAGCGATATCCTTAAGCTGTATACTTATAGAGTCAGAAACTGTCAGAATTAGGTGGATTTTAAGGTAATAATTTGTCTAAGTCCAATAAAGTGGAATGACTAATTTTATTAAACACCATTTCCTTGACTTGATCAAATCAAATGAAAAGCAAATCAAAAGCATTTTATTTCAAATAAATCATTTACAGGCACTTTTGAAATGTCAAGAAGTCAGTCAGTCAGAAAAAAATGGGCGTTGATCTCTATGGCAAAGAATGTGCAAGAAACTCCATGGACACTCTTTTCGATCATGTTTTGTAATTACAAATATCTCTGTTACAAGCTTCTTGTCGCTATCATGTTAAAACAATACAAATAAAGTAAAAATAAAAACTAAATATAGATATTAAAATAGCAACTGGCAGCTAAGAGATGACCAGTCTCAACTGACAGCGCCCGTTCACGGACATGACGCTAATATTAGCACCACTCAGCTCAACCATTTTGAAGGGAACCGAATGATCCAACACACGCGCATAATAACGCTCCCATACACTAAAAACCAAAATAAAATGAAAATATTGAGTTGAGTTGTCATGTAGCGAAAATATGACCACTTTCGGGATTTCAGCTATTACCCTAAGAACGTTTTGATAACTAATCAATTAGCAAAAAATCTTGTGAAAATAGGAGTCTTATTTATATAAATCTTGAATCGCTTAGTAACTGATCACCGAATTCTTAATTCAAATGTGTCTCTAGAGAATTTGGATTTAGAATCCTTTTATCGGTTGCTAAGCAATTTCATTTTTTTTTGAAAAATTGCTTCAAAAAATTGCTAAGCAATTTTTTTTTTTTTTGATTATGGTAAATACCGAAAAGTTGATTATGACTCGAACGTTGACCGGACTTAAAATTACAAATATCTATATTTATCTTGTACCCGTAAAACATAATACATATAAACAATATAAATTTTAACATACAAGCTTTCTAGGGCTTTCTTCGAAAAAGTTAAAATGCACAATATAAACAAAACTCAGTCACATTAACATGTCATCATTCTTTTACATTTTCCATAAATAAGGCGCCATTTTGTGAAAAATATCTCCAGTTTAACGTCTGTCGCATATTTATAAACTTTATTATAATCCTAAACTGATTCTAATTAGGGCCAGTAAGTATTAGGAAATTTTGTGAGAAATGAATAAAGTTTGTTTTGTACAACATAATTGACAAAAGATTTCAACAGGGATTATGCATGCAATTTTTTTATTTGCTGAATGAAATATTTTTTAGTTCTGGTATGAAAGAAATATGAAGATAGTACATTTTGATACCAGTGGAGAAAGTTTGTCATTGTGACCGAGGCGGAATTGTTATGGAGGCGAGGGATAGATTTCTATAATTATCAAACGACGTTTTTCAATACAGTTACAAAGGAATAAATAAACGGAGGCTTAAGCGCGACGCGTGGAAGTAGCTTAGCGCACAGCCTGTTACGATAAGGCGGCGAGCTCGCGCTCTTTTCTGCACTAGTGCGAAAATTGTGTACCTCAAAACCGATAGGGATTTTTTTTAGGTGGGAAATCAACCAATGACCTCTCCCACCCTTGGGCGGAACGCGAGGGTGTGTCAGACTTTTACTGACTAAAACCCACTCCTGTTTCTGCTTTGCCTTCGTTCCAGGGCCCCCAGGGTTCACTTTCGCACAAAGAATTTTTTTTATTGGGAGTGGGATATCATCTAATGACTGATGATTTCCCACTTCAAAAAAAAAACTATAGGGAAAAAAAATTTTTTTTTTGAGTGTTCGAATTTTACTAAATAAAACCACACATATGTTTCATCAGTTGCCTTGTGTTCTAGAACCACGGGTTTCCTTTTCAGAAGTTAACCTGTATCCCCAATTCTCTATAGTTCTCCAGTTTCAGACTTCAGTTCTTTACCCTGCCTGTAACTCTTCAATGCTACTATACGTACCATCTACACAGATACCTACTTAGGCCAATATCGGAGCAATAACATAAAACAGTAATGGAGGAATGGTTCCGAAGTTTTATGGTAAAGTAAAAGAAACATTTAAAACACATCAAAATTGTTAGAACAGGTTTGAGAATCAATTTTATTGAACTTGTGGTTTTTAAGTTCTTTTTGTGGTCGGTTGTTGGTTTGAGTTGATCTTCAAAGTTGGGAAACATTTGCTGAGGTCTATCCGTGGATGGGTAAGCATTCATTACGAACCAGGGCTTCTCCGAGGTGCCCTAAAATACTTTTTTTAATAATTGATTCGCGTTTGACCACTATCAGAAATCAGAAACGTTTATTTCAAATAGACCAATTACAGGCACTTTTGAATTGTCAAAAAAAAACAAGTGAAGCTAAATTGCACGTTCCAAAGCGTAGATCTGTATGGAGAAGAACGTGCAAGAAACTCCATGGACACTCTATTAAATCATATTATGAGTTACATAAATCTTGGTTACATATTTCTGGTCACTGCTAATATGTGAGCATAATGTAGATAAGTAATAATAATTTTAAAAAACAAAACGAATTAAAAAATAGAAATTATCTCATCTGATGGTAAGCGATGATGTGAACGCTTGCCTAGAAATAACCTATCCACTCTTAACATAAAAACCCCTAGATTGTAGCTAGGAAACAGACTCCGGCGAGGAATTCCACTCCTTAGCTGTACGCACAATGAAAGTGTTCCCAAAACGTTTTGTACGTATGGGTGGGACTAAAAATAGAAATACAGTTTTGTTTATAACCAAATAACTACGCGCATCGAACAAATACGAAATTTGGCATACGCTAGGATAACACCCATTAACAGGAATTACGCTCATCGTAAAATATTTAGTACATATTCAGCCAGATACGTTACTGATACCTAAACCGGGTACATACATTATAGAAATGCAGTTTAATGTTTAAAAAGCTTATTTACCTACTTAGCATAATCAGCATTTTAATTTTCCCACTGCTGGGACTCAGGCCTCAGGCGATTGAAAAATCAGCCCCAAATACGTGTACTTTGAAAAGAAAAATTATTGGTTTTTCTGCTCCGTTATCTGTTGAACACAACAAGAAGCCACTCCTCTGTCTGATAGCTTTTATCTTTTTTGACATTTTAGCTTGGTGTGACATATGAAAAAAGTTCAAAGGCCCTACCACGAGCTCTTAAAGCGATGCATTTGACGACCTAAACTAAACTGTTAAAGGGATGGAGCTATATAGTGTGTATAGCTTCATCCCTCTTTCTCGCACACACGCTTAAGGCTCCTGTTGCAAAGTTTGCGCAGTGCCTTACCGTAGGCGTCTACCATACTCGATTTACTTCAATCGATGATGTTAATGGTAATCGAATCGAACTTAATGATTGGCGCAGTAAACTAACATATAGTACAATTTTGAGTAATATCTAACAATAGCCGAGAATTACGTATAACTTCGCGAATTTCGGTTACGTAACTTGTTATTTTTAATTTTTATTATTTGACTGAAGATTCAATGATTTATGTGAAAACTGATATTGCTAGCACAATTGATTGATTGCAAGGTTAAATCAGAAACTGTGGAAACAGAAATAGAATGGTTATGTAGCTGTGTATTGTAGATAATTTTGTGAAAAAATTACCTTTTTTTTTAATCACACTAATCATCGAATCGATAGTTTTTTTTTATTGGTTGGGAAAATCATCTTATGACATATCTCGCTCTTGGGCGGAGCGGGAGATAGTGTCAGACTTTTACTGACTAAAAAACCCACTCCTGTTCCTTCGTTGCCTTCGTCCCAGGGCCCCGGGTTTCGCTTTCACACTACCCGTGGCATCGAATCGATCGTGTGACGATCTGATCATGTACGTGGGGCAAACAGCCAGAGATCGCCATAGACAGAGAAATTAGGAAGGAGAAATGGAATTAATTTGTCCACAGCTGGGCAAATTAATGGGACACACAATAGGCTTTTAAAAAAAAAAACATCGAATGACACCTCCCATTTTAGGCGGAGCGATAACGATGTGGTTCGCGAGCATATTCGTAAGAAGTTGGCAGGTAGTATCATCACAACGTTAATGTTTCTCTATTTGTCGATTTGGACCAATTTTTGTTTTTTTTTTTTATTATATATTTTGTTCAATAAATTATGTATATACTATATTTACCTATATTGTATTGTATCTGTGATTCATTTGTATATCTTTTTTATATTAACTTTTTTTTTCTCTCTTTCATTGCACCTACCACTATTATTCTATGCATCACCCAAAGGTTGCCTGGTAGAAAATGCCTAAGGCATTAAGTCCGCCTCTGTACCTTTATGTGCATGAAGTATGTAATAAATAAATAAACAACGGAGCTAAAAACCACCTGTGTTCCTTCACTTGCCCTTTCCATTCCAGAACCAAGATAACTCTAATAAACAACTCCGCAGTACTACTATCTGCAGGTTTACGTTCGAAATTAACTTTTTAACGTTCCTAAATAACTTTAGTTAAATCGTCGGTATATTCAAAAGGCCGGCGGACCTTATTTCATAGTTATTTTATCTCTATAACGTTTAATCTGAACGTTTAAATTAATTCCGGGCAACAATTAGAAAGGTTAAAGGTAAAGTTTCATTAAATAAGCTCGGGGTTCCGAATTAAGAAACGGGGATTAAGGGTATTGGTTTTCAGTTAGTTACTATAATTAATTTGTAGTATTATAAAGCAGTTTAACCTACTATCTGTAATAAATAATAGTTAATAATTTTTGCTTATTTTCCCTAACAATTTATTTTATAGTTCTATTACATTAGTAGATGGGGGTGGACGGGAGCCTTAGGGCTAAACCCTATATTTCAGGTTTCCAGGACACATACCCCTGATGAAAGTTTACAATATAATTAGATTGAACAATGTATATTAAAAAAAAAAGTAATAAGAACAGGTAAAAAAAAAGTAAATAAGGAAATAAATAAAGTAACCATTTCTATCTTATAATCCTATCCTAATTATAAATTTGAAAATCGCCATATTTGGGGGGACCTCTTATTTAAGTAATTCAAGCAGTAGATACTTATAAAACAATTTACACGCACGCACACACATACATGCAAAGATAATGTATACTTAAAGAGCATGCGTGCATTTTAATTTCTTTTATCTTTCATTTTGACACTGGTTCCTGTAATGCAGGTTGCTATCTAGGTCTGGAGCGAGGAGGAGTAGCAGGCGGTCGCCTCCTTCTGCGAAGCAGTAATGTTAGCAAACGCAACGGTCCTCATGCCTCAATCGCCGGCCATAGGGGCCCAGCAGTGTCGAAGCCTACTGGGGCGAAAGATCTGATTCTGAAAGGATGACTCGGCCCCAGTACGAAAGGCAACGAAGGAACAGAAGTGAGTTTTTAGTAAGTAAAAGTCTGACACTATCTCCTGCTCCGCCCAAGAGCGGGGGATGTCATAAGATGATTTTCCCCCTGAAAAAAAAAACCTAGGTCAGGAGCCAGATCTTCAAACAGGGTTCAGCGGTTCAGAAGATGTAAGGTAATAAATGATTTATCTTACTTACATACCTACATACAAGATACACGCAAAAAACATAACCCTTCATGCAGTCAGGTAAAAAACAATTCAAGTTAAAAAAGAATGTACACTAGTCTGAAAAGAAAACACATTTTTCAAACAAAAATACTGGCAGTTTAGAGCTTTCACAAACAACCTATTTCCAGTCTTATTCTCAGTCTATAACAAATCAAGACGGATACCTTGCCCGACCCGGACAATCGGATCCGGCTGCTGCAATAACATTTAGACGTAATATGAACTGTTCTCACATCGTAACCGTTTGTCCGGTTACCCGGCTGCATGGATTGCCCGGATCAGATGAAACTGCTCTATCAGACATTTGCGATCCTATTAAGGTTTAACTTTCTTATTGCTTGATTTTATTCCTCGGTAAAGTTTGCGATAAATGGGGGAGTTTTGTCGTGTCTTTAAGTCGATTGAAGGAAAATACTATTACAATTTAGGTGTCTTCAAAGCTAGAGTGAATAGGCTCTTAATAAACTAGTGCGCCTCACCATCAGCGACTGCATCTCTGCTTACCAACAGGTGAGATCGTAGTCAAGCACTAGTTTATATCAATAAAAAAAGGATAAAAGACTTATTTAGTGTTTTTAAGTTCCAATAATATTCATGTTTGGCTTATAATGTTCCCACTGCTGGGACTCAGGCCTCCTCTCCAGGAGAGGGAATGGGCCGTAATCCATCACGCGGCATGGGACCAGTACGGGTTGCTAAATGTCACATGTCTTCGAATTGCTGATTCTATGGCCAATTTCCTCACGATGTTTTCCTTCAACGTTAAAAGAGTAGTGTTGATGAAATAAATTACACAAGTCAAGCGCCTACTTGAATTTGAATTCACGACATGAAACTTAATTCGAGGCAGTTACACCACCACCGCCAGTACAAATATGAGACCCATTTTTTCTTGTCATACACATAATACATCTTCCACGCTTTTTCTCAAGTGACCTGTTGACTGGCCTGTTGGTCTAGTGTTCAACAGTCAGAGCAACTACCCTTACTGCAATGCCGGAGACCGTGGATTCGATTACCACCCGAGACAAATATTTGTGTGATGAGCACAACCATTTGTTCTCTGTCTGGGTGTAATTGATCTAATATGTATGTCTTTAATATGTATATATTTAGAAATATATAAGTATACTTATCAGTTATTTAGTACTCATAGCACAAGCTCTGCTTAGTTTGAGATTAGATGGCGTTGTGTGAGTAGTTATGGTATATTATTAATTATTCACTTTTTAGTAGAGCAGTGGCCGAGTGGTAACGGCCCCGACTTACGAGTTGTACGTCGCGGGTTCAAACCCAGCCAGGCACATTACTTTGTGTAATTAATTTTATCACCACTGCTCTCAAAACGGTTAAGGAAAAAAACGTGAGGAAACCGGCAAGTCCTAGAACAAAAAATTCGAAGACATGTGACGTCCACCAACCCGCACTGGACCCGCGTTGTGGATTACGGCGCATTGCCTCTCCTAGAGAGGAGGCCTGAGTCCCAACAATGGGAGCATTATATGGCCGACTATGCTATATGCTATTTACTTTTTAGGAACTATCTAATAAAAATATGTGGGTGGAAGAAGCAACTCAAAAATCATTAAACAAGTACAAACTATTACCTTTTAGGTTAGTAAGTGTATAGATGTTGCCATTTTTACTGTACGATTCTTATACTTCACTATACTATGCGTTAGTTTAACATCAGAGAAAATTTTCTCCAAATCGATAACCGCAAACATACGTCGCTCATCAAGAGAACATTAGGCAACAATCCAACCAACGTCCGTTCACCCCACTACGGGAATGTTCGAAAGAGTTCCCGTGGCTCTGGAACGTAAAGGGCAACCGAAGGAACATAGATGGAGTTTAGTCAGTTATGCAATTCGCTCTATGCATGCATTGCTCAAGTAATCGAAAGGGCTATTCTCGGAGTTTCCTTGCGTGATCGCATCAGAAATAAAGATATCCGCAGAAGGACCAAAGTTACCGACATAGCCCGAAGAATCGCCAAACTTAAGTGGCAGTGGACGGGGCACATTGCTTGCAGAACAAATAGTCGTAGAGGCCAAAAGGTTCTGGAGTGGCGACTTTGTACCGGAAGACGCAGCGTTGGAAGGCCTCCCATAAAGTGGACTGTGGTCCCTTGAAACTGTGAAAAAATCAAACTTCTGAGTTACCGAAAAAAAAAAATACGGCCGTTTATGTCGCAAAAAACGTATATTTCGACACTCTCAAGGGAATCAAAATTCATAGCGTATTTCCCGTTGACCTATAATCCTGAAATTTGGTGTGACGCAAGGTCTTATAGCACAAGTATAGGAAAAAATCTGAAAATTGTAAATTTGTAGTCACGTCACAAAAAAAAACTATGGGAATTGAACGGTTTTCATCAATAAATTTGTACGGAACCCTCAGTGCGCGAGTCCGACTCGCACTTGCCTGGTTTTTTTTATCTGTCTACTGTCTCTTGTCCTGCTCTAATACTAGCTGTGAAAACTTGTGATTGGCGATCTTTCAATATTTTTCACTTATCTGTAGCTGTAAGTTTTCCGAAAATAATAAAATAATATAAAAACATGGTTTATTTGAAGTCTCTTTAAAATCATAATTTGTAAGTATTTCTTTTTTTATTAATCTTTAAACTATGTACCTCTTTATATACAAATTCACCATAATAATTGATACTTCTTCTTTCTTGTAATATGTTACTGGTAAATAACTTGTTAGAGTACACATAAATAAAATAAAAATAAACCGGCCGAAACCGAATGGAAAACTCCACGTCATAATAAACGTTTTTTTCGCTAGAAAAAGAACGTAAAAATAGATTCCGACACATAAATCGAGTCTGTGAGAGCGCAGCACTATGTTATATTGCATCGGACAACCGGGCGATTCCCAACACTTTTTTCTCTCAACTTTTTCAAGATAATGCTGATAAAATATAGCTATGAAACTGCAAGGAAATACCACTAAATAGATAGGTACAGAAGTCAATCTACATACAATGCGCGCTCGAGCAACACAACATAGACACCGTTCACCGACACGATATCTGGTCAGCCCCCCTAGCCAAGTTACGATCGTTTCGTTCACGTCGAATGCCTCGAGTAGGCCACGCCTCCGATTCCTTTGTTCTGACCACGAGACTGAGCGTTGAGATGACGTCAGAACAAAGTAATCGGAGGCGTAGCCTACTCGAGGCGTTCGACGTGAACGAAACGATCGTAACTTGGCTAGGGGGGCAGCACCCCTAGCCAAGTCGATAATCTGCAATCGTCAATGCCATTTGAAACTAATCAAATGTATGGGAATGACCTCATCTCAACTTTAAGTCACGTGAAAAAACGTGAAAATCATCCAATGACATCCCCCGCACTTGGGCGGAGTGGGAGATAGTGTCAGATTTTTACTGACTAAAAACCAACTCCTGTTCAGCTCAGTAGGCTTCGACCCTGCTGGGCCCCTACGCTTGCTGACATCTCCTTGAGGTGCGCTTGGAATACTACGCGCCGTCAACGACTTGGGCTCAGTCCGGAAGGTTACCGGACGGTCGGACGGCGAGCTAAAGTGAAGTACATACATGAGATTGACTTCTGTACCTATCTATTTTGTGGAAATACCCTCCGTTAAAGCACGTTGGGTTGTTTGTAGAGGATAAACCGGGAGCAGTAACTTGTATGAAATAATGTCATGCCTTGCGGAAAAATCTTTCCGGCTTGAAAGGCAAATTCTGTTCTGCGAGATAGTTTTGCTCGAGAGTGGTGTCTGCATAATATGATCCGGGTGGCGCCATCTTTTGTTTGTTTTAGGATTTTTATTATTTTTCATACGGGTTTGGTTGTCGATTTTTATGTAAGTAAAGTTTTAAAATGTAAATGGGTAATAAGAAAATAATCTAAGTATATATTTATTATTGTTTTCTTAATCTAGTTTACCATTATGTTGCACCTATCATGTTATATTTCTGCACCACCCTAAGGTCGACTGGTAGAAAATGCCTTAGGCATTAAGTCCGCCTTTGTACATTGTTTTGTCACTAGTGCATAAAGTTTTAATAAATAAATAAATAAGAAAATTAAAAGGGACACGGGACAAAGGACAAAAAAAAAACATGAGGATAATGAAGTCTATCTAATAGGAATTAAAAATAGAAATTAATGAGGAATTCGATGGCACACTTGGTGCAGTGGTTGAGCGATTGGCTAATGCACTGCATGTTGCGGATTCGATTCCCGCGCGAAATATCAAATATCTGTATGGCCTGCAGATAGTTGTTCCGGGACTGAGTTTCTTTTATTGCATGTGAGTGTACATATTTTTGAACGTATGCTCGATACAGGAGCAGTGTGAAACAAAAGGATTTTTTATTAAAAACATAGAAGTCGGTCAGTCAGAAAAAATATCCGGATTCCAAAGCGTATCTCTATGTATCTATCGACCAATGCGTTCTGGTAAGGTCAGCTAGAGTTGAAGGCGCGTTGTTTTCCTCGCGCATCTCAAAGAGATGTTAGCAAAACCGAAAAAAGTAGTAATAAATGAATTTGAATTTTCAAAGGTTCAAAGCATTTTATTTCTAATAAACTATTTACAGGCACTTTTGAAATATCAAGAAGTCAGTCAGTCAGAAAAAATTATACTAATTGCACATTCCAAAGCGTAGATCTCTATGAAGAAGAATGTGCAAGAAACTCCAAAGACTGCATTGAGCCAAGCATTTTTATTTTGAATACTAGATTTTACCCGCAACTTCGTCCGCGTAGAAGCGCAAAATTAAGTTTGTTTTTTATTGTAAATACTTTTCCGGGATATAAAGTACCCAGTGTGGTGCCCAGGATAATAAAGAATAATTATACCAAGTTTCATCGTAATCGAACCGGTAGTTTTTGCGTGATGCCTGAACAAACAGACGGACAGACAGAACAAAAAATTTTTTAAATCACATTTTTGGGTTCGGTGTCAATCTAGTAACACCCCCTGCTATTTATTTTTTTGATATTTTCAATATACAGAATTTTCACTTCTACAGATTTATTATAAGTATAGATAATCATCCAACTTATAATATGCTTGCCTGCATAGTGAGCATTTAATAAAAAAAAAATTGTAATGAATCATCATCATCATCATTTCAGCCGATAAACGTCCACTGCTGGACATAGGCCTCCCCCAAATGTCGCCACAAAGAACGGTCCTGTGCGTCTCGCATCCATCGGATTCCAGCAACCTTCACCAGGTCATCGGTCCACCTTGTAGGGGGCCTTCCAACACTGCGTCTTCCGGTACGCGGTCGCCACTCCAGAACTTTTCGGCCCCAACGGCCATCTGTTCTGCGAGCAATGTGCCCTGCCCATATGAATCACGTAACACCAATCTCCATAGCCCTCTATGGAACTAACTAAGTCTTCAAATCTGAATATCACACATGAATGCGTGAGCTGAACAAATATAAATCATCATCATCATCATTTCAGCCGAAAGACGTCCACTGCTGGACATAGGCCTCCCCCAAGTGTCGCCACAATGAACGGTCCTGTGCGTCTCGCATTCTGGAATGGCGACCACGTACCGGAAGACGTAGCGTTGGAAGGCCTCCTGCAAGGTGGACCGATGACCTGATAACGGTTGCGGGAGTACGAAATATAAATAAAACCCACAAATTGGGTTCCGATTTAATCTCGTGCCGTTCATAGTAATTTTAATAGTTGATCCTATATTGATAAGTTAATCGGATTATACGATATACACTTAGTTTCCATCATACTAATATCTTTACTACATAAAAACAAAGCCCACACTGCGTTTGTCTGTCTGTATTAAGGCGATAAACTCAAAAACTGCTGAACGAATTTTCAATTAGTTTTCACCAGATGCGTTGAGTTTTTTTTTTTGGGTGGGAAAATCATCTAATCACAAATCCCGCTCTTGGGCGGAGCGGGAGATAGTGTCAGACTTTTACTGACTAAAAAACCACTCCTGGTTCTATTTTGCCTTCATCCCGGGGCCCCGGGCTTCGCTTTCACACTACCCGTGGGAGACCAGATGCCGAGTGACTTATACATTTATATTGTAGTAAAAAAAAATCCAAGAATTTCAAAGATTTCTAACATATATGCGAAGCTGGGGCAGGTCAACAGTTTTAATATTAAAGGCGAAAATTTATATGTAATGGTGTGTGTGTGTCTGAGTGTGTTTGTTACTCCTTCACGCTTAAACGGCTGAAAAGATTTAAATGAAACTTTGTATACGGGTAGATCATGTCCTGGAATAGCATTTAGGATACTTTTTCTGTTACTCCTTCATGCTCAAACAGTAGAATGGTTTTTAATGAAATGAGGCACAAGGGTTGACCATACCCTAGGATACTTTTTTTACCCAGAAAGTATGTGTCCCTAGAATGATATTCTACTTTTGCACGAGTGAAGTCGCTGTCAGATACTAGTTGCAGAATAATCCCGTTAGCAAATAAAATACACAAGTCGAATAAATTAATTCGATGGTTCGAGTAAATTAACTTTTGAATGAAATAAATAAAGGAGGACAAATAAAAAAGTTTTGTGTTATGTTTGATTTAGATAAAGTGATATTTTTATATTGCTGTACTTTTTATATTTCCATCATGTATTTATATTTCTTACATGCAACATAAAATAACATCTTATTTTTCATATTGAAATTACTAATGGTTTAAGGGGTGACCAGACGGTTGCAAACCAACGTCCCAACCAAGGTGACCTTGCTAGTTTTAATCCGTGTAGACAGCAGTTATAATCCATGACCTTTAACGCCCTTGGTTGGGAGGCGCATTTTTCCAACCATTGAACGTATTACCGCGTAGTTTACGTATGTATGTAGGTAGTATGTATGTAGTATGTATGTAACCGCAGCATAAACCAAACACAAAAACCAAGATGACCTTGGTTGGCTAGTTTGCAACCGTCTGGTCACCCCTTAACGTATTTTTTAACCTTTTGAGTACCGTAATCAGAGACACAATAGAAAAACAATAAGCGAGCGTTCGCTTGAGGTTTAATGAATTAAAGTACCTGATTCGATGACTCGGTTATCACAGTGGTTGAACGAATGGCTGCTGCGCTGCGGGTCGCGGGTTCGATTCCCGTACGGAACAAATATTTGTATGGCTTACATATAGGAGTTCCGGATCTGAGTGTCTTGTGTATGTAAGTTCACATGTTTGTGAACACACCCACGATACAGCAGTAATTGCTAGAGTGGGCCAATGTTCATTTAAAAAAAAATGTTTACTTGGCCAAAGATTGTGCAAGACCGAAAGGTTTGGACGGAATTAATGGATGCTTTTGCCCAGCAGTGGGGCACAAACTAAACTGCGAAAAAAAAAAAACATCTAACAACTGTTTATAAAAAGGAGAAACTGACTGACTGACATAACAACGCACAGCCGAAACTACAGGGCCTAGGAGCGTGAAATTTTGCACAAGGTTTCTTTTTATGACGTTTGCTAGCACTAAGAAAGAATTTCCCAAAATTCGCTCCCTGAGGGGTTGAAACGGGCGTCCACAGTTTGTTGGAGAAAGCGACTTTCACGCGGGCGAAGGCACTGGCAGAAGCTAGTATTCCTATATTGCAATAATCATCCAAGTCAAGACGACTGTATGTCTGCATCTAATTTAACAAACAAAAACATCTTACAATATATTCAAACTACAATATTTTCTAAAATATTTGATTCAATACTAAAAGTCAACCACGAAATAAATCATACGAGTACTTTATTTATTATATTTCGCTTTTAAACTTACAATAGAAAATGTCGACAATACGTGGGTAGATATGACGAATTTTATGAATAAAGAGAATAAATAATTGGCTCTCCCATTTTGTGCCACTAAAGCATAAAGTACGCCCACTGTGCAGGCTAGGCACTAGAACCAGAATATTAAATATTTTATTCAAGTACGGTCTATATATATTTTAGGAAGAGGAGGGTACTTATGTATAATACATCCCTCTTGATCCCACGTTTTAGCAATTACCTGTATCATAGCTGCGTGATAAGTTTTTTTTAATTTAAATCTATTTATAAAGAGCAGTGGTGACCGAGTGGTAACGGCCCCGACTTACGAGTTGTGGGTCGTGGGTTTGAACCCAGCCACGCGCATTACTTTGTGTAATTTAATTCATCGCCACCTGCTTTCAAAACGGGGTGTGTTACATAATTCGGAAAAGTGTAACCTCGAATAACACGTTCTCGTAAGTTCACTAATCCGAAACACTTAACAACGAATGCACGTTACCACGAAAAACTTAACGCCGTAGCCATGCGATCTCGAATAACATGATTCAAAAAACTGTAATATCGAATAACACGTCCCCGTATGTTTACTAATAGGAAACTCTTCACAACGAATGCACGCCGCTACGAAAAACCTAACGCCACAGTCATGGAATCTCGAATAACCAAGTCTCTAATTCATCAATTCGAGTCAGTTAACAACAAATGCGCGCTTCTACGAATAACTTATCACCGAAGCCACGCAACCTCACTTAACCAAACCTCTAACGAAAAGACATCTCCAAATTTTTAATCTATCTATTAAAATCTATGTATTTTGAATTGTTGAATTAGAGACTTGGTTATTCGAGATTCCATGACTGTGGCGTTAGGTTTTTCGTAGCGGCGTGCATTCCTTGTGTGTGAAAAATGTTTATTTGACACGCGTGATCACCATCACGAGTGTCAAATAAACATTTTTTTGATTTTTTCCATAAAAATAAATACATTAAATTCTAGCGCGACGAAGTACCAACCAAATTCTTTTACTAAAGACAATTTTCGAAGATTCGGCAGCAATATTTCTTCTAACATTGTTTTGATCGCTCCCTCGCTTCAGATAAAACATGATAGCATGGTCCCAGGATTGAATATCGCAATCCCTGAGCAAAGGGTAACTTAGTTTACGATTCTGAGCAGAGTAATGTGTAGTACGTACCTACGGAGTTACTTTCCGCTGACGTTGCCAAAAATTGTTATGGGAGACGCATTTTTGGTAAAATGTGGGTTGGTGGATGAAAGAATTTCGTTTTATTTGTGCTGGCTATATTTTTGTAAATGATGTGTATGTTTGTATGGTCTGACCGTCGGTCTATTCAAGGAGTATCGTGTTGCCCAGTATCTGGGTTGTGGACGTTTGATAAGCAGTCGTTCCACGTAAAACAAGGGTATTCAACCGCGTCCGGTTGACTGGAAGCCGACCCCAAACTAGTTGAGAGAAAAACTAGGGAGACGATGATGATGGTGTATGTTCGAATGGTGAGAATAATGTTTGACACTGACCACATTCGAGAATAGTGACAAAAAATAATTACTAAAAATAGTGACTAAAAATAGTTACTAAAAATAGTTACTAAAAATAGTGACTAAAAATAGTGACTAAAGTCATTTGTTTAAAACTAAGACTGAAAAACTCAATATGCGCCTGACGTAATTTACAAAACATCACAATGTGCAATTACCAGAGGTCGGAATTAGGTACAGTTAAACATGTACTTACACCGATTTCATACAGCGAAAGAATAATGTGGGTATTTCTCAAATCCTGAGATTAATTTTAAAGAGCAGAATTTTTTATGACACTATCAGAAATATAGCAGAAAAATTTCTTCCTGCATTAATGACGAGGAGGAGGAAGTGTATAAATTTGTTATCTTGAGGTAAAGTTGACGTAGAGAGAATGAATAATACTAATAAAAATTGTATGTTAATTATCTTTGTTTTATTTGGCTTATGTTTGCTTTGGCGTCTCTGAGGTTTTTATTATTATTTATTTTTAATATTGTTGGCCGCACGGGGTTTTTCATTAAAAAAGTCCCGGGAAGAATAACTACATGAATAACTTTACTTAATTCCGACCCCTGGTAATTACGTTTTGGAATACATATTTATTTGATGTAAGAGAGATTTTTCAAGAGAACTAACGCCCAATTTTCGATGTAACTTTAGCATGAGCACACAGATTAACAAGTTCGAACTTTAAATTCTCAATTTAGAAACCGAGTGTAAGTAGCTACCCATTATAGTGGTTCCGGCAGACGTTATCCTACCCAAAAGCGTCAAAAAATATTGAAAACCCGACTGCAATCGTAATTTAAAACCATCCACGGACCCACTCAAATATATACACAAAATTTTATCCAAATCGGTCAAGCCATTTAAGAAGAGTTAGGTAACAAACACATCTTACAGGAGAATTATATTATTATATAAAGATATTTCAAAGAGAATACATAAACAACTTTCATCACTAAAGAAATCAATATTTCGCTTCTCAACCGCGAAATCTACAACTATTTGACACTTTTCCAAAAACTTGAATACGCAAGTACATTCCTGTAGAACTAGGTACAATCGCGTACAGTAGACAGTGCACAGATAATGTGTTATTGTGAAGGAATCATTTCGGGACGTTGGCAGGAGGCCACGACTAGATGTACCGACAGACTACATACTAGCCAGGGATGGCCACAATCTGTTTTTTTTTTTCTTTTTTAATTCAAATCGAATAACTTAAACTAACCGTACACTATAGTTTTCAATTTTTTTATTTTTGTTTGTAATCTGTTAACTTAATAACTACTGAACCGATTTTTTAAATTATTTTACTAGTAGAATGTTATTTTATCAAGTTTCATAGGCTATATATTTTCTACTTTCACATGGGCGACACTGCTGGCAGAAACTAGAATTTGTGCACTAAAAGAAAATAATAATAAAATATCTTTAATTTATTAAAACTAACTAAAAAAAATAATCTAAAATTTGGTGTCGAAAGACTTGTCTTTATATCAAATATAACCTCAAATCAACGGATATATTTGGTATAAAGATATGTTTTTATGGAAATTCTCATTGAAGTCATTTCTCAATAGGAAACTAAAAAATATTAAAAAAAAAGTTTCATTTGAAATTTTAAGAAATGTCATTAGAAATAAGCAGGACCTTTGTACTATTCTATCTGTATTAGTTCTTTTCGATTTTAAATAGTTGTGTATACATAAATAAATAAAATATTAAACAAAATTATCATATTTATATACGATCTATATTGTTATTTTTTTTTAGTTTTGATTTTTTTTATTTAAATTAAATTTAAATCGGCCAACCCTGCCGGTACAGTCGCGTACTAAATCGTTAAATGTGATTTAACGAACCACTGCCAACGTTTGGGTAAGAAATCTATTCTTGATATAAGAATTGCTTCATTGGTTTAGTGGCAATAAGCTGTGCGGAACTGAGGGCCTTGAACTCGATTCTCTGGCCAGTTTCTTAATTAGATTATTTATTTTACAGGATTTTTATTGCACTATTTTTAAGATATTGTATTTGGGATTTGAGTCAAGAGTGAACTTCTAAGCAAGTGTGTTCCTTCATCGACCACATCATCGCTTACCATCAGGTGAGATATTAGTCAAACGTAAATTATGAACCTCTCCTCCTCTTCCTCTCTTCTCTTGAAGGTGGACCTCTTCAGAGTCGTTGGAATCCGATGGATGCGAGAAACACAGGACCGGTCGTTATGGCTACGCTTGGGGGAGGCCTACCTTCTTGAAAAGCCTTCCACTCTACCTTCCAACTGAGACTCACGTTCAAGAATCTCCCATTTTATGACTTCCCTTCTACCTTTGCTCCGATTTAAAACTTACTTATTTACTAAATTTCCAAGCAATGTAAAACATTATGTATTATAATTAACATAAACAAGATTATTCGCAACTTCGTACCTTTAATTTATTCATTGTGTTTTAATTCCCGTTTGTAGCGACCCGATCATTTGAATTATTTGCGAGCTGAGATCGGATCGTTTGAAATTCAAATTTTAAGATCATTTTGTCACCATTAACGCACTCGGAGTATATCAAAAGGTTTGCTCCAAAATTTCTCGTTGTCATTTTCTCTGGTTGTTTAAAAATTAAACGGTGTAATTATTTTTGGCTCAAAGGAGTTTGTAATTAGCGACGAGTATGTTTTGCATTTGTTCATGTTTTATTCATTATTTAATCGTTGTTTTAGCAACGTTTTGAGTCAAGTTTTTTAGGTTTTAAGGGTCGTTTTGACACAAAGAATAAGATTTTAAAATCACTTTAGACTAGAAAGCTGACTACCAAACTACAACGAAATCTATTGATATGGTAACCTCTACTGATAAAATTACTATGAGTTTTTAGAGGTATGTGGAGGAGAGTGTAAGGTACCTCATACCTCCATTGAAAAGGAAGGATCCTCAGATTAGACGGGAATTTTGTCTGATCTACACAACTGCCCGTTAGATGATTTTGAACTGTTGTATAAGTTTAAATCGCGCGGGAAAACTATTATTGTGCGATGCAAGATTTTGTACTTTAGTTCCTATGTAGCACCTTTTTTTTGTAGGTGGAAAAATCATCCAATGACATCCCACGCTTTTGGGCGGAGCGAGAGGGCATGTCAGACTTTTACTGACTAAAAACCTACTCCTGTTACTTCGTTGCCTTTCATACCAAGGCCGAGTCTTCCTTTCAGAATCAGACCCTTGGCCCCAATAAGCTTCGACCCTGCTCGGCCCTTACGGTTTGCTGACATCTCCTTGAGGCGCGCGTGGAACAGTACGCGCCGTCGACAACTTGAGCTCGGTCCGGACGGTTACCGGACGATCGGACGGCGAGCTACCCATTGCTCGCCGTCCGCAAGCCCACAGCTACGGTGGCTGGCAATCGGGATCGGGATCCTGGCGGCTGGGGCGTGAGGGCCGCGCCCTCGTACTTGCACGTGCGGCTTCCGCCTTTGCTAAAATTACTGCTTCACAAAAGGAAGCGACCGCCTACCACTCCTCCTCGCTTCGGACCATGGCCTGTACCAAGGCCCGGCGCGAGAGATCGTTGGACACGGCGATGCAATTTTGCCTAACACACCAATTAAGTCAAGTTTATTGTTTATGTCAATCCCATTAGTAAAAAGTCTTTGTTATTTATGTTTATAGCGACCAAACCATAATATATTAATGCACTTCCATTAAATAGCCTCTGGACTCAATTTGGTGTCAGTTTGACGTGCGTTGATGGATGAGTACCTAGCTTGATGGATCTCATGTAAACGAATAAAGACGAGGGTTTTAATATGGTGTAAACAGGATAAGGAAATATCACAAGTATATATAAGTCTTGTAACCTAGTTTAGACTTATATTTTTAAAAGTATAAGGTCCTTACAATATATAAGGTGTTAAAAATTAACTTTAAGAATTTCGTGGGGACATTGTACTCCTCATTATGAACAACTTTTACTATGGGACCAAACCTGAAGTCGCGAAAAAAAAATCAGATGCTCCATACATTTTGACGAATTATGAGAACGTAGGGAACAGCTGATTTTTTTTTTCGCGATTTATGGTTTAGTCCAACAGTAAAAGTTGTTCACAATGAGGAGTACAATGTCCCCTCGAAATTCTTAAAGTTAATTTTTTAACAACTTATATATCTACATATAATTTTTTTTTAATTTTTATAAACCAGTGCTTGACTGCGATCCCACCAGATGGTAAGCAGAGATGCAATCATTGATGGTCAGGTGCACTAGTTTATTAAGAGCCTATTCACTCTGGCCTTGAAGGCACCTAAATTATACTACATACTATACATAAGAAACCTAAATATTAACTTAGTATTTATATAATCTTCATCCTCAGGCGTCGGAAGTCGTAAGGCCAACCCTGGCCACCGCAGGTGCGAGCTTGAGGACGACGAGCAATAGGTAGCTCGCCGTCCGAACATCCGGACCGAGCCCGAGTCGTCAAAGGCGCGAAGTGTTCCACGCGCGCCTTAAAGGGACGTCAACAAAACCGTAGCACATGGCACCTTTAAGAGAATTATATATTCTATTTTCAAAAGTTTAATTCCTTAGGCTTTAACACGAGCTAACCTAAACTAAACTGTTAAAGGGATGGGAGGTGTCAGCAAATCGTAGGGGCCCAGCAGGGTTGAAGCCTACTGGGGCCATGTGTAGTGTGAAAATGAAACCCGGAGCCCTGGTACAAAAGCAACGAAGGAACAGGAGTGGGGTTTTTAGTCAGTAAAAGTCTGACACTATCTCCCGCTCCGCTTAAGAGCGGGATTTGTCATCAGATGATTTTCACACCTAAAAAAAAGGGATAGAGCTATATTGAGTGTATAATTCCATCCATCATACTCATTTTAACACGTCATGTTAATACCTGGACCGTCTTTTCGTTCGGAAAGACTCTATCTTTAAAGTTATGATTAACCAAGAAACCCCTCCCACATGCATTTGTATTTTTGCAACAACTCATCATGAAAGCTGTGAAAACATCAAAAACTCTATTTCAAGAACTGAATCACAGTACTACATTCCAATAATGACTAAAATACTAACACCAATATATATATATATATTTCAATGACACATCTTCTTTCAAGATCATTGACTTGTTGACAGGTTAGTGAAAAAAAATAGGACTATGTACAGAATCTCATCTATCAAGAATGGTTATAAAACTAAAATGGATCTAATGAGTGACTAAGATAAAAGCTCACAAAAAAAATTTGTCGAATTTCGTCGGTTTGGGGTCAACTGAGGGAAAACCAAGATTTCCGTCACTTTGAAAAAAGTCTACTCCAGACACCATTTTTCAAATACCTCCTCAAATGACTAAGCTATAGAGTTGATAATATCTACTCGAAAATCTACTATTAGTACCTAATGTATATTATAACAAAGGTTACGATATAGGTTCTCACCGGGGACAGTTAGCGAGCAATTGGCAGGCGGGCTGCCCCCGGCATTACCTACACTCCTTCTGTGAAGCAGTAATGGTCGAAGCCTACTGGGGCCGTAGGTTGTGCGAAAGTGTACCCCGGGGCCCTGGAACGAAGGCAAAGTAGGAACAGGAGTGGGTTTTATCCCCCGCCCCGCCTAAGAGCGGGGGACGTTATAAGATGATATACCAACCGAAAAAAAAAAACCTTTGAAACAAAAGCGTGAAACGTGTTTTACCCTAATAAATTGTTTACAATAGTGCTAACTGAACCATGTTTATTTTAACAAAAACGTATTTTTAACGAAAGAATTATATTGTGTTTATGTTAAACGGTTTATTAACTTCCGTTTCTATTCAATGCTAAAAGTTAAACACTTCCGTGTTTCTTCAAAAACTTTGGGTCTTCTATACACGTGCCATTATTAATTAGCAGTTTAATTAACTGTTGTTGTATGCTATGCTATTATGCTGGAATTTCCGGAAGACTTACTTACTTTGCATTCCGTGGCACTGGAATGCAAAGGGCAACTGAAGGAGAACAGACGGGTTTTAGTCGGTAAAAGTCTACTCAGACCTCTCGCTTTACTCAGACCGTTAGACAGATTTTGATGATTTCTCACCTCAAAAAAAAGGTGAAATTATTTATTGATCTCAGGGCCCTGGGGTCCTGGACAGCGTACGAGGGACTGAAACCAACTCACAGAGGCCCATTAGACACTTTTTGTGGCACTTGAAAACTATCAACCTACAATTAGCCCTCTACATGCTTGTACAGTCACGAGCACCAAGATATTTTTGTCACATTTTTATCTAACTCAATTTCTGCCATTCAAGAAATATGTGTACGATAGTTCTAAATTACGTTTTTGATGGTTTGATTATTAAGAACCATTAGTCATACAGTCATACACTTATTTCTTGAAAAGCTGACGATAAGATAAATTGAAAATGTAACAATGTATATACTTAATGCTCGTGACCGTACACCAAAGGACAACCGCTGGTTTATGTGAGAAACTATTTCGACTTATGGAAAACAAAGCGAAACAAGTATGATTTTTAGACACTTAAGTGTACTGGTTACCAAGAACTTTGTTAGGACTATGGCTCCTGTCTAAACAATAATAAAAAGGCAGGGGGACTAACTACCACACTCAACAAATGAGCCCCCAAAAGGTTCGCTAACACGAAGTGACGAAGCAACAAGAGGGCAACATATACTGAGGTGCTTGAGACAGCTATCAGGACAATTCCAGAAGTACGGTTAACAGCTCTACCTGTAATAAATTTATTATTATGACCATAGAACAGATGAAGTCATAATACCTATTATTATGACTATGAACCTGGCGCTTACAAATATATTCTTTTTTTATCTGAAGTCTTAGAAGAAAACTTATGAAGAACATTTTCAGTATGTCTGTGAAACACATTCTAGGTCCTTGAGACCATTGGAAAATCTAAAATTAAGTAGTCGCACGCATTCCACTTCCGTCTTTGACAAATTTTTCACAATTTATGCTATTTGGTTGTGAAAAGTATTAGCTATACAACATTATTTTTAGTATATGCGAAACCTGAATATAGTTTGTTCAGAGTCAGTAGGTAAATCGAATCCAATAATTTTTAGACCATGTTATATCTTTTCCCTAAAATATTTAAAAAAGGTCACAAGTTGGACACCACCGACACTAAGTACAATACAGGTCACGGTGGTTATAGCGGGCATTAGGCGCCTGCACAGCTGTTTGCAAGTGCAAAGCAACCCCTCAGTCACCCGGATGGCACGGTGCCTATGTATTTTTGTTGACATAACAAGCTTATAACTTTGTGATTTTTCATGATACAGTTATGAAATTTTGTACATAGATTCTTTACATAATAAAAATACTAGACACGTGTTTCGAGTTTCGCATATACTAAAACTAATGTTGTATATTTGATATTTATTACTATATTATTTGATATTGATTCATTTCTGATGTTTGTCCACTGATAGCCCCAAATATATCTCCTTTCATTCAGTCCATCCAACGGTTATCTGAAAGAGATTGCTCTGTGCGATGAGACTGACGCCCCTTGTAGCTCCTCGCGAGCCGATTGTAGGCACATACGTCTGTACAACTTGAATGACCTTGAAAAACGCTTAAGCGTCGTACTGTAAACACAGGTGTACGAAATTGGTTCAACCGAAAATTTTGGTCTCTACATCTTCGTTTTTCCTAAGTCTGCCCAAAACGATTTTTTTCTTTTTTTTAGCGATTTCAGTATAAAACGTGCAATTACATAATAATAATACCCCTATTCGTGCGAAGGGCTAGTTTAAAAAGTTATAAATACTCGACTTGTGTTTTATGAGGTGTATGTAGCGACATCTATGACGCCACAAAGGAACTAAAAGACAAAATTCTTTGTCGCGCTAGAGTTTCCCGCGCGATTAGAAAATTATACATCAATCTGAAATCAATTATCGGGTAGGCTTCGACCCTGCTGGGCCCCTACGGTTTGCTGACATCTCCTTGTGCCTTGAGGCGGGCGTGGAACAATATGCGCCGTCGACGACTTGGGCTCGGTCCGGACGGCGAGCTACCCATTGTTCGCCGTCCGCAAGCCCGAGCCTAAAGTGGAAGGAAATCGGGATCAGGATCCCGGAGGCTGGGGCGTAAGGGCCGGTCACTCGCTTGTAAGCAGGATGAGAACAAGATATCTATTATTTACGAAACTTAAACAAAAAATGTTTAATAAGAATCTAGTTTTTCAATTCCGCTCATCTCTGCATCATTATGCTTTAACTAATTATGACTTTAACAATATATTTAGATAATAAAACAATAACGATTTTCTCCACATAAATTAAACTAAAACTCGGATAAACAAAGTAAAAAAAAAAAAACGATATTGATACACCAAATAAGTTTTTTTTTATTGTTGATAGGTTCGCGCTTGACCGCTATCTCACCTAATGAAAAGTAATGATGCGGTCGACGATGGAGCGCGTTTACCTAGAAGTAACCTATTCAATCTTGACTAAAAAATTCCCGGGTTGTAGCCATCAGGAAACACAGATTCCGGCAAGGAATTCCACTCCCTAGCTGTACGCACAATGAATGTGCTCCCGAAACGTTTTGTACGTATAGGTCAACCATGTACCGGTTGTTTAGTTTTGGTGCAAACCGTACATTTCAAGTAACATTTGCCAGATAGAGGTCATTGACATTCCTATTCTTATTTGAACCGCATTGTATTGCAAAGCACAATCGAAAAAAAATATCTTAATTAAAACTTATCGCCAAAACAACCCAAGATCAGCCAAATACAAACACGGAACTCCAGACGTCGGAAAAACTAAAAACACCCGAGGTGGACGCACTCTATAAGTTCATTACCACTTGCCTCTTGGCAGGAGACGGACGTCACCTGTAAAACACCTTTTACCACCTACGGCTTGGCCACCTGCCAAATCTGAAATCTACCTATGTGTCCATTCTCTATTCAGTGTGAGGAATCTTAGGATGGCTGCACACAAACAACTTTGTAGCGTCACAGCAGTTTGAGTGTGGCCGCATCCAGTCGACTATCGTCCATTGAAAGAAAATTAGATTAGCTGATGAAATGTATGGGCTGTTTGTGCATACTGCTACGGATTAAAGTCCCTATCGTATTCTATGCATCCTGATAGCTACAACCTGGGGGTCTTTAAGCCAAGAGTGAATTGGTTCTACTTCTAAGCAAGCGTGCTCCAATTTGAACTTTACTTTTTCGTTCTAAATTTAAAAAATATCTCGAATTCTCAATTCAAATTTAGTCGATCTAGATCGATTTCAAACGTTAATTGACGTTGGTGTTGTGACAACAAAACGCCTGACAGTACTCTAATGATTTCAATCAATGTCATATTTTAAGCAATTTGTACCGAAGAATCGCCAAACTTAAGTGGCAATGGACCGAGCACATTGCTCGCAAAACAGATGGCCGATGAGGCCGAAAGGTTCTGGAGTAGTAACCGCACAAGCTAAACCAATAGATAATAGTGAGAGTCGAGGGGGTCGTTGTGGCGACACTTAGGGAAACCTATGTCTAGCTGTGGAAATCTTTCAGCAATGATGACGATGATCTGACCGATTGATAAAATAATAACTAAAAGAATCTTAAATTGGTTGGTTGATGGTTGATTGGTATGCTTTGTGGCATTAAGTCCACCTATGTACCACCATTGTACACGAAGTTTAAATAAATAAATAAATAATAATAAATAAATTCTGACTTTTGGAACTAAAAGGTACAATATGTGTGGTATAACTAATTCAACTTCAATTTAGTCGGTCACACATTCTAGTCGTCAGTCTGTGGTCGCCCTTATGATCACAGAACTCAAACTTAGAGATAACGAGATGTGATTGATGACGTGTCCCAACTCCCGGCGAGGTATTAGTAGAGCAGGTATTTGTACTATTTGTGTTAACTTGCACAAAGGTAGGCCTAGGCGAGTGAAGGGACTTAGAATTTGGGACGCGATATTCATAGTATATTGTGTATATATGTGAATATATCTGTTGCGACATTGAATTATATGTTACATTTTTGTTTGTGTCATTATAATAGTAAAGCTAATGTTCCTGCGCTATAAACCTAGAAGATGAAAAACACGCTTTTTATTATTCAAGAAATTCATAGTAGCTCCAAACGCGACGACAAGGACAGAAAACCGTGAAGGGGATGGCCGCAAACCTGAGGGAACGGACATACCCCAGCTGCCGCCCCAGGAGACGCTCTGGCGAGAGTCGCAGGAAGATTCTCAGCCACCACCGGCGCGGGCTTTCAGACGACGAGCAATAGGTAGCTCGCCGTCCACCCGTTCAGTAAGGACCGAACCCGAGTAGCCAACGGCGCGTGGTATTCCACTCGCGCTTCAAAGAGATGGCAGCAAAACCATATGGTTTGCTAACAGGCCCACTAGGGCCACGGGGAATTTCTAAAAAGGAAACCCTGGTCCTAGAACACAAAGGGCAACCGAAGAATACAGGTGTAGTTTTAGTCAGTAAAAGTCTGACACGCACTCTCCCTCCGCTCGAAAGCGTTATTGAATGATTTCCCGCCACATTTATTTATTTATTTAAACTTCATGTACAGTAGTGGGTACATAGGCGGACTTAATGCAACAAGAAATTCTCTACCAGTCAACTTTTGGATTAGAAAAGACAACACGTGATAGGTTTGCACAATAAACAAATGAGATACTTCAAATAGAAAAAAAAAATTAGTTATTTTTATTAATAAAATACATACATATTTTGTTTTTCTGTCTATTGATAAATGGTTACTGGTTGCTGTAACATTAAAAAATAAAAGACCTAGAATAATAAAAAAGCATATGACTGAAGTATATCCTTTTTTCAATTTTTTCGATTCAAACTCCATCATGACAAATACAGATAGTAATTTCGCATATCTTTAAGTTCGTTCACCTCAACTTTTCATAATTTGTCAAATTCGTAGGAAAGAGGCCACGACGGAAAAAGGTCTTAGACATACAACACTAAGGATCTACCCCTTCTTACTACTAAAGACTTTTGTGAAATATGTAAATCTTTGAATATGATAGTCACCAAATGCCATGTCCCCATTTCTGGATTAAAAACTTGAAACTACGTCTCTCTCTGGAGAGCGAGAAATAGTACATTTTGTTATAAGTGGAGAATTTTTGTCTCTGCGGCTGAGGCAAAATTCGCCCGAGCCGCAAGCGAGGGCATTATGGAGTGCTGCAGTGACAAAATTTCTTCAATACACTTAAGGAGAAATAAATAAACGGAGGTTGCGCGGGGACCACTTACTCGAAAACCCACTCCTATCCCTACTTCTAGACACAAATAGTGCGAAAAACATATTTATCGCTGGCTGGACGCTTTGCCCGTTTTCTAACCCGAAACCTCATGCATGAAAAACACCCGCCTTGAATGTGTCCTGACGGCGCCTTAACCATTTGGCCATGACACAATCTATTTATAAACCTCAGAATTTACAAAAACAACTAAGAATGAAGACAAGAAGTAAACACAAAACTTGATCCAACATAACAAATATGGCGGAGCCGTCAGCTAAACTTCAGTTAAGGCAAACTAAGTTCAAACTAAAACAACAAGGATGAGAGAAATCCTATAAAATGTAACACAAGAAACACGGCCGTGATGTGAGATAAAACACACTGTTTTGTTGCTTACCATCATGTTGATAACGTTCTAACTTCTGATATATATTATGACGTGGTGAAAACTACGTGTTTCCTGTAAATAAACTTTGAAACTTGTATGTTATAGTTTTGACTTTAAACCATTTTGTTATCCTGGTTGCTAAGGATTTGATTTTGGAAGATGAGCCAATAATTGTGATGGGTATTTTTGAACCAAAATATACAGTAATGCGGGTATCTTACTTTTAAGGTGATGGCACGTGAATACATTCGCAGGAAGTTGGTGTAATCATCACAGCGTTGATTTTTTGGATTCATTTTTCATAAGGACGTTGTTAATTTGTATGTATGTATCTAAGTATATATTTATTGTTGTTTTTCTGATCTAGTTTACCACCTACCTAGTATGTTGCACCTACCATGTTATATTTCTGCACCGCTCTAAGGTCGACTGGTAGAAAATGTGTATGGCATTAAGTCCGCCTTTGTACAGTGTTTCTTACTAGTGCATAAAGTTTTAATAAATAAATAAATAAATGGAAAATTACATTATAATACTATGGTATAAAGAAACGGGAGAAAATAGCAGTGGTGGACCAGTGATAACTGCTGCTACTTACAACTACAAGAAGGAAGTCGCGGGTTCAGACCCAGCCACGCACATTAATTTATGTAATTCATTTAATCACCATTGCTTTTGAAACGATGGCGAAAAATATCGTGAGGAAACCGACATTTCCTAGAACCAAAAATTCGGAGACATGTGACATCCTCCAACCCACACTGGGCTTGCGTGATGGATTACGGCCCATTCCCTCTCCTTGAGAGGAGGCCTGAGTCCCAGCAGTGGGAACATTGCAAGATCCATTATGCTCATTATTATGCTTAGAAAAAGCGCCGTGGAGAACGGCTTGGAAAGATGATCTAGACGCGTAACGCGAGGGCTAGTTAAAGACGGCGTGAGAGAAGAATGTCTGGAAGGACTTGGAGGAGGCCTTTGCCCAACAGTGGGATAGTGATGACTAGAAATAAAAAAATACTACAACAAAAAAACTTGCCTGCAGCTGGTTTCCACAAGTGTTTTTTACGGACATCCAAAACAATAATATAATTAATTAGCTTTCGTACGCGGCTTTACTCGCGTACATAAAATATAGCCTATGTCACTTTGAAATAAAGCTTTGGATGAAATTTTTTTAGCAATTTTGAATTATTTTATTTTCATTTTTTGAATCTGTCCAGTACTTTCAGAGATTACCTCCTACAAACAAAAAAACAAACTTTACCTCTTTATAATATTTGTGTATGGTGCAAATATATTAATTAATACAATTAAATTATAATTACTATTATTCCTTTTTTAGGAAGAAATAGCAATCATACTGACTGAAACATAATGACTGGTGACAGTTAGTCTAGTGGTTAGTGGCCCTGACTGTTATGCCGGAGGTCGTGGATTCGATTCCTACCCAGGAGAAATGTTTGTGTGATGAGCACGATCATTTGTTCTGTGTCTGGGTGTAATTTATCTATAATATGTATGTATTTAGAAATATATAAGTATGTTTATCAGTTATCTAGTACTCATAACACAAGCTCTGCTTAGCTTGGGACTAGACAGCGTTGTGTGATAGTTGTGGTATATTATTGTTATTAATATTATTATAAAACGTATGAACTTGAATCTCTCCGAGATCTTAAATTAAAATAGCAATAAAACAAAACAAAACTACAAAAACTCTTAACAAAAAAGAAAACCCACCGCAGATCATATTTCCCTGAGTGATAAACAGCTGCAAACAATCCATTTTCGTGGTTTTTCTACCAGATGAACCATCAAAACAGTAAAAATAATAATCAGAGATGCTTCAACGAAAAATATATCAATAAAAACTAGAGAAGAGGAAAATTCGTTGGAAGCCAGCCAAAGTATAATAGAACTCATTTAAATTAATTCTGATGAACCCAATCTTCTGGGCTAATAACACTAATTTCCGATACACTTTTAAGATTATAGTCTGCTTTTAAACTTAATCGTGTCATATTTTATATTGTTTTAATAGTTAATGTTGCAGTTTAGAGAGCAGTTGTGGCCGAGTGGTAACGGCCCCGACTTACGAGTTGTAGGTCGCGGGTTCAAACCCTGCCAGGCGCATTACTTTGTGTACCTAATTTATTTCATCACCACTGCTCAAAAAACGGTGAAGGAAAACATCGTGAGGCAACCGGCATGTCCTAGAACCAAAAATTCGGTGACATGTGACATTCACCTACCCGCACTGAGATGTCAGCAAATCATGGGGCCCAGCAGGGTCGAAGCCTATTGGGGCCACCGGTAGTGTCAAACTGAAACCCGGGGCCCTGGGACGAAGGCAAAGAAGGAACAGGAGTGGGTTTTTAGTCAGTAAAAGCCTGACACTATCTCCAGCTCCGCCCAAGAGCGAGATTTGTCATAGATGATTTTCCAACCCAATAAAAAAAACCTACTTAGGTAGCATTTTGTAACAACTAAAATTATGTACATTGTAACTTAATTTCCTAATTGGGGTTTAAATGGAGGTACATCATTCTCATTGTATATTGTATAGTTAGCACTTTTTTACTTTTTCAAAAAATTGGAAATCATCAAAGAACTTTTGAGAGTGAATGTCAGATTTTTACTACCTAAAAACATATCCTTCCTTTTGCTTTCCAGAGTCACGCAAGCAATCTCCCAACCTTGGCAAGCATCAGCCTCGGGGGTACACCGAGGCCGATGCTTGCCAGGTAAACTGGACGTCTCTAGCAATTCTGTCTTTAGATCCTCACATGAACTGGCAACAGGGCATGTGGAAGTTGATAGTGAGCCAAACGACTCCAAAATCATTCAGGTCGTATCAAGCGTAACCATTTCCAGAAAACGTGGTTAATTGAGTTTGTAATTTTTTTTTATTAGAAAGCCATTGAATCGCAAGCCATCTATTGCGATTCATTGACATAAACAACAAGAACACTCATCGATGCCTTCGCTTTAATTTTTTTTTTTATTAATTGATAGGCTCGCGTTTGACCACCATCTCACCTGATGGTAAGCGTTGATGTGGTCGACGATGAAGCACGCTTGCCTAGAAGTAACCTGTTCACTCGGGACTTAAAGACCCCTAAGTGGTAGCTATCAGGAAACACAGACTCCGGCAAGGAATTCCACTCTTTGGCTGTACGCAAAATAAATGTGTTCTCAAAACGCTTTGTGCGTATGGGTGGGATGTCCACTATGTACCTATGGTGCAACGCCGGACGTCTAGTGGTCCGATGATGGAACGGACTTAATGGAATTAGATTGTGCAATTACAGTGCACACTCCCCGAAATGTAAACGATAAAAAATCGACAGGCTAGTAACTCGGTGACGATGCCCAAGGCTTTGTAGTGCCCAAGGCTTTGTAGCTTCGACGCAACAAGTGCATCATTGCCAATGATGCTCTCTTAATTAAAAAAATATCAGTTGATAGATTAGAGAAATCGACCAGTGCCGGCCATGTTTTTTTTTTTTTTTTTTTATTCTCGATAGGTTCGCGCTTGACCGCCATCTCACCTGATGGAAAGCGATGATGCGGTCGACGATGGAACGCGATTACCTAGAAGTAAGTTTGTAATGTTTCCATCAAAACCACTCTACAAAAGGAAAATAAACCTTCATAACTCATAGTTACGCATACTTCAACTCTAAAGCTAATCCCTTAACAAAACTTCAAAGAAAAACATAAATAAAAACAATAACATACGTGATACGCCGGTGAGACGTACGTATCACTCAGTCGTCTACGTCGCGATGACGTGGCGGAGTACACCTGTCTGGCGGCGCCGGCGCAACTGACGTCATCG
The DNA here is from genome assembly GCA_949316375.1 of Mythimna vitellina. Lineage (NCBI taxonomy): Eukaryota > Metazoa > Arthropoda > Insecta > Lepidoptera > Noctuidae > Mythimna > Mythimna vitellina. Next base: position 13,629,081 of record OX438706.1, read on the forward strand.
AAGATTTATAGCGCACGTGGACACACCTTTAATGGTGTGACGTAGTAGGGAGAAGCTTCACCTTTGGCTGCTTTGTTAGTGTTTATTACGACATAGGTTGAAGCTTAATGGTCAGACAACTCTTGCGCATCTTTACGAAACAGACTGTATAAACTTCAGTTGCTTAGTCACGGTCCTTAGAACAGGCCACAGGTCCTTTAATAGGCACCTCTCTATCATAGAAGATACAGATCCCGAACATGGTCATTTCGGAAAGTTCTTGCACCGGATTCGTGCGGAAGTAACGCTTGGGTGCCACCACTGTGGACCGCCCAGAGGACACGGTTGAGCATGTGGTAGTGGTGTGCCTCGCTTGGGAAGAGCACCGCCGTGTCCTCGTGGGGGAGATCGGCGGCAACGATCTCTCGCGCCAGACCTTAGTACAGGCCATGGTCCGAAGCGAGGAGGAGTGGCAGGCGGTCGCCTCCTTCTACTAAGCAGTAATGTTAGCAAAGGAGGAAGACGTACGTGCACGCGCGAGGGACCGTTCACTCGCGCGTGCACGTACGTCTTCCTCCTTTCCTCACGCCCCAGCCGCGCCCATCTCGATTTCCGGCCACCATATGCGCGGGCTTGCGGACTCCGAGCAATGGGTAGCTCGCCGTCCGACCGTCCGGTAACCGCCCGGACCGAGCCCAAGGAGATGTCACCAAACGGTAGGCGCCCTTTTTTTAGGGTTCCGTACCTCTAATTGAAAAATCTAAACCCTTAAAGGATCACTTTGGTGTCCGTCTGTCTGTCAAGACACTTTATCTCAGGAACACGTGGAGGTATCCAGTTAAAATTAATACCTTTTATTTAAATTCCTTTTCAACTTTTCAATCACTGGCGCTACTTTCAAACTTCTTCTAATATACTCATTTCTCACTTTATCCATTCTCGTCACACCACACATCCATCTTAACTCAATGTGAATCCAATTACATAATTTGAGCAACCTGTTTATCATATCCAGAAAACACTAAGCTATTGTCAAATCTATAATTAATTGGCTATTGTTATTGCTAAACCTAAATCACAATAACCTTTGATCGTAATTAACGCAAAGGACAATAGATTAACACTTTAACTGTTCGCGATGCACTGAAGAGACAATGGTTTATCAATATTATTTGATCATGGGTTATGGACGGGAATAATTACAATAGCTGAAAAACTTTGGTCCAGTGAATAATGCGTGTTTTGATAGAGATCAAAACACGCAACCAACTGTTAATTGTTTCATTATTTACTTTTTTTTATATGCTTGATAGGTTCGCTCTTGACCGCCATCTCACCTGATGGAAAGCGACGATGCGGTCGACGATGGAACGCGCTTACCTAGAAGTAACCTATTCACTCTTGACTTAAAGATTTCCGGGTTGTAGCTATCAGGAAACACACATTCTGGCAAGGAATTCCACTCCTTAGCTGTACGCACAATGAATGTATTCCCAAAACGTTTTGTGCGCACAGGTGATTCCACCTGTGCGCCGGTACATGGCATATGGTATGGTACATACCAACGGGCAACGCAACGTACATACAACGTACATACCAACGGCCTGGTGGTACTCCTCTAAGTAGAATGATGACAATATAAACTTCTGCAATGCGTGTCGTGTATTCGGTTCCCGCATGAAACAAATATTTTTATGGTCTATAGATTGCTGTTTCGGGTCCTAGTGTCTTTTGTACGTAGTTTACATGTTTGTGAACGCACCCATGATATAGGTGTAATTCCAAGTGTGAGCCAATGTTTAAAATAAAAAGTTAAAAGAAATTGCGAGTCGGACTCGCACACTGGGGGTCCCGTACAAACTTACCTATGAAAACAGTCCAATTCAGTTACGAATATTTTTCCAAATCGCAAAAAATCAGTTTCTTTTTTTGTGACGTAACTACAAATTTACAGTTTTTAGATTCTTGGTCAGCGGGAAGTACCCTATGAACTTTGATTCCTTTGAGAGTGTCGAAATACACGTCCTTTGCAACAAGAACGGCCGCTTCTGGTTTTTTCATACAACTCAGAATTTAGATTTTTTCACAGCTTCAAGGGACCGCAGACCTGAGTATATGGTTTTAATTTCAACTCGATAACTCCGCGCGTTTCTGAGATAAAGGGTCATGACAGACAAACAAAAAAGTGACCCTATAAGGGTTCCCTTTTTTTAATGAAGTCATAGGCTGGTAGGCAACCCCAAAATTGCTTAGAAAAAGCTTACTATTCACATCATCTTAACTGTTGGCTGCCAAATAGTTTCCACATAGTGAAACTCTAATAACTATAAGTTCTTTCAACTATTGTTTAGTAAATTGGCAGCTTGTCGCAATAAACTGCAATTTTACAAACTGTTAACTATTGTTACATATGGTGACATTCGTTATATATGCCAAACTGCTGTACGTGTAAATTTTCTGTCATTAATTAATATGACTGTGGACTTAAATAAGCAATTACGAACAAGATTTTATGTGTATGCAGTAATATTATCAGCCATTTTGTCTTGGCTCTTATTTTAGGAAGATTCTACTAAATGGTGCTATTAGGAAACTGGCCAGGAGTATCCATTTGCGTACTTACTATTTATTTTAATCACTAATCCTTGTTTTGTGCATTGCTTATTCTAATATTCTATTAGTGAAGACCGTATCAAAATCCATTGCCTGGTGTACGAGGAGATTACGGATAAACAGACAGACAGACTTTGTTTGTATAAAACAAAGTGGTCGGTCGATTTGTTTAGAGAGTAGTTTCTGCTAGCAACCAACCTCGTGAAAGTAAAATATATAGCAATATAATAAAATATTCCACAACTATCACCCAACGCCATCTAGTCCCAAACTAAGCAGAGCTTGTAGTGTGAGTACTGGACCACTGATAAACATACTTATATATTTCTAAATACATACATATTAAAAATAAATTACACCCGGACACAGAATAAATGATCGTGCGCATGACACAAACATTTCTCTTGGGTGTAAATCGAACCCACGACCTCTGGCTTAACAGTCAGGGCCGCTAACCACTAGACCTAGCGATAACTGGTAAAAAAAAATTTGAAATCGGTCCCGTAGTTTTTGAGTTTAGTGATTACAAACAAAAACACTATTATTTCCTCTTTATAATATTAATATTATCCTTTACTTGTAAATATGAGCTTAGAACTGATGATATTCAAAGGCGATCCCCGGTCACCTGCACCATAGGTACAGGCTAGCTGACGACGAGCAATAGTTAGCTCGCCGTCTGGCCAACCGATAACGACCGAGCCCGAGTCGTCGACGGCACGTAGCTTTCTAAGCGTGTCTTAAAAAGATATCAACAAAACACGGTTGTAGGGGCCCAGAAAGACAGGAATACATCATTTGTGAAAATTTCACCTGTCTAGCTATCACGATTCATGAGATAGGCGCGAGACAGCGGAGTGATAACAATAGGGTTCCGTGTTTACCCTTCGGGTACAGAACCCTTAAAGCAAATAACAAAAACGGTTCTTGTTTAAATGAATTTATTGATAATATAATATTTTAAAGTTTAATTTATTTGTTATTGAATTTAATCTAATTTGCATAGACAATCTAATTTAATTTAATTTAATTTGTATTCATTCAAATTGATTTAGTTTTTAATCTAATAACAATCGGACATTATCAATTTTTATTTTTTATGATTTATTTATTTAATGTGATGTCAACTATTTAATAGCAATGAATTAATGAATGTTATTAGTATGTTTTTGTTGTTTGTGTTTTGTGTGTTTCTGTATTTGTGTTAACATATGGGTATCTTACCTGAAATAAATGATTATTATTATTAAATCAATTCCTAATTCAAACTAAATAGAGATATTTAGTGACGTACACAAATAGAAAAGTAACGAAACCTCTAGACTGACATAAATTAAGGCGTAATCGATTTCCCAATGTTGATTTACTAGATAAGACTTTTGGCAATGCACACTAGACTGATTGTTATTGAATGGTACGTGTGCAAAACGAAGATATATATTTCGGTGAGGAAGAAGCTCTAATCTTTATGGATGTGGGATTTAGGAACAGAAATCTGTGTTTCTGAAATTCAAACATTTGTGTGCGTTTCAAAGGAACTTGTTAATCCCCAAGGTTAAACTATAATAATAATAATATTCCACAACTTACACATAACATCATCTAGTCCCAAATTAAGCAGAGCTTATACTATGAGTAATAGACTACTGATTTCAAAATTCAAAGCATTTTATTTCAAATAAACCATTTACAGGCACTTTTGAAATGTCAAGAAGTCAGTCAGTCAGAAAAAATGATGCTAATTGCGCATTCCAAAGCGTAGATGTCTATGGAGAAGAATGTGCAAGAAACTCTATGCCTTGCTCATTTATGTTAAACAAGTCCAATAGCAACCTAAATATAATATGATGAACATACATATATATTGCGAATACATTTTATAGATAAATTACACCCAGACTTAGAACAAATGATCGTGCTCATCACACAAACATTTGTTTTGTGTGGGAATCGAACTCATGACCTCCGGCATGGCAGCCAAGGCCACTAACCACAAGACCAACAGGCCAGTCAAATGTAATGCTTGCTAGGGTCGGTCCGCGGACGAGTAAGCATGTTAACATACCATAGATATTTCCATGCTTCGGAAAGCACGTTAAGCTCTTGATCCTGGGTGTCATTTATAGACCTTTGACAATCAATATAGATAGACCGAAATGTTGATGGTCTGACACCATACACACAAAGGTTAAAATCCATTCTCAGTCAGTACTATAACAAAAAGGAGGAGGGAAAGGTGTCGTAGAATTTTTTTTAAATAGGTCACCTCTGTCTGACCCTTTAGGGAATACAGGCGTAATAATATGTAATGCCAGAGCTGCAGGATTTTTCGAAACAGTTACGGTCTAGCAGCTCAAGGAACACTGGTGGATTTTAGCCACGCTGAACCCGGAGAAGGAGGTTTTTTCGTCATCGATTGATGACGAAAAAAAGATGCTTATTTATACCTAACAATTGTAACAAGCTGTTGTTAGTTTTTTTAAATACCAAATGAGTTTTTTTTATATGTTTACATTACGGGTACCTTTCCTAAGTCTAGGAGGACTTGGGAGTCCCCGAAGGAGGCCTTTGCTCAACCATGGAACAGTAAAGGCCCGGGAAAAAAATAAAAGCGTTTTTATCAAAAGGTTTATCTACAATTATGTACTAAAAACTAATATCAAGGTGACCCAAAAGTTTACAAACACGCTCAAAAAGTCCGGCTTCCAAAATAATTTACAATTTCTGTGTTTGTTAGAACATAGTTTATGAATATTGTTAGCTCAGTAACGGCATGGTGAGATCACTCACTCGTTCGTCCGTGGCAGCGAGCCGAAAAACTGTTGTTTTTTTTCAACCACACTCCTAGGAAATAAACTATTTAACCGTCAACAACTTATGCATCGATAAAAGTGTTTAAAGACGTTCCAACAGGCTGAAAATGAATTTCAATGAAGGCTGCCATAAGGAGCTTGTCAAAACGTACAAAAAATAATCATTATTTGATACACGAAAATTGTTGGAACTATTTTTTTTTTATCTGTGACCATTTTTGTTGTCTATTTTTTTTTTATAGTTTTTGGCGGGATTTCTTCGAGTGAAGTTCAGTGGCTGTTTTAATTATTCGCAAATTGATTCCTAGTGGATATTGTGATGTAAAATTATTGTGGTTTTGTATCTCAAGTGCCTGCGCAACTGGACAATATGTAGAATCATTGAAACAGGTGCGATCTCGGTAAAATGGAGCTGAGAATTTCATTGTAGTTTTGGCTACCTCAGCGAAGTTTGCCGAGAAGGCTGACTCGATACATTTGCTGTCAAATACTACAAAAACATTAGAATGCACTCGCATTCTAATGGTAAACTAATGAACTATTCAAACAAAGGCATGGCTTAAAGGACTTAGTATCCAAGTTAAAAACATTAACCACAAATCTATCTTTATTGTTTGTTTTTGTGTGAATGCTTAGTTTTGAATAAATTAATTGTGTGTTGGAGTATGTTTTGTGTTGCAACGAATAAATATTAAAGATAAAGCCATCTTTAAATCTACCTTTGTCTATACTAATACTAATCTTCTCATATATAATAAATCCGTGTCATAGTGTTTGTTATCGAACTCATCAGAAACGGCTTGATCGATTTTTATGGATTTTTTTGTGTATCATTGTTATGGCGGAGGTCGTAGGTCCGATTCCCACCCAGGACAAATGTTCGTGTGATGAGCACGATCATTTGTTCTGTGTCTGGGTATAATTTATCTATAACGTATACACGTTAACATATATTCCTAAATACATACGTATTTAGAAATATATAAGTATGTTTATCAGTTGTCTAGTACTCATAGCACAAGCTCTGCTTAGTTTGGGCCTAGATGGCGTTGTGTGATAGTTGTGAAATATTATTATTATTATATCTCTACGTGATAAGGGTTCCAGCAGCTTCACCCTCGTGAAATTAGAAAATATATAGCCAATGTCACTCAATGATAAAGTAACATTCTACTGGTGAAATAATTTTTAACCTTTAGAATACCGTAATTAGAGACACAATAGAAAGACAATGAGAAAGCGAACGCCGGCGTTTAATGAAACCGTTCCAGTAGTTTTATATTATTCATTACAATCAAACACATAGACAGAACAAGAAAAATAAAAAACAACTAATTAAAACTACATATACACAACACTTTTTTTTTATACACAACAACAACTGCTAAAAAAATAATGATAATAATAATAACTTTGTATTAAGTTATTTTTGTAATTTCTATCATAGTTAGTAACCTGAATTTTGTACGCCTAACAAACACAATTCTGCCCTGTTTATAATATTAGTATAGGATTGATTATTCTTACAAATAAACCGCATTTCAAACTGCTACCAATTCATTCATTTTCAGACGAAGACGTAACCTATTAGCACTATAATAACACATGATATCATACATTACGAAATGCAAGGCTAAAAACAACATAAAACGGGTTAAAAATATTTGAAATAACTGACGGGATCTAAATATCGGACAAGTTATTATAGCGGTCGGAAATCCAGCGGACGACCTTCGGTACCCAGGGTCGTCGGTTCAATTGATGCTGAGAAAATATTGAAAGATTAACCTAGACTTGTATGTTTACGAGGTTTGTGTATGACGAATAAGAAATAATTCCAGTATTCATCTATACTTAATATTATAAAGCTAGCATGATATGAACCTGCGATCCCGCCTGATGGTAAGCAGTGATGCAATCGTTGATGGTGAAGCGCACTAGTTTATTAAGAGCCTATTTGCTCTCCACCACGCGGGCCCAGTGCGGGTTGGTGGATGTCACATGTCTTCGAATTTTAGGTTCTAGGACATGCCGGTTTCCTCACGATGTTTTCCTTCACCTTACGGTCGGCCATTCCTTCTCCTAGAGAGGAGGCCTGAGTCCCAACAGTGTGAACATTATAAAGCCGACTATGCTATGCTATTTGCTCTAGCCTTGGAGACAGTTGAAGATACTCAAATTCGAAGACCTCAGCAGGCAAATTGTTCCAGTCCTTCGATATACGCGGTATAAACGATGAGGCGAAATGTACGCCGGCTATAGGCTATATAACATCACGCTACGACTTCCAGGAGTGGAGCTTGTCAATTAGCTAGAGAGAGTGTCAGACTTTGGGAGGGAGTAGCAGGGCACATTGCTCGTGGAACGGATGGTCGATTGGGCTAAAATTTTCTGGAATGCAGTACAGAAGCAGCGTTGCCACACGGTGGACTGAAGACTTGGTGAGAGTCGCGGCAATTCGATGGTTGCGAAACGCACAGGACGATTCGTTGTGGTGACACTTGAGGTAGGCCTATGTCCGACAGTGGACGTCTTTCGGCTGAAATGATGAAGTGTTAGAGTTTTGCTAACTAAAAGCCGTCTGTGTTTCTTCAGTTGCCCCTTGCGCTTTAGGATCGCGGTAGCTCTTTCTAACAGTCCCGCATTGGGCATAGAAGTATGTGTGTTTAGTAGTGTAGATAAAAGGTAAACAAACCATTACAACAAACATTATACTACTAAATTATAGACCACAGCCAAAGCATTCAACAGAAAAGGAGACTGTTATTAATGTATTCAAACGAGTCGAAGAAACCTGGTCGAAGGTACCTACAATGTTTTATTTGTTTACATTTTGTCTCAAGCCCAGATGAATAGGGTTTAGATAAAAAAATCAATATATTATGGTATGGTATGGGGGATGTGTATCCCACAGTCGGTAATGTGCCCCACCTTCAAAACTAAGAAACGTTTTAAAAATTTGATGCTTATTTGAACCGATCTGGTTAGCTTTTATATAAGAAGGCGATGTAAACTATACTACGTAAGTTTAACTTGTATTGCTTAGTTTATGTAATTTTAAATGCGTGTCTTAGGCAAACGGGGCACGTTATCGACTGGTTACCCTGTTATATCTAGCCTATACTATCCACTGGGTAAAGGCCTCCCTCCATTCCGTTCTTTGTTTCTGGCTCTGAGATACTTCTTGCCAATTCCTAAGGAATACATCTAAGTCTAATGATAATGAATAGATTTAATGCTAGTTTATCCTCCATGACCAGATCCGCACCGCTCTTAACACTACGTTGTATAATGTTCTTCACATCGCCAGAGACAGAAACAGATGGAGGAATATCATACGAGTGAATGTAATGAAGCGGGAGGTCAAAGATGACGCAAAGAGAACGAGGATTCTCCGTGAAGAACTATTAAGTTTTCCTAAACTGCACTGAACAAGTTTTCTAAAATCCTGGTTGGTTTCCGCGAATTCTTAGTTTTGTTTTATAGACTGCTTAACAAAAACACAAAGAAAGATGTATGGCTTTCTCAATCCCTTTTCAAGTAACATCTGTTACGATTTCACTAACAGTCAATTAACGAGAACTTTGAAGTTTTGACTGTTTATCTGACTCCAAAATATCCCTGTCCATCATAACAGCTGACATATTAAAATTATAAACTATGTTTTTAAAAGCGAGAAGCTCATTGAGCCAAGGAGATTTATGTTCATTCTAGAAATAGATTTGATATAGAATGTAGTGCGCCAACGGAAAATGTTACAAAATGTCTCCTCCTACGCGAACTAATAAAAATATCCTATCATTTCTCGTAACTGACGAATAACGCTGTCTTTAATTATATTATTTGAGTTTTCTTTTTCGATTATTTGATGAATTCTTTTGAACTGTTTGTATATTGAAATCAATTGAGATTATTAATTTTTGTTCGAAGAATATGGAATAGTTTGGAGGAAAATATTTTAGATCATTAAAAGATATTTTTTCGTGTAATTAACACAGTTTTATAACAGCTTTGACGAAACATCTGATATCTAATTTCAAATTCAATTAAATCGATTGAACTTTGAATAAAATGTTTAATTAAAAAAGTTCTCTTATTTCGCAAGAAAACAAAATCCACTTCACCTTTGCACAAAAACCATTTAAAAAAAAACTGCTTAGAAACTAAAATAAACACAAACTAAATCTCATCGCATTATAAACTTAAAAGACATTGAAGCAGGTAAAAGCATTAACTAGATAGGAGTTGACAGTTTTAATTAAACATAAAGCTCAATCCTCAGTTAAACAAACACTGTTCCTGAACCCACCAGTCACCGCGTCCTCAGTCGTTAACATATCCCCGACTACATAATGACTTCCTAAACGCTAACTAGAAAATTAACTCATGTTTTTTCCGTGCCAACGACACGGCGGTGAATGGCCGGAGGATTTGGAGCTTTGTTATGCCTGTGTTATTATAATAGTGATAATGACATTGCGTTACGTGAGGCAGGTGTACCTGTGAGCAGTCTCGAACAGTAGCGCCTGCGCACCGCACGCTTCCAGACCTCCAGAGAAGAACTACGCAGCTCCCTCGCGCCACACGCCCGCGAGCCCGAACCAGCTATTTATAAACGTATCGCTTATAATTTTATTGTTTGAGCGAAAAGTCAGAACGCGACAAGTACGCCCGACGGTCGTAACACTAATGCCAACTCGGATGTTTCCAGTTTAGAGGCGATCCCTACGTAGTACGATGATAATTCCAGCAGTGTTGATATAAAAGACGATTGAAAGGTTTCCAAGTCATCGGCGACCTTCAGTTGGGCTTGAGAAGTCCACTCCAGTTAGTTTAATCGTCCTCGTCCGACCCGGTCGGCTGTCGCGTTCAATGTTGTATATAACCTACATGTACCCAGCTAGGTCAACAGAATAAAGTCAAACGAAAGTAAAAAGGATACGAACATAAATTTTAGAACAATGTCGGAGTTTCAGTGAAAAGTTACAAAACTGCCATACTTCACACTGAGATGAAATTGAAAAAGAGTTCGCGTTTCACTATTGATTTTGACTAAAACATTAGAGTACGTGCTACGATCTTTGGACGATGCCTTGAATATTTTAGAGAGCTCTGAAATATTCGAAGTTCATTGAAAGTTTTGACTTGTATCGAAGTATTATTCATAAATTATTTGTTTAGAATTGATAACCCGATATTGATTTCAAATATGAATGTGAAATGTAGATGGATAAAATTTGATGATGACATATTGAAATAGTGTAGTTTTAAACCAATAGTTGAATGATATAGAATGCCTTGTCGCATTAAGTTTGCTGTATTGTGTATAATGTTTTAACACACAACAATAATATTTAATACCTCTTTGCAAGTAATTAAGGTATTCTACATTTTTTTTTAGCGGTACTTGTGAAGAAAACTTTTAAAATCCCAAACCATTATTTTTTTATTTCAGCTTTCCCGGCCTTTACCTGTCTTCTTCAACCGTTGACAGATTATTTCGTAGGCGTGTGTTTATTTTACAGAAACAAATGAATGTTTTGCATAATTTAAAGTTGCAATTGTTGCAAGGACGCGGCTCATTTTCCACAACATGTCAGTTAATTTGATGATAGATAAGATGAAGCGATTACCGGTACTGAACTTTGTGAAAAAAGCGTTTGAAGAATATTATTATTATTTATTTATTTATTTATCTTTATTCCAAAAGGTAAGTATGTAATTTATAAGATAAGCCCCACAAAACCGTTGCAAAGGTTTGACTGTGCGGTCGGTGAGTCTCTAGTCATACTTAAATATACTTAAAACATTTCTAAATAGTATAATTTTAATTTGCGTCTAAATCTATTTGTGTTTGTTTCACTCCTTATGTCTGCCGGCAGACTGTTCAATAGGTATGGTATTCTCTTTTTTAGTGTTCTGTCACCAAAGTAATATGGTTTGATGAATTATAGAAAACAATTAAAACAAACTATCTTCCAGTCTTTATGCTATTTTAGCCTCCTACAAGGTGGACCAATGACCTGGTAACGGTTGCGGGAATCCGATAGATGCGAGACGCACAGGACCGTTCATTGTGGCGACATTTGGGGGAGGCCTATGTCCAGTAGTGGACGTCTTTCGGCTGAAATGATGATGATGATGATGATCCTATTTTACTAGGCGTCGGCGCAACACGTTTTTGTCTTCCATATTGTCCGGTCAACCGTCACGCTATCATTAATCCCTTTATCACAATCCATCCATCTTTTCTTTGGCCTCTCTTTCCCTATCCATCCATCCACATGTACAGTAATTACTCTTATAATAACATACGTTTCACATGACCATACAACAGACAAATGATTCCTTTTCAGCTTTTCAGTCACTAGTGCAACTTTCATAGCATAGTCGGCCTTATAATGTTCCCACTGTTGGGACTCAGGCCTCTTCTCTAGGAGAGGGAATGGGCCATAATCCACGACGCGGGCCCAGTGCAGGATGGTGGATGTCACATGTCTTCGAATTTTTGGTTCTAGGACATGCCGGTTTCCTCACGATGTTTTCCTTCACCGTTTTGAGAGCAGTGGTGATGAAATAAATTACACAAAGTAATGCGCCTGGCTGGGTTTGAACCCGCGACCTACAACTCGTAAGTCAGGGCCGTTACCACTCGGCAACCACTGCTCTCAACTTTCATACTTCCTCTAATAAACTCATTTCTCACTTTATCCACTAAGCTATTGAATACAGTGTTAGTGGACATTAGGAGAGGCGTCCTAGGACAGAATAAGAAATGTGGCTCATGAGGTGGTGTGATGAGCAAACACCATTGTTCCCATTACGCGATAGAAGCTGGCTGATAATGGTACAGGGACGTAGACATTGGTATACAAAAAAGAGGCATATGCCCAACAAAGCAATTTAAAAAATATCTTACTAGCCTGTTGGTCTAGTGGTTAGTGGCCCTGACTCCTGTGCCGGAGGTCATGGGTTCGATTCCCACCCGAGACAAATGTTTGTGTCATGAGCACGATCATATGTTCTGTGTCTGGGTTTTTTTTTTTCGTAGCGGGAGGGCGTGTCAGACTTTCACTGACTAAAAACCCACTCATGTTCCTTCTTTGCTATTGTTATAGGGCCCTGAGGAACTCTTTCTTATCACACATGGCCCCAGTAGGATTCGACCCTGCTGGGCTTTACAAATACAAAATTTACAGTTTTCAAATTTTTTCCTCTACTTGCGCTATGAGACCTTGTTTCGTGCCAAATTTCAAGATTCTAGGTCAACGGGAAATACCCTATGAATTTTGATTTTATTTAAATTGTCGAAATACACGTTTTTTGCGACATAAACGGCCGTATTTTTTTTCTCGGTAGCTTAAAAGTTTGTTTTTTTTTTCACAACTTTAAGAGATTTCAAACCTGAGTATAAGGTTTAAATTTCAACTTGATACCTTCACGCGTTCCCAAGATGGGTCTTGACAGACAGACAGATGGGCAACAAAGTAATCCTATAAGGGTTCTGTTTTTTTCTTATGAGAAACGGAACCCTAACAACTAAATACTTTCTATATACGCTGGCTGCATTCACAAACCGTGCAAAGTTAAGGAAAAACGGCAACCCCAACAGTAACCTGAGTTTATGACGAAGGCGAGCACTAAAAAAGGGTTTTCCAAAATTCACTCCCTAAAGGAGAGAAGCAGGGTTCCAAAGTTTGTACCAATTAATCTACTTTCACACGAGTGATGCCGCAGACAGCAGCTAGTTTCCAATACAACCTTGAGTTTATCGTTTAGCTCACGTGGTTAGCCAGAATTTGGCAAGCCGTTAGCTCTTTGGCAGTTTTAGGATTGGGAACAATTCCGAACTATCTTATGACTTAACAATGTCTGTCAAACTCCGCTTGGCGTTGAATTTCTGAAGTCTGGTTGACGAGGCGTCAATAAATTTGGCAGTATTTCGGTATTTTGCCGGCATTTTGCGGTGTATTGTATAATAGTTTGGCGTACGTGCGTCTGCGGTGTTTTCTCGTGTTGTTATATATATATATATAAACAGTGAAACGGACTGACGCCAGTCAATCAGTATATCAAAGCACAGCCAAAACTACAGAGACTAGTAACGTAACATTTTGGACAAAGCTTCTAATCAAAAACAAATCAAAGATTTCAAATAAATCATTTATATTCACTTTCGATTTATCAGGAATTCAGTCAGTGAAAAGAAAGATGCTAATTGCACTTTCCAAAGCGTAGATCTCTATGAAAAAGAATAATAATAATAATATTCCACAACTATCACACAACGCCCTCTAGTCCCAAGCTAAGCAGAGCTTGTGTTATGGGTACTAGTCAACTGATAAACCTACTTATATATTTCTTAATACATACCTATATAGATAAATTACACCCAGACACAGAACAAATGATCATGCTCATCACACAAACATTTGTCCTGGGTGGGAATCGAACCCACGACCTCCGGCGTAGCAGTCAGGGCTACTAACCACTAGGCCAACCAGTCAGTCAATGTCAGAATGTGCAAGAAACTCCATGGACACTCTTTAAATCCTATTACAATTACATTACAAATATCTCGGCTACATATTTCTTCTATATCTTCTATTATGTGAGAACAATGTAAATAAACTAAGTAAAAAAAACTTAGTAGTAAGGAAGTATGATGTAGGTAAGTGAGCAGAAGAGCGTGTTGAAAATACAATTTTTGGGGGATGAAATGGGAGTATTTCGTGTAAAATCTTGTTCTCAGAGCAAAAAATTAAAACTCACGTGAACTTCAATTTTTTTGAAATAGCTAGAGACTTTCAACACCTACGTCTTTACTCTGTTTCCTCATTTTATAAACGAATACCTGCGCATGAGTTTGACGGTTTGATGATTGCTTGTAAGATGCCAATCACTATGAAGATGATAAGCATGCTGGATGGACGAAATCCGACAAATATTTTCGTGTCCATTTCGCCAAGGTCGAATATTTACGACCAAATACTCCGTTTAGAAATTCAGAGAGCCTCTTGCTCTTATTTGTACGTCGAGTCTTAAAGAGTTTAGACTCGACTGTATGGACAGTTTCCACCAATCTGTCATTGTATTCATCCACCGCGCTACCTAGACACTCGAAACGATTGTGAAGTTGGACGCAGAGACTGATGAAGTCTTTTCATCAGTCTAGATCTTTCAAGCTTGATATGGATTTTAATTAGGTATTCAATTTATATATACATCTTAACTATTAAATATTATAACTTAATAAGAATTTAAACAAAATGAAAATAATGATATGTACAAACGGGTAGAAAAATAATTCATTGAGCATCAAAAAATTCGTCCACATCGATGTCAATGGGAAAAGTGGCCAGAACGCTGGCAGCATTGCCACGCTGGATGGCAATGCTGATTCGTTGACCGAAGAAAAGCCCAGCCCTCTGGTCACGCGAAAAGTCGACCAGCTGTCAACTCGATGAGTGTTTCAACCCCAAACGGCTCAAACATATAACCTCCGATGAGGTGATTATATTTACGCCGGTTGAGGTTTTCCGCACCTGCAGCAGCCGCCCAAGCACAGCCCGCCGCACTCAGATGACTTGATATTGATATTCAACGTGCCTCTTAACATGCAGTCATCACTTTCATTGTAACGGATGCATTGTTCCACTTAGTCGGATTTATCCGACGTAAGCGGAAGGGTTGTTGAAATTTTTAAAATATAATTTTTAAATTTGGTAGGAAAATAATTGAATTGATTAAATCAGTTATTAATTGACCGTGTAACATGAGCTGTAAATATAAAGTGTTGAAATATTGTGATCTGGTGTTTGTCTTCGTACACACCAGATCACAAGAGTGTTTTTTTTTTATGTGGGTCTCATCAAATAACTTCTCCCGATCTGGGTGGGGCGAGAGAGCGTGTCAGACATTTACTACACAACACCCACCTTTGTGCTTTCAGTTGCCCTTTGTCAACGAAAAAAATATCGATGTCTGTGATTGTTTAAATTTTTTGTTAATTTATGTACTGTGTGTGTGTAATTTGTGTGTTGTGTTTTGTGTGTTTATATTTATGATTTTATTGTACTTTTGTATATCTATTGCCTGTTCATTTTCTGTGTTACATCAAATAACTGTTTTATTTATCTATCTATCTATGTGATGACATTAATTGAAGTACTTTAATGAGTAATGTATAAATTTCAACTACCTACCTATCAAGATTTTATTGGATATTAAATCAGATGACCGTCATCTCTTTGGCGTTTATAACCTCACTGATTTACGAGTGTATAGGTTATAAATTCAGAATCTAATTTTATACATGGATACTATTCAGCCCTTGCTGCTATATCTATTGATAAACGGTCTTTGTAGATTTTCTCAGATGTTTAGACTGTAGCTTAGGCTCTAGATGTAGGCTCTTGTGATCTCGCGGGCTTACGAACGACGAGCAATGAATAGCTCACCGTCCAGCAGTCCCGTAAGGACCAAGCCCGAATCGAAGATAAGCTGCGTGCCACATGCGCATTAAGGGGAGACCAGAAGGTTGTAAACCAACGTCCCAACCAAGGTGACCTTGCTAGTTTCAATCCGTGTAGACAGCAGTTGTAATCCATGACCTTCAACGCCTTTGGTTGGGAGGCGCTTTATCTCCACCACCGAATGTGTGGGGCGAAGTTTATATCCATGTAGCCAGAACACAAACCAAACACATAAACCAAGCTCCAACCAAGATGACCTTGATTAGGTAAGAGACGATAGTTTGCAACCGTCTGGTCCACTCTTTACAAAAAAAACTGGTAGCAAAATTGAACACTGTAGAGCCAACGCCTGCTAGGGCTGGAGAAATTTTAAAGAAAGTTACCCAGGCTCTGGAACGCAAAAATCAAGTGAAGGAACACGAGTGATTGTCTGTAAAAGTCTAAGAATCCCTCTCGCTCCACCCAAAGCCTCATCCCGAGTTACTTGATGAATTCACAACAAAAAGAAAATTAGGTAAGTCAGCTACAACAGGTCACAACTAATATCAATGTCACTGCTACAAAGACCTCCCTTCCATTGCACTTTATTTGTGGTCCACTGCATCATACTTTGTATTCAAAGTTTTTCCTTTATATCCCTGGAGATTCTCTAGCTCAGCTATACTGTAGTTTAAGATTTTTCCCTTGATACTCAGCCATGAAATATGAAACTAAATAAATATACTAGCGGTCCCGACAGACGATACCCAGCTTGAAGGTGACTTTCAAAAAAAAAAATTCCGTACCTGATTGCAGCGCTACCTACCGGGTTCTAGGGTAAATCAAGCGAGAAAAAGAATCATGAAGGGATGAACATCAGTGTGCATATTTGAGCAGAACCCACTCAACTATTTACACAAACGTTTCATTTAAATCGATTAAGCCGTTTAGGAGGAGTTATGTGACAAACACACGTACAGAAGAATTATATTTATAGGTAACCAGCTGTTGCCAGTGACGCCCACGTGATTAGTACGCAGAATAGTTTCAAGATATGATCTACTCAAGTGCCAAGTTCCATTGAAATCTTTTCTGCCGGTCGAGAGTAAAGAGGTAACAAACATACAAATATACAAACTTTCGTCTTGATAATATTAGTGTCATCATCAACATTATTTCAGCTGAAAGACGACCACCATTAGACATCGAACTCCCCTAAGTGTCGCCATATCTAACGACCGTTCATGTGTGTCTCGCATCCATCGGATTCCGGTTATCGGTCCACCTTGTGGGAAGCCTTTAAACGCTGAGTCTTCCGGTACGTGATCGCTACTCCAGAACCTTTCGTCCCCATCGACCATCTGTTCTGCGAGCAATGTGGCGATTCTTTGGACTAAGTCAGTAACCTTGGCTCCTGTGCCGATATCTTCATTTCTAATATACTAAATAAACTTATTAGAGATAATAAATTGGTTTCCATTTGTGGGGACTTAAATATTGATGTATAAGTTAATTCACCAGAAAAATGAAAACTTCTCTCATTGTTTAGTTCTTTTAATCTAAAATGTATTTTTTAATAAAGCAACAAGAATAACACCTACTTTAGCTTCATGCATAGATAATTAACATAAAAGACTCTTCCCTAATTAATGGCGTGAGATCTGACCATACTGGTCAACTTGTATCTTTTGAGTAAGTCAAAAAATTACAATTAAATTCAACTGCAGAGACCGCTTACTAAAAATAAATTAAATTGTTTTAATAAAAATGTTCTTAGTAATCTCTTAACAGCCAAATGATTTATTTGATTCGCAAACCCCAAAGTTAACTATGGTACATTATTTTCTAAAGTATAAAAAGAATTTAATAAGGATTGTCCAGTTAAAAAAAATCAAATCAATAATAAATCCATGAGTATTAAATGGGCTACTGCTGGAACAAGAAAAAGCAGAGATACTTTATATCAGCTATACTATGAAAAAGCCTTGTAGTCTGATCTTAACTTACATAACAACGTTAGAATCTATTTAAAGACATTCAAAGAATCTGTGCCCAAGCTAACTTAGTCAATAAGTAAGAAAATTGGAAATCTAATAATAAAATAAAAGCTGTCTGGAAGGTGATAAACAA
This sequence comes from Mythimna vitellina, assembly GCA_949316375.1. Classification (NCBI taxonomy): domain Eukaryota; kingdom Metazoa; phylum Arthropoda; class Insecta; order Lepidoptera; family Noctuidae; genus Mythimna; species Mythimna vitellina. The sequence continues at coordinate 13,647,070 of OX438706.1, forward strand.
GGAAACTGGAAAGACAAACCAACGAAATCATAATGAACTAAAAATTGATGATAAAATCATCTCAGATAGGTCAAAAGTGGCTGAGACGTTAGAAAACTTTTTCAACAACATCCCAATAGAAGTTACGAAATCTCTCCCCTTTTCGTCTTTGTTAGCTGAATCTTTTTTAAAAGAACATTTCATCGTTCGTATCTCTGTTGATACAATTAAAAAAACATTCAAAAGTCTTAACATAAAAAACACCTAGGACTTATGGGGTATATCCGTTAAGGTTTTTGGAGATATTATCAATTGATATAATTACTCTCTCTTATTGATATTATTGCTCCTGTCCTAACTATTAAATCAATGTTTAGACAGCGGTATGTTCCCTGATTTAATGAAACATAGTGAAGTAGTACCAATTTTCAAATCAGGTAGTAAGATTGATCCTTCTAATTATAGTGTGCTTCCAGCATTGAGTAAAATCTATCAAAAAATCATTCTCGAACTGGTGTTGTCTCAATTTAATTCATAAAGGATTTTGTATAGTCATCAGTTTGGCTTCACGAAAGGAAGGATAACGACAGACGCATGAATGAAACTCATCAGTCACATTTTGGAATCCTGGGAGAATCCCTAGGATGCTATTGACATATTCTGTGACCTCGCTAAAGCATTTGACTGCGTTGACCATAATACTCAGATCTGTAAATTACATCATTACGGAATTGGACGAGTTGCTGATCTTGCTTTTCCTATTTATCTCACAGGCAATAAAAACTAATCATTAACGGGGCGACGTGCTCGGGGTCTTTAGTAAAGATGGGCGTGCCTCAGGGTTAATTTCTTGGCCCTTTCCTTTTTCTAGTTTATATTAATTACCTTCCTTACAAGATGGCTAATTAATCTATTTGCTGATGACACTTCTCTTATTTTTAAAGTTAATAGAAAAGATGCGGATGTCTTGCATGTCAACGAATGTCTGACTTTTCTTTCAAAATGGTTCGCAGCTAATAATCTCTTATTAAATGCGAATCAAACTAAACGTATAAAGTTTTCATTACCGAATGTCCCTTAAGTTGGCGTCAGTATAATTCTAGACGGCAAAAAACTGGATGTTATTACGGAAACCGTGTTCTTAGGTATAACTATTGATTCTAAACTGCATTGGGGCGCTCATATTAGAACTCTTTTAAGTAGATTAAGCACAGCCACTTATGCAGTAAGAAAAATAAGACAATTTACAGATGTAGTCACAGCTAGGTTAGTTTACTATGCTTATTTTGACTGTATTACGTCTTATGGCACCTTACTGTGGGGATCTGCAGCTGATATAGACTCAATTTTCATATTGCAAAAGAGAGCAATCCGGGCTATCTATAAAATGGGTCCTCGCGAATCCCTCAGAAACAAGTTCAAAGATCTCGATATACTGACTCTGCCTTCTCTCTACATGTATCTTAGAAAGTATTTTGTATGTTCGTAAAAACTTAGCACTTTTAAAATTAGAAGCGATTTTCATAACAAAAATACGCGTAGTAAACACAAAATTGTATTACCCAAATGAAGATGTAAACAGCATACACTTTTATAACAAGCTTTAAAAGGCGGTAATTGAACTTAGCGAGGGAAAGTGCCAAACTCATATTAACCGTGTCCTAGCTAAAAAAGCGTATTACAAGGTTAAAGACTATGTCGAAGACGCGCTTGTTTGTCAATTACTACTTCTGCACATGTGCCCGCTGGTAATGAGGTATAATTAATATGGTCTCTATTAACTGCTTCATCTTTGTTTTAATATATACTTTTTTTATAACACATTGCTTTTGCAATATTTTTATATTATTTACACCTCAACCACTTTAAATTCGTTACTAATTTATTTTGTTAACATCTCATCATAATGGTAGTTGTAATTGTAATTTTTTTCTCACTTTTTTTTATATAGCCTCTCTTTTATAATGTGAATGTAAGAACACTATAGATTTAGAATTCTTAGATTACTTCCTATTACGACTCTCTTTTACAATATGTTTTTTTATTATTTTTTTGGGTAAAATGTAGTCAATATTGTACAAATGTTATAATTTTAATATTAGTGTACCCAATTATATCTGAGTAAGTGGATAATATCATAATTATCACAATGATAGGCATGAGCACCTGCGCACTAATTCATCACGAGCGACCATCAATCAGACTGCCAGCGACTAATTGTAATATCACTAAACATGTTTATAAGCTGTTTATTATATTTAGTAACTACAAATAGGATTTCAGCACATAGACGAGTACTTAATTAGAATTTATATAATATATTAAAAAAATATATTCCATTCTAATACCAACAACTAATACCATTGGTATTTGTTTGTACTCAAATTTAAAACCACTTCCTAATGTATAAGGTGTACAAGTAAAGTAAGGGTACAGTCAATATTTTTTTTTTATTTATGCATAAGATCTTTTATTGAATAAAAAATACAATTAAATCCGAAAAAAAATAAAAAATTACGTAATAATATAAGAAAATTTATTTTTATAAGGTTTGACTGAACTGACTGTACCGAAAAAAAAATATGATTTCGAAAATATACAGGTGGTAATAATTTTTAGTATTAGAACGGTATAAATCAATCATAATAGTAGCATGATCAGCCTTATTTCGTTCCCACTGCTGGGACTCAGACCTCCTTTTAAGGAGAGAAAATGGGTAGTAATCCATCACGCGGGCCCAGTGCGGGGTAGCGACCCGCAGTAGGCCCGTGTATTGATGTGTGTGATGATTGAAATGTGACAACCCGGATGTCAATCATCAAACAACTTTTCCCACTCTGGGTTGTGCGAGAAGATGTGTCAAACTTGTACCAACTAAAACTCACCCATGTTCCTTGAGTTGCCCTTGTACCTAATTCGATTTTATTTCTTATTTTAGGGTTCCGTACCTCAAAAGGAAAAAACAGAACCCTTATAGGATCCCTTTGTTGTCTGTCTGTCTATCCGTCAAGATCCTTTATCTCAGAAACGCGTGAAGGTATAGAGTTGAAATTAAAACCGATAGCTACTCAGATTTGCCGTCCCTTGAAGCTGTGAAAAAACTAAACTTCTATGTTAATGGAAAAAAAAGATACGTCTGTTTATGTTGCAAAAAACGTATATTTCGTCGCTCTCAAGAGAATCAAAATTCATAGGGTACTTCCCGTTGACCCAGAATCCTGAAATTTTGCATAAAGTAAGGTCTTATAGCACACATATAGTAATAAATCTAAAAAGAATAAATTTGTTGTTACGTCACCAAAAAAACTTTTCTTGCGATTCGGAAAAATCTTTGAGAATTGATATTTACTTATGTAAGTTGGACGGAACCCTCAGTTCGCGAGTCCGACTCGCACCCGCCCAGTTTTTTTATAAAACCTTGCCCCACACTTGGAGTTTCCCCTGTATCGTGGGTGCAATCACAAACATACACAAGACACCCAGCCAGGCCCGGAACAACCATCCGTAGGTCATGTGTCACAAATATGTGTATGTTATTTTGTTTCATTATCAGCCTCAACTAGCTGATGCACAACAGAAGCTCAACAGTAATTAAGTTAATGACCTAAACATTATTTTATTAGGTAAACTAACATTGAATAAAAACATCCATGAAAATGCCATAAAATTGTTCAGTGATCTAACTGTTTTAACAACAAAGTTTATATATAATTATATATATGTAATTAACACCCACTGCCTGATCTGTCGTTATTATTTTATAGTGAGTATTAATATTAAATAAATAGCTTCTGTTTTATCGATTTCAGTGGCGCCCGACATTAGATCAATACCTCAAGATAAGATTCTATCAAAACCACTCTTCATTATTCCTCAAGTGAAATTCAAAAATTTGAGAAAAAAATTATTAGACTCTGTCCAGTTGATTAACATGCATATAGATATCTAAACTTACGTACAGGGCTTGTGGACGACGAGCAATAGGTAGCTCGTCGTCCAGCTGTACAGAAACTGTCCAGACCGAGCCCAAGTCGTTGAGGACGCGTATTTTTACACGCGCTCCTTAAAATGTCAGCGAACCGTAGGAGAGTATGGCCTATGTCCGCTAGGGCCATGGAGAATTTGAAAGGAAAACCCGTAGTCCTAGAATGCAAAGGGCAACAAACAGGTGGGGAGTTAGTCAGTAAAAGTCTGATACACCCTACCGCTTCCAACAGTGTTAACATTAAAAGGCTGATTATGCTATTAACACATATCACCGAGACAAACAAACACATTTTTATTATACAGAAACATGGTATCCAGTGATAGTGGCAGTATTTTAAATTAAACCCCTGAAAAATTGAACACTACGCGCTGGCAGAGAGTTCCGCACTTCCAAATTGGTAACATAACACTATAATGTTCACGCCGCACTAGCAGCAGTCTGGCAAGTGTATCGATTACTGTATAGCGTGAAGTAGTATGTTATGCCATAGAGTAGGTAACAAACAGAGTGCTAAACATTATTGTTTTGAAATTATGCACTCTGTTGACTAATATTATTAGGTATTATTTTTTATATCAGTCTTGTTTCTGACAGAAACTAGGTTCATCATTATCGCATGCTGGTAAATAGGCACGCCATAATATGTAAGTCTCCTCTTTGAGGAGTGGCTAGAAAGACGTCACGGTGTCCTCACCTTCCGCATAGCACAGGTCCTCACCGGACATGGTAAGTTCGGGAGGTTCCTGCACCGGATTCGAACAGAAGTAACGCTCGGGTGTCACCATTGTGCGGATCGCCCGGAGGACACGGTGGAGGCGATCGGCGGCAACGATCTCTCGCGCCAGGCCCCATGGCCTGTTCCAGGGCCCGGCGGAGAAATGGCAGGTGCCGCCTCCTTCTGCGAAGTATTTTTTTTTTATAATATTCCACAACTATCACACAACGCTGTCTAGTCCCAAGCTAAGCAGAGCTTGTGTTATGGGTACTAGACAACTGATAAACATACTTATATATTTCTAAATACATACATACATAGATAAATTACACCCAGACACAGAACAAATGATCGTGCTCATCACACAAACATTTGTCCTGGGTGGGAATCGAACCCACGAGTTCCGGCATAGCAGTCAGGGCCACTGACCACTAGACCAACAGGCCTGTATTAGTAGTAGTAGTAAGACTAGCGAAGGAGGCGGCTGTACGCCCGAGGAAACGGCTCTAACTCCCCAGCCACCGGGATCCCGATCCCGGTTTCCGGACGGCGAGCAATGGGAACGGGAACCGACCTCAAATCGACGATGGTGCAGAGTGTTCCACGCGCGCGGAGTCAGCAAAACCATAGAGGCCCAGCAGGGTCGGAGCCTACTGGGGCCATGGGTTTGCTTCTGAAAGGAAAACCCGGGGCCCTGGAATGCTATTCAACGAAGGAACATAAGAGTGGGTTTCAGTCAGTAAAAGTCTTAAACGCCCTCTCAGAGCGAGAGAAGTCATTAAGTGATTTCCCACCAAAAACAAAATTTTAAAAATGTATCTGTTGAATCCTCGTCCGTTCCCGGCCATCTGTTCTGCGAGCAATGTGCGAAGGTCAGTAGAATAGAAAATCTCAAAAAAGATCAGAAGTCATCCGTCTATGTTACAAGTAATAACAAAACATGTAGTACTGTGTGTAGTATAATAACTGGCGTTGATGTATATCAATATTATTATTATTTTTTATTCGATCAATAAAAATATACCAGCTTCTACCAATGGCTTCCCATTTAAAATTAGAAAATCATGTAAAGAGAACATACTTCCGGAAAAAAACGCTTCCAATTTACGAGCATCATACATATTATTGTAATATTTGAGTGTGAAGGAGTAATAAACGTACAAACATACATACAAACTTTACTCTCACACACTTACTAACTTTAACTAAATATATTAGTATGTTTATGAATTTTAAGTCTAACATTGTCATGTTCAGCAGTGGTTTATAAGTCTAAAAGTACTATATTCCCAATATTTGTCTCCAGATATCGATCACGCCAATTCATCACACATTATCACTCCATTCGCTCTATACTCCGTGCCCCTGCCTGTAGTATGTACGGGGCTTACTCAGCGACTCAACGTAAGTTTAAGTTGAGTAATATCGCTTCTTGAGCGATTTCAGCGAAGTTCATGAAAGGCTAAGTGTTGTTTCAGGCAGATTGTGTACATATGCATGCTAAGACAACTATGGTTCTACCGACTTGCTAGAAGTTAAGAGTTTTAAGCTGAGGTTACCTAAAATTAGAGAAGCTTTTCTACTTACGAAACTGCAAAAATCAAAGTTTGTTCATTGTAAAGTTTTGCCTCGTATCTTTTTTTATCAGACAGAAATTATTTAACATCTTCTCGCGCTTTAAGGCTGGGCGGGAGGGCGTGTCTGACTTTTACTGACTCACACCACACCTGTGTTCATTAAGTTGCCTTTTGCGTTCTAGGACCACGACTCGTTACTTTCATACTTTCCCCCATGGCCGTAGCACGCATCGACCCTGCTGGGCCCCTACGGTTTGATGATATCTCTTTTATTCTCTGAAGGCCGGAGATCACACTGATTCCCGACGCCCGGAGCGTCTCCTGTCGTGGCAACTGGGGCATGAGGGTGTACGTTCCCTCTCTCTTGCGGCTACCTCCTTTACTAAAACAGTTACCCCTTATCGATTGAGCTGAAATTCTGTAGGCATGTTCAGAATAGATGATAAAGCCTGCTTAGCTAAGTGACGGCATTTTAAATCCTATAGTTAAAAGTTTATATTTAGGGTTCCGTACCTCAAAAAGAAAAAAACGGAACCCTTATAGGATCACATTATTATCCGTCTGTCTGTCTGTCAAGAACCTTTTTTCTCGGGAACGCGTGGAGGAATTTAAAAGTGAATCTGTATGTGATTAAAAGAAATAAACAAAGCAATTAATAAGACTGAAATTAACGTTTCAGTTATTAATTTTTTATTTAAAAAATGTTAATTTTTAAAACAAAACGACATGCCGTTTTTTTAATACAATTCATCAGAAAAAAATCTAAGGATATCGAGACTTTTGAAGGTGCCTCTGAATGCTGTAATCTAAAAAACACAGAGCATCTGAAAAATTACCAGTCGATAGCGATGCGGAATATTTTATCGATGCCATACTTTAAATTGCTTTTAGTATCTAAGTTTTATTTGTTTAAAGGTTACACTAAAGCAACAAAAAAAAACAGAAAAAAAAATATTATTTTCTAAACACCTTAAAATGCTTAACTATACATAAAGTTAGTTAAGTATTTCAGTGCTGCCTGTCGCAGATTCGATTTCTGTACGGAACAAATATTTATATGGCCTACAAATAGATGTTCCGGGTCTGGCTGTTTTGTGCTTGTTAGTTTTCATGTTTGTGAACGCATCCACGACACAAAAGTTCATAATCATAATAGTTTATCTTTTTTTTATTTTTTGCATGTTATATTATTTCATTGTTAACTATGTATTTTGTGTGTATCAATTTTCCTTTTACTTCTACACACAGTGTCTACATCTCTATTTTCTCCAACTCTCCTTTCGCAAGTATGCTGGAAGAGATTTCTTTAGAAATAAGCATCACATTTTTACCATTCTTCTGTTTCCTTCTTTTTTCTATTATTATTGTGTGTACATAAATTGTTAAATGAATAAATAAAATAAGAGCTATTTCTAGTGTGAGCCTGTGGGACAATGTTTTTCTTTTGTGGTCTTCTTCCTGCCCGTATCCCATATACTTGGGGTCGGCACCACACGTCTTTTTCTTAAATTCTGTCCTGTCACTCGTCACACTATCACTAATTCCTTTTTCTTTCATCACTTCACAAAAAATCCATCCATCTTTTCTTTAGCTTCCCTCTCTCTCTTCATCCACCTACATGTATACTCAAAACTCTCTTAGTAAAATGCGTTTCATCCCTCCTCTTTACATGACCATACCAAGACAAACGATTTCCTTCGAGCTTTTCAGTCACTGGCGCCACTTTCAAACTTCCTGTAATATACTCATCTCTCACTTTATCCTTTCTCATCACACCACACATCCATCTCAACATTCTCATTTTTCATTTTCATTGTTTCGAAATCTCGTGATATTCCTTCTGAAATTATTACCAAATAAAACACACGTCATGAAAAATACACTGCAAAATAAGGTTCTCTTATTGCAACCGCTAACATACGCCAAATTGGTAGCATACTCAAGCATTCTCCATATTACTATGCACACGACTGTGTTCTGTTTGCAGTACGAGACATTTAATAACGATTTCTATAAAGTACAAGTATTTCTCTGCCTTTGAAGAAACATTTTTCCTTTGTTATGATGAACGCATATCTCTAAGTATTAAGCTGGTAGTTTCTGCACTTATAAACATTTTTACTGTTTACTTGCTGACTCGGCAAAAGTTTTTCTGCCATCTTAATTATCAAAGAAAAAATGGAGGGTGCGGGGGCAGGAGAGTAAAAAATAGTCTTTTGAGGGTTCCTTACCTCAAAAGGAAAAAAAACGATACATTTATAGGATCACTTTGCTGTCCGTCCGTCTGTCTGTCTGTCAATCAAGACCGTTTATCTTGGGAACGCGTGGAGGTATCGAGTTGAAATTAAAACTACATACTCAGGTCTGCGATCCCTTGAAACAGTAAATATATTAAACTTCTTATAAAACAAAAAAAAAAAGATACGGCCGTTTATGTCGCAAAAAACGTATTTTGATACCCTCAAGAAAATCAAAATTCATAGGGTACTTCCCGTTGACCTAGAATCCTGAAATTTGGCATGAAGCAAGGTGTTATAGCACAAGTACAGGAAAACATCTGAAAACTCTAAGTCGCTAGAATTACTCTTTCGCAGAAGGAGGCGACTGCTTACCATTCCTCCACGCTCCGGACCATGGTCTAAAGCAAGGCCCGGTGGGAGAGGTCGCTGCCGCCGATCGCCTATAACCTGTATGACCTACCAAATATTAACAAAAAATTTCATAATAATCGGTCAAACCGTCTCGGTTGTTTTTTTTTTTAATTGATATAAACCAGTGCTTGACTGCGATCCCACCTGATGGTAAGCGGAGATGCAATCATTAATGGTCAGGCGCACTAGTTTATTAAGAGCCTATTCACTCTAGCCTTGATTTCGATAACACTGTAACACGAGTGTTTTTATTTATTAGATTTATAAACTACCTTCTGCCAGTAACTTTGCCCTCGCGTCAATAGAAAATTGTCCCAAAGAAACATGCTGCCAGGATAAAAAAATTACTATGTGCTATTTCAGCGCGAAAGAGTAAAAAAAACCTACATACAAACTTTCCTCTTTATAATATATATTAGTGTGTATAGAACTACACTGCGCACACGTGTGCCACACACGCCGATCTGGGCGCGACGGTCTCCATACCTTTTTTATGGAAACTAGACTTGTAGAGCTACACTTAATCCACGCCACGCGACGACGTTCTACGTACAAATCAGGCGTATTACACGCACACGTGGACCAGTGGGAGTGCCAGGCCTTTACTGACTAAAGCCCATGTGGGTTCATTCAGTTAACCTTTGCATTTCAGGGCTGCAGTGACTATTTCAAATAATCTCGCCACCCTAACCTACATTGTTTACTATTGAGATGTTTTTCCAATTAATTCTTATTCAAAATCATACCTAGAGAAAATCTGAATGCCCAACTTTTGTATCCTCAGTAAACTTTGTGCACAATAACCATGTATCTTACTTTAAAAATTCTTAGCCTGCCCCGCTGGCTGCTGCACTATTTACTTTAATTTATAATAGCTCTTAAACCCAGGATAGATAGTGCTTTGGGCAAATAAAATTACAATATTTAAATCACAGACGCTTACTTTAGAGGAATATCTTTCATCCCAAAGTATTTATTTATTTATATATACTTTATTGCATACCAAGTTACAAATTAAAATTGTAATACAACAAAAAACATACAATTGGCGGCCTTATCGCACTCGGCGATTTCTTCCAGGCAACCCATAATGGATAGAGGTTGCCTGGACACAAAATGGGTTTGCACTTGGTGCAAATATAAAAGTAAACAAAACTTAATACTAAAATAGATACACATATACATACATACAAAATATAAATATATAAGCAAGAGAATAAGTGATGAAACGAAGACGTGATCACAGTGACAAGTAATGATCCTTCACAAGCCTTTTAAATACAGGCAGTGTTTACTGCAGTTAAACTCTTTAACGTTAGCGAAGATATTGGACATGTTATGGTCCTACCACACGCATAAGCTTCACCACAGCTTTGTAACCATGTAAAACTATATGAGTTTTACCAACCACACACTCGGAGTAGTCGGTAGAGGTGTACCCCGCTCGGGTAGAGCACTGCCGTGTCCTCATGGGGTCGATCGGCGGCAACGACCTCTCGCGCCGGACCCTGGTACAGGTCATAGTTTGGAGCTAGGACAAATAGCAAGCGTCCGCCTCTTTCTGCGAATCAGTAATGCTAGCGAAGGAGGCGGCCGCAAGCGTGTGGGAACGGAAATCAGGCCCCAGTCGCCGGGATCCCGACCCCGATTTTCAGTCACCGTAGGCGCGGGCTTGGGGATGGCGAGCAATGGGTAGCTCGCTGTCCAACCGTCCAGACCGAGCCCAAGTCGTCGACGGTGCGTAGTGTTTCACGCGCGCATCAAGGAGGGGTCAGCAAAACCCAGCAAGGAGCATGGATTGTGTGAAAGAGAACCCCAGGGCCCTGGATCGATGGCAAAGGAGGAACATACCAGTAGGTTTTAATAATTAAAAATCTGACACGCCCTCCCACTCGCGCACAAGAGCGGGGCTTAAAAAAAAAACAGGGTTTAGCTAGTAAAAGGCCTACTCTCTCTCGCTCCACCCAGAGCAGAAGAATTTATCTGAGGATTTGCACCCAAAAAAAAAGATGAAGTACTAATAAAAGAACCAATCATTCCCTCGTGAATGCAATCATTCCCTATCCTACCTATCCATTAATCACTCCCCAAAATCTGTTACCGAATTCAAAAACCAATACGCCAATCAAAATGCTAACAAATCCATCGAAGCACGTTAAAAATACGTTAACAATTGCCGTATAAAAACCAAAACAGAAAAAACTTGGACAGCGCTGGCAACACAAATAGACGAACATAGTTATTGACATGGCTGTTGACGGGCAATAGCTGGCAATACTGAGCTCAAAATGCTGTTGGGCTTAGATATACAACAGCTTTATTGACTGACCAACTGTTTTTTTTTTATACTTGATACTTTAACAGTTATAAATTGAAAAGTTAATCTTTGGCACCTATTTTGGTTTCGAAAGTAAATAAGAATCTGTTGCGATATCTATGGCGTCACATAATAACTAATCCTGCATCGCGCAATTAAAGTTCTCCGCGCGATTAGAACATATAGAACAGCCCGAAATCATCTATCGGGCAGTTGCCCACCAGACATAACACCCGTCTGGTCGGAGGATCCTTCCTTTTCAACGGAGGTTTGCGGGACTTTACAAATCAATAATGTCAGTAAACTAAGTAAAATACTTGTGTAAACTAAGTTTTACAAAACTTGTCTGTATTTTTCTTTTGTTGTATTTTTACAAGTGACGCTAGTGACAGCGGCTAAACGCGATTATGCGAGCCAAACGTTAAAACGCGATTAGTTTTATTGGTGAATTCCGCCCTTAGTGAAATTGACTTGCCCTCCAAAATTGGTCTCAAGACCTTCGCCTGATTGAACTTAAATATTTAGAACGTTATTGGAGACGCTCGGCGGAAACTTTTTGGCGGGAATGCACCATAACGTACTTATCGACGTATTTTCAATATTCTTTTTATAATTTAATTTTTTTAATATTATCCTTATTTAAAAAAAAACTGGACAAGTGTGAGTCGGACTCGCACACTGAGGGTTCCGTACAAACTTAAAACAGCTCAAATCCCGAATTGAGTTACGGAGATTTTTCCGAATAGCAATTTTTTTTTTTTTTGTGACGTAATTACAAATTTACAGTTTTCATATTTTTTCCTATACTTGAGCTACTGCAACTTGCACAAGTATGCAAGGTCTCAACCTTGCTTCATGCCAAATTTCAGGATTCTAGGTCAATGAGAAGTATCCTATGAATGTTAATTCCCGTGAGAGTGTCGAAATATACGTTTTTTGCGTATCTTTTTTTTTCGTTAACTCAGAAGTTTGATTTTTTCACAGCTTTAAGGGACCGCATACCTGAGTAGGTTTATATATGGTTTTAACTCAATACCTCCAAGCATTCCCGAGGTCAAGGGTCTTGGCAGACAGACAAACAGAAAGACAGACGGACAACAAAGTGATCCTATAAGGATTCCCTTATTTCCTTTTGAGGCACGGAACCCTAAAAATGAAATGAAGTTATTCTTTTCTATAAAATCTGTAAGTATTATTCCAGTACGTACTAACAATTCATATACTTATCACATTTTACAATCACTTGCATTGATCACTAGTTTTTTATTAGTGATCGATAATACATCTTAACTATTAAATAGTATAACTAAATAAGTATAAAACAAACTGAAAATAATAATATGTACAAACGGGTAGAAAAAAAACTCGTAGGGCATCAAAAAATTCGTCCACATCGATGTCAATGGGAAAAGTGCCCAGAACGCTGGCGATAATTCACTTTTTTTTTTAATTCTTGATAGGTTCGCGCTTGACCGCTATCTCACCTGATGGAAAGCGACGTTGCGGTCAACAATGGAATGCGCTTACCTAGAAGTAACCTGTTCACTTGCCAAAATGATCTGCACAGGAGCTGTCAATTTCATAAACCATTACAGAGATTATTTATTGATGATTATTATTGATTGTTCATATGAACATTTATCAAACGACTTATGTCCCACACAGCATTTCAGCACCCATTATTCTAAACTAATTTGTCTCTGGTTTCCGACAAACGGTAATGATAATGACGCTTTTGACACAGCCAAACTGTCTGATTGGAATCGTTGGCTCGGCTCCTAAAGTGCACGTTATTAATTGACGATTGAAAGTTTTATTAATTAGTTTTTATTTTAGTATTTTGTTAAGGGTTTGTCTGTTCGCCTGCCTTAGAACTTAGGCTGTCTTAAAATTAACTTAAATTGAATATGCATATATATTTTTTTACTATGTGCGAAACCCGAAACACGTGTCTAGTATTTTTATATAAAGAATCTACGTACAAAATTTCTTAATTCTACCATGAAAAATCACAAAGTTATAAGCTTGTTCTGTTACCTGGTTGTCCATACAAATTTACGGTCACAGGGCCCTGCGGGCGACAGAGGGGTTGTTTTGCTCCCGCACCCAGATGTGCGCTGCCACCTATTGCCCGCTATGATCTACTGTGACTTATGTTGTACTTACTGTCGGTAGTGTTCAACTTGTGACCTTTTTAAATGTTTTTGAAAAAAAATATAACACTAAAAATTATTGGAATCGATTCAATTACTGATTCTGAACAATCTGTATTCAGGTTTCGCATGAACTAAAAATAATGTTGTATATACCTACACTAAATAAAAAAAAAAACAGAATCCTTAAGAACTAACTAATTACTATTAGTTAGTTCTTAATTTTGTTTTTCTATACTTTTTTTTTATTTTAGATTACTCTAAAGTATGGCGTCAAAAAACTCCTCCGCATCGCTATAATGACCCCAAAAGGCTGACAGCATTGCCACGTTGTATGGCAATGCTGCCAGCCTTTTATGTACATTGTAGCTCAAAGGCTGGCTTTAAAAGCCAGGTCTTGGGCCACGCGAAGTGTCAACTAAGCGTTCGGATAGTTCTTTAAAAAGCGTATGAGCACTCGGACCCCTTGGCCCAACAGTTGTAACCCCAAACGGCTCAAAAATATAAATGCCGACGAGGTTGTTATATTTACTCCGCTTGAGGTTCTCCGCAACCGCAGCGGCTGCACCAGCACAGCACGACGAGCTAGGAAGATAATTTAATATTAGTTTAATAGGTAGTATTAAGATGTTTAAATTTTTTTATATATTTTATTTCTATTTTGGAATTTGTATTATTTATTTATTGTGCACACTTAACAGTATAGTCTTTTTTAACCCAAAGGTTGACTGGTAAAGAACGCCTTGTTGCATCCCCTCGAGCGCCGATTGTACATATGTCTGTACAACTTGAATGACCTTGACAAGCGCTTTATTGTCGTTTTAAAAACACGTTTGTACGATTTTTTTTTACCGAAAAATTTGGTATCTATATCTTTGTTTTTCCTAGAAAAATCCAGAAAAAAAATTTTTTTTTGGTGGTTTACGTCAAAAATACCCTGGGGCACCCGAGGGTTAAAGTCCGCTATGTACTAACTATACATGAAGTCTAAATAAATAAACTCGCTTGGAGACGCAGTTTTTAAATAGTGGTTACAAAACACTATTTAATATACTTGCTAAACATTCACGAAGTATCCTATACCAATTTTAAAGTCAAAGTCAAAGATTTTTATTTCACATAGGCCTACATGGGCACTTATAAAACGTCAGAAGCTAGTGCACGGTTCCAAATTGGTCGTTTCCTATGGAGAAGAACCGGCAAGAAACTCCATGGTTACTCTTTTAAAAAAGAATTGGTTGATACAATATTTTCTGTTTACAATATATTGTATTTATTATGTAAGGACAGTGTAGACTGGTCAATAAAGTACAATAAAAATAATCATAATAAAAAGGAACCTAAGAATTCGCGGAGTCTACAGTGTTCTCACATTCACATTATAAAAAAGAGGCTATATAAATAAAAGCAAGTAAAATAAATAATTACAATTATTAATAAATAATACTTTAACAATATAAATAATAATAAATAAATAAAAAAAATAAATATTGCAGAAGCAATGTATATATTACAACAAATGTGGAGCAGTCAACAGATACATTATAATTGACATAACAAAAGGAAAACTTCTGCATAAAAATCACTGTAAGTACAAAGTTGCGATTTTATTTTAAAGTACACATTCACTCTTACTAAAAATACCGCATTGTATTGTTACATTGTTGAAATAGTCGTATATGAACATATGGCATACACTATGAAAATTCCGCTAAACTATAGTACACTTAACTTATTGTTTACCCTAACTTGCTCTCTGCGCTGCTAGAAGAAAAATAAAAATAATATTGCAGAAGGTCCAGTCGACATCCAAACTTATATCGTAAAGAGATAAAAGACATTGTTTATTGAAATAATTATATAAAGAGAGCTGTTAACATATAAGCTGTGGTTATTTATATTTGATACATATACACACTTATGTTTTAATCAGTACAAAAAAAATGTGGCTCTATCCGTACCCGTAACTGATCATATTTTTGTAGTCAATAGTAAAAAAAAACGAAATCCCAAAATTGTCCACGAAAATTTATCATAATTGGTAAATTCATAATTGAATCAATCATTCATAACATTTGCTACTAGACAATATAACACGCAGTGCTTTTCCATTTTGATCATGATTCATTCATTCACAATTACTAAGCCTGTAGTCTACAATATTTCCATAAATTGAGTGTCATTTTGAGATTTAAATAAACGCTGCGAGTATATTTATTTAACTTTGCTGTTTATGAATATTATTTATTGAGACTTTACTTAAATAATAACAAGACCTTTTCTAATAAGCCCTTTAAATATTGGTACTAATTAAAAATTTGTGGTGTATAGCCCCTACCCTATCGCTAATTCTTATATCGACCTTGTTATTAAGTACCAATAATAAGGAGGAGCTCATAGGAACAACCGCACTGGTCTATCTCCAAGGCAATACTCAAGGCAAGCAATACTTGCTGAAGTCACAATATGGATGAGTCTCCACACACACACACACACACACACAGACACACACAGTGTGTGTGGTGTGGTGTGTGTGTGTGATCTTACCATACCTAGACTCCCACTTGCCTCGTAAAGTACGCTGAACCCTACAGCTGTCATTTTTAGATCTTTTATAATCGTTAGACGGATAATCAGAAGAAGCCGAGGAATCAGGAACTAGTTTTGCCAAGAGACATTATGTTACCCAATTGGGTTGTGGTGATCAGATAGGTAGTCGCTCCATGTAAAATTTTGATATCCAGATGCATCCGATAAACCGGAAACCGAGATCTTTTTCAGCTTGAGCCTTCTCGATTTTTCTGTTTTTCAGTGTCACCGAGTAAAATACATATTTTCCTTCAATAATAAATGACTGCAATGTTGCTTTACTGTTTGTCCATCTGTTTTCATGTTCCTAAGCCGGGTACAGACTGCTGTAACATAACATGTAGTGTAACACGCAATGAAAGACTTTGACTTGTCTGTTGCTCTAGTGGTTAGTGGCCCTGACTGCTATGCCGGAGGTCGTAGGTTCGATTCTCACCCAGGACAAATGTTTGTGTGATGAGCACGATCATTTGTTCTGTGTTTGGATGTAATTTATCTATAATATGTATTTATTTAGAAATATATAAGTATGTTTATAAGTTGTCTAGTACTCATAACACAAGCTCTGCTTAGCTTGGGGCTAGCCGGCGTTGTGTGATAGTTGTGGAATATTAAAAAAAAAAAAAGAATTTGCTGTCCACATTTTCGGAATGTATCATGCAATGTAATAGAATTCCCATGTGGACGCCTTGTATGCGCGAACCGTGCACATTACGCGCGCGAACGCACCATTTCAAATATACAACTAGTAGATACATGTTCGGTTTGTGCGCGCTCTGTGTATGTTACAGCAGTCTGTACCCGGCTTTTCATGTAACGTTACAATAGTCAGTACCCGGCTTTACATGTGCCGACCTAATTCTTTATATGCACTTCAGTGTAATACCGTGTTTATTTCATAAAGCCAGATTTAGACAAACGTTTTGAAATCCCTCGTTGTTTATTTTTAGTTTTGAAGTTGAAAAGTAACGATGTCACAGTTGGAGCTTTACTTGAGCGATGCTAGTTGAGGGTTTTTTTTTTATTGGGTGGGAAAATCATCTTATGACATCCCCCGCTCTTGGGCGAAACGGGAGATAGTGTCAGACTTTTACTGACTAAAAACCCACTCCTGTTCCTTCGTTGCCTTCGTCCCAGGGCCCCAGGTTTCGCTTTCACACTACCCGTGGCTCCAGTAGGCTTCGACCCTGCTGGGCCCCTACGATTTGCTGACATCTCCTTGAGGCGCGCGTGGAACGCAGAACGAGGCAACCGCCTGCCACTCCTCCTCGCTCCGGACCATGGCCTGAACCAAGGCCCGGCGCGAGTGATCGCCGCCGCCGATTGCCCCCACGAGGACACGGCGTTGCTCTGCCCAAAGCGGGGCACACCTCCACCGTGTGCTCTACCGTATCTTCCGGGCGGTCCACACAGTGGCGACACCCGGGCGTCGTTTCCGCACGAATCCGGTGCAGGAACCTCCCGAACTTACCATGTCCAGTGAGGACCTGCGTCATGCGGAAGGTGAGGACGCCGTGAGGTCTTTCCAACCACGCCTCAAAGAGGGGACTTACCGATGCTATTTGAGGGTTCGATTCCCGTATGGAACCAATATTTGTATGACCTTGAGATAGTTGTTGATGGTTTCGGTGTTGGGACTTGTGTATGTAAGTTTTCATGTTTGTGTGCCTTTACGCACTTGTTTCTGAAAGTGTCACTTTTCTATTTTATCTAAGGTGTTTTTTTAGGAGGTGGGAAATTATCTAATGAGTTCTACCGCTCTAGGGTACAGCGAGAGGGTGTGGCAGACTTTTACTGACTAAAACCGACCTATGTTCCTTCAGTTGCCTACGTTGACTACGGGTTTCCTTTTCAGAAATTCCCCATAGCCCTTACGGGCATCGGCCCTGCTAGACCCCAACAGACGTCGACGACTGAGCTTGGTCCTTACCGTCGGCCGAACAGCGAGCTACCTATTGCTCGCCATCCATAAGCCCACGCCATCGGGTGGTGCACGTGCGTTCTTAATGTACTTGAGTCTGTAAGCGATTATTAGGTATTTGAAAAAATAAATATAACACTAAAAATAAAATTCAATCAAATGCTATGCTGTGCACTGAAATTGTACTACAAATTAATTTACAACAAAATATGAATATTCGCAGTGGCCTCCACTGGCAAGATAATTACTTTTCACTACAAAATATTGCAGTTTATAAATAAAATCCAGTCTGCAACAATATGTCTGTTCCGTTATATTTATAACAAATTCAACATGTTTTAAATATTAAAACAGGGTTGCCTACGAAAACTTTAGAAAAATAAATATCGACAAAAAATAATTGGCAATAAAAATACAGTAGCCATTTTCTTATTTTAAACTAAAAACCAAAACAAATAACTCATATAGTAACTGACATAACATTAACTCAGAACAATTTTCTTGCATTTCAATTTACGTTTCTACAACAATGTCATTTTGACAAGATAACAAATGGTTGTTTTAATCCTCTTTCTGTTTTCTTATTGAAAGTTCACCCCTGCGCGTGGGCAAGCGCGATCTATCAGTGTCGTCACCAAGGTCGTTGCGCAGACGCACGAAACAACGTAGGTATTTTCAGAACTGTATTGCGCAACGCGTCGACTTTTCGAGTTTCTTTACTGTAAAAGTTTTCAACGCTAATTAGCATCGATTCTTCCGCTTTCACGCGTCATCGTTGACGCTTTTGAATTTAGAAAAAAGTAAATGTTCCTCATTTCCGTTGCTTTCTATATTCAAATGTTTCTATTAGAACGTAGTTTGAATTTCGTCATAAAAAATATTAAATTCTATTTTCGATTTTTAAATATCACGAGTCAATTTTTTTTTTAACTATCTGTCAGTGATTTGATGTTACAAGTATTGGTCTTTACAACCGGGTGCAATTTTTTAATCCGTTCTTCTTCTTAATGGTTTTGTTGGCAGCACGTAGACTACACGTGGGTGATGGAGCTGCATGTCAATGATCTCGCATCACTCGCATACTAGAGCCCGCACATATACCTACATAGTTATGTATTAGTATCACATGTATCGTGCATATGTATAGAGAATTCCGAGCAATTCCGCCAACATTTTTATCGTATATTAGCCAATGTATTTTAATGTGGTTGCAGTTTGGTCTCTAATATTATCGCAGATAGATTTATGACGGAGGCCAACCTAGATTGTTCAACAATAGTTCTTTCGGGCTTTCTATAATAATCATTATCACGAACATTTAGATGCTACTTAGTATGTTAAATGTTGCCAATGATGAGAAAATAGTTACCAAGCTTGGCAATTAGATCTCAATATAATAATAATAATATTACACAACTTTTACACAACGTCATCGAATCCCAAATTAAGCAGAGCTTGTGCTATGAATCCTAAATAAGTGATAACGTACTTATATATTTCTAAATACATACATATTATAGATAAATTACTTCCACACAGAACAAATGATCGTGCTCATGATACAATCATTTGTCTTGGGTGTGAATCGAACTCACGACCTCCGGTATAGCAATCAGAGCCACTAACCACTAGACAAACGGGGCAGTCAAAACTACAAGAATTTGGTTTCCACGCTTGGTAATTAGATTTGAATGGGTTAACAATTTATTGTTTTTTATTTGACTGGACTGGCCTGTTGGTCTAGTGGTCAGTGGCCCTGACTGCTATGCCGGAGGTCGTGGGTTCGATTCCCACCCAGGACAAATGTTTGTGTGATGAGCACGATCATTTGTTCTGTGTCTGGGCGTAATTTATCTAAATATGTATGTATTTAGAAATATATAAGTATGTTTATCAGTCGTCTAGTACCCATAGCACAAGCTCTGCTTAGCTTGGGACTAGACGGTGTTGTGTGATAGTTGTGGAATATTATTATTATTATTTCGAGGACTATCCTTTCATACTTTTTTCTACTGCATGTTACGTCAGCTACTACAGTTACCAACTTATACCCAATCTTCTTGCCAAAATTTAATACCAATAAAATTGGTAAATTTTGAAATTGTAGAACTCTAAAGGCTTTCAGTCTAAATAAATAATAGTATTCTATTACAACAAAAAAAGGCAAAAAGGCAATGCAAAAGCTTAAGGCTCAAAGGGCAATAGAAAGGGCTATGCTCGGAGTTTCCTAGCGTGATCACATCAGAAATGAAGATAATAAGTTGCAGACATAGCCTGAAGAATCGCCAAACTTAAGTAGCAGTGGGCAGGGCACATTGCTCACAGAACAGATGGTCGATAGGGATGAAAGGTTTTGGAATGGCGACCACGTACTAGAAGACGCAGCGTTTGAAAGTCTCCCACAAGGTGGACCGATGACCTGGTTAGTGTCGTGGGAATCCGATGGATGCGAGACGCACAGGACCGGTCATTATGGCGACACTTGGGGGAAGCCTATGTCCAACAGTGGACGTCTTTCGGCTGAAATGATGATGAGCACAGCTTATCTTTACCTCCATTACCCGGTAACACTTCTGATACCTCTTTTATTTTTTTAGCTGAAAAATCATCAAATAGTAATAATAATAATACTCCCGCTTTACGTGGAGTGAGAAGGTCCTAGTGAGCATCGGCCCCGCTGGGTCCCTTTTTTTTTTATTGGTTGGGAAAATTATCCTAATGACATCCCCGCTCTTGGGCGGAGCGGGAGATAGTGTCAGACTCTTACTGACTAAAAACCCACTCCTGTTCCTTCGTTGCCTTCGTCCCAGGGCCCCGGGTTCCGCTTTCACACTACCTGTGGCCCCAGTAACCCCGCTGGGTCCCTACGGTTTTGCTGACATATCCTTGAGGGGCTTGATTATTTCCTGTATAAGTATTTTTTCTTCCATTTAAAAATATCCTTTTTCCATCCACATAAACTGGAGTTTATTCTCAGAACATTTGACCCATTTTCTCACAAAAATACAGTCGAAATAAAATAAGCTGCTTAAAGCTGCAGTTCCAGAAACTGCCGTAAAATTGAGATCTTAAAATGTTAATGTGTTATTTCGCACTAAATGCCATTGTGCGTTTTCAAATACGCCTGTGCATTAAAATAATACAAATGTTGAAATATAGCAAATGTTTAAAAACTAGCGAATGTCGCAGTTGATGGCATATTCGATAAATGAGGTCGTAAACAATGTGGATTGGCAGTTTTATGGAAGTGTTTTGTGTGAAGAGACAAAGTCATATTATTTTAATGACATAATTATTTACAAGTCCTTCTTGTGACATCCACCAATCAGCACTATGCCCGCATTGACACCGAGCAACCCCCGTCTATTTATTTCTTCGTAAGTATATTGAAAAACTTCGTTTGAGACCTGCAACACTCAGCTCCATAACACCCTCGCCTGCTGCTCTGGCGAATTCCGCCTCGGTGGCAATGAAAAAATTTCTCCACTTGTATCAAAAGGCAGGTACTATTTCTACCTATAGATAAAAAGTCACCTCGGTGCGTGCAAGATTTTCAGCCTACATATAACTAGGTGTTTAAGAAGCAGGTTCATAAACAATCGGAGGCGTTTTAACGTGTCGTATAATCCACAAATACATTCTGACCTTACTAACTAATTTATTTAACTCTTCGTCATACTCTTAGCGCCGTCATAATAACCGTAATACGCACGCGTTGTTTTATTATTTCTCGGTTAATTTAGTTTGGAGCCGACCACAGAGTACCTACTGAGATGCCTTGGTCATCATCTCAGCCGAAAGACGTCCACTGTTGGACATTGGCTCTTCTTATTGACGAAACCGTGTGATGTCGTGTTGAAGACGGATTATGAATACACCTCCAAACTCCATCCTCAAAGAGCTTCACATACGGTATAGACTTTCATCGATTGTGCAGTTACGAATACTGAAGTTCTTTGGGCACATCTCTAGAAACAAGGATTCGATGGAAAGACTTGTGGTTCACGGTCCCGTTGAAGGCAAGAGAGCCCGCGGTCGATATCCAACTCGTCGGATCGAAATGGAGAGATATCGCTCGATATGCTGCAACCTTGAAGGCAAACGATGGCGCCGCGGTCCTGTCCATCATCAACAGCCACGACCACTCTGACAAAAGTGCCCAACTAAGAAGAGAAGAAGTGACGCAACAACGAACGGTTCTGTGTGTCTCGCATCCGTCGGATTCCCACAACTCTCGAAAACCTGGTGTCTTCGGTCCACCTTGTGGGAGGCATTCCAACGCTGCGTCTTCCGGTACGCGGTCGCCACTCCAGAACATTTCGGCCCCAACGGATCTGTTCTGCGAGCAATGTGCCCTGCCCATTGCCACTTAAGTTTGGCAATTCTTCGTGCTATGTCGGCAACCTTGGTTCTCCTTCGATCACGCAAGGAAACTCCGAGCATAGCTCTTTCCATTGCCCTTTGAGCGACTTTGAGCCTTCTGACTCATCACCCATTTGAGGCCCATTGTAAGCGACCACATTTCGGAACCATATGTCATCACTGGCAACACGCACAGGTCATAGACTTTTGTCTAGAGACACTGTGGTATATTGGAGGAGGAAATACCGCGCACTAACAAAAACTAACTTTTAAAAAGGAAATACTTTTTTCAAGCACCACTTACTTCCAACAGCATAAACCCTCAGAAACTAGGTTTCTTAAAAGTTGAAATAAGTAATTAAA
This sequence comes from Mythimna vitellina, assembly GCA_949316375.1. NCBI lineage: Eukaryota > Metazoa > Arthropoda > Insecta > Lepidoptera > Noctuidae > Mythimna > Mythimna vitellina. Next base: position 13,669,685 of record OX438706.1, read on the forward strand.
GTAGGTAACCCGAGGATTTCTTAGAGAACATTGTTACCCCAGGTAGCGAAACGCTGAAACACTTCAGATATGAAAACTGTTCAAAGAAGTGAAAGTACTGAGAATTTCTTTGCCATTATTTTTTTATTCTTACATTGTTTTTTTGTTGTTATTATTGTTGCGAACAAACACTTTGGCTTTGTTAATTTCACAACAGAAAGGACTAGGTTTTTAGTTTGTTATTGAATTGAAGTCAGTGAACTTTTTGATCAGGAAGATTCATTAAACAATAAACTATACTTTCTTCAATTATTGTACCAATTGGTTTGAAGAAAATTGGGTAGAGACTACCAAAATACTATTAAAATACGGAAAATAACGTAATTGTGCCGAAAAGGCCTCAGTTCAGAATTGTAGTTATGTTTACCTGACATATTTGGACATTAATTAATCTTAAAGTAGTATATTTAAAAAAAAAGTTAAAATTGTTATATTGGAAACTAGCTTTTGCCCGTGGCTTCGCCCGCATACATAAAATGTTGCCTATATCACTCAGGAATTAAGCAGGTTTCTATCGGTGAAAAAAATTTAGTATTCGGACTAGACCTTCCAGAGATTACCTCCTACAAACAAAAAAATAAATAAAACAAAAAACAAACGGTCCCTCTTTATAATATAATGTATAAGTGTCGATGAAGAATTGAACTCATTCTACGGGAAATGACAGCATATACTGCCTTAAAAAACCACTACAAACTGCACTTACAAAGGCAAAAAAGGAACAGGAGTGGGTTTTTGTCACTAAAAGTCTGACACGAAAGGGCGAGAGATGTCATTGGATGATTCCCACCTTAAAAAAGGGGGATTATCTGTTACCTTCGCAGTTAAAATTAAACTGCGAAGGTAACAGATAATCCCCCTTTTTCGTCCGATCTTTTTCCATATTTGGTTTTTATCCTTGAAATACATATATTTCAGGTTAGACAAGCCGTACAATATGCTATATAAGCATGCAGCCTCTATTAATAACTCATCATTCATTTTTAACATCAATAAAGTCGACAAACTGCTAGGAAAAATTATCAACTCATGCACGCCAAGGTGTGAAATCGGAACGATTGCACACGTCACGGCGTCGGCCCTGTCACTGACGCTCCGTGGCCGGCACGGGCACGGACATGTGTGATCGTCTTCACCGATATTTTTTTAGGCTCCTGACGAAACACGTTCCTGTCCCGTCCCTGACACGGCACTGATGAGTGAGGACAGACCTGTAAAACGGGAGAAGTCATTAAATTACCACCTAAAAAAAAGCAGCTAGTGCGATTATAAAAACCACAACACTACCAAAAGACGGATTTATATTATATACCCGGTAATAAATCCGAATAAACATATCCGTCACAGCCTAGATGCGATCAAAAGCTCTCGTATTCAAATATTTAAACATCCTGTGAGTGTTAAAAAGTTAAATGTCTTTCACAAGTAATAAAAAAATAGGTATTACTAGGTTAAGATTTGCTGTAAGAATAACAATTGTGAGTTGAGCACCCTGTGTAGACACAGTAACCAACCCCCCTAGCCAAGTTACGATCGTTTCGTTTGCGTCAAACGCCTCGAGTAGGCCACGCCTCCGATTCGTTTGTTCTGACGTCATCTCAACGGTCAGTCACGTGGTCAAAAAAAAAATCACGTTTGTTGTATGAGAGTCCCTTTAAATATTTATTTTATTCTGCTTTTTAGTATTTGTTGATATAGCGGTAACAGAAATACCTACATCTGTGAAAATTTCAATTGTCAAACTATCACGGTTCATGAGATACTGCCTGTTGACAGACAGACAGACGGACGGACAACGGAGTCTTAGTAATAGGGTCCCGTTTGTACCCTTTTAGAACGGAACCCTAAAAACATAGCTATTGATAGCGTGACGATTGACAGGAAAGTGTAGAAAAAAACGTATTGCACCGACCCTAAATAACACGGCACAAGTACAGAAAAGTGATAACAAGTGGATAAACAGACAGATGCGAAAAGCTACTTTTTATATTATGTAAAAATAAAGATAAATGCGCAAGAAATAGCCCACAGTGCCCGGTACCCTTGAATCCGGTAGCGGTCAAGGTTACGGTGAAGCAAAGGGTGCTAAGAATCTCCGGAAGAAATCTCGCTACCCCAATAAAAACAAAGAACTCCTACAATCCGATGACCTGGTGAGGGTCGTGGGAATCCGATGGATGCGATACGCACAGGACCAGTCGTTATGGCGACGAGCACTTGAAGTCATTTATTTGAATTCTGAGTAGGATAAAACGTGTTCGAAATCCAGATTGAAATATTCAATATATATCTATACTTATAATAAATCTGTAGAAGTGAAAAATCTGTACATTGAAAATATTAAAAAAATAAATGGCAGGGGGTGTTACTAGACCAACAAAACCAAAAAAAAATTTTCTCTGTCTGTCTGTCTGTTTGTTCAAGCATCACGCAAAAACTGCAGCTTCGATTACGATGAAACTTGGAATAATTATTCTTTAATGTCCTGGGCACCACACTGGGTTCTTTGGTACTTTTTATCCCGGAAAAGTATATACAATAAAAAAAACAAACTTAATTTTGCGGTTCGATCCCTAAACCCGATTACTGTACCAACCTTAAATAATAAGTTTGTCGTAGGTTACGTTACTCGCATTGGAGTTCATTAAGGGGCGCTGCACACGGCTACGATACTATAATATTTTATCTTAAGATACAATATCGCTCGCCATACAATTCAATGGACTATCACACACGACGAAGATAATAAATAATATTTCATATTTTCGTATCTCAAAAAACCCAATAAATAAAACCATTTTCGACTTCTACGCGGACGAAGTCGCGTTCAAAAGCTAGTACAGAATAAATATCTAAAACTACGTCTTACGCAAAGCACTAGTTTTTAAATAGTTTGAAAAGGTAAATCTACACTAATATTATAAAGAGGAAAACTTTGTTTGTTTGTTTGTAATGAATAGGCTCAAAAACTACTGGACTGATTTTAATAATTCTTTCACCATTCGAAAGCTACATGATCCACGAGTAACATAGGCTATATTTTATTTTGGAAAAAAATAGGGTTCCGTAAGATATTTGAGTTTTCCGGACACAAGGTGTAAAAAGTCAACAAGAAAAGTTACTTATTTTGCGTACGCTGCCTAAACTATAAAAGATAGAACCATAAAATGTTCTAATTAATTGTACATCTTATAAATATCTACCAAAGTTTGTTAGGAGAAACTTACTTTCACGCGAGCGAAGCCGCTGGCAGAAGCTAGTCGTTTATAAAAATAGCACACATGTTATATGCAAAATGCCATGAAATTATTATTCAGTGCACTAATTCACATTTGTTTGAAAGACTGGAATATTTGGCGGCCATTGAAAATCGGGCGTCACGGCGTCGTATAAAATGTGTAAACATATTTTTTAAACATCTATTTAGGTCTATCTGAAATTGCAGATGCCTCCAGGTCATTGACTTGAGAAATTTAGCATGATGCTGGCTAGCTTGCTCTGTTTTACTGCTATTGAGAAAAACTACATGACCTTAAAAACGATGGAGGACAACTACTTTTTTTGAGGTGGTTAATTCATCCAGTGACTTTTGGATGGAGAAAGGAAAGCGTGTCAAACTTTTACTAACTAAAACCACACCTGTGTCCTTCAGTTGTCGTATGCATTCTAGGACCACTTGTTTCCTATTCAGAAACCCATGAACCCAGCGCGCATCGGTTTACATCTCTTTGAGGCACGCGTGGATACCAAAGCGCTGTCGTCCCGGGTCTAGTCCTTATCGAACGGCGAACTACTAGTTGCTCGCTGTCCGCAAGCCCACGTGCTGATGCCTTATTTATCTACAAATCATCTAAAGATCTACTCAATTGCTTTTGAAATTTGACAACAACTTACTCTAAACAAAACTTTCAGTTAACCACTATTTTATAACTGTTCATTTATTTAAAATTAACAGTCCTTTAACCAGATATTAACTGCAGTTGCCAACCAACACATTAAACTACTTACATCCACGGTCAGCGTCAATAAATAAAGAAAACTACAGTATTATTTAACTCTAGCCAGTTAAATGTGTATGTTTACACCACTAGGTGCCCATGCGCAAGATGACGTCACACGCGTGAGCGCGAACGTGATGAAAACTTTGGCCCTTCATAATAATACTAGTTTCTGCCAGCAGCGTCGTTCGTGTGGAAGTAGGGTTCTCAATACAAACTTTGAACCCCCCTTTCATCTCCTTAGGGGGTGAATTTGTGAATTTTGGAACATTCTTTCATCTCTTTCTCCTTCTCCATCTTCTCATTCTCTTAATGCTCGCCTACATCATAAAAGGAAACCTTGTGCAAAATTTCACACTCTTATTCCCAGTAGTTTCGGCTATGCGTTGATGTCATGTCAATCAGTTTCTCTTTTTATATATATACGTGGGGCATACTGAAAGTTCCTGGATCTGGCCACTTACAAAAAAAGAATAAAAAAACAATTATAGAATTCGAAAATAGAACTCTTTGCGAGCATGTTACTTTTTAATTTGCGAGACTCATTTGTTATTTCATTGTGGCGTCCTTTCGAAGATTGTGTGTCGCTACCAAATTGAATTTAACTCATGAACATTTCGGTTCATAGATTTTTTTATGATTTTCATTGTGGCTTAGGTCAACAAGAGAGTTGCCAGAGACTTCAATTGGCATTTGGTGATGAAGCGCCATGTCGCAGCTCTATGTATTCGTAGTTTGGAGAATTTAGGCGGGACGTGATCATCTCTATTACAAGGTACTTGAAGGTCGGCCGGTGACTGGGGTTTTAGACTCGAATATTGAAACCGTACGACAACTTGCCGGCAAATTCGTGCTTTGTTAGGCATTGGAATGAGCCAAATGCAAAACATTTTACATGTGCATCTGAAGGTTCGAAAGCTTTGCACTCAATGGATGAACATCGAAACCGGGTGTACTGCTTTGAACCCGAGACAAAAAGCCAATCGGTAGAGTAGGTCTTTCCTTTTGAAGTTTTGCCGACGAAAGTTAAGAAAAGTCGAAGTGTTGGTAAAATATGGTTGCTTATTTTTTCGAAAAATCTCTACATTACACTACAATATCGCTTGAAGATTAAAGGACAGTGACTGCAGAATGGTACGTTGATACTTTTTTGTCCAGAGTCTTAGAAGAAGCCTATTTGAAGGCTTCAAATGATGAACAGATGAGGCATCCGCCCCCTGCGACTTCTATTTGTTTGCAAAAATTAAAGACAACCTTAGAGGCACACGTGTTACGAGCTCTGAATCGTGAATGCGTTCCAGAAAGCCATTGAAGAGGTCCCTAAAGAAAACTGGTCCAACTTCTTTATACAGTGGTTTCAACGCATGCAAAAATGCATTTAAAGCGAGGGAATATATTTTGAAAAACAATAATTGTATCGTAAGTCTTATATCTAGTCTTATTTATCAGAATCCAGAAACTTTCAGTATGCCCTAAGTACTCTTATATAGATTGATGCTATGATTTTTTATGTAGCGCTTGCAAACAAACTGATGACGTGACGGCTCAAATAATTAGCTTATTGCTTTTCAATATTTGTAACATTGCTAAAAGATTACATTCATACGTAATCAGCCTTATAATGTTCACCAGACTCAGACTTAGGCCTTTTCTCTAGGAGAGGGAATGGGCTGTAATCCACCGCGCAAGCCCAGTGCAGGTTGCTGGATGTCACATGTCTTCGAATTTTTGGTTCTAGACCATGTTTGTTTCCTCACGATGTTTTCCTTCATCGTGTGGAGAGCAGTGGTGATGAAATATTTTACACAAAGTAATGTGCACAGGGTGGGTATGATTCCGTGACCTACAACTCGTAAGTCGGAGTCATCATCACTGGGCTACCACTGCTCTCAAAATAATTAACATAACATATGAGTACGATGTTCTCACTACTAGGACTTAGCCCTGCTCTCTAGAAATGGGCCGAAATCAAAAACGCGGACCTAGTGCTCAAAGAAATTCCAAAAATAATTTTGTCGTTATTAATTAAAATTCCGTGGTGTCTCGTAAAAGCCAGCGGCCTTTCTTTCTCTTTCCATTTCACCTTTTAAAATGTCTAAGTACCAAGAAGGTATGTTTTTTTTTCTTTTTTTTGGCACTGAGGACACACAGGTAGATTTTGGTCAGTAAAACTCTGACACTCCCTCTCGCTCTACCAAGAGACAAGCTGTTGATTACCCAACTAAAAAAAAGTCTACAAACCTATTCAATAAAAACTCAGCACACAATAAACACACATTGTTCGCCACAGTTTTGTATACAAGGCCAGGTTTTATAGCATTATTACCGAATAGTTACGACTGCGAGCAACCTCGAGCCCTGGGAATATCGCAGTTACAGCTGTCCATACTCTGTCCGATACTGAAGCGATTTATTTAAAGACTGTTTTAGTAAAAAAAATTTTCTTCTATTATTATTAATTGGCTCGCGTTTGACTACTACGAGTACCTATTCGGGATACTGTCACCTCATCATCATCATCATCATCATTTCAGCCGATAGACGTCCACTGCTGGACATAGGCCTCCCCTAAATGTCGCCACAAAGAACGGTCCTGTGCGTCTTGCATCCATTGGATTCCCGCAACCTTCACCAGGTCATCGGTCCACCTCGTAGGGGGCCTTCCAACACAGCGTCTTCCGGTACGCGGTCGCCACTCCAGAACCTTTCGGCCCCAACGGCCATCTGTTCTGCGAGCAATGTGCCCTGCCCATTGCCACTAAATTTTGGCGATTCTTCGTGCTATGTCGGCAACCTTGGTTCTCCACCCTATACTACCACCTTATACTGTCACCTACCACCATCAGACTTCTTGAAACCCCAAGAACGTCTCCCGCCTGGACGTGACAGTGGTCTTTATGAAAAGTACTAAATGTGAATAGACAAGTTGGCGAAGTGGGGTTTTATAGACCCGTCGTATGCTCAATGTGAGTGCGGTGCCCCTATTCAGAACAAAAGCCACACTTTGGAGTGCCCCAAGTTCCGATACACCTGCACTTTGGAAGACTTAATGAGTGCCACCGATGCTGCTGTTAACGTAACCACCTACTGGGCCCAATCGATTTGAAAAGAAGATTACTATCTCACCTGATAATAAGCTGTGATGTAACATTTTGAAAGGTACAGGTATAGTACATTTAGACACAAGTGCAGAAAGTTTGTCATTGCGACCTAGGCGGGATTCGCTCGAGCCGTAGGCGAGTGTGTTATGGAGCCGAGGGCTGCAGTGACAAATTTGCACGTATATCAAACGACTTTTTTCAATACACTTACAAAATGAATAAACGGGGGTGGACCGGCGACTAGTGGGAGACGACGCGCGCCCAGCCTGATACGATAAATCTAATAACATTGTGGCGGGGAGAGCACGCGCACTTTTCTGCTCTAGTGCGGAAAACACATTATGTGCCTAAAAGCGATGGGATAAGAGCGGGTTTTCGAGTGTATTGAAAAATGATTGATAATATAATGATTATTTGATCATTACGGCGCAGTGGTTGAGCGATTGACTGTTGCGCTGCATGTCACTGTTTCAATTCCCGCACGGTACAAATATTTGTATGGTCTGCAGATAGTTATTCAGGCTCTGGGTGTATTTTATATGTGAGTTTACATGTTTGTGAACGCACTCACGATAGATGAGTAGTTCCTAGAGTGAGGAAAAATTTTCTTGAAAAAAAAATACACATTCATGCACAGAATTTGTACTAGGAGTGCTCAGCAACGGCATGCATGTATAGCTAGTGTAGAAGGAGTACATAACTTAAATATTAACTAACAACGAATATTTATGACCTAACTTTATATATGTGTATATACCAAAAATAAATATAATAATATTCCACAACTATCACACAACGCTGTCTACTCTCAAGTTCAGCAGAACTTGTGTTATGAGTACTAGACAACTGATAAACATACTTATATATTTCTAAATACATACATATTATAGATAAATTACTTCCAGACACAGAACAAATGATCGTGCTCATCACACAAACATTTTTCCTGAGTGGGAATCGAACTCACGACCTCTGGCATAGCAATCAGGGCCACTAACCACTAGACCACCAAGCCCGTCAAAATACACTTAGGCGTTGAAGTACTCCTTCACATTACTCTCATTTAGACACGTTTCTATCGTGTCCAGATGAGATTGACAGCATTATCTCCCGCTCCGCCCAAGAGCGAGATTTGTCATAAGAAGATTTTCCCACCTAAAAAAAAATGATGAGATTGACAGCAATACAATAAAAAAACGTCCAGAAGTAGGATGCAGGAAGCAGGAAGTTTACCATAAAAAAACAATTACTACCCCAAACTCCCACATTTCTCTCCAATACAAACGCGTATCTGGGAAGCCTTATAATCGCTATATATCAGTGTTGGAACCAATAGTGATGTATATCTACATTAATTCTGAAACTACAGTATTTCCGCTGGCTTACCATAAACAATAAGACGTGATTCATGGCCTAAGAACAGCTTGCAACTGGAAACCAATAGAGAATGTTGAGATCATTATTTACAATATATTATTTTGAGATTAGCTGGTTTCAGTAGTTAACGTTGACTTGGGAAACTTGTAACTATAAATGACACACAAAAAATACGAAAAGTTTTTCCATCTATATCCCTATTTTTTAATTAAAAAACAATAGATTGGGCTCTATCGGTACCCGTTACTGATCATATTTTTGTATTCAAAAGTAAAAAAAAACGAAATCCCAAAATTGTGCACAAAATATTTGTCATAATTGGTAAATTCATAATAGAATCAATTAACAACAAATCACAAAAAGAACAAACCGATCAACAAATCGATTAACATTCAAAACCAAAGTTCGCGAGCTAATTCGTAAGAAGTTGGCAGTAGTGTCATCACAACGTAATGTTTTCAAATTGACGATTTGAACCAATAGTTTGACATTATTAGTTTAAATATATATGTAGATAGTTTATTAATTTGTGTATGTTTTGTATAATTGTATGATATTTATGGTTTATTAGTATATCTATTCTATTCGCCTTTTCTTTCTCTTTTATTGCACCTACCACTATTTATCTCTGCATCACCCTATGGTTGAATGGTAGAAAATGCTTAAGGCATTAAGTCCGCCGTACGTTTGTGTATTTAATAAATAAATCAATCATACTACGCGCAGTGTCCCCATATCATCATTATTTGACTGGCCTCTTGGTCTAGTGGTTAGTGGCCCTGACTGCTAAGCCGGAGGTCGTGGGTTCGATTCCCACCCAGGACAAATGTTTGTGTGATGAGCACAATCATTTGTTCTGTGTCTGGGTGTAATTTATCTATAATATGTATGTATTTAGCAATATATAAGTATGTTTATCAGTTGTCTAGTACTCATAACACAAGCTCTGCTTAGCTTGGGACTAGACGGCGTTGTGTGATGGTTGTTGAATATATTATATTATTATATCATGGTTGATCAGAAATCAAAAATGTTTCAGAAATCAGATATCAAAAAGGTTAATAGACCGTTTACAGGCACTTTTAAATTTTCAAAATGTCGGTCAATCACAAAAGTGAAGCTAGTTTAGCTTAACGCTTTTTCACGACTTTAATTTATTTATAACATGGCTACGGCTGCATTTTCAACGTCATAAACATATTTGAATTTTCATCCAACTATTTTATAACCAAAAACAATTTTCCCTGCACCATTATATTTTTTAAATCCTCCCCGATATCACTCATAGACACTGGCCAGTTTTCAGTTACATTATAAAAAACTATGGAGCTTAAATTTTCCATTTTCAAAGCGCGACAATCGGGACGCGTCGGACGTGTTCGGCTCAGCTCGGGCACTATCGGCGCAAACGCCGTCACTGCCGAAGTACCGAGTTAATTGAGCTTTGGCGACACAATCCGATTAGTTTGATTGTTTCCTCGTCAATTCGTACACCTGCAGCTCGTATTACGTATGGTGATAGCTACCCTGGGCTATTGCTATTGGGATTTAGCAATTTCTGTTTTGTGTTTTGGTTGCGTTCCCATTTTTTAGTTCATAACTAAGGAATAGTCTAACTCGATGTAATTTTTTTGTATATTGAGGTATTTTTTTTATTGGGTGTGAAAATCATCTTATGACAAATCGCGCTCTTAGGCGGAGCGAGAGATAGTGTCAGACTTTTTCTGACTAAAAACCCACTTATGTTCCTTCTTTGCTTTCGTCCCAGGGCCCTGGGTTTCACTTTCACACTACCCGTGGCCCCAGTAAGCTTCGGCCCTGCTGGGCCCCTACGATTTGCTGACATTCCCTAAGGTACGCGCCGTCGACGACTTGGACTTGGTCCGATATCATCAAATAACTTCTCTCGTTCTATGGTAGAGCGAGAGGTCGTGTCAGACTTTTACTGATTAAAACTTACCTGCGTTCCAGGATCATTTGAACTCTTTCAAGTTTTTTGGTAACTTTTTTTTTTTATCGTCCCTGCTGGGCCGCTTCTATTTTATTGACGTCCCACGACTCCCAACGCCCAAGGCGTCTTCTGTAGTAGCGGATAAGGCGTAAAAATGTCCTCTCCCTCACAGTTGCGGACATCTCCTTTGCTCACTTTACTGCTTCGCAGAAGGAGTTCACCACTTCCCATTTCTAGCTCCGCTCCAGACCATGGCCCGATCCAAAGCCGGACGCGAGAGGTGGCTACCACTGATCGCCTCGACAAAGACACGGCAATGCTCCGCCCAAGCGAGAAACAGAATCCCAAACAGTGGCCTCCCGAACTGATCATGTCCGGTTGAAGGCCTGCGTCAGCTGGAAAGTGAGGACGTCGTGGCACCTCTAACTACTCCTCAGAGACCCGATGTAATATTAAGTTGGTGATGACATGTGATATTGTTTACGACAAAGACGATCCAATTTTACCTTACAGGATGGATAGACGACAATATATCTTGCGCCACCAATTAATGCCGGATTAATAAATGCTACGGGCCTGGCATACCTGGGTGGTTTGAACGTAAAAAAACAGGGCAAGTGCAAGTCGGACTCGCGCACTGAGGGTTCCGCACAAACTTACCTATGAAAACAGTTCAATTCCCGAATTGAGTTATGAAGATTTCTCCGAATCACAAAGTTCTTTTTTTGTAACGTAACAACAAATTTTCAGTTTTCTGATTTTTTCCCATACTTGTGCTATGAGACATTGCTTCATGCCAAATTTCAGGATTCTAGGTCAATGAGAATATGAATTTTGATTCTTCTTCTTTTTTGCGACATAAACGGCCGTATCTTTTTCTTTTTATTATCTTAGAAGTTTGATTTTTTCACAACTTCAAGGGACCGCAGACCTGAGTATATGGTTTTAATTTGAACTCGATACCTCCACGTGTTCTCGAGATGGTCTTGACAGACAGACAGACGGATGGACGGACCATAGAAATTTAAAAAAACAGGAGAAGTGGTAAGGAGGCGTGTGCATGTCCGCGCGACTTGCGCAAAATGCACACGATCGGGCAAACGGCCGTCAGTTACAAACTTGTGAGATACGCGATACGTGATCGTAAACAAATTTAAAATGCCGTGTTGTTCAGTGGTTTCATGCAAGAACCGAAGTGATAAGAGAAGCCTGGGTCATCATGGAATCTCTTACCATATGGAAGTACAAGTTTAATACTATATTTATCTTTAAAATCAGTAAAAACAACAAATCTTATAATATCCCTTGCTGCTACTACGTTATTTTTGTTTTCAAATACGACTTTTCAAGACGACTTTTCAAGACGACTGTATTACTCTTACAGTACATACATTGCTCTTTAACCACTACTTAATTTTAACGCTCAGTAACGGAACAAGCAATGTAAAAATAACATAACGATACTTTATCAGTGCGGTGTATTTCATAATAAAGCCGCTGTTAGTTGCGGCGAGTTAATGATGTGCCTGTATGATCTACTAATATAGACTATCGACCATAATATCGATTGGTTGGATATCCGAAGTAAAATAATGTAATTTTTTTTATTTATTTTGATTATTTTACAGAGTTGTAAAGAAATAGCATAATTCAGAATTTAATAACGACTTTTGCTTAAAATAAGGGAACATGTTCTAGCTCTTTATTTGTTCTCTTTATTTAACAAGATAGAATTTTTTTTTCAAAACTTTATTTTGTTAGAAAAAAAATAGTACAGTATTTTTTTTCTAACAAAAGCCTTACATGGTGAGGTTTAGCAGTAAGTTGGGTAAAATGATAACTACAATGTTACTTTATGTTTTCAGTTTCCCGAAAGACGCAATTTTAATAAAGCAATGGATTGATGGAAGGCCACCTAATGGGTTCCCTAAATAAATATAGTACTATATGCTCATTCCACTTTCAATCAGAAATGCTTTAGTCTCTATTAGTAACTGAACGCTTTTTCATGCAATAATTCATAATACAAGTTATTAAACTTTTCAGGATTTTAGAGGACCAGGACATGTACTTGGCCGATTTTTAGTATTTGATATTGACGTTCTGAAATGACGTATATAATGGCCTTATACGGGTAAATGGTTAGTTTTTGGGTTTTATGAAAACAAATTAATAAATAATTAATTATTATTATTATTAAATTATTATTATTAACATTTTATGATTTTGTTTTTGGGACCCAAAAGAATAGCACGACAAAAAAAAAATGGAAAAATCGATAACTTTTCTATTTAGTCAATCACTAGCGTAAATGTAAAATAAATTGCTTTTGCATAGCACATCGACATTTCATGTGTGCGTAAGTTGTACGGTGCATGGAAAATACACGCTGTTTTTAGGGAAGTAAGGTTTATAATTGACTGTGTAGTATGGACTGATTTATGATTTGCGGATGTGTGCGCGACTGCGTAAATATTACTGCAAATGTAGTAGTTTCGGCGGTGGTAGGGAAACTGGAGACATCGTGTTCCGGTACAATTTTTACTACTTAACATATCTCCTCCCTTCTTAAATCTGTGGGACGGACGGACAACAAAGTGATCCTATAAGGGTTCCATTTTTTCCTTTTGAGTTACGGAACCCTAAAAAACAAGTCAAGATAGCTGTCCCATTTAAATTATAACCACTTATAAATTTTCTATCAAGATGTTCCAGGCTTATGGACCCATCGCTACTTACGGACCCGGGGCCTTATCATTAAAACCGAAAGGGCCCTACTGGGCCCTTTCGACCAAGTAGGGGCCATGGGTTGTGCGAAAGAGAACCCTGGAGCCCTAGAACGAAGGCCAAGAAGAAGTGGGTTTTAGTCAGTAAAAGTCTGACACGATAACAGCGCATGAAATCATTGGATGATTTCCCAGCTAAAAAAAAACTGTTATCATTTGACAAAAATTTAGGGACCCCTTAGTAAAATTTGCTACAACCTCTACGCTGGCTTAACTGCCACCTTCCTTCACTGCCACCATGCATACTTCTAGTATTGCTATAATACCAACGATCACCTTCCATCCATGAATTTCTAGTCAAGATAACACAGGTGTCATTCACAACAGCTCAGACAAAGAATACCTCGCAATCAACAAACCTTTCGTAATTTTCAAAGATAATTCTTTAATTATACTTTTAATTACTTCAAATAAGTTAGACATTAAACATAGGTAAGCTATAAACGTCTAGGCTAGAACAAACTTGTAAGATAACTTAGCTAACTAAGTTAAATTACTTAGTTCAACTGTAATCTTTTTAGATTACATGCGAACTTTGTAATACTTTTACTAAAGCATAAAGTTCAAAACCATTTATAATTAATTATAGGTAATTGCGATTATGCAATCCACTAATCGTCTGACGAAATTGCCAATTAGGTAATCATAGTCATAATAGAGTCAGAAGTAACGCCCGGGTGTCACCACTGCGTGGACGATCGGTAGCAACGATCTCTCGCGCCGGCCTTGGTACAAGCCATGGTCCGAAACGAGGAGGAGTGACAGGCGGTCGCCTCCTTCTGCGAAGCTGTAATGATAGCAAAGGAGGAGGCTGCACATGCAAGCGCGAGGGAGCGGCCCTCACGCTCCACCTGCGGGGATCCCGATCCCGATTTCCGGCCACCCTACGCGCGGGCTTGAAGATGGTGAGCAATGGGTAGGTCGCCGTAAGCGTCCGGACCAAGCCCAAGTGTTCGACGCTGCACGCGTACCTTAATGAGATGTCAGCAAACCGTAGGGACCCAGCAGGGTCGAAGCTTACTGGGGCCAAGAGCAGTGTGAAAGTGAAACCCGGCGAGGTGTCATTGGATGATATTTCCACCTAAAAAAAAATTGACAATCTACCACAACTCTATTACGAGACCATATACCGATCAAAAAATGACGAATTTATAAAAATAGCACACTTGGGCCCCAGATGTGATGACGTTGGTGCCCTAGAAAGTGGGTTGGCCTCTGGTGTACAACCTGTGTCGTCACCCTTGCGCCATTACATGTCAGCAGGGCTGCGAAACGATTCGAAAGTAACTCTTTTCCCTGGCCCTGGAACGGAAAGGTCAATTGAAGAGACACGGGGTTTAGTCAGTACAAGTCTAACACTTCTCCCGCTCCACCCAGAACGGGAGAAGACATTTATAGATTTCCAACCCAAAAAAAAAGAAAACTCGCTCTTACCGTGTATCAAGCTAAATGTAAATCTTCTAAGACGTGTATGATAAACAAACATCCAAAGATCTTACTCTCTACGTGCCAATGATTGAAGACCATTAAGACATAAATTCCCTTGTGGCAACAAGCCTTTAATAAACAACCTGCCAATACAATAAACGACATCCTAATCCTTACCCTACAAAGCAATTACATCCTTATATCCCCAAAATACAGGTTAAGATCCGCAATAAAGTGCGCGGCCATTTTGATGCGGATCTATTCGCCATCAACATAGGTAATAGTGAGGAGCATCATAATCCCGCGACGCTGATCGTGAAATTGTTAATTAACGGACACGGGATGGCAGGTGACGTCACTAGTTTATTGGATACAAGTTTCCATAGTTTTGGTAGTGTTTTTGTTAATTGGTTGTGTAATTTCTTGAATATTTGTCTGCATATAATGTCGCGTCGTCGCGTCAGAAATGAGGTTATCCGCAGGAGAACCAAGGATACGGACATAACCCGAAGAATCGCCAAACTTAAGTGGCAGTGGGCAGGGCACTTTGCTCGTAGAACGATAAGTCGATGGGGATGAAAGGTTCTGGAATGGCGACTACGTACCGGAAGACGCAGCATTCAAAGACCTTCGAGATTGAGGGTCGCGGGAATCCGATGGATGCGAGATGCACAGGACCGGTCACTGTGGCGACATTTGGGGGAGGCCTATGTCCAACAGTGGACGTATTTCGGCTGAAATGATTGTGATATAATGTCAAATTTTAATTTACGAATGCCATTTTTTTTTATTTTGGAATTAAATTTTTAACTTTGACTGACTTTGAATTTTAGATTTAATTTTTAGTTACTAATAATGTGATTATAATTTATTTTAAGTTGAGACATTAGTTATTAATTTTTATTTTCGTATTTTAAATGTTTATTATCTATCGGTTTTTTATTTATTTAGTGTAGTAGGCTTACTTACACATTAAACTTTATTGTTATTATTATATTGTAAATAAGAAGCTGGTTTGCCTATGCAATGAAATAAATTAATAAACGACAAGTTTTCTAGAATTTGAGAAATACTCAACTTCAAATGCTCGAATCCGGTGAGCTACCCATTGGTAGCTCGTCGTCCGACCGTCCAGTAACCGTCCGAACCGAGCCCAAGTCGTCGACGGCGCGTAGTGTTCCACGCGCGCCTTTAGGAGATGTCAGCAACCGTAGGGGCCCAGCAAGGTCGAATCCTACTGGGGCCATGGGTGATGCGAAAGAGATCCCCGGGGCCCTGGAAAAATTTCAAAGAAGGGTCAGGGGTGGTTTTTAGTCAGTAAAAGTCAGACAAGCTTCCCGCACCACGGGGAATGTCATTAATTTTCCCACCCAAAATAAAAAAGTTTGAATCAGAAATCAGAGCCAAGAGTTTAAGGATTATTTCAGTGACCCATGTTTTATATTAATTAGTGTTGTACAAAATGAATTAATTTGGCAATGCAAGCTGGTTCGGTAATCCGTCGACAGGTACATGACAGTTCGACATGCCCTAATTTTCAAGGAAGTTTATTTTAATCGCTCCAAATTCCTCAAATTGATATGACACTGCAGCTTAGTTGATCTTCTCGTGTTGTATTAGCACAACATTGATGTTGAAACCCCGACTTGAGCTTTTTTTCTTCTCACCACTATTGAAACAAAGAAAGTTGGAATTGAAAAATTATTTTAGTGTTAGACTATCTAACACTAAAATAATTTTTCCTATGTACCTACCTTTTTTAAAAATAACTTGAAAAAGAAAAGAAGTAATCAATTCCCAACCACAAATTTAAATTTACTTTTTTTTGAAGCAGACAAGACATTTTTTTTCTATTCTTGATAGGTTCGCGCTTGACCGCTATCTCACCTGCCCATAAAGTCGAACAAAGCAATCGGAGGCGTGGCCTACTCGAGGCTTTCGGCGCTAACGAAACGATTGTAACTTGGCTAGGGGAGCTGATGGAAAGCGACAATGCGGTCGACGATGGAGCGCGCATAGTTGATAGAAAAAAGCAACTAGTAAATTAAAAGTCTAACTAGTAAATTAAAATCGAGGGGTGTATTCGCGTGGGTGTATTAAAACAGCGGTTATTTCAGAACCCTATATTGATGACATCCTGAAACTACTTAATCATTAAAATTCAACCCTATATTCCACGTGCAAATTGCCTTCCAATTCCAAGATTAACCCTACACATTCGATCGAAGGGTAACAAAATGGATCCACGGTCAATAAGGGTATCTTTATACCCGGTGTTACGAATCACTGACGCCGTTAAACGTGGCCCGTGTTCCAGATAATTGAGTTTGTCTCACTGGAATCAAGACAGTTAAAGTTAACTGATTAATCTAAGAGATTATGGCCGAGAGACTTAAGGGGAGTTGTTTGGTTCACGGTTTAACTGGATATGGTTGAGCAATATGGCTGTTAAGTGGCATAACACATAATATCACGACTCTATTCCCTGTAGGGTATTGTGTAGGCTTATGTAACTATAGGACACCCCCCTTCCGGCAGTTAATAGGGAGGAGTGGGCCAAGGGAAAATACTATACTCGGAGTTCCCTTGTGTTATCGAGTCAGGAATGAAGATATCCACAAGAGAACCAAGGTTACCGACATAGCCCGAAGGATTGCTAAACTTAAGTTAAAAGACAGCGGAGGGATAGGGCACATTGCTCGCAGAACAGATGATCGATGGGACCGAAAGGTTTCAGAGTGGCGACTGGCCACCCAAAGACGCAGCGAAAAAAAAAACATTGCAAATCACCTACTGAAAAGACGCTTGCGGACGGCGAGCAATGGCGGCGCCATCCGACCATCTGGTAACCGCCCGGACCAAGCTTAAGTCGTCAACGGCGCGTAGTGTTTCACGCACGCCTCAACCAGATTTCAGCAACCGTAGGGGCCCAGCAGGGTCGAAGTCCAGGATCCTACTGGGGCTGAGGGTCTGATTCTGAAAGGAAGGGAGACTCGTCCCGTCATACAGGGGTTAGTTTTTAATCAGTAAATGTTTGACACTACCTCCTGCTCCACCCAAGAGCGGGGGATCTCATTGGATGATTTTCCCACCGAAAATAAAAGAAACCAACTTAAAAGAACTATTAAGATTTATCGGCTGATCGACCGGCTATCTGCTTCTCGCAGACTGTGTGTTATTTATGTAATTGGTCCTCTCTTCATCTTCTTTGTCCAACCTTTTTCCTAGTTTAGCTGGAGTCGGGTCTCCCTAACGTCTGCACCAGAGAGCTATGTTTTGGCTTTTCTATGTACTGCGTGCTGCCGCCAAGGTTTTGCTGACATCTCTCATCATCCTTTTTGGTGAACTACCCATTGCTCGTTGTCCGCAAGCCTACTCCTACGGTGGCTGGAAATCGGGGTCTGGATCCTAGCGGCTGGGGCGTGACGAAGTCGTTCCCTCACGCGTACGGCCGCCTCCTTCACAACCACTACTGCTTCGCAGAAGGAGGCGACCGCCTGCCATTCCGCCTTGCTTTTTGGTTTGTGTAATCTGTCCTATCTGACGAAATAATCTAGAACGATGACGCTAATTCTGCAACTATTTTCAAATATAAGTAATTGTGGATTGATCTCACAGTTTTCTGAAAGCCTTGAAGCGATTTCAACGACATTGTTTATTTCATAAACAAAATTTAAAGTATAAAAGTGCCATCAGCATAATATTCGCTCCAACAGATATTGATCGTCAATCATCAAATATTTTTTGGCACTCACCGATTTCAGGCGCGCACATTTTTAAGGTTCCGTAGCCAAATGGCAAAAAACGGTACCCTTATGGATTCGTCATGTCTGTCTGTCTGTCCATCCGTATGTCACAGCCACTTCTTTCCGAAACTATAAGAACTATACTGTTGAAACTTGGTAAGCAGATGTATTCTGTGAACCGCATTAAGATTTTCCCACAAAAATAGAAAAAAAAAACAACAAATTTTGGGGGTTCCCTAGACTTAGAACTGGAACTCAAAAAAAATATTTTTATCAAAGCCATATATGTACGTGTGGGGTATCTATGGATAGGTATTCAAAAATTATATTAAGGTTCCTAATATAATTTTTTTCTTAACTGAATAGTTTGCGTGAGAGACACTTCCAAAATGCTAAAATGTCTCTCCCCCTGTAACTTTTAAAATAATAGAAAAATAAAACTAAAAAAAAATATATGATGTACATTACCATGCAAACTTCCACCGAAAATTGGTTAAAACGAATTCTAGTAAGTAGTTTATTTTTAATACGTCATAAATCGTAAACCGCAATTTACCTTTCAAGATTGTACGGAACCCTCAGCGTGCGAGTCCGACTCGCACTTGCCCAGTTTTTATTTTATTTATTTAGATAAAAGTTTGGGCAGCGTAACGCAAACACTCTTCACACGAATGTGATAAAGGCGAAGTTTGTATGTTTTGTTAAATGTATTAGAGTGTATGTTTGTTACTCCTTTACACTAAAACTTCAGACGGCAGATGGGTAGATAATGTTCTGAAATAGCGTATAGGATGTTTTTTACCCCGTCAATCTATTCTTTTGCCCGAAGAATCGCCAAACTTAAGCGGCAGTGGGCAGGGCACATTGCCCGTAGAGCGGATGGTCGATGGGGCCAAAACGTTCTAGAGTGGCGACCGCGCACCGGAAAACGAAGCGTTGGAAGGCCTCCCACAAGGTGGACGACCACTGCTGAGAGTCGCGGGAATGTGGTGGATGCGAGACGCACAGGATCGGTCGTTGTGGCGACGCTCGGTGGAGACCTATGTCCAACAGTGGACGTCTTTCGGATGAAATGATGATGATAAAGATGATATTCTTGTGAGATATTTTTTTATCATCACAGGGATGAAGCCGCTGATAGCTAGATATTAAGTATCTTTATCACACATAGTTGTGATACCCAGATCTACAACTATCTGAATACCATACAAATATTTGTTCCGAGCGGGAATCGAACCCGCGACACGCAGCGGTACAACCAATCTGTCAACCACTGCGCTAACAGTGCCATCTCTATAATACATTTCATTGGCCAATTTTCATTACACACAAGCCTACTTACCAATTAGGAACCATCCAAAATAACATCACACAAAGAAAATTTTTGCCCCCCCCCCCGGCTTCATTCCTGTCAAATTAGTTTGACTCCCCCTTCCAAGTGTGACGTAACAAATTTTACAATTTTAGATCTAGAAATGATTAAATTGAAACCGCAGTTTCGAAATTAGTTTTGTAAAATCAAAGTCAAATCAAACGTTTGAAAAAAAATTCAATATTTTCATCACAATCACACAATAAAAATACATATTTGTAATAGTCAACGCGTTCTATTTAATAAAATACAGATTTTGAAATGTGACGTCACCAAACTTATATCTACTCCCACCCTTATCACACCGTAGGCTTCCGGACGAAGAGCAATGGCTAGCTCGCCGTCTGGCCATCCGGTAATCGTACGCCGGATCGAGCCCGAGTCATCGACGGCGCGTAGTGTTCCATGCGCGCCTCAAAGAGATGTCAGCAAAACCGTAGGGGCGCAGCAGGGCCCAAGCCTACTGGGGCCATGGGATGTCCAAAAGGCAACCCCTGTTTTTAGTTTTAGTCAGTAAAAGTCTGAACTACCCTCCCACTCCGCCTCTAAGGCGAGAGAAGTCATCGGTTGATTTTCCATCTAAATAAAAAAGAAACCCTTCTCCGACCCCCTCCCCGTCATTTATGGATGGCCCCTTATAAAACAAAGGGCTCTCTTCGTACAGATAAAAACCTGAACCATCATATACCTAACCAACAGATCTTTCTACCCACAGCCTCACTTTCAGACAAATAAATACGCTATCTACTCAAGCCAAGTCGTATCTTTTCTATTAGCCTCACATGCGGGATGAAGTTAGTTTCAATTGCAGCCGATAAGAGATAAGAAGCGGCAGACAATATGAATGTACGTCACAGTTCTCTTGGCAAGCTGGCGGCAATTGAATAGTACAGATCTAGAGCTACTAGATGTGACTTGGTGACAGAATATAATAAAAACTTTCATACTTTGCTCTTGAATTTTTTAAACTTCAAAATAAATGTAGATGAAATAGAAAAACTATTATTTCACATGAGCAGAAACATCAGAAGCCGAAGGTTGTCTTGTCACATATTTTAAGGGCCAACGCTGCGTTAAGCGGTCCCGCTCGCGTGGACACCCGTCGCTTGATGTCGCACGTGTGTCATGTGCGGCAATGCCCGTAGCGGAAACCGGATTATTACCTGCGCAGTGTAGCTAGTTCAACTTTAACGGTGTACATGTAGTCATGTCGATGGAGAACTTTAATGTGCTATTACGTAGCAAAACTGGCGCGGGTCGCGGCTGTCCACGACGGAGTACTTTTGTATGGAACCGCGCGGGCGCCCGCTAAACGCAGCGTCGCCCCAAAAGGCGAAAGTTTGTATGTATGTTTGTTACTTCTTCACGCTCTTACGGCTGTACGGATTTGGATTAAAAGCACAATATGTGAATAGCACATAGAATTCTACTTTTCATCTCGGAAGTATGTTCCTTTGGGATGATAAAATTTCCTACTTTCTTAATGGTAGTCTGAATAACTTATATATTAATAAACTTCGCGTGACGTGAGGGCTGGGCTTCTCTTCGGTCGGTCAAAGAATCAGCATTGCTATAGCATAGCATAGCATGTTATAGCAATGCTAATCAGCATTGCTAAAACTTTCAACGTTCTGAGTACTTTTCCCATTGACATCGATGTGAACGAATTTTTTGATACCCTATGTGTTCTTTTTCTACCCGATTGTACATATTATTATTTTCTGTTTGTATATACCTATACCTAACGTTAGAATATTTAATAAGAAAGATAAGATAAGATAAATTAAGATCAAATTTAAAACAGGATAAAAAAAAATTAACTCCTAGTTAGATCAAGTCAGATCGAGTCAAGTACAGCTTGATCGATAAAATTTTTAACAAGACTGATGAATCTCGTCATGTTCGTCACAAAATTATTTTATGAGTACGTTTGGCACATCCAGCAACAATCCTACATCATCTGCACTATAATCACGCACAGGACACGCTCCGAAGAAATTCCACTCAACAAAAAATCTAGTCGTCATTTCTACGTCACGTTATTGCCCCACGAATAAACGACGATCGTCGCTATCGAAAATAAACATGTCCTAACTCCTAAACTGTTTATGAAAGAACTAGCTTCTGCCCGCGGCTTCGCCCACGAAAAAGTAAGTTTCTCCATACAAACTTTAGACCCCCGTTTCATCCCCTAAGGTGGTGAATTTTGGAAAATTCTTTTACCTTAGGCGTGACTTGCAGACGAGATGGGCAGCTCGCCGTCCGGCCGGCCAATAACCATCCAGACCAAGCCCGAGTCGTCCTCGACGCGTAGTCTTCCACACGCGTCGACTCAATGAAATGTCAGCAAAACTATAGGGGCCAGCAGGCACCGAAGCCTACTGGGGCCATGGGTTGACTTCCAAAAGGGAAACCCGGCGTCCTGGCACACTAGGCAAAGAAGGAGCATAGATGTGGTTTTAGTCAACAAAAGTTTGACACGCCGTCCTGCTCCGCCCTAGAGCAAGAGAAGTCATTGGGTGATTTCTCACCTTAAATAAAAAGGTCAAAAGTGGAGGATCTTTCTGTGAACACACAGAACAACAACAAACAACAACAACAAACAACAGTTTGACGGTAAAGTAGAGGAAAATCTCCTACTAGAGCTTGTCCGGAATTGAAACCGTAGCTTGGAACGCAAAGGGTAGCTGAAGATTACACACGCTACACGTTGTATTAGGTTACGTTATATTTGTATTTTTTTTACTTCTTCACTATCGAACTCGAATGGATTTGGATTAAATTTGGCACAATGGTAATCCATGTCCTGGAATAGCTCATAAGATATATATTTACTTTTTATTTCGGAAGTATTTTTCCTTTATATATTTATATGGAGCAGTGGTGGCCGAGTGGTAACGGCCCCGACTTACGAGTTGTAAGTCTCGAGTTCAAACCCAGCCAGACGCATTACTTTATGTAATTTATTTCATCACCACTGCTCTCAAAACGGTGAAGGAAAACATCGTGTGGAAACCGGCATGTCCTAGAACCAAAAATTCGAAGACATGTGACATTCACCAATCCGCACTGGGCCCGCGTGGCAAGAGAGGAGGCCTGAGTCCCAGCAGTGGGAACATTCAAAGGCTGATATGCTTCTGCTATGCTTATATTTGTATGTCTTTTACTTCTTCGAGCTCAAACTCAAACGCATTTGGATGTGGCACAAGGGTAGACCAAGTCCTCGAATAGCATATAGGACACTTTCTATCCCAAAAATATATTTCCTTGGAACAATTTTCTAATTTCACTCAAAGCCGCTGGCAGAAGCTAATATGACAATATTTATTTCGACATTTATTTCAATAAATTCATTGAAAGTAGGCTTGACCCACATGAATGGCATGGAATCTTGTTTATGACACTCATGTGACCTTGGAATCGTTTGAAATTTAGTAAAAATAAAACTACTTTCGAAGTAAACACCCTGCTTTCTAGATGTATGAAAGATATCTGTGCCAAGTCTTAGAAGCTTTGATATGGATTTAGATATACGACAAAATAAAAACAGCTGTTAACTTCTGATGGAAAACGTAGCATTTATTACGTGCGTGTGTCAAATTTACGTATATACGTGCGTTTTTTGCTTAGCATTCAAGGTGTATACTTACTTTATCAGTTAATTGAGCTGGAATGGAATCTATACTAATAATAGGGGTTAAAGAATGAAATTAACCTTTTTTAAAACGGGTTGCTTTGAGGTGTCATATCTTTAGATTGACTTGGAATCAAAAGTACAAATAAACTTTATATTACGTATAATAATAAAAATAATAATATTAGCTTTCATGGTTATAAGAACTGCGGAAAATAAAAAACCCAAAGAAACCAATAAATACCTAATTTTGGAAAGAAGTATAACGTACCTTTAATATAAAGTTTATATGAACCTATAATTCCAAGTCAATTCAAATATATAACACCCCAAGCTCAAGCCGTCGACTGTTCCACGCGCGCCTCAAGGAGATGTCAGCAACTGTAGGGGCCCAACAGTGCCGAAGCCTACTGGGGCCACGGGTAGTGTGAAAGCGAAGCCCGGGGCCCCGGGACGAAGGCAAAGAAGGAACAGGAGTGGGTTTATAGTCAGTAAAAGTCTGACACTATCTCCCGCCCCGACCAAGAGCGGGATTTGTCATTAGATGATTTTCCCACCGAAAAAAAAACCTTTAATATAGATTTTATATGAACTTATAATTCCAAGTCAATCCAAAGATATACTGCCGTCGTAATTAAAAAGGACACAACTGACGTTTTTTTACGAAATTGAGTTAAATACATATTCGGAATAATAAAAAAACTCTAATTTCGATTATAAAATCCTATAAAAATTAATCACGAACAAAACCAATCGACAAATTAATCACAAGAATTTGTAGTTGCAGTACTCCAAATACCCATACACATGCACTTTGGAGGACTTATGAATCTGCCATCGATGCTGCAATTGACATAGCCTCTGGGCTCAAACATGCTACTGGATAAAAAAAACAAAAGAAGAAGAATCACATAATCTGATACGTGTGTACATCAAGCCATAAAAACTGTTTGTTATGGAGACCACAGTTCGTATATACTAGGGATGTTACGAAACTGGTTTTAACGAAACCGAATTCAGAAGCGGAATGCTTAATATTTTTACCGCCACGGGTTTTTTCCTTGCGTGATCGAATCAGAAATGAAGATATCCACAGGAGAACTAAGGTTGCCGACATAGCACGAAGAATCGCCAAACTTAAGTGGCAATGGGCAGGGACATTGCTCGCAGAACAGATGGCCGTTGGGTACCGAAAGGTTCTGGAGTGGCGACCGCGTATCGGAAGACGCAGTGTTGGAAGGCCCCCTACAAGGTGGACCGATGACCTGGTGAAGGTTGCGTTAATCCGATGGATGCAAGACGCACAGGACCGTTCTTTGTGGCGACATTTGGGGGAGGCCTATATCCAGCAGTGGACGTCTATCGGCTGAAATGATGATGATGATGATGATGGGCTTGTATAGAAGATATTTCCGTGCCCTCCGCGTCACCATCTCTATTAGAAGACAATATCTAATTTAACACGTTAACAAAAGAATATAAAAAAATGCTTTGTTTTATTTTGTGTGCACTTTTACTATTGCTTAAAACTCTAACCTTACATTTTTATTTCAAAGGAGACCTTTGTTTATTTTAAAAACAGCAAAATTATAATATTATATTTATAGCTTGACCCTGGAGGACAAAACGCGTTCGGCATAGATTGACGCTCAATGGTTTTTGGCTTGTCGGAATCAGAACAATACGTGTTCCGGAGGCGGCAGCAGAAGCATCAAATGCAAAAATGAAGGGTGAACTCATAACATGCCAAATACAAAACAAAACAACAAGTGAAAGAGTAATTGGAGCATGAAAGGGAGGAAAAGTTTCCCCGCGCGACAAATATAAACTTGTTTGCACGCGTTGCAGCCGCTGTGCATCGACCTCCGATTATCATCATCATGTCAGCTGAAAGACGTCCATTGTTGAACATAAGCCTCTCCCAGTGGGGCCACAACAAACGGTCATTTGCGTCAAGCATCCATCGGATTCTCGTAGCCCTCACCAGGTCATCGGTTCACCTACTGGGAGGCCTTTCAACGCTGCGTCTTATTTTTTTTATTGTTCCATAAATAGTCTTTTTTACAGTTTTGGTTTCTTTTGTACCATTAAACCAGAATTGGTTTTTATTGGTACTCACATTCGCATAACAACACTGCTTACTTTATCAGTAATGCTAACCAAAAATGTTATAATCAAAAAATATATAATCAAAATCTTCCGATAAGCGATCGCCACTCCAGAACCTTTCTGCCCTATCTACCATCGGTAACCTCCGATATAACTTCAAATTTATCGGAGTTGAAGTTGCAAAGTCAATCGGAGGTTCCGGAATCGATATCGAACCTCAGTCACATCTCTAATACATACATATGTTAAATAAAAGAAGTTTATACGTACTTTTTACTGCCTCGCCGGAATCGTAAATATCCATTAGGATAAATCAGGGATGTCACGGTCTGATAAAACTGATTAGTTGTGTCCTTATGACCCAGCGCGGTTGCAAGTTTTTGTGAGGTTGTTTTAGATGGCAGATAGAAAGTTTGTCTTCGTCTTTGAACATGAAATACAAGGATTTTCCTGCTTATTTGGTTTATTTTACAGGAACGAACATAAGAAGTACGTTAAACTAACAGACTGGGTTTGAAACACTATACGTAGCGTTTAGTGTAAGTGTTTGACGTTAACGCGATAGAGACTTTTATGTCGTTTGGCGCTCCGATTGGCTGGTTCCAAGCTCTGAACCAATCAGAGTGCCTGGTGCGAGTTTGCTTTACGTTAACGCGATCGACATTTTTTTTCGATCAATCTATCATTAATGTTTATTTGTCAGAATACAGTACAATAGATATTACAATTATGGCTCTAGCATATCCTGCCATACTATGGCGTACAAATATTTCTATAAGAATGAAGGCCCATTTATTAACCTATTAATTAATAAATATGAATCAATTAATAAAATTTAAATATTATTGTAATAAACATTGGAATTGTATTGAATTAATAATAAGTCATGTCATTAATATTGAATAATTATGTTATTGTTGGGTACTGTAGAATAAAGTCTATTTTTATGTATTATTCTATTAGCGACTTATCTTCTAAATATTCTTTAACACTGTAATATTTTTTCTCCAATAACAGTGTAAATAACACTTTATGACGTTCGGCGCACCGATTTTCCCGCTCCAAGCTCTGAACCAATCAGAGTGACTGGTGCGAGTTTGTTTTAGTTAGCGCGATCAACACTTTTATAACATTCGGCGCTCCGATTGGCCAGCTCCAAGCTCTGAACCAATCAGAGAGCTAAACGCGGTAAACGTTTCGATCGTGTTAACCTAAAAACCACTCGCAATCAGCGCACAGCGCTCTAAAACACAGATCGTTGTCGTGACTCAGGCTGTCCAACTTAAGTAAGACTGGGCTGGAAATGCTTGCCACATGCCAATCGAGCGGTGGGCCCGAAACACAATTTTGGTATCCTGAAATCGCGACACGGAATCGCCGTTGACCACGAAGGAGATAGCTTCTCTAGGATTTGGCAAGAAGTGATCTTGAGATGAAAAGAATGGTGGGAAGCCTTTTCCCAGCTGTGGGACGTTATAAGCTAGATATAATAAAAGCTACCCTATAAAACTTAAAGTTAATGATTTTCTTAATTGTATCACTACTTACGGATGGGATCTGGAGGCAACAGTCCTTACACGCTTGCACAATTTGCGCATGGAGATGCAACGCTGTCGCGAAACATCACAAAAACCGATTTCTAGCCACCGTAGGCGTGGGTTTGTGGACGGCGAACAACGGGTTGCTCAACGTCCGGCCGTCCAGTAACATTCAGAGCCCGACTCGTCGCCAATGCACGTCTCAAATGTCAGCATAACTGTAGGGGCCCAGTAGGGTCGAAGCCTCTGGGGCCATTGGTGCGTTACTGAAAGGAAAACCCGCGGTCCTGGAACGCAAGGCTAAGAAGGAACATAAAAGTAGTCCGACACGTCCTCCCACTGCCCAGAGCGGGAGAAGTCATTGGATGATTTTCCACCAAAAATAAATCACTACTTACCGTGGTTTCTTAGATTTAGTTTTTTGAAGGAATTAAAAGAAAAAACAGTTTTTCTTATGAATGGAAACAGGCAATGAAAGAACAATTCATAACATAAGAATAATTTTTCAAAAATGATCGAATCCCTCTACGAATCTTCGTAGCCCGTAGCAAGCGTAGCCACCGTAGCCGCCGTAGTTCGTAGCCAACATCATTATTAAAGAAAATGTTTTAAGACGGCCCTTCCCGATCTGTCTGTCGTCAACGTGAGCATACTTTAATAGCTTGTTGTTTCATCCAACGCAATTCAATGCAATGTTTGATAAA
Organism: Mythimna vitellina; assembly: GCA_949316375.1. Classification (NCBI taxonomy): domain Eukaryota; kingdom Metazoa; phylum Arthropoda; class Insecta; order Lepidoptera; family Noctuidae; genus Mythimna; species Mythimna vitellina. Next base: position 13,697,468 of record OX438706.1, read on the forward strand.
GAGGCAAGACGAAAAAAGAGAAATAATGCAAGAACGCTTGGTTGGCTTTCTTGTTACTTTCTGGTAACTTCTGTCACTCACACGAATATTTCACAAAACTTATTCCAGTAAATACAATTTTTTTTATCAAAAACTTTAAAAGTTTTAGAAAAAAAATAGGCATCGAAAATTTCGATTAAAAATGTGCTAGGTTTAATATCTTGTCTTTACTTTTTAATTTATAAGTATATTACCAAGGTTTACACATAAAATTTGTGCAAAATAGCAGATTTTCAAAGGTCTTTCGTTCTCAATTGGAGATATTTTCACAAATTTATCTTTTGTTTTCAATAGGAATCTAGCTAATAACCACAAGCTATCTGTGTTTTCAAAATATCTAAAGAAAAATGTGTAAGGATGTGATGATCTCGTAAAAGTTGGTTGTATGCGAATAGTATTACTGGTTGGGCGCTCTTAAATGTACCTAACAAGAATAAAGTTTAATAAATTCTCGTAGATTTGAAGAATGCAATGACTAAGTACAACCAGTTCATAAGTAAGTAGAAGGCAGAAACTTTAAAACGCCATCTGCTATAAATGTTCACATACTCTTTCTGCTTCATTTATGTCTGTAGTCAACAAAAGTTTAACCATGTTTCTGAGAACTTTTCAAAGATGGCGCCACTATCCTGCATCCCGGTGGCTACACTGAACTAATACCACGACGATTGTTTTGTTAAAAATTTCAGCTGAAAATAGGTGGCGCCACTGGTCCAATGACTTCAGTAACAACAAAAACACGTATTTCTTGGAACAGGTTTTGTGAAATATCAGAATTTCGTCATTCACTCTCACCAAATACAAGCAGAGCGTTCGGGTGTTAACTCTCAGGCTTACAAAACTAATAGCACAGTAGCCAGGTTTAAGTGGGACTGTATTGTGGGTATGACCTATATACTACCAGGTAGGCTTTACTTTAAAGCTCTAAAGCCAGTGGTACCTTTAGATTCTAATAACGGAATCAAAAGTATTGTTGAAATCCTCTATGAATAGAATAGAGTTAGCTAGCATGAGTACATAATAGATATTTCATGTATATTGTATTTATAGTATTCATCATTTTAGCCGATAGACTCCTACTGCTGGACATAGGCCTCCCCCAAATATCGCCACAAAGAACGGCCCTGTGCGTCTCGCATCCATCGGATTCTCGCTACCTTCACCAGGTCATCGGTCCACCTTGTAGGGGACCTTCCAACACTGCTTCTTCCGGTACGCGGTCGCCACTCCAGCACCTTTCGGCCCCAACGGCCATCTGTTCTGCGAGCAATGTGCCCTGCCTATTGCCACTTAAGTTTTGCGATTCTTCGTGCTATATCGGCAACCTTGGTTCAGTATTGTATTTGTATAAAATATTATGTGTTATATACGATCACAATTTGTCTCTACATCACCCAAAGGTTGACGGATAGAATATGCCTTAAGGCATTAAGTCCGCATCTATACTCTTGTGTGCATAAAGAATTAATAGATAAATAAATAAAACAGTAATAGAATAATATTGCACGCCCTTAATTCCTGTAACTTCTGATTTTGCGATTAACTACTACCCTTAAAAAGCCTACACTTAAATCGTGTTGTGAAATAAAACCTGAATTAAAGAGTCATGGCAGAGATATATTTATGTAGGTTTATTTATCACTTTTGAAGACTTTCATGAGTATAACTTATTTACCATGACTGCCGCTGATTCTGCAAATAACATAGCCACCTAGTGAACCCAAACAATTTAGGATGTTTACCATCGACTCGAAAAGAAAAAAAAACAGCCTACCACCATTCTATAGGGGCCCAGCACCATGGGTCGACTGGACCAGGACCATGGGTCGGCTTCTGAAAAGTTTTAAGAAAGCAAAAAGCAACTGGAGGAATGTGAATAGGTTTTAGTCAGTAAATGTCTGACAAGCCTCCCCGCGCTGCCCTAGAGAGGGGAAAGTCATTGGATGATTTCCTTTAAAAAAACCTACCTTTCATTCTAAAGTATTTAGGTAGGGTTAGGTAAGGTTTTTTTTTACAGACAGTTATACGAACTTAAATCTTCGGAGATTTGTTCGTGTTAAGTGCAATAATATCGCCACTATACCCCATCCCCACTTATCACAGACAGCTATAGCTACCAGACAACCTTTAGATGGACTATACAATTTTAGAATAAAAGGGGGTAGCCTGTCATGACAAAATTCCACGTGTATCAATAAAACGACGTTTTTCAATACAAAAATAAAAGGGCGTTGAGGTGCGACTCGTGGGGGTTGACGCGCGACTCGTGGGGGTCGCGCCGTGCCCAGCCTGATACAATATATGTAATAAAATTGTAGCGGGGCCAAGTACGCGCACTTTTCGGCACCAGTGCGAAAAACAGTAAATTTTGTGCCTACAACCGGTTGAGATAAGAGCGGGTTTTTGAAAAAAAATCATATGACTAAAATGTACGATGACAATATTAGCATAGCTGTATTTTCTGATTTATATTTATTTACGAAACCTCATTATTAAATGTTGAATCTGTTTAGATTTTTTTTTTTGCAAATAATATTCAAACCTACATAAAAAAATAAAGACAAAAACCATTTTATAACTTTTATTATAAAATTAAATTATACTTAAATTAAATAATACGTAATAAAATTAAGCAAAATATAAAATCTATAATAATTTTAATATAAAATAAATTTTATAATACCTAGACGTATATGTATAATAATATACGTAATATACTTAAGAAAGATCACACTGACTAGATTGCCACACCCCTCGTCTGTTTTCAATATGCTTAGACAATATAGTGATGATAACTGGTTCTCATTATACTAAATAAATAAAAATACAGATATAAATAAATATAATAGATTATACAACGACGGGACATCATTCGGAATATTCTCTACCTATTTAAATAAAATATTGAAAATAAACTAAATACATTTAAATAATATAGACGATTTCTAAATATAGAAATCCATAATTTACACGTATTTAATAATTTAAAAAATATATAATTAATAACTGTAAAGAAAAAAATCATCATCATCATCATTTCAGCCGAAAGACGTCCACTGTTGGACATAGGCCTCCCCCAAATGCCGCCACAATGAACGGTCCTGTGCGTCTCGCATCCATCGGATTCACGCGACCCTCACCAGGTCATCGGTCCACCTTGTGGGAGGCCTTCCAACACTGCGTCTTCCGGTACGCGGTCGCCATTCCAGAACCTTTCGTCCCCATCGACTGCTGTGCGCTGTAAGCTGTGCGGTGTCTTCTCATCCAATATACCACAGTGTCTCAAGATAAAAGTCTATGACCAGTGCGTGTTGCCAGTGATGACATATGGCTCCGAAACGTGGTCGCTTACAATGGGCCTCATCAGAAGGCTTAAAGTTACTCAAAGGGCAATGGAAAGAGCTATGCTCGGAGTTTCCTTGCGTGATCGCGTCAGAAAGAAAAAAATAAAATATAAATTTTGTCAACCAGTTACATCACTATAGTGCTAAGCAATAATTTTTAGTTAATCACAATACACAAAACTTTTTTTTTCGGGAACTTCGGAAATGCCAACGTCGTTAAAATAACACGAATCTTTCATAATTAATTCGTTAGTACCCATGACTCCGTTAATCCGGTCCAAAGCAAATAAATATATATATTTAAAAATATTTATAAATATGGAAATTAATAAATGTTAGTGAGGACTATTTATTAAATTGTAGAAAAAAATAAATTATAATATAAAATACAGGCTATAAATATAATATAAATATATAAAGGGGTACATTAGTAACAGGAAATATAAATTCGTTATTTACTAAATCTAAGAGTAGAGAAGTAAATAATATTTATGATATAAGATTGAGTAACTTTTAAAACAAATATTATGACTAAAAATTATTAGAATACTTAAACATATTATGCCTATTTAATATAATTCAAGACTATTATTTAAACATGTTTCCGATATATTTAAAAACAATTTATTAATTACATCTAAGATTTCTTTGGTAAGCTAGCTGTGTTCATGAGCATTAATATAATACCGAAATTAAGTCGTAATATTTCGGTTCGCCATTATTATTCGATTTATATACAAAATATAATTATTCGAAATATTTATACAATAAATAATATAATTATATTGTCAATTAAATTAATAATACGTGAATTTTTATATATATATAAAATTTATTTAAGAAAATATAGTTTACATCGCTAAATTTGTGTTTAAAATAATAATAATAAAAATAATTTAACATCAATCCGACGCCGACGAAATAATAAGCTCTAGAGAGTTAAAATTAAAGGAACTTAGTTCCAAGTCCAATAATTTAGATAACAAGTATAAGTTACTTATAATATCTGTGACTTAATCAATTACTTTTAACACTACTAATACATAACACTATCAAGTTGAAAGTTAAAAAACAATATTTATTCACACGTAAATTTTCATAACAAAAAGTACTTAAAACTCACGTGGATTGCCTTATTATATTCATTATTATAACTAACATCAAAATATATAAACTTATTAATATAATATAAATATATATTTACATACAATTTTATAAATCGGTGAATCCGTGATGTTTTTCGATCACTTGGATGTTGTCCAGATCCTCTGTGCCCGTGATGATTTGTAGAACCCGAAATGCCTTGGATTGTCGTGGGGGCCCCTCTTGCGTAAACTTGTGGTAGTATACACTGAAAATATATTTTTTTAAATATGATTAAATTTATTTACAAAATGTGTCACTTTTAGTTGTAGCATGAATATTTGAGTGAGTTCGATGTTTGTTTTACAGTAGTTTATCTATAGAGATCAGTTTTGTACGAAATAGATACTATTGCAGATTTGTTGAGACACAGTATCAACAGAATATTTTATTAATTATTATCTTAGTTCTTAGAGTTAGACTGATTAATTTTTATTTGATGTATATGATGATTTGCTTTAAAGTTTTGGTTACAAAATAGTTTTATTATGATTAAAACTTTTGAAAAAGAAACTCCAATTACAAAACAGTTTTAGACAAAATACAACGTAGTTAGAAGCGAAAACGGTACACCAAAATGAGCAATAGTTTAACCCATCAATAATGAGAAAATAACCATGACCTGATTCCTGTGAAAAAGGTATTAAAGATCGTGATGAACCTGAGTAGGCAATTAATTATATCAGCAGCGTTAGAGAATGATTCGATTAGAGGAAAATAAAATTAGAACGTGTTGAAGAGCACGCTAAATATAAAGCAAGCGAAACACTGAGTCATTTAGAAGCGGTGCAGTAAAAACTGTTTACTTTGGACCAGTAGCTCCCTTAAAACCGGCCACCGAAGCTGAAACGAGGATATACACTTGTAATGTGATATTAAATTTAAGAAATTCGAGTAATCCCGAATTGTCAGACGTTATTTAAATGGCAGTGACGTAACTGGGTATCCTTGGATTTTATTTCGAGTATTTCTAACAATTTTTCTTTTTCTTTTTAGATAATATGAACTGTGCTCTGTGCCTTGAATGTGGCAGTAGCAAGCCAGTAGTGAGAATAAATTAAAGTTTACCATTTAAACGTCATAAATATAAGAGAGCAAATATTTACCTCTTGTTTGTCCCCCCATTTCCACCTTCAATCTGAATTGGAATTATCCTGGTCTTTGGCTGACTGTCTTGGAAACTTCTGTTCAAGGTCGGCAGATCAGGCTGCTGATTTGAGTCTTCTAATCTCACCAGTTGCGGTGACAACACCCTCATGATGCGTTGCGTTGGTGGCGAGAATGGTGCACGAGCTTCTGGGTTCTGATTCATACCAATTGTAATCCTCAGTCCAGGCTGTGGATGACCACCGTGCCTAGAATCTCTCGTCTCCGTTGTCGAAACCTCCATCTGAATAGGAATTACTCTTGTTCCTGGGGAACCTGGTGCATTGTCTCTTGGCAAACTCTTACGGTTTTCTGAAGGCCGTGTCGACCAGGATGGCTGTACAGGCTGCTGGTATTTTGGAGGACTGACCACTTCGCGGGCACCTCTTTGCATTTCGTTACTCTTTCTTACCCATTCTGGTTCTTGGTTCGCGTCTCGCGGTGGTGTATTCAGCTCCCTAGAAAGACTCTTCCTGCCATCTAATGGCTTTTGTACCCAGGTTGGAGGAGGAGTCTTTGTCTTCTCCTTCTGCGTTTTTACCCAAGGAGGAATTGACTTTGGACTTTCAGGACAGAAGTAAACTGGTTCCTCGTTCACGTATACTACCTCCTTATGTGGTGCGTTATTGTATTCTGGTTGTGGTTGGTTTTGCTTCCTAGGTGTCACAGGAATGGACATCGTCGACTGGTAACGGGGCTGTTCTTGCTGGTTCGGTTTTGGTGGTGATGGGGGAGCCTCATGACTTCTCCAAGGTGCAGTGTTGTTCTCCTGAACCCGATTATTGTTAGAATCCTGTGAATTGACCCATGGTGGGATATACTGCTGTTGTGGCTTGTTTTCTTGCCTCCAAGCAGGAACTTGTGAGTTTTCATTATTTGCTGCTGTGTTATTATTCTGGTTAGCTTTCCACGGAGGGACATACTCTTGATTAGAGTTGGTATTGTTATAAATAGGTTGTTGAGTTTCTTGCTCCCTAGGATGTCTGTTTAGAGTAGCTGACCTCCAAGGTGCAGCATTAGGTTCAGTTGGAGGACTTGGCTTCGTATTATTGTACACCACATTATTGTTCTGTGGCTCTGCATTTCTTTGACCAGCTCTGGGTAATGTATGGAAAACTGGACCGGAGTTGGTTGGTGGACTTTGGTTTTGACGGTTAGGGGTAGACTGTTGGTTATTTGGCGAATATTGCTGATTATTTGGCGAGTACTGTTGTACGTTTGGTGAAAATGTACTACGATTCGACTGTGCAGATTGTGGGCTGCTATGAACATTGTTCGCAGGAGAGTCTCTCTTTTCCGGCTGTCTCCAGTTGTTATTCGGGCTAGGAGAATAGGGAGAACTGTTTGAGGAAGGCAGTCCAGCATAAGGCTGAGGACTTTTGTTGAATTGAGAGTCCTGTCGTTGTAAAATTTCTCTCGTAGGTGGTGACCCTTGTGGGGAGGCTGAATGTTGGTTAGCATACTGAGCTTCTGGCCTATGAATAGGACTTTCAGGGTTGCGTTGATTATTGTACGGAGTTCGTTGAAAGTTGTTCTGCGAAGGTGGTGTGTAAGTCTGTGGCTGCTGCTGCGTAAATGAAGAAGGAGGCATTTTCACCGTCAGAGGGCTGGGGACTTTTTCTATATACTTAGGAGTATTTCCTAACTTCTGTTGTTCTGCCTTCTCAATTTCCCAGTGGTAAGGGCTGTTCGTTTTTCGTAACATTCCAATAGGATTTTCGGGGATAACAATTTCGGGACGTTCACCTGGTGCGATAGGTTTAGGGGATTTAGAGTTTGGAGCTTGGATGACTATTGGTGGTGGTGGTGGGGGTGGAACAGGCATTTTTGGTGGAGGGGGTGGTGGAGGAGCTGGTCCTCCTTGGGGATGGTAGCCTCCATTGGTAGGTTGTTGAGCATATTGCTGTTGTTGTTGTTCGTGGTCTTCGTAAGACCGCTGCCTTGCCATCCTTCTCGCCATGCTAGGAGTTTTAATCTGGGACAGATCCAGGCCACCTGGTGTATATGTGAAAGGCTTTTTGTCCTTTGTCATCATGGCGTTTTGAATGCATGCTGGCGGCTCGACGGCACCCATTGGCTGGAAACCACATTAAATATGTCGTTAATACAAGGTTGCAAAACAACATTGTAACCACATGTTTCTAAAATCTTAACGTCATTGAGCTATAAATTTCATTCTACAGAAAATGAACTCTAGGAAAACGAAATAGTTTCTATGAAAAGAGATTATTGTAATAAAATTCAGCGCTTTTGCAGCAAAAAATTGAACCCCGTTACATACATATACTCGTACATCATCCATTACAACAAGCAAAATATCAAAACTTACGTTAACATGAGTTTTTCCGTAGTTGGGAATTCTGCCGATGTGTCCAGCGGTTGGGCCGTACCTGGAAACCAGCCAAGATTCGCGTTATTTTTACATGGACTGACTTCGTGGACACTTGCTTACTGTCCGCACAGCCCGCACTGCCCGTCGAGGGCGACCAGCGTGACCTATTCCACTTTTAAGCTACTTATCCGGAAACCGTGGTACAATCATGAAAATAGAATTCTTTTATTAATCGTGGTATCGCTGTGCTCATTCCTCATTCCGATGTGGAATAGTTTTGTCGAAGATTTATGCGGTTGAGCTTACTGGCATCATGTCTGGAGTCGTAAACGTTTCATATTGGAATTTGAAACAATAATACAATAGTTATTTAAGTCTGCTATTGCTTTACTTGTTTATGTCAATCATAACTTCTATTTTAACCTCCTGAATTTCTGTAGCAAGAAATATTTTGTTAAGCAACGAATACAATGAAAGACCTAAAGTTTCATTTTTATGAAATTTAGATTTAATCTAAATCCAGTACTTCACGAATAACGATAAACTGTTAGCTTTAAGCGAGTGAATTAGTTATGTATGCTTCTGTGTTAAACTGGAAAGGTTTCTTACCCGTTTTCAGCCATTTTTTTTTTCGATTTCAGATGCAGTCAACAGTCCGCGCAGAGCTCTCGTTCCTGTGAAATGAGATCACGCCTTGTAATCGTGTAAACACATGTTTTTAGGAAACGCCTCATGATCTGTGCCATATGCTTCGTTTGGCCAAGGTCGGAAGCTAGGTGAAAGTCTATTTGTGGAAACTGGAGCATTTATGTTGTGCAGTTTTGTTTAAGCCTTTTGCATCTTCGATAATTTGTATGTTACGCTGATATATTTATCGAGTTTTGCAATACCTACATAGTTTGTTTTATAATGATCAACATGCATTGGTTGCTGTGTTAAAGTTATTAATAATTAGTATAGTTTTCTTTGTCTCTATTTTATTTTGAACTAGCTGGTACCCGCGACTTTGTCCACATCTGACTCAAAAACAGCACAATACCATTTGGTTACAATTTCAAGAAGTTATCTTTTTTTTCTTAAATAAAAATATCCTAAATTTTTATCCATAGAACATTAGCCAGTGAAAGTCCCGTCAAAATCGATCCAGCCATTTAAAAAATTAGCCGGAACAAACTGACAGACACACGAAAATCTTATTTATATAAGTATATGAATTCATAAATGTATATCCTGTTCTATGTTATGATACTAAATAGATCATCTCTAGACTTTTCCTAACTAAGCTAACTTCTTAAAGAAAACTGTATTTATTTCTCATTCAAAACTGTACTGCATAATATATAATACACAGTCACATTCTTTTGAACAAAATACACACGGCTCTCACCGGCCAAATATTCAGTATCATTGTCACAAAATATTTACGTCCACAGTAGTCATTAGTCACAGTCCAGGACGAACGTATGTCCATAATGCATTGATGCCAGACAAGGCAAGTAATGCTAATAGAATTTTGGCACTCTTTCTATAATTATAGTGCATGGCCTGGCGCCAAAATTATATTTAGGTCCTAACTGCGTCTTCCCATTCCTATGTGTGTTATTATAATCTTCATAGTTCTTTTAAGTAGGTGGTTTTAATGTTGATTGGTATTTACTTTTTAGCAGAGGCATAGCTACCTCCGTATCTGCCGTATCAATGGGCCCCCTGCGCTACAGGGGCCCTGACGCGAAAAAAATTCGTAACATGTAATCCACAATCTTCTTGTATTTATAAAAGACTAGCTGACTCGGCGAACTTCGTACCGCCTAATAATGTGATAAATGAAGAACCGCTCGACCGATTTTGTGCAAACTTCACATAAACCATCTACTAAATAGTCCAAACAAGGCCTGAACATTTGGTTTGGATAGGTGAGCCCGTTCTTAAGTTAAAAAATTGTAACAAAAAGTGGCATTGATTTTTATTACTAGTGAATAAATAATGAAAATATGATATAATGTTCTTATGGTGTATAGCTTAGCTCCGCTCGTTCTAGCATTTTCTACATAAGACCACAATATAAACTTAACCTATCCTAGTTCAGAATGCTCCAATAAACGAGCTCAAAAAAAAAACAAATGTTTACTACGGGGCCCCTGTGGGCCTAGCTACGCCACTATTTTTTAGGTTTTTAATGGTTTTCAAAATATAGTTATTCGTCTGTTTGTTGGTTTGGCGGACATCTTTATTTCTTTTTCGTGACAATTTAGAAACGCACGGTTAGATTATATTATTTCTCAATTAACCAATAATTAAAATATACCTACGTTCATTTATTAATAAAATATAAATATAAGTCTAAATTAATTACATAGCTAAGAAAAAGAATTGTTTGTAATTGCTTATTAAAAGTCATCCTTTTTATTTTTAAATTAAAAAGTTACGTTTAAAATAGTCTCAGACTTTTACTGAATAAAACCCAGTTAAGTAGCCCTTTGCGATTTTCCAGTAGAACCTACAATACTGCAGATCTCAGAAACACTGATCCGATCACGAAAATATTATTCTTTCGCTGATAGTAAACGACTGTACCACTGAAGCCAAGGATGCGAATCGTTGGAAAAAAATACAGGACAAACTCAGCCGCGTAACTAAGATGGAAGTACGCCGGCCATATCTGCCGCATGTCGCTACAAAATTGGGTGAACCTAGCCACTAACTGGATCCCGAATAATAAGAACGAGCGACGCGGTATACTCAGAAGGGGATGGCGTGATAAGTTAGACTCCTGACTAATAGTTTAACGATTTATAATGTACTGTCGGCATGTCCTAGAACCAAGTAAGTATTATGTTTGGCAAAAGTGGTGGCCGAGTGGTAACGGCCCCGACTTACGAGTTGTAGGTCATGGGTTCAAACCCAGCCAGGCGCATTACTTTGTGTAATTTATTTCATCACCACTGCTCTCAAAACGGTGAAGGAAAACATCGTGAGGAAACCGGCATGTCCTAGAACCAAAAATTCGAAGACATGTGACGTCCACCAATCCGAACTGGGCCCGCGTGGTGGATTACGGCCATTCCCTCTCCTAGAGAGGAGGTCTGAGTCCCAACAGTGGGAACATTGTAAGGCCGACTATGCTATGCTATGCTAATGTACTGTTAGATGAATTTGTTAGCAGTACACCGCAGACTACCCCCTGTATTATTTTAAGTTCCTACTATTCATCTTAAGGGTGTTTTTAATATGGTGAGGTTTTGATCACGCATGCGGGATTGCCCTGCACGCGTAACCTTAGCAAATGTCCTTTTCATACAAATATTTACTGCAATGCGTGGAATACACGCGGGACGCGCATTTTTTGTCTATTGTACACAACCACAATAAAAAACACCCTAAATCCGCATGATATTAAAAACACCCTAAGGTCTGGTAGATATCGCTGTCAGCGATAAGACCGCCATTGTACCCACAGATTTAAACTTATTTATAAGTTGTGTAACTTTCTTAATGTACAATTAAGTTTAAGTATTCTATTCTGTTCTAAGGACAGAAAAAAGTAGAAGAAAGGCAGGAAGGCCTTCGTCCTGTAGTTTCACACTCATAACAATAATATTCAGGGCAAGAAAATGCAACTATAAAATATGTTATTGGCATCATTTTAGTTTAAACACAGCGTGACTGAAAGTGGGTGTGGAACAAGAAAAGATGGCGCGTGTTGCGGCAATAAAATATATTGAAGTTATTATTATATTCCAGGGCCATGTGTCACTGTTGTAAACAGAACAAACATACCTACTCTATTTATAAATTTTCTTATAGTACCTATTATCCAGACAAAACAACTATTACCAATTTCACACATGAAAATCTTTGTATAAGTACACTCTTCACCACCCTTGACTGTATGCCTTTTGTAATGGGAAATACATTCTCTCGATCTGGATGGAGCTAGAGAGAGTAAGACTTTTACTATCTTATGTTACTTCAGCTGCCGTTTCCAGAATTCCCAAAGTCGCTCTAACACTCTCGTGCAAACCTGCAGCTTTGGTAGATTGTATCTTATTGTAAATTTCAGCTTTCACAACTTAGACATTTTTTCTCTTTATAAAGTTTAAACACTTTACTTTTGTATACTACTAGATTCTAACACCGCATCCACCCGAAAATGAAAGATGAAAGATGAAGAGAAAATAGAAAATTATTCTAAGAAAAAATAATCCTGGGATAAACGATATGTTATTCCAGGACATGGTCTACCTGAATGCTAAGCCTAAGCCAAATCCAATCAGTCGTTTCAACATGAAGGAAAAACACATATACGCACACACACATACCAGCATTCTCTTCTATAATACGAGCTTCTGCCAGCGGTTTCGCCCGCGAAAATTTATATATCTATATATATAAAAAGAGAAACTGACTGGCATATCAGCGCACAGGCGAAACTACTGGAAAGACTGTTTAATTTGGCACAAAGTTTCCTTTTATGACGTAGACGAGTACTAATAGAGGATTCCTCAAAATTCACCCCCTAAGGGGATGAAACGAGGGTCCAAAGTTTATATGGAAAAAACCGACATTCACGCGGGCGAAGCCGCTGTTAGAAGCTAGTATTCTTACATATGTGCCTATTATTCAGGCAAAAGTTTCTATTGTCAATTTACAACTTAAAAAACTTTGAATGAGTACCAATGCACCTATATTGAGATATTGTTTTCACAATTACCTATTCTATTTTTGTATGTATATTAATTTGCTCGACTGTGTCGCATTCGGGAAGCTGCGCGGTGTCTTCTCGTCAAATATACCACAGTGTCTCAAGACAAAGTCTATGACCAGTGCGTGTTGCCAATGATGACATATGGCTCCGAAACGTGGTCGCTTACAATCGGCCTCATCAGAAGGCTTCGGATGGTCGCGATCACGCAATGAGGATATATCCGCAGGAGAACCAAGGTTACAGACATAGCCTGATAGAATCTCCAAATTTAAGTGGCAGTGGGCAGGGCACATTGCTCGCAGAACAGATGGTCGATGGGGACGAAAGATTCTGAAAGTGCGACCACGTACCGGAAGATGCAGCGTTGGAAAGCCTCCCACAAGGTGGACCGATGACCTGGCAAGGGTCGCGAGAATCCGATGGATGCGAGACGTACAGGACAGGTCATTGTGGCGAGATTTGGGGGAAGCCTATGTCCAACAGTGAACGTCTTTCAGCTGAAATGATGATGATGATGTATATTTTTTTTTCATGCTTATTCCCAATATAAAAAAAACAATGAGTTCTCATTCCTGCGAAACTGAAATCAAAAGCATCATCCGATCCCTTTCACGCGAGCATTTCGCACGATGCACTGTTATGAAACGTTATGATAACGCGGTTGGCGGCGCGTTTCGTTACTATTGTTAGCCGAGGACGCGTCGTTCTACAGTGAACTGGGGCATGCGCTCGCGCAGGTGCGAAGTGTGAGCTTTCGTACTGGACAGGTATGATTGGACGATCTCGGAGGTTTTTTTCGGAATTGTATGAGGAATTTAAATACGTACCTACTTTATGAAAATTAGTGAGAATATTTATTTATTTATGTACGTACTGTTATAAACGGACTTTGTAACGCATCAAATGCTGACTATGATATAAACCCCGCCGCTTCCATATTGTTACCAATATTATAAAAGGGCATTTCCATGCGCTCAGACAGACAGTCATAGCCATTTCGTAGTACATATTGTACATTCCGTGTCGAGAGTTCAGTTGTTGTGTAACCAGTGTGTCTTAGTGTAACCTCTGTTCATTAAATATTCTTTTAGCAGTAACAAGTGTTTTTTTTTAAAAAGGACCCACGGATCGCCATCCTAACAAACTGGTGTCAGAAGTGGGATCCCAGGAAAATCGTTAAGTACTGGGATCCATTAGGTGTAGGCGTCGCGAATATTTCCACGTGTCTGCACCATTGTTGTTTGGTCCGTGGTCGATGGTCCTTTGCAAGTGTCGTGGTCGACGGTAAATCTTAGGCTCCCTAAAAACGCCTAAGTCCGCGCTGCTGCTGCTGTGATCGACGATAAGCCTCCGCTGTGTAGCGTGAGCCCGCATCACCCCCGAACACATCTGCTACCACGTGGTCGACGGTCAGCCTCCACTTTCGAGTGTGAGCCCGCATCACCAGGTCAACACAAGATCTCTGAACTGCATCAACATCTCACGCATGGAATTTGTGGCTGTCTCTCCATCCATCATCAGCCACGTGTTTTGAGCGCACCAGGTGCAAGAACTGCCTGCAATACGACTCTCTGGGTCGCCAGGCGCTGGCGCCGCGTGCTTTGTGACGTCACCTTTCCAGAATGTTCACGTGTGCGACTGCTGTACATCTGCTAATGTGAGTTTTTCAAATATTATAAAAGTGCTTTAGTGAAGTGAAGTGCCGTTTCCCAAATATCCAAATCACTCGTATTTAATTAAAACAAAACTAATTTAGATTTTTTTGTGCATGCTTTGTTTTTATCTGATGTTCTGTAAGTGCTCTAAATAATAATCATATCGTTATTTTAATGTCTTTAAAGAAAGAAAAATCAGAGGAAATCGCATCTTCATCCAGTTCAGAATCAGAGAACATTCCAGTAAAGCATAAAACTAAAATGTCGGACAAAATTACCCTCAATGTTCTCACTAAATTCATTAAGCCCTATAACGGGGATCGCGAGTATTTACCCGCATTTTTAACAAACTGCGAGAGTGCGATATCTTTAGCAACTACAGAACAACAGAACTTTTTATGTAAATACATCATCTCGCAATTAGAAGGCAAAGCTCAGTTAGCCGCTTGCTTAAAGAAATTTGACAATTGGGCTGATATCAAACAGTTCCTTAAAACTACTTTTGGGGAGAAAAAACATTCCACACATTTATTAGTTAATTTACAACAATGCAAGCAATTGCCTTCTGAAGACGCGATGCAGTATGCTGTGCGTATCGAATCATGTTTAACAAGATTGCAATCTGACATCCATTATAGCTGCGATAATGATAAAGAACTTATAGGTCGATTAGCCGCTATGGAAGATCTCGCCCTCAATACTTTCTTGTTAGGGTTGAACTCCAATTTTTCGCATATAGTGCGGTGTAGGAATCCTAAATCATTATCCGAAGCAATAACGCATGCCATTGAAGAGGAAAAAATATTTAATTTATCTAAATTAACTACGCGTTCTAATAAACAATGCACACATTGTAACAAAAGTGGTCATATCGCATCCGAATGTTACAAAAATAAGCGGTCTTCTCCAAATTTGTATCATGTAAATTCATCAGATAATTCTCATAATACTACTACTTCCAAGTTTGACCCCGAGAAATCATGCAAATATTGCAAAAAACGCGGTCATTTGATAAGCGAGTGTCGGAAACTTAAGGCAAAGAACTCACAGGCTAGTAATTCTACACCACCAAGTGCAAGTGCACCGAATAACAATGATAATCGCTCTAATGTGCATCAAGTAGACATTAATAATTCCGATAATTTAAATTAAATAAGGTTTCGGTTTCGTGTCTACCGGAACCTTCAAATCATAAAAATGACACGCAAAATTCTAAACAATGTGTTTCCACATTTTCTCTAACACGTGAGCAAACGCTTAATATAAATTATAAAGTTTCCTTACCTCACGTTTATCTTAAAACAAATTATAATAACAAGCCTTTATGCTTTCTAATTGACACTGGTTCTTCAGTTTCTATTGTTAAACTTTCAAGTTTACTTAATAAACCAGTGTTGGGTCCCGAAATTATAAAACTTAGAGGTTTAAGCGATAATGAATCATATTGCGAATCCCTTGGGACCGTTAAACTAATTTTTGAACATGGCATTTCATCGAAAAATAAGATAATGTTCGAGTATTTATTTCATACTATTAACGATGCGGTCAACTTAAATTACGATGGTATTATCGGTAGTGATTTTATCCAACATTTTAAAATAGATATTCATTACTCTACCAATACTCTTAATTTAGAATATTACAAAATACCTATTTCTCTCAGTAAGCCATCATATGTTATACCCCCGCGATCAGAAACTGTCATTGAGTGTCCTGTTTCCAATCTCTCTGAGATTACTAATCTAAAAGAAGGTTTGATCTTAGATCATGAAATTCGTGACGGTGTTTTCTTAGCAAACTGCATAGTGAGCTTAAAACCTAATAATAGAGTTAATGTTTCTATTCTAAACACCACGGAACATGAGGTCCCAATTGATAACTACGAAGTCAAGTTAACTCCACTTGACCAACTGCCTTCTAAATTAGATAACACTCATAAGGAATTTATTCACCAATTAGATTTCTCAAAAACTGACCGGCATAAAAGAGTTTTTGAACAAATAAGGTGTTCTCATTTAAATCCGCAAGAACATAAGGCCTTGATGAACTGTATTTCCAAATATACGGATATATTTCATCTTGATGGCGAAAACTTAACTCATACAGACGTAATTAAACATTCAATTAATACTGGGGATGCACCCCCAATTCACGTCAAATCGTATCGTTTTCCTGAAGTGCATAAAAACGAAGTCGAAAAACAAATCACAAAAATGCTCGATCAAAACATTATTCGCCCCTCAACTTCTCCTTGGAATGCGCCTGTGTGGGTGGTTCCGAAAAAAATAGATGCATCAGGTAAACAAAAGTGGCGGATTGTAATTGACTATCGACGCTTAAACGACGTTACTGTATCCGAGGTTTATCCTCTTCCTCTTATAACCGACATCTTGGATCAATTAGGTCATTCAAAATATTTTAGTACTCTTGATTTATCTTCAGGTTTCCACCAAGTCTTATTAGATCCTAAAGATACAGAAAAAACAGCCTTCAGCGTAACGACCAACAGTATATCAGGTCAATTTGAATTTACAAGAATGCCGTTCGGGCTCAAAAATGCTCCGGCGACATTTCAAAGAATGATGAATATTGTTCTCTCAGGACTTCAAGGTCTTCATTGTTACATATATCTTGATGATTGTATAATTTACTCACATAACCTTGAAACTCACATACAGAAATTGGAATCTGTATTTTCTAAACTTAGAGAGGCAAACTTAAAATTACAGCCCGATAAATGTGAATTTTTAAGACGAGAAGTGGCTTATTTAGGGCATATTATTACGGATAACGGTGTTTCGCCTAATCCAGATAAGGTAAAGGCTATATCTCAATTCCCCACACCGAAAACCCCCAAAGATGTAAAATCTTTTCTTGGATTAACGGGTTATTATCGTCGCTTTATCGAGAATTTCTCTTTTATAACTAAACCTCTCACATCTCTACTAAAAAAAGATGTTAATTTTCATTGGTCTCATGAACAAGAGCAAGCTTTCAGCATGCTTAAAGAAAAGCTCATCTCAGCTCCTTTATTACAATATCCAGATTTTTCCCAACCTTTTATTGTGACGACGGATTCTTCAAATTATGCCGTCGGAGCAGTTTTGTCACAGGGTGAGATAGGCAAAGATAAGCCCATAGCATATGCATCTCGCACCTTAAATAAACAAGAAGGTAATTATTCAACAACTGAAAAGGAGCTCCTCGCAATACTTTTCGCCGTTAACACATTTAGGCCCTATCTTTACGGTTATAAATTTAAAATCGTGACCGATCATCGCCCTTTAACGTGGTTATTTAACGCTAAGGACCCGGGTGGCCGTTTGTTAAGATGGCGACTAAAACTTGAAGAATACGAGTATGAGATTGTGTATAAACCCGGCCGAGTTAATAGTAACGCTGATGCGTTATCGCGTTATCCAGTCAATGCTGTGACTACCCCATGTTCCAACATCAACTCGACTACGTATGAGGAATACTTTAAAAAACAATTCACAAAAACCATTTCAGTTTGCGACACAAAAATCGTAGAACATAGCGAGAGTTTACACAAAGCAAAACAAAAATGTATTGCCTGTCCAGTTTCTTTAGATCTAGATAACTCAATGCCGCATACAGAGCAATTATTAGCGATGCTTGACAACCCACAGGAATATCGCGCAGGCGAACGCGAACCTGACACCTCACAAACGGTTGTCTGTAAAAACAATAAGATACTTTATTTCTTATACACTAAAGTTCATCATTTCGATGAAACAACTTATAAAACTATTTATAACTTACTACTAAAATTACGTGATGATATTATTTCTAAAAACGATTACGAAAAAGAGTTAGCTTTGCCTGATTTTTCTGAACCATTTTCTAAACTAGTTTACGTTAAAATATATAATATAATCTCTTACATTTTTCATGGCACTAAAATTGAGATCCATATTTATAAAAATCAAATACTTTATCCAACTCCTGCCGAGATCGGTAACATCCTTAAAGAAAATCACGGGACGACTATAGCGGGTCATCCAGGCGTTAAACGCATGTTAAGTAGAATCAAAGCCTCATACTATTGGAAAGGAATGCGTTCAGATATTGAACGATTTGTTAAAGACTGTAAATTATGCCAAGTAAATAAACCTTTAAGAGCATCAAATAAAGCACCTATGGTAATAACATCAACGAGTACCAGGCCCTTTGAAAGACTAGCCCTCGATATCGTTGGTCCTTTACCCGAGGCAGGCCTACAGAAATTCAAATATATTTTAACGCTTCAGGATGATTTAACAAAATTTTCATGTGCCTATCCTATGATAACCTGTACGACTGATGAAGTTGCACGCAGCCTCGTACATTTCTTTTCGTTATTTGGTTTTCCCAAAATGTTATTGACGGATCAAGGTACAACCTTTACGTCAGAGTTATTTAGGCAGTTAACTGAAATACTTAAAATAAAAAATCTATTTTCTACTCCATATCATCCTCAAACAAATGGCGCACTAGAACGAAGCCATGCTACTCTTAAGGAGTACTTAAGGTCTTTTGTTAACGAAAATCAAAACGACTGGCATTGCTATCTAGCAACAGCGATTCTGTCATATAATACAACCCCTCATTGCACTACCGAATTCTCGCCTTTCGAACTTCTATACGGTTATAAGCCATCAATTCCCAGTAGTGTTTACGAGTCGAATGATAACGTTACCTATCAGGAATACATTCGTGCTTTACAATATAGGATGAGATACTCCCGCGAAAAAGCTATTGAAAATATGAATAAAAGCAAAGAGTCCTCAAAAACATATTATGATTCGACAGCCCGAGAAAAAACATATAAAACCGGTGATTTAGTTTATTTAAAACACCATCACAGGCTCCGTAAGGCTCTGTCCCCTGTGTGGAAGGGACCATTTAAGATTTTAAAAACACATGGTAAAAATAATGTCACTCTATGCGTCAATAGAAAACATGTAAAATATCATGTTAACGAAATTAAACCAGCGTGAATATTTGTTTCAGATGTTTCGTGTGTTCAAGTTTGTCCGAGCCAATTGAAATAATAGAACATAGTGCAGGAATCTATTTTGATCCAACATCAATAGTCTATTTCCAAAACGATAACTGGAATGTTATCACATATGTAGACATGATTCCTATTAGACCTTATATGGAAAATATAGAAAAGTCTATTGAAAATATATCAAATTTTTGCGAAAAAACTCGTAATTTACCTAACATTAATTTAGAGTGTAAGGATACTATTAACCCCTTAGAAATACTTATTAATTCTAATAATCTTAAGTTGGAATCTTTGTCGCATCTTATTTCCGATAATCGTCAAAAACGCGCTCTTGAATTTGGAGGCGAAATTTTAAAATTCTTTTTTGGTACATTAGATGCTGACGACGCTAGAAAATACGACGAAGCCGTTAGCACTTGTCAACAAAATGAGCATCATATTTATTCTTTAATGAAAGATAACATACATGTTGTACGCTCTACGATAAATAGTTTTAATGTTTCTATTCAAAAATTAAATAATAATGAAATTTTACTCAATAGGCAGATTGAAAAACTTAATTATATATTTGCAAGTAGTTCTAAGATAAATAACAACATATTGAATTTAGAAAAAATCAATTCTATGTTTAATATTATTGAAGGGTCATTACTGTCAATTTCCAATATTTTGGACACAATACTTAACTCAATTTTATTCGCTAAAGCTAATATTTTACACCCATACGTCATAACTCCCAAGAAATTATACAACGAGTTATCGAATAACAGTCAACTAAAGAGAACCACCGAGTTCCCGGTTTCGCTAACATTGCAAAACATTCACACTATAATCGACTTATCCAAACTAACTGTATATTATTATAATAACAAACTAATGTTTATCATACAAGTACCATTAATATATCCTATTAAGTTCAACCTTTACAAGAATTTGCCGCTACCTACTCCACGCGATACAAATCAATATTTAACTTATGTTTTAATTCGTCCTTCAAAGTTATATGTAGCAGTAACGGATGACAGATTATCTTACGTCTTATTAGATAGCATAAGTGAATGTAAGCATGTCAATAGTGATTATATTTTATGTCCTTCACCATCAATATTGTCAACGATTAACAATCCCTCATGCGAATCTAAGTTATTAACCGAAGTCACCTTATCACTTCCTGAAATTTGTGACTCCAAAGTTATTTATGGTGATATAAATGTTTGGCAAAAGTTAAATAACAACAGATATATTTATGTACAATCTAAACCTAATAAATTAACTTTGAAATGTAACAATAACATTACTGATTATATTTTACATGGAACAGGAATTTTATCTTTAGAAAATAATTGTGTAGCATATTTTCAAACATTGCAATTCCATCCCTCAAATGTGTATAAATCTACTGTACCGAGTCAGATAATTCTGAATTTTGATTTGACCTTGGATGATTGTTGCAAGTATAATATTCTGAATGAAAGTACTCATTCTATCAATCCAATTAGCTTATCAAATATTGATTTAGAGTCATTGAAATTGGCTTCACACAAATTGGAAAATTTAGAAACCGAAATTCACAATAGTGAAAATCAGTCCCATATTGTTAAATACGGTAATTATTATTCTGGGCTGACTTATGTTATAATATCAGCAATCATTCTTTTTATTATTTATAAACTGTATAACAAATGTTTTAGTTTTAGAAATTCCTCTTGTTGTATTCAGATTTATAACCAATGCTATAATACTAAGAAAACGAGGAAAAACAATAATGTTCACTCGTCCATAGAACTTACTGAAATTTCTGATGATTTAGAAAATGATAACAAATCTGTAAAAAGTCTTCCAAATATAGAAATTGGTAAAAATCAAGCCTTGTTTGGTTTAAAGAAAACCAATAGAAATATCAGTAACTTTTAATATTATTTTCATTTTAAATATAAGTTTCAATTTCTATTTTTGGGTTCAATAATTAATAAATAATTATAGTATCTTAACTAAGTTTTAAAATTTAAGCATACTTTGTAATTAGTTAAGACACACTCTGTAACGTAACTGAGTTTTATTTACTAATTTAATATTCATTTTAATATTCCTTCGCTTATTTTTTAATTAAAATAAATTAAATAAAGCTCAGTCTAAAGGGGGGAGATGTTATAAACGGACTTTGTAACGCATCAAATGCTGACTATGATATAAACCCCGCCGCTTCCATATTGTTACCAATATTATAAAAGGGCATTTCCATGTGCTCAGACAGACAGTCATAGCCATTTCGTAGTACATATTGTACATTCCGTGTCGAGAGTTCAGTTGTTGTGTAACCAGTGTGTCTTAGTGTAACCTCTGTTCATTAAATATTCTTTTAGCAGTAACAAGTGTTTTTTTTTAAAAAGGACCCACGGATCGCCATCCTAACAGTACACACAAACACTTAAGCAAGTAATAATATATTAAATCATTTATTTGTTTGAAATATGCTGGTAGGTACAGATCTTAAAATACAATAGGCAATATGTTTCTTCATATTCCGCCTAATATTCAGCATGCAAATTTTGTATGAATAGGCATGAGTCTAAATTATTTACAACAAAAAATTGTATTTATAATATGTTAATTAAATTGAAAATTCCAATAATGAACAAATACAGATGGAAGAGCATATAGGTGCTGGGTTTCAAAAGTTTTTTTTCCAGCAGATTTGTGACAGGAAAGTTTAGTAATATGTAGATACAGTGTATATAAATAGATTAAGGAAACTTAAAATAGACTTTTTTAGGTGGGAAAATCATCTAATGACAAACCCCGCTCTTGGGCGGAGCGAGAGATAGTGTCAGAATTTTACTGTCTAAAAACCCACTTCTGTTCCTTCTTTGCCTTCGTCCCAGGGCCCCGGATTTCACACTACCAATGGCAACTTAAAATAGACTGAGATTTTGACGCCTCGGAAAAATAATCTACAGAAAACTGTTTTTTTTTTTTAAATTTTGATGTCGATGTTAATGATAGCATTGTTTACCGTGTATAAGATAGTTCGAGTCAAATAAACTCAATCCTTTATTGAAAAACCTTGATAGATTGATGAACGGATATAGATGCCATGATGGATAAGTTGAATCTATCAATGCTTACACTGAACCATCAAGGTCTTGCCCGAAGGATCAAGGTCAAAGAATGTTTACAGACGAGACCCATAATAGCATTCTTAGACATTTTAGAACTAGTTTATGTAAGTACTTTGTCGCAATAATCTTTACTTTTATTTTTATATTCAAAGTCAAGGTATTTTATTTAAAATAAACCATTTACAGGCACTTTTGAAACGTCAAGAAGTCAATCTGTCAAAAAAAATGACGCTAATTGCACATTCTAAACCGTAGATCTCTATGGAGAAGAGTGTGCAAGAAACTCCATGTACACTCTTTTCAATCATGTTTTGTAATTACAAACATCTCTGTTACATCTTGTCATGTTTTCATCTTTTGAAGCACCAAAGCTTGATTCATAGCAATCACAAACCGCTTGTCAACAAGACTATTTTAAACTAATAAGTAAGTGACGATTAACTGTATAGAATGCAGATCAATCCATGAAATGTTATCAAAAAAATTAATAATATACATCATCATCATCATCATTTCAGCCTAAAGAAGTCCACTGTTGGACATAGGCCTACCCCAAGCGACGCCATAACGACCGATCTTGTGCGTCTCGCATCCACCGCACTCCCGCGACTATCACCAGGTCGTCGCGGTCGGTCCACCTTGTGGAAGCCCTTCCAACGCTGCGTTTTCCGGTGTACCTAAATTTATCATCCTACTGTTTAAATACTGCTTTCTGTGTTTGAGAACAATATAGCTTTGTGCTACTTGAAAATATAGATGCTGCTACGAGCAGCTTTGCTTGTGAAAGTAGAAAATTGTTCCAAGGGAACTCATTCCCGGCATAAAAAACATTCTATTGGTTATTCCAGGACATGGTCTATCCGTGTGCTACATTTTTTCCAAATCTGTTCAGCCGTTCAAGCGTGAAAGAAGTAACAAACATTCACATAAACTTTCGCCTTCAAAATATTAGTCTGATACTACAATCTTTATTTTTCATGGGCTACCCCTTGCGCGGTCACTGGTAATAAAATTCCAGCCCCGCGTTACATAAAATATCTCTTGTTTTTATAACTAAACATTTTACGTTTATTTTTACGATAATATTTCTTGGCGTTTTATCGAAATCCAATAATTTTCGGATTTTTCTTTCGTAAATATAACAATAACTAACCAGGACTACTAATCTTTGAGGGGCTCTTTTTTTTGAGGAAGGAAATCATCGAATAACTTCTGCCGCTCTGAGTGGAGCAAGAGAGTAGTAGCGTAGCTAGGCGTGGGTGTAGGGCCCTCTCCAAGGGGGCCTCGCACAAGCGAGGGCTCTTTAAGAACAAAGGTTTTTTATAATTGATAGTCTCGCGTTTGACCACTATTTCACCTGATGGTAAGCGACGATGTGGTCAATCTCTGGGTTGCAACAGTCGCTGTCTCGTTTACGAATTTATGAAAAAAAAGGCCTCGCTGATGTGCGTTCGCCCACGTCTAAATTAGTCCGCGCGTTTCTGCAAGAGAGCGTGTTAGACTTTTACTAACTAGAACCTACCAGCGTTCCTTTTATTGTCCTATGCGAAACTCTTTCGAACATTTCCGCATTTTTAGGGCTGAAAGTACAAAGTTTATAAAAACTATTTTGTTAAACCATGTTTACAACAGAAAAAAATATATTTAATACATTGCATTTTTTGATGGAACAACAAATCCTTTTTTCATTATTTCAGAGTATTTACCCAGTAATTATAGAGGGTTCACTCCTGTATAATTACGGTATAAAAGAAACATTTAGGATTTAGAAGTGTTCTAATCAGAAACCCACAGAGAAAAACGACTTTTCCGTACCTCAAAAGGAAAAAACATAACTCTTATAAAATCACTTTGTTATCCGTCTGTCTGTAAAAACCCTTTATCTCGAGAACGCGTGGAGGAATCGAGTTGAAATTAAAACCATATACTCAGGTCTGCGGTCCCTTGCAGCTGTGAAAAAATCAAACTTCTGAGTTAAAGAAAAAAAAAAGTCACGGCCGTTAATGTCGCAAAAAAACGTGTATTTCGACACTGTCAAGGGTATTTCCCGTTTACCTAGAATCCTGAAATTTGGCATGAAGCAAGGAAAAGAAACACTTTATTGTGATTTAGAAAAATCTTCATAACTCACTTCGGGAATTGAACTGTTTTCACAGGTAAGTTTGCACGGAACCCTCAGTCCGCGAGTCTGACTCGCACTTGCCCAGTTTTTTTTACCTATTTTATGTAATGTCTAATGTAGTATCGTTAAATTAAGTTGCATAAAATAATAAAATACGTATATCGCTGGCCCCGGGCAATAAAGCGGTAATATCAAAAATCAGTTTTTACAGGAGAAATAAAAGAAGCTAATTTGTTTATAGTGCAGCGTACAGTGATCCAAAACAGGCGTGCAAAACGTCAAATGAAAGCTATTTTTTTACCTATTTAACCTTTTAAAAATAATTGTATTGGTATAAATATTTAATGAAATAATTGAAAAAATGTATAATACAAATTATAGACGCTATTGTTTGAATTGCAACATCTTTAATGACTTTATAAATACATCAACCACTGAGATTCAGGACTATAAGAATATAATACGACTTATTTTCCGCTTTAGATCTCGAGCGTACCAGCCGATTACCACCTTCTTCAGGGAAATTTTATAGCCAAAGCTTAGCTGTATCATCGGTTAAATTTATTACTGTTACTCTTTGTTTAGAAATGTAGTGTAAAGATGTTCACCGGTTTTTTGTGTTATGGTTCATAGAGTAATGCAATAAAACATTTTTAGTCGTAAGATAATTTTTCATGCAATACAGCTGTTATTGTCATTTATTTTAAAGAAATATTAATTTTAAAAAATTGAAAAAAATAAGAGTGATAGACTGATACTCAGAGAAGCCAAAAATCAAATAACATTAAAAAGGGCGTAACCGGCGTTTACCGCTATATTGCCCGGGGCCAGCGATATAATAAACTAATAAATACTATGATAAATATGAAATCATTATAATTAAGAGAACTTAAAATATAACAATTATAACGAAGACTGAACAACATTACATTAGTGTGATTTCAACTCAGAAGGGTTAAATGTTAGTTTTGATGTCTTTTCTATCTCTTTTATAAACCCCCTTAAATATAATTATTATTACTCGTATAGACAACTATCCGCTGGCTACCCCCTGTATTATCATTGTATTATATCAAGTTCTTACGATCCATTGATCGATTGGAGCAGTGGTGGCCGAGTGGTAACGGCCCCGACTCACGAGTTGTAGGTTGCGGGTTCAAACCCAGCCAGGCGCATTACTTTGTGTAATTTATTTCATCACCACTGCTCTCAAAACGGTGAAGGAAAACATCGTGAGGAAACCGACTTGTTCTAGAAACAAAAATGCGAAGACATGAGACGTCCACCAACCCGCAATGGCCCTGCGTGGTGGATTACAGCCCATTCCCTCTCCTAGAAAGGAGGCCTGAGTCCCAACAGTGGGAACATTATAAGGCCGACTAGAGTTACTACTTACAATCCATCCTAATGTTGTCTGGTAGATGTCAGCGATAAGACCGCCATTGTACTCATAGATTTAAGTTTATCGATTATTTTTTTTTTTTTTAGGTGGGAAAATCATCTAATGACAAATCTCGCTCTTGGGCAGAGCGAGAGATAGTGTCAGGCTTTTACTGACTAAAAACCCACTCCTGTTCCTTCTTTGCCTTCATCCCAGGGGTCTTCGCTTTCACACTACCCGTGGAAGTTTATCTATAAGTTGTGTTACTTTTTTAGTGTACAATAAATATTATATAATTAAAATTACAACCATTACGCAAAATTGATTCCAAAAATAACACTCTTTGCAAAACGAAACACATACAGATTACGACAGGAAATTTCGTCATAATATGAGCGGACTGGCCACGAATATACCGAGGTACAGCTGAAACTTCAGGTGCGAACGGTTATTCACAAACAAAATGGCGGACATATTAATTACATGCACCTGTGCCAAGACCTCTTTACATGACAGATTTAATAGAAGGAAGAAAGTTTTGTAACCAACGTGCCGCTAAAATTAGGCTAAAATTAATAAGTAGTTTCATAATTACTTTTTTATAATGATACAAATTGGAAATTGGAGCAGTGGTGGCCGAGTGGTAACGGCCCGACTAATGAGCTGTAAGTCGCGGGTTCAAACCCAGCCGGGCGCATTACTTTGTGTAATTATTTCATCACCACTGCTCTCAAAACGGTGAAGGAAAACATCGTGAGGAAACCGGCATGTCCTAGAACCAAAAATTCGAAGACATGTGACATTCACCAACCCGCACTGGGCCCGCGTGGTGGATTATGGCCTATTCCCTGTCTTAGAGAGGAGGCCTGAGCCCCAGCAGCGGGAACATAATAAGACCGACTATGCTAATATAATGATACAGAAACATTGTAAAAACCAACCAAACTCAAAATCATTTTATTTCACATAGGCCTTTTTTTAGGTGGGAAATCATCTAATGAGATCAGACTTTTACTGACTAAAACTCACTTCTGTTCCTTCTTTGCTTTCGTTCCAGGGCCCCGGGGTTCTCTTTCGCACAACACATGGCCCCAGTAGGCTTCGACCTTGCTGGGCCCCTACGGTTTTGCTGACATCTCCTTGAGACGCGCGTGGAAAATATGCATAAAGTAAGGTCTTATAGCACAGGTATAGGAATAAATCTGAAAACTGTAAATTTGTTGTTACGTCACAACAAAAAAAAAGATTCTCAATTCGGAAATTGAACTGTTTATATAGGAAAGTTTATACGGAACCCTCAGTGCGCGAGTCCAACTCGCACTTGCCCAGTTTTTTAAAACCAATAGCACCTATAAATATGGGAAGACTTATGTGAAATAAAATATTTTGAATTGAATAGATTGAATATTCGGAAAACAGAGCAGTGGTGGTCCAGTAGTAACGGCCTCGACTTACGAGTTGTAGGTCATGGGTTCAAACCCAGACAAGCGCATTACTTTGTGAAATTTATTTCATCACCATCGCTCTCCATCGTGAGGAAACCAGAATGTCCTAAAACCAAACATTCGAATATATATGGCATTCTCTAATGCGCATTGGGCCCGCGTACTGGCTTATGGCTTAGTATTGGGGAAAAATATACAGAAATATGCCTGGAAGCAAATATGGCTTCTAAACATGGCAAGTGCATGCGGGATTGTTCGAAGGAATCACTGCAGCCCAGGAACGCAAAGGGCAACTGAAAGAACAGAGCTAAGTTTTAGTCAGTAAAAATCTGACACTCTCTCTAGCTACGCCCAGAGCGAGAGCAGATATTTGATGATTTCCCACCCCAGAAAAAAAGTTCATCTTTCATAAGAATTATAACACAATTCTACAGCAGTTTCTTGAATAACTCAAACGAAACTACGAATTTTTTGCCAACATATTAAGAGGAACCTCAGTGTTTACCTGGCTCGCCGTCCGACCGTCTGGCAATCGTCCAGACCGAGCCCAAGTTGTGGACGGCGCGTATTGTTCTACGCGAACCTCAAGATGTCAGCAAGTGTGGGGGCCCAGCAGGGTCGAAGCCTACTGGAGCCAAGGGTCTGATTCTGAAAGGAAGACTCGGCTCTGGTACGAAAGGCAACGAAGGATCAGGAGTGAGTTTTTAGTCAGTAAAAATCTGACACTATCTCCCGCCCCACCCAAGAGCGGGGGATGTCATAAGATGATTTTCCAACCGAAAAAAAAAAGTGTTTACCCAAACGTTTCAATCCTGAAACGGTACCAGAAGCCATTTCATCAAATCCAGGTAAATACCTAAACAATGAACAGTATACTTTCTGAGAACCTGTTGTTTATCTCTGTTTGCGCCCGCGCATCTAAATCTGAGTCGGTCTCCGTATGACGCGACTTCTACTGAGCTTACAAACGCTTCAATGTGTCATTAAGTCATTATACAACGAGTATTTTTAATGTGTAGATCATAGGAGACGATATTTTGAAGTAAACGGGTATCATTTAAGCTATCACCAATTTAATTAGTTTTGTGTTTCTTAAATAATAGGGTTTGTCCTCAAAATAGTAGATCTGTCACCAAAATGTAGTCACCAAACAATGCAAAATCAGTTCCACAATAAATCACCTAAAATCCTGAGATATAAGGTCTAGTACCAAATAAATGTTTTTGTATGTATTATAATAGGTGTGTCCTAATAAGTATTTAAGCAAACTAATTTAAAGAGATCACCAATAAATCATATTATGTTACTAGAAAATTGCATTAAGTTCAAATAAAAAATTAGGGTTGTCATCATCGTTTCAACCAAAAGATTCTGCTACTTAACTAGACTCCCAAGGTTTTAAATTTCCACTGGTAGAACCAAGTTACCTACAACCCATCGTTGAGGCCGGATTGATCAATTTTTAAAGCGCGCCAATTTGTCTCCGCCCCTTTGATCATTTTTTCATTAAAATTATAAATTGATGTATTAAATTGGTAACGAATACTATTAATTTAATATCTGAACGAAATAAAATGTTACTACTGTATTGGTGACAAAATATCAAATAAAAAGGAGTCGCAGTCAGGGATCGATAATCGATTTATTTGGTGACAGATCTACCATTCTGAGCACAGAGCTATTATTTAAGTAACAAAACTGTTATTATAAGAACGAAGTTTATATTCATGTAATGCAATATAATTTTATTGGTTATCGATCTCTTATTTTACACATATATTAACATTAATTTGATAATTCATACCTGGGAACAATTTTTGTTTATCTGAGAACGAAAATATTTCGTGGCGATAGATCTATTTATTAGGTGATACAACTTGATGACAAATATAAATTTTGGTGATAGAAAATATAGTTCCCGAAGTAAACATCTTGTCTTTGAAATGTAATTGCAATATTATTGCGATATATGTATCATACTTATATGTAATTTAGCATAGCATAGCGTAGCATACTATGCTAAATTACATATAAGTCTTTGAAATGTAATTGCGATATTATTGCGATATATGTATCATACTTATATGTAATTTAAAAATGAGTATATTAGGGGAAGTTTGAAAGTGGCGCCAGTGACTGAAAAGTTGAAAGGGTATCGTTTGTCTTGGTATGGTCATGTGAAGAGGAGGGATGAAACGCATGTTGCTAACACACACATACTCTGTGCATTTGTGCATTTAATTCCGGCCAGCTGCGCCCGGATAGAGCCCAGCTGACCTTTAAATCCATTTTCTTTGTGAAATATTGATTTACATATGCTATGTACATTCTGAAGAACACTTATCTAACAATTGTTTTGTGTAAACATATTTCTAAAGATCAAAGCCGTTGGAAAGGAGTAGGGAAAACAAACGAAAAAATTAATAATTATCATGATTTTAAAATATTTTTTTGCCGCAGCCCGCCTAGCCAAGTTGCGATCGTTTCGTTCGCGTCGAACGCCTTCAGTACGCCACGCCTCCGATTCCTTTGTTCTGACGTCATCTCAACGCTCAGTCACGTGGTCAGAACAAAGGAATCGGAGGCGTGGCCTACTCGAGTAGTTCGACGCAAACGAAACGATCGTAACTTGGCTAGGGGGGCAGGTCTTACGAAAAAATCATATGTAGATAACGTTGTACATGAATCAATTACAAAAATTTTTTTACTAACTGACCTAGCCGTTACCGAGGAGTAGGCTTCAGAAAGTCACTGTTTTATAACACTGCCCGGGAGTTAGAGCCTTAAGAGATCGTGGTAATGCCTTAGTAAAGGGCCAATTACACTACTCGATATTCAGACTGTCTTAGTCGATGTAGCGTCACACAAGAAAGAGAGTAACTTACGCCAATGTCGTGTAAAGGAATGAAACAGAACGATGAGATACATAGAAATACATAGACTAACGCCCGTTTTCAATAAGCTATCTATCTACAGTTGCAGCTACTAAAGATAAATAAATCTATCCTTTTGTCCTTACTTGCTTTCCTATAACCTACCGACGGTTAGCATTTCCTACCAAAGCTGTCAATCTAAGTCGTAGGCCCTTAAGTAAAATGTCCACTGCCTATTTTAACGGCGAAATCTTTTATGTATCTATGTAATAGTAGTGATATGTATGTGTATGTGTGTATGTAATTAATAAAACATTGGTTTTATTAATTTTTATTATATTAAAGTAGGTACTTGTAGCATACACCTCTAATTTTTAATTAGTACAAATACTTAAAAAGCTTATTAGAAAAGGTCTCGTTATTATTTAAGTAAAGTCTCAATAAATAATATTCATAAACAGTAAAGTTATTAGCGTTTGTTTATATCCCAAAATTACACTCAATTTATGGAAATATGTACAGGCTATTATTGTTGGTATTGATTATGAATGACGACGAGGCGAAACGATTAGTCCGGACCGTAGAGGTGTTAACAACGTAATGGTGAAAGGGATACTCGTGATTCTAGAACGCAAAAGGAACGGAATCCTAAAAAATGAAGGATGGAATAGAAGGGTAAAAAGAGCCAACGCCAAAAAAAGTTATCATGGAAATATGACAAACCGTTTTGGAGGTAATCGATAACAAACGCTGTGACACGAGATTTTTATATACATATTAGATGTTTCGAGGGGACAGGCGATTTTTGAAGTTTCATTCTATTTCGTTCAATAAGTTGAGCAGAAACTTGTAAAAATATACAAACTCATAAAATCTTTCCGCCTATTTAATTTTAATATAAAGTGTATTAGGT
Organism: Mythimna vitellina; assembly: GCA_949316375.1. NCBI lineage: Eukaryota > Metazoa > Arthropoda > Insecta > Lepidoptera > Noctuidae > Mythimna > Mythimna vitellina. The sequence goes on from OX438706.1 coordinate 13,728,699, forward strand.
ACTAGCCATGAGACGCAATTGATATCAAGGGAATTACGAAGAATTACTATTTGTTGCAATGTGTATCAAAGGAAACATATATCTGTTTGTTTGAATCTATATTCGAGGTTACTTTGAAGAGCTCGCCGTTTGACCGTCCGGTAACAATCCGGACCGAGCCCAAGTCGTCGACGGCGCGTACTATTTCATGCGCGCCTCAAGGAGATGTCAGCAACTGTAGGGGCCCAGCACGGTGGAAGCCTACTAGGGCTAAAGGTCTGATTCTGAAAGGAAGACTCGGCCTCGGTACGAAAGGCAATGAAGAAACAGCAGTGGTTTTTTAGTCAGTAAAAGTCTGATCTGATCACTGTCTATCGCTCCGCCCAAGAGCGAGGGACGGGGGAATGTCATAAGAAGATTTTCCCAACAAAAAAAGGTCACTTTTAAGGACCTCAGTAAAAATAACACGCTATAACTTTCACTTTGATGGTTCGGGGTCTTTTTTGAGGTAGGAAATCATCCAGTGACTTTTTAGTGAATCATCGCTGTAGGGCAGAGCGAGAGGGCGTGTCAGACTTTTACTGACTAAAACCACACCAATGTTTCATCTTTACCTTGCGTTCCAGGACCCTGAGGTTTCCTTTCGAAAGCCAACCCATGATCCCAGTAGCCTTCGGCACTGCTGGGCCTCTACAGCTGTACTGATATCTCTTTGAAGCGCGTGTTGAACACTACGCGCCGTCGACGACTCGAGCTAGGTCCGGACGGCGAGCTACCCATTGCTCGTCGGCCGCAAGTTGATGTGATGATTTGGGGTAGAGTCATGTTGAAGGACATGACTAAATATAAGGAGTTAATGTTTTGCTTACGCCTTGATATGTCATTATTTACAGTGAAGTCAGAGTTTTGTTCTGACGATGCTTCAACCTGTACATTACTCATCACAGAGCTTACGTAGCTGCGTACGCGCATATAATATTATTATACAATGGTGGAAGGTCAACTCATAGTCACGGGCGCTTTTAGTTACACAATGAAGGTTCGTAATATAAACTCTCACTGGTTTTGAAACTAAAGTGAAAAAAACGGGCAAGTGCGAGTCGGACTTGCGCATCGTGGGTTCCGTACCAACTTACCTATGGTTCAATTTCCGAATTGAGTTACGAAGATTTTTCCGATTCGCAAAAAATGTTTTTTTTGGGATCTAACTACAAATTTACAGTTTTCAGATTTTTTCCTATGCTATGAGACCTTGCTTCATACTAAATTTCAGGATTCTAGGTCAACCGAAGTACCCTTTGAATTTTGATTCTCTTGAAAGTGTCGAAATATACGTTTTTTGCAACATAAACGGCCATATCTTTTATTTGTTAACTTAGCAATTTGATTTTTTCACAGCCTCAAGAGACTGCACGCTTGAGTATATGGTTTTAATTTCAACTCGATACCTCCACGCGTTCCCGAGATAAAGGGTCTTGACCGACAGACAGATGGACAACAAAATGATCCATTTGAGCTTTTCCTTTTGAGGTACGGAACCCTAAAAATGGAACAGCATCTAGAGGGGCTCTCAGAAACAGCACCACAAATAGTAGGTACATTTTGATACAAGTGGAGAAAGATTTTGATATTTTTTTATTGCGACCGAGGCAGAATTCGCCCGAGCCGCAAGCGAGGATGTTAAGGAGCTGAATACTGCATTGACAAATTTCAACGTTTACGACGTTTTTATATACACTTACGGAGAAATAAATAAAAGGTGGAAGACCGGCAACTCATGGGGGCTGCTTCGTGACTAGCCTAATACAATAAATATAATAAACCGTGGTGGAGACAAATTCGCGCACTTTTACGCACTAGTGCAGAAAACAGTTAATTGCGAAAACAGATAAAAAGCGGTAGGGATAGGAGCGAGTTTTTATTTGCTAGACCATGAAACGCTGTTGACGATGATAAAATTGAGTCAGATTTCCCTACTGTGGACACAGCTTTGTATATTTTATATACCTGATAATATCAAACTGCATCTTCAAGATAAGTTTTTTTTTTAAGATCGGTTGTAGTTTACTTATGTATAGGCGATAAATGAATATCCGTTACCGAAACTATCCGAAATTAGCGGATAATCCGAAATAATTTTACTATCATAACCGTATCCGAAACCGGTATAATATTGTATTCAGATCCAAAATTTCACACCCATAACACCTCTGTACCCACGCCCTACAATTCGTAGGTCGAGGCCGTTACTACTGGGCCACTACTCTCATTGATCATGATTCACTCGTACTGAGATCAACGATTGCATCACTGCTTACCATCAGGTAGGATCGCAGTCAAGCACTAGTTCATATCAATAAAAAAATATTAAAAAAAAGTCATCTGCCACTGTTTACACGAGATTAAGGTGATTTAAAGAGCAGTGGTGGCCGAGTGGTAACGGCCCCGACTTACGAGTTGTAGGTTGCAGGTTCAAACCCAACCAGGCGCATTACTTTGTGTAATTTATTTCATCACCACTGCTCTCAAAACGGTGAAGGAAAACATCGTGAGGTAACCGGCATGTCCTAGAACCAAAAATTCGAAGACATGTGACATCCACCAACCCGCACTGGGCCCGTATAGTGGATTACGGCCCATACCCTCTCCTAGAGAGGAGGCCTGAGTCCCAACAGTGGGAACATTATAAGGCCGACTATACTATGCTGGTGAAGGTGATTCTAACTCACATTAGTGTGACTGCTTGTAGCAACAAAATGTGGCCGTGTGCAAATTTGGGTGATTCTGATTTATGACAATGTTTCCTATGTCCATTCGTTAGGCGTCCATTACAAGATAAGTTTTGTTGTCAGTTATGCCACAGTCAATTTTTTGATTAACGAAAAACCACGCGCGCCTTAAGGAGATGTCAACAAATCGTAGGGGCCAACAGGGTCGAAGCCTACTGAGGCCACGGGTAGTGTAAAAATGAAACCCGGGGCCCTGAGACGAAGGCAAAGAAGGAACAGGAGTGGGTTTTTAGTCAGTAAAAGTCTGACACTATCTCTCGCTCCGCCCAAGAGCGGGATTTGTCATTAGATGATTTTCGCACCTAAAAAAAACCGTCTAATGCCATAATTGACATTTGCATGACGAAAAACTAAAGGCGATAAAATTCCGTCATTCAAACATCTTTCATGATTAATGGAATTGATTGACGCCTTCAAGACCGTGTACTAGACGCCTAACGACATTTATTGATCAGAAGTGAACTTTTGTTGATCTAATGGTGGCTGTAAACTTTATGATTACCGACTAAGAAAGAGTCTGCTCATCCCTAAGAAGCCGTGTCTGGACCCCTAAGATGCAATTTAATCCTTAGCTCGCGCTAAAGGATACACCGTCCAGGTCCGAGGGTGTTCTGACTCCAGAACTACGGGACTGTTCAGAATAGACACCACAGTCCTGGAAAGGGCAACTGAAAGAACATAGGTGTGCCTGTGTGCCTTATTAGGACGTCATGGCGGCGTAGCCAAGTTATACTGCCTGACCATTACAGTGGCCAGATGAAGTACACACCATAGAGCTACATGCATTTTCTTGGCTGCGCGAAATTGCGGCACTATCATGGCGTCCCAGTGAGGCTCGGGCTTTATACTACTCCCACTCCAACCAGAGCGATAAGAGTTAGCATAGTCGGCCTTATAATGTTCCCACTGTTGGGACTCAGGCCTCCTCTCTACGAGAAGGAATAGGCCATAATCCACAACGCGGCTCAGTGCAGGTTGGTAAATGTCACATGTCTTCGAATTTTTGGTCTTAGGACATGCCAGTTTCCTCACGATGTTTTCCCTCACCGTTTTGAGAGCAGTGGTGATGAAATAAATTACACAAAGTAATGCGCCTAGCTGGGGTTGAACCAGCTATAAACAACTCGTAAGTCGGGGCCGTTAAGACTCGGCCACCACTGCTCTCCGACAGGAATTACTTGATGATTTTTCAAGAAACAAAAGGGTCCTAAGTAGTATTCACAAGAACCAAAATTCCTGTATTATTATGGAACGATCCCAATCTGATCACGGTCTCCCGTTTTTTCTTTCCATTAACCGTCAAAGTAGAGTCGAATTTCCTTGCGTGATTTGATCAAAAATTAAGATATCGGCAGCAGAACCAAGGTTACGGACATAGCCCACAGAATCGATAAACTTAAGTGGCACTAGGCAGGGCATATTACTCGCAGAACAGAGGTTTAATTGGCCGAAAGATTCTGGAGTAGTGACCACATACCCGAAGAGCCAGACGGAAGGCTACCCACAAGGTCGACCGACGACCTGGTGAGGGACGTGGGAATCTAATGGATGCGAGACACAGAAGACCGATCATTATGGCGACACTTTTGGAAGACCTTTGTTCAGCATTAGACAGCTTTCGGTTGATGATGAACCGTCGAAGTAACATTGTAATTTTAAATTCTAATAGCCAATCCATTTTAGACGAAGCACTCATCGTTATTACACTTCAGCTAAAGCGTTAACGCCAATCGTGACGTAGATATCTAAATCACATGTCTACGAGAATTATTTATACATTTTATTGAGCTAATATAAATAGACAGCTATTATTGAATTCAAGGAAATACTTCTTGGTTTTAATTTGCACTGACTCTGAATATATCACGGTTTACGAAAGGTAACACGCACACGATTAATTTTCTTACACCCATTTAAAGTATCTAAAGATTTTTCATAGACGTAAATTTGTATAAATTCTATCACAGCACAAAAGCACTATAATGTGTTAATTTGAAACTGAAATTAATTCCTGGAACAATCTCGACCACCTATCTTTTAATCAATCATCTTATCGCTCTCTACTGGTTATATATTTATGAAAAAACCTTGGTTAAGTTAAAAACTCAGTCGTTATTTATTGCTAGTTAAAAGCTTTTGCAGAAAAATGTTCGTTTAAAACCAATCTGGTAATATTTTCAAAAGCTTTTAAAACGTTACTAATACTTTTTCAATTAAACAAAGAACTTTTGGACTCACCTGAATTTCTTTAAAAAAAAAATCCAAACTCCGTCAGCACAGCACAAAAAATAACCAAAAACAAAATAAGGTGTAATATTTTTTTTTCAGATTAGGGTTGTAATGTAACAGGATAGTGCAGGGTTCGCAAACACGGCACACGAGTGGGACAGAGTTCGTTCGTTCGGATGTGAAGCCGGCCGCTTGGCCAGTATAGAACGCCGCCCGCGCGATCCGCTCGCGATATAATTAGTAATGGGATTGAGTGAGTATCGATATCGATAGTTGCTATTGTAGCAAATGTAGCTACAACAGGAAAGGGGCGGTAATGTTGAGTTGTAGAGTTTATCAAAACTTTATACACAAGTAAAGTTCACTGTACAAAGGCAGTCTTTAAGCCTTAGGGATATTATGTGTGAGCAAGAGTAGTTGTTATGAGAAAGGACGGTAAAGTAATGACGAAACATTCTAAAGTGCTTAAGATCGCCGGGTGCGGGGCGGGTTTTTCCCATCCCACATTTTTTACCCTAATGTTGTGAATACAAAGGTGGTGGTTAACACGAAAAATGTTGATGAGCTTAATTTTTTCATGTTTCAACTTGTATATTTAGAAATAAGTGAAGATGTATAAGAAATAACTGAAACAGAGCATGGTAATTTGTTATTAAATTATACTGTAGTCGATGTGGTACTATTGCCACAAGTCCACTACTATACAAAAGGTAAAAAGGAAAAAAAAGGGAGGGAGGGGTGGTTAAAGGTTGTCGGTAAAAAATCGCTTTTAGCGATAAGGCCGCCCATTGTGACACCCTATTAATTTTAATTTCCTAATGTAAGTTGTATTTTTGATGTACAATAAAGAATATCTATCTATCTATCTATACAAAGTTTGGGAAAGCTTATGTATAGCAGTGAACGTCTCGTCTCTAAAATTATGATAATGATGGTTACATAGCACTATAAAGATTTTTAACTCACTGCATTCAAATAGTACATTATAATGAATGCAATAATAAGACTATGTAGCTGTACCCTACGAGGATCCATGTTTGAGACACTACAATCATGTAACATCTAGGCTGTAATATACCTTTTCTCATACAGACTCTTCCTAATTCAAATTTCATCGACATTTTATTTAAAACTTTACCCATCACTAAAGTCATGAAAAGTTTCACTCTTTCCCGCCCGTAGACTAGCTTCAGTCCTCGTCCCGCGCACTTAGCAATGTTTTGCAAATCACTGTGTATAATTAGGTTAGTTACTCATATGTTTTTATTAATCATATTGCTAAAAGTATCATTAGGGGTTAATTTTATAAAAGTTCTGTGATGAAAGGTAGTCATTCATTGATCTTAGATCTATTGTATAATTAAAATTTTTATTTCGCCCTCATTTTAGTAGAATATTCTATCAATGATTGCCTCAGTGCTTACCATCAGGTGGGACCGCGTTTAAGCACTGGTTTATATCAAATAATAAAAAAATATCACATGGAAACAATTTATCACTAAGGGTCGTGCAGCTACATATTAGTGAAAGAATTATCAGAATCGGTACAGTTGTTTCAGAGATTACCTCCTACATACAAACTTACCAATACCTCATTAAAATCTTCTTCATTTATATAAAAAAAACACAGCTGTTCGTAATATCTAAAATTGATTGAAAGATGGGAAGTTATTTCACGGGGACGGAGCCACGGACAGCAACTAGTATTAATATATATTTAACCTATATTTTCTCACACTATAGTTTTCCATAGCGGAGCAAAGGCCTCCCCCAAAATCTCTCAGAAATAATTAAAAAGTATTATTATTTAAAAATCTAAAATGAAAAATCCCTTACGTTATGATAGTAGTGTGAAAACGAAACCCGGGACCCTGGGAAGAAGGCAAAGAAGAAACAGGAGTGGGTTTTTAGTCAGTAAAAGTCTGACCACTATCTCCCGCTCCGCCCAAGGCGTGATTTGTCATTAGATGATTTTTCCACCTAAAAAAAAACCCAGGGAAACGTACTCTTGGAATAAAATATACTATGAATATGGTCTACCCGTTTGCCAAATTATATCCAAATCCGTTCAGCCGTTTGGATGTGAAAGAGTAACATAGATACACACACACTCGCAAACTTTCGCCTTTATATCAAGACTAGCTTCTGCCAGCGGCTTTGCCTGCGTGAAAATCGGTTTCTCCATACAAACTTTAGAACCCCGTTTCATCCCCTTGGGGTGAGTTTCGGAAAATCCGTTCTTAACGGATGTCTACACCCTATAAGGAACCTATCCGCCAAATTTTAAGTTTCTAGAGTGTTATAGTTTCGGAGATTTCGAGATTAATCAGTGAGTGGTATTTTGCTTTTATATCTATAGATGACAGGTTCAATAATTCTAGAGAGGAAGATATATCTCAATTGTGAATAGTGTGCAAACTATGCAACGCCCACACAAGGCTAGTTGTTCGGACATTTGTGTAATGTAATTGACTGAAATGCACTCTCAATTGTCTGAAATCAAACGTGCACGCACATAAGACTCAATGGCGCTATGTATGTATGTAATGAATGTATTATTATTACGTACGTAAATCCCCGAAAAAAAATTAAAAATAAACAAAATAAATTTTTTTCGGGATTATTCTAGGAAAAACAAAGATATAAAAAATCAAAAATTTCGGCTAAGAAAAATTCGTACAAACTTATGTACAAAACGACAGCTAAGCGTTTTTCAAGGTCATTCAAGTTGTACAGAAGTAGGTATGTACAATCGGCGCTCGAGGGGTAAAGACAAATCCAACTTTTTTTGAGGTAAGATATCATCGAATAATTTCTTCTGCTCTGGGTGGAGGGAGAGGGACTGTCAAACAGAGAGTTTTTCTAACTAAAACCCACTTGTGTTTTTTCTATTGCTCTTTTTGTTCCAGCCCCCTAGCCTAGTTACAATCGTATCGTTCGCGCCGAACGCCTCGAGTAGACCATGCCTCCGATTCCTTTGTTCTGACGTCATCTCAACGCTACGCTACATCTAACGGCCTACTCGAGGCGTTCAGCGCGATCGAAACGATTGTAACTTGGCTAGGAGGCAGGCCCGGTTTTACTCTTTCAAACCATCCTGGAACCCACGCAGCCGATACTGACATATAAACTCACATCAGAGGACATCGGGCCTAGATGTGAAAATATCTGGAAAAAATATCTGTAGGCCATAAAAAAATTTGCGCCGCGCGGAAAACATTCCGGTGACACGCAGCTCTACAGTCAATCGCTCAACCATTGCGCCAACCGTTCCATCGATTTATTGTAAGCGTTTATTCACGATGCATAGGTACCTCATTTTTTAGTGGGTAAGCATATGTAGTTTAACTTCGTCCAGAGCGCGAAGTTATTAAACTTCGCGCTCTGGACGAAGTTAAACTAAAGGCAAGTGAAGGACACAAGTGACTTTTATTCAGTAAAAGTCTGACACGAAGAGCGGGAGAAGCCATAAAAAACCACACGCATTTAGAAAGGCGGATTAACAATATCGGTTCATTGGACTAGATGTCACATGAAATTCTTCTTCTTGATTTTGCGTCAGGTTTAACAATCTCAAAGTCAAAGTCAAATATATTTATTTTTAATATCTATATCTATAATGTTATGGCACATTTTTTTTCTTTAGGTGGGAAAATCATCTAATGATATTCCTCGCGTGCGTGCGAGAGGGCGCGTCAGATTATTACTGACTAAAAAACCCACTCCTGTTCCTTCTTTGCCATTGTTCCCGGGCCCCAAGATCTCTTTCGTATCATCCATGGCCCCAGTAGGCTTCGACCCTGCTGGGCCCTGACATTGCTGACATCTCCATGAGCCGCGCATTAAACACTACGCGCTTTCGACGGCTTGGGCTCGGTCCGGACGGTTACGGGACGGTCGGACGGCGAGCTACCCATTGCTCGCCGTCTGCAAGCCCGCGCTAACGGTGGCTGGAAATCGGGATCGAAACCCTCGTGGCTGGGGCGCGAGGGCCGTTGCCCCACGCGTGCACCCGCCTCCTTTGCTAGCATTACTGCTTCGTAGAAGGAGGCGACCGCCTGCCACTCCTCCTCGCTCCGGACCATGGCCTGTACCAAGGCCCGGCGGGAGAGATCGCTGCCGCCGAGCGTCCCGACGAGGACACGGAGGTGCTCTGCCCAGGTGGGGCTCACCTGTAACGTATGCTCCACCGTGTCCATGTTATGGTACATGGTGTTTGTTGCAAAATATCGTTTTACTATGTATTGCCTTACTGGACATACAACATTTTTTACCAAAATATACTTAATTATAGACTATGTTGGTACAGTTTCAAAAACCATTTTCTGAAAATCTTCTAATAAAGTAATATTTGTTACACAATGACATAGTAAGTTCGCGACCTAATTCTTGTCTTTACATCTGGACGGTGGACCTAAATACACTTATATACACGGTGTGTTTGATATCAACGCACAAACGAATACAACAGATCCACTACATGATTCTAGACCCTCCAGAGGTGGAATTTTTCGTCGGCTTTTTCCTAATTTTTAAAAATAATTATTTTTTACTTTTTTTAATTTAAACTGTGTAAAATCGTTATTCTAACCAACCCCGATGATAGTTTTAGTAAGAAAAGAAAAAAAAATTATGAACAATAAATTAATTAAAAAGTCATCAGGGTAGATAAAATCGTTATTCTAATCAATCCCGATGACAATTTAAAAATAAATCATTCATTTAAAAAAACAAGTTAAAATAACTATTTTAAACAGTTTAAATTTAAAAACGTAAAGATTTTTTTTTTTATTAGGTAAAAACCGACGAAAAATTCCGCCACTGGGGGGTCCAGAATCATGTACTGGATCCATGGAATTCGTTTGAACGCCGATGTCAAAGGCAGCCTGTATTTAAGTCGTAGCCATATCATGGAATTCTCCATTTCATGATATGGCCGGGATTAGGTTAGATTATGTTAGTTTTTAGGTGGCGATTTCATGAAGTGGTCAACCATTATGTCAAATGGCTGATTATATTAAAAAACTGGGCAAGTGCGAGTCAGAATCGCGCACTGAGTGTTCCGTACAAATTTACTTATGTAAATAATGAAATTCCCGAATGGAGTCTCCAATTTTGTTTCCGAATTGCAAAAAAAAACTTTTTTTTGTAACGTAAGAACAAAATTACTGTTTTAATTTTGTTTTCCTTTATCTGTGCTATAAGACCTTGCTTTATGCCAAATTTCAAGATTCTGGGTCAACGGGAAGTACCCTATGAATTTTGATTCTCTTGAGAGTATCGAAAGAAACGTTTTTTGCGACATAAACGGCCGTATCTTTTTTTTTCGTTAACTTAGTAGTTTGATTTTTTTCACAGCTTCAAAAGACCATATACCTGAGTATATGGTTTTAATTTTAACTCGATACCTCCACTCGTTCCGAAATAAAGATTGATTCTTGACAGACAGACAGACGGACAAAAAGTGATCCTATAAGGGTTCCGTTTTTTCCTTTTGAGGTACTGAACCTTAAAATTGGCAAATTCTACGTACGAAATCTAAGACATATAGATATATTACGTCACAAGTAAACTCGAAACTTATCTTTCCTCAAACAAAATGACTCAAGCTTGCATATAAACCTCCTAAAACCTTCAATTAATAAATACAAACTCATTTGTGGTATAAGCGAATCGGAAATGCCGTGTGCCAATATCAGAGTGACCTGATGATTCACGCACAAACCTGTATACATCTATTCGTGGTCCGCAAGGTTTCATCTGGCAAGGACAAGGCATGACATATACGAAAATAACAAAACGAATTAGAAGGTTGAACTCTAAAATTTTCAAGATCAAATACTGTTTTTTTGTAATATTTCCAGAATCCAGACCGAAAGTGTTTTTAAATGACATAATTTGTCAAGTTTCTGTGACACTTTGTTGTTTTTAAATAGTTTTTAGAAATAATACCGCTTATTTTTACGCTCTATTACTTTTTATTGCTTCTTTAACTCTGCAATAAATAACATCTCAATTCAATTTTTGAAGTCAAAACTTCTTTTGGGACGTTCGCATCCTTTGAGTACGGAACCCTAAAAACTGTCCTAGAACCAAAAATTCGAAGACATGGCATTCACCGAGTCGCACTGGGACACGGCCCATTTTTTTCACAGAAAGCAGGCCTCAGTAACAGCAGTGAGGATGGTGACATTAGCTGAAAGGCTAATTATATCTTAGGTACTCTTATGCTGTAATTTATTGAATTCTAAAAGAAAGACATTCAACCGAATGTTACACTGAAAATAGGGATATTGGAATGAAGGTAGAAAATAAAATTCTTTCACGACGATGATGGATGACAAAAAACTTCAGAGACAAAAAATAAATACTACCGTGTGTTAAAAAAAAATCCTTCATTATCTCACCGGTTTCCGGCCTAATGCCAAGTTTATTTTTTCTTAAATGATTTGTTTGTATGCTCATTAGCTCACAGCAGAAATCCTAGTATGTAGCTCTGGTTCTTTTTTTTACGCGAACTGACCTTTATGTTTATTTTTTGATGAGTGGCTTCTTGCATTTCAATCTTTGAGGTTGTCTTCAGCTTAACCGGACTTGGCTGTGGCGGCCTTAACAAATTAAAGCTTCCAGCCAAACTTAGAAATGCTTAAAACTAAGCAACTACACATTAAGGCAGGACACTCTCTGTGATAATCGAACAAACTGATTTTTAGTTTTTGTTGATAGAGATATTTTTTTTTTAGGTGAGAAATCATCTAATGACATCTCCCACTCTTGGGCGGACCGAGAGAGCATGTCAGACTTTTACTTACTAAAACCAGCTCGTTCGTTACTTCTTTCTTCCAAGCCCCCGGGTTTTATTAACACTGAACCCATGGCCCCAGTAGGAATCAACCCTGCTGGGCCCCTACGTTTTACTAACATCTTGAGGCGCGCGTGGAACACTAAGCGCCGTCGACGATTTGGGCTCGATCCGGACGGTTACCGGACGACCAGACAGCGTGCTGCCCATTGCTTGCCGTCCGCAAGCCTACGCCTACGATGGTTTGAAATCGGGATCAGGATCCCTGCGGCTGGGGCGTGAGGGCCGTTTGCTAACATTACTGCTTCGCAGAAAGAGGCGACTGCCTGCCACTCCACCACGCTTCAGACCATGGCCTGCACCATTGATAGAGATATAAGATATACCGAAGTAAGTATGTAGTTACAAATAGATAGTGAACTATGAAATGTAAAGAACTAGAAATAGATTCTGCAAATTTTCCTTCCTTTTTTAATAAGTATCAATATCTGGGCTAGTAATAGAATGTCTGGTTGGTGAATTCAAATTGGCGTGGATGGTCAAATTCAAAGTCAAAAAAAGCATATAGGAAAAATTCTGCGTGGTTTTTTGAAAAATCAATATTCATTGTTAGGAATCGAACCTGTTGGTTCTAGAAAAAGTTCTTTCAATTCTTTTTTGCTAATCCTCGTTTCGGATTTCACCGCACACACCCGCTTGAAACAATTCACCTGTATATTGGAATACAACCTCAAATATTAGAAGTGAATGTATTGGTTAATTGACTTTTTGCAAGAGTTTTCTACTTAATTTCTCGTTGCGTTACTAATTTTAGTTAGCCTTATATTTGTCGCAGAACAGCGGCGGCAGCGAATGAGAAAAATAAGATGAAAAAAAACAACACTGCGTACTTGATTTCTTAAACTCACCATAAAGCTTTTCATCCAGTGCTTTTACAAACACGCTTTGATTACATTGAAATAAGTAACTCTTCCACAATAAAGTGCCTCAATGGAACTTCATTGTGGAAGAGTTACTTGTTTGCCCCCCTATATTCGGAACAATTGTCCACCGGAGACGAAGTGTATATAATTTTAAATCCACAAAAAAATAAAATTCGATGGAAACCGTTTGGGAAGCTGTGAAATAACTCGATCGTAAAGAGAAAAACATGTAAACAGGGCCGACCTCGCGCTAAAAATAAAACTAATATTTCGGAATATTCCCGCCTCGCACCATTCCGCAGACTACACTTGTAAATATTTCTTAATTCTTGTCTTACTGTGTTAAAATATTCTGTTTTTTGGATTTGGACATGGTTGACATCCCACCTATACTCACAAAACGTTTCGGAAACACATTCATTGTGCGTACAGCTAAGGAGTGGAATTCCTTGCCGGAATCTGTGTTTCCTGATAGCTTCAACCCGGGAATCTTTAAGTCAAGAGTGAATAGGTTACTTCTAGGTAAGCGCGTTCCATCGTCGACCGCATCGTCGCTTTCCATCAGGTGAAATAGCGGTCAAGCGCGAACCTATCAAGAATTAAAAAAAAAATTAATAGACCTATAGTTAAATGCTTGAAGACTGACTTGGTGCACATTCGACCCAAACGCATAAAACTTTCTGGGAACACATTCATTGTGCGTACAGCTAAGGAGTGGAAGTGTGGAAAGGAGTGGAATTCCCTGCTGGAGTCTTTGTTTCCTGATAGCTACAACCTCATGGTCTTTAAGTCAAGAGTGAATAGGTTTTCTAGGCAAGCGTGCTCCACCGTCGACCATATCATCGCTTAACATCAGGTGAGATAGTAGCCGCGAGGTGAGATATTGCGTGGCGCAAACCAATCAATAATAAAAAAGAGGACCTAGTTTTCAACAAGTAGGTGAAAGGAGGGAATTTACAAAGCTTTTGTAGCTGAAAGCAGAAAATTGTGCCCTAAGATCATATTTCAGAGATAAATAGTATCTCATCTGCTATTCCAGAGATTATGGTCTACCCGTGTACCAATTCTATAAAATGAAGAAGTAACAAACATACTAACACACACACGTAATTTTAACGTCACCGTTGGCGCAGTGGATGAGCGATTTGCTGCGGTGTTGCGAGTCACAGGTTCAATTCCCGCACGGAACAAATATTTGTTTGGCCTACACGTAGTTGTTTCGGGTCTGGGTGTCTTCTGTATGTGAGTTTACATGTTTGTGAACACACCCACACAATATAGGAGTAATTACCAGGGTGGGTTTTTTTTTAGGTGGGAAAATCATCTAATGACAAATCTCGCTCTTGGGCGGAGCGAGAGATAATGTCAGACAGAAGAAATAATTATTTAAGAAAATTGTTTAAACAGCAATGTTGAGGATAACTAAAACGGAGGTGAAGCTAAAATTTCTAAAAACACATCTGTAGTTCTCACAACTATGAGGAATAGCAATGAAAACGTTCAAAAATCTGAGGGCCAGTGCCACAGGTCACACGCAAAAATAGCGCTCTGCAACTATTCCACCTAGCTACACGAAAAACTGTGTCTCCTACAATATACACCATCAATGCTAATAACTATAGTGAAATGACACGGTGTCGATGTGTGTGCGCTGTTGGAAAGCGAGCGTGTGGTCGATTGGAATGGTGCCGATCAGCGGGAGTGAGTCGCTCAGTATTTATAGTGGAGTGACCAACGATGAGGTGTGGGGTAAGTGAAGAAAGAGCAGCGGGTAGAGGAAATACTCCTCCGTTTAAGTGTAGCATAACCAACCTTATAATGTTGTCCACTGCTGGGACTCAAGCCCATTCTGGAGAGGATAATAGGAGAGGGAATGAGCCGTAATCCACCACGCGGGCCCAGTGCGGATTGTTGGATGTCACATGTCTTCGAATTTTTAGTTGAGCAATGATAATGAAATAAATTACACAAAGTAATGTTATTTGGGTTTGAACCGGCGACCTCAAACTCATAAGTCGTTAGCTCTGGGCCACCACTGCTCTCGCACCATTGCTCTACTGCCATTGAGGTGTAGTTAGAGTTATTTTAAGATAAAACTTCTTATCAAAACTACTTATATCGCCTATCTCAAGCCAGTGAACCTACTTATATACAAATATAGAGTTTCTTCCTCTTCATTCCTTTAGGTACTATTTTTATTTTTTTTCAGTGTCGTGGGTGAGTTATACAGCGAAAGGGCGTGTCAGACTTTTAATGATTAAAACCCACCTGTGTACTTAAGTTGCTCTTTTCATACTAGGGCCACGGTAAACTCTTTCCAATATTCCTTAGCAGGCATCGGCTCTGCCTGGGACCCTTCTGTTGATATCTCTTTGAGGCGTGCGTTGAACACAACGCGCTGTCAACTCTGGCAACAACTTGGTACCTGTCTGTAGACCGTAAAAATGTTTGTTTCATGGGAGAATTATTTGTTCGAACCCGCGACACACAGCGCAGCAGTCAATCGCTCAACCACTGCGCCAACAGTGCAATAAAACTACTCCTTTGTATGATTAGACTTGTTTTCAGGGTTTCGTACCTCAAAAGGAAAAATCGGAAGCCTTATAGGATCACTTTGTTGACCGTCCATGTGTCTGTCTGTCAAGACCTTTTATCTCGGGAACGCGTGGAGGTACCGAGTTGAAATTAAAACCATATACTTAGGTCTGCAGTCTCTTAAAGCTGTGAAAAAATCATACTTCCAAGTTAACGAAAAAAAAAGATACGTTCGTTATGTCGCAAAAAACGTATACTTCACTCACGTATACGACACTCTCAAGGGAATCAAAATTCATAAGGTTATTCCCGTTGACCCAGAATACTGAAATTTGGTATAAATCAAAGTCTAATAGCACAGATTATACGTCACAAAAACATAATACTTTTTTTCGATTCGTATAAATCTTCGAGACTCCAATCGGAAATTGAACTATTTACATAAGTTTGTACGAAACCCTCAGTGCGCGAGCCCGACTCGCACTTACCCAGTTTTCTTCTAACTGCTCCTTCCAAAAGCTGGTCACAGTGGTCAGTGTGGTCACAGATTGTAAAAACCTTGGCGCTTATAACTGTTCAAAGCAAAACTTTAGAAATGGTACAGGTTTTTTCTATTGTATAAACCTATCTCAAAATTGCATCTGGGGAAACCTGGATGGGTGCAGCTGGAGTGTCGCCGCTCTAACAACAGACGTTCAGACAATACAACGCTACCTTTTATGACTTAAGCTATTCATTTAGAAGGACAATAAAGTTTGAAATACAGATTTCGCTATGAATAATCACAGTTAAAATTAGCTTCATATTAATGGCAGCTGGACGTGTAAAAAAATACAATGCAGAGGTGACTATTAGGTAGGTTTAAAGATAGGTATTAATTTCTCAAAAATAGACAAAATCACTTGAGAACAATTTTTCCTTAAACTAAATCAATATATAACAAGGGTTCGTCACCGCGTACGTAAGTTGTTAAACTCATCCAATGCATTTAGTCTTTAAGAAGATATTTTTTTTTTTTTTACATATTGCGCTAGTTGGTACTACTACTAGATACTATATACCTACACTGTTGGAAACTATCCTTCCATTTCTTCCATTGCTTCCCGCTCTGGGCCATTTGTCAGATCCTTAGGAAAACATTTAAGGTTCCCACCATCTCCTTCGTTGTCTGTTGCAAACACATCGTGCGATTTCAAGGAACCAGTTTTGTGTTTTATGGGCCAAATGCTCGATTGGCATACAGCAGACATGCGCAGCCTTCTGAGCCACGTCAATGATCTGTTTCGTAGTGCTGTCGGTCTAGTGTTTTGAACGCGATTTGTTAGTTTAACTAACACAAAGCGTGCTGCACAAAGGATGTTTCTTGTTTAAGACATTAGTTGCGTTCATAGAAAGAAAAAAATTAACAAAGGTTGTTTTAAAACGCATTCGTAGAATCCAGCCTATGGGAGATAAAGTTTCTTTCTTACGGGGAATTCCTATTTGAGATCAACCCTTCATTACTGCCTAGATGTATTAATGTAGGTAGGTAATATTTCCGACTAGTGACCCGTCCCAGCTTCGCACGAGTGTTACCATACAATCATTGAAATTCTCGGTTTTTTTTACTAAACCTTCCTCATGAATTGGTAAAATAAATCAGTCTATTGATGAAAACTCAAAGTCTGTTCAGTAGTTTATTGGCAACAGGCAGACGCGGTGACGGACTTTGTTTTATAATATTATGTAAGGATGGACGGTTTCATGTGTAAACTCAAGACCCATCCTTTGCTGCGACACAATCAAGTAACACCACGCCTATATTCCCGAAATGAATAGGTTGAGGTACCGGTAACCCCGCGAGCGTCCGCTTAACGCAGTGTCGGCCCAAAAGTACAACCGAAATGAGAACCTCTTTTTTTGAAGTCGGTTAAAACTTGACGGGGCTCACTAGGGCCGATGCCTGCCAGGGTTGCGGGCACGAAATGGATAAAGGTTGGAAACGAAATAGTTCCCGATTTGTATTAGAACGAGTGTCAATGTTTTGCACAAGCATGCATTCAAAGTGAGTAGCAGTACAGTTTTGTCGCACAAGCAATAATCATCATTGGCAATGATGCACTCGTTGAGTCGAGGCTCCAAAGTCTTGAGCATCGGCGCCGAGTTGCTAGCTTGTCGGTTTTCTACCGGTTGCATTTCGGGGAGTGTGCGTCGGAATTGCATAACCTAATTCCGCCTAGCCCGTTCCATCATCGGACCACCAAGCGTACGGCGATGCGCCACCGGTACATGGTGGACATTCCACCTATACGCACAAAACGTTTTGGGAACACATTCATTGTGCGTACAGCTAAGGAGTGGAATTCCTTGCCGGAATGTGTGTTTCCTGATAGCTACAACCCGGTAATCTTTAAGTCAAGAGTGAATAGGTTACTTCTAGGTAAGCGCGTTCCATCTTCGACCGCATCATCGCTTTCCATCAGGTGAGATGGCGGTCAAGCGCGAACCTATCGAGAATAAAAAATAAAAAAAAAATCACACACCCATTTGTCGAGCTCAAGTAGTACACTCGAATACTTATGAACGATGCTCACATTGATTTATGGCGCGCCGGCCCACAAGTGGGTTTTAGTCAGTATAAGTCTGACAATCCATCTCGCTCTACCCAGATGAGACTGGGAGAAGTAATTTGATAATTTCCCACTATAAAAAGGCAGTTCTAGAAAGAGGGGGACAACGAGAGCCAAACCCATGACTTCATCAGTAGGACTTGCGATCACTATACCAAAGTGGCTATCAATTAGGATTCTATTCAATGACTAGCTTCCGCCAGCGGCGTCGCCCGCGTAAAAGTAGGCTTCTCTAAACAAACTTTGGACCATCGTTTCATCTCATTAGGGAGTGAATTTTGAGTGAGCCTTGTGCAAAATTTCACGCTCCTAGTCAAAATAGTTTCAGCTGTGCGTTGATATGTCAGTCAGTCAGTATATCCTTTTATATACATAGATAATAAAACTACAGATGACGAGATACAGATGAAGATGATGAGATACAGATGAAAATGATGAGACACAGATGAAAATAAAAAGATGTCATTAGAGGAATAACCTTTATATTCATTTCTTTCATAGTCCACTCTTAACTATGCGCTTAAGACTATGTTACACAGTGCATTCTACATCCCTCTTTGCTCAATAAACACAGCTTCAGTGAAAACAACAGTGTTATGTCAAAAATACATGGCAGTTTCTTAATATTACTAGAATTCACAAAATTCTAATGTAAAATTGCGAGGACATTGTTTTTTACAAACAATTATGACAAGATTTTTACCCTATTTAGTCGTCAAACTGAATTAATTGCTATTATTTGTTTTAATATTAACTGTCATTATTAGTGCATACGGGGTTTCAGCTTGCCTTTTCATAAAATCAAAATTGGGTACTTGACTATTTATTTTGTGTTAAAAAGTATCTTTATTTAAAATCGCAAATAGAAAAAAAAAATCCAATCAATTCAATATTAAGTTAGAAACCTTTCGAATCTGCTAGAAAAGAAAACTGTCAAGTAACAGAATAAGGATGCACACACTGAAATGTGACGTCACCGCCATAAGGTTACGTACATACGTAACAAAAGAGATGCGAGATGTACCCATTACGCCCCCACTCTTCCTCCTTAGGCTAAGAACTCCAGGAGCGGTTTTCACCCACGCCCGCCGCGGTAAAGAACACAGCTATTTTATTTAAAAACTCACGAGACCGCAGATTTACGCAGTTACGCAGCCGCCGCGGTTGCGATTTCCGCCCGCAAACCTGGCGAACGATTATTGCAAGACATGCGGTTGCAAGACAGGCGGTCAAATGATCGGTACCCGGTCCCGGTCCGCCAAGAGACCGCAGAGCGTGCGGGCGCAAACCGCCGAGACTGCGGGCGGCACGGCCCGCGAGATTCTACTAGTTGCTCGCCAGTAAGACGGTAGCCGCGAACAACCGCGCACACCGCGACCGTAAAACCCGTCATGAAATATGCTTTAATTGTTTTACATTAAAGGCCTGTCCGCACAGCGATATTTCACCGCGAGGTATTCTTTCGTATTATAATCCGCGATTTACACTCGTACGCACTGCGAATAAAATTTCGTACGATTTTTGTCAGTTCAATGCTGTTCCCGGCTGAGATGCACGTCTAGATTAGACAATCGAATAAAAATTTCACATATTGCCACCGTTGCAGGACTGAGCAAAATGCGCGAATTTCATTTTGCAGTGAGGACCTAGCCATAACTACTCTATTGCACAAAACATTCGCGCAGATTTATTTCCACAACGCATCACGTCAAATCTGCATGAAATCAGATTTTTTTATCGCCTGTGTGGATACTTCCATAAGATTCAATATGTTACAGAATGACGAAAAAAAAACCTCGCGATAAAATATCGCTGTGCAGACAGGCCCATATATCTGCATTCTACAGAAGCTGCGATGCTGCGAAACCGCGGCAGCCGCGCGTGAAAACCGCTTCGTGAGTTCTTAGCACAACAAAGCAATATTTGAATTGCTGCTTTATTTAACAACCAATTTTGATGTTGTTTTCAGAAAAAGATTTCCTTTTAGTATTATTTGTTGTTTAGTATAAAAATAAATTCAGAAAAGTACCCAATTGTATTGTTTTAGTTTTTTTTTACCTTTGACTTGTACGAAAACTCTCTTCAAACATTATAGCAGCCATCAAAATATTAAAGAATCGTGAAATAAATGATAAAAAATTACCACTTCGCACAACTTTTCAGGCAAGCAGAAAATTCGCTTTTCAATCAATACTAACGCTTAATATTACCTAAGACGCCACCGATCATGTTCTAACTTGGCAGACCTTATGCTAATCACAATAACGTCTAAAATCACTTGTAATTATTCAAAATCATTCCATCGGGATATAGGACCACAACGATGTCGCAACGTTCATCTCGTTTTAAACAAGAATGCGACGCAATTATTTACAAAAGCCATAGTTTATTTTATTAATGTTTATACATACAACGAACATTAGTCTTCAAACTTTGGATAACTTCGGTAAATCTCCAATAACTGTTTAGTCAATGGTTCATAATAATTGTACGCGAGAGGTCGAACATTACGGCCCCCGATAACTGTCGTATGTAGAATTTGACAAATATTCTTTAGTATTTCAAAACTTCAACATCATTTAAAAAACTTACCACGTATTTAATATCATCTAAAACCCTTTGAATCCTTTTCATCACTTTAAAGAGGTATTTTTGATACACGATTTTTTTTGTGAGAAGCTTTTAAGAGAATTTTTTAATGAATATACTTTATACTAAGTACCGTCTCGCGATTTTTTTTTTGCTTTGTAATTTGGGAGCGCATCCACGCTTCACATAATAGTAAAAAAAAAAATCAATAAATTGTACTATTTACAAAACTTGCGTAATCCGAATCTTTACAAAGACATTGGTAACAATACTAATAATTGTAAATTGTAAAATTCCGACGCATAAACTAAACCGTTACAAGCAATAACAAAAATAATATAATATTTTGTGATGATCACTCGTTATCAACGTAAAATTGAACATTTATAAAAACTGATTAATTTATTTATGTAATAAAAAAAAAGAAAACTGCAAGCATAATATTCCCTCTGTTAGAATTAAAATAATAAACACTATATTAGTTTATCATCGATAAGTTCGATCGTATTCATCTTAATAAAAAAAAAATATGATAAAAAAAAAATTGAAAACACTAACATTCACTAACAGTAACTGTTTAAAATCATTCAACACAAGATAATTATTAATCTGCCAAGTAATAATAATTAAAGCAAATCTTAAGCAAACGACAAAAAATCTCATATATTTTTTTTTAAAAACACTATCATTAACCTTATTATCTATAACCACTTACGTTTTTCGTACACAAAATATGTCATTTTATTCTGAACTTACATCTAAGTGTAGACATTCACCGAAAATAATAAAGTCACACTTTTCTCAGTGAGTACTTGACATTAGCCGACTTCAAGTGCGCGCACGCATACTATACACGATTTGTTAGCACATCACAGATCATCTAAAGACTTAGCGAAATTTCATGAACATATGTAATTTTAGAACTAAATAAATAACGAAATGGGGACTTCACACTCACTATACCCACTTATAGAAAACTGTAGGTGTTTATAGTGTGTGTGTGTCTTTATAGATTTGTCCATGCAATTTCTCTAATGAGGCACACATCACGCTAACAAAAAGACAGCCTTACCCAACACACGCATCCGCCCTCGCGCCTATACATTACAAAAATCATAAATTACTCTAAATCTACCTTATAACAACACGTTAGCTTATTTCTATCGAAAGCTAATTCCCATTTGGCTTCTTTCAAGTTGAACCATATTTATGTCTTGTTTTATATCATCTACACTAAAATTTATAATAAAAAATGCCTTAATTTGGTATAGCTGTTACTAAAATTCGTTTGTTTTTAAACAAATAATCACGAAT
This sequence comes from Mythimna vitellina, assembly GCA_949316375.1. NCBI lineage: Eukaryota > Metazoa > Arthropoda > Insecta > Lepidoptera > Noctuidae > Mythimna > Mythimna vitellina. The sequence goes on from OX438706.1 coordinate 13,750,468, forward strand.
TCGTTTCATCTCGGTTGAGCAAAGACAATGTCTGTGCCTTCCATAAGCTAAAGTGTAATTATCTGACCATTTGGCGAGCTTTTGTTTTATGATGCCACAGTAATCAGTTTCAAATTATCTATAGATCTAGACCTGTACCATGACGTTTAAAGTAAGATTGTTTCATTCTTATTTCCAGTGTGGGTAAGAGATGGCGCTAGACCTGTATAGTTCTGTCTCTTACCCACACTAAAATAAGAATGAAACAATCTTACTTTGAACTTCATGGCAACCCCGCTAAGCAGTATTTCAGTATTCTGAAATAAATAAATAAAATCACTGTCATACCATGATTTTAATGTCATTCAATGCTATTTTTTTGTATGTAACTCAAAATGTGATTGTGTCAGATAAAGGCATTATAGCCTGAGGAAGGCAAGTCTGTATTCGTCGTTTTTATTTTTATTTTATAAATACTAATAACTTACATTATTATAACTTCATTTAGGATTTGTGAAAAATATTTTACTGAGATCCCTTATTGTGTTCTTTAGTTTGTTCCATCTCAATACTGTTACATACATATCTATAATATTTAACTTATTTACTGCAACTACTTACATGTTAGTATAAATAGATACAAGACATAAATTATAAGTTCACCTCTATTTAACGAGCGATGCACATCCACGACTTGTGCAGCAGTTTCTAAAACCAACCATTTCTTTATCAAAAACCAAATGAACTAAACAATTTCAGTGCCGGAAGACAAACAACAAATAAATTTGGAAGACATAGGCCAAAAATACGAATTACTGTGATCACAATTTTGATTAAAAATAATGACTTAAATAAATGCTATTCATATGGCATCTTACTCTGAATGAAAAGTATGGCATACTACTTATGCTAGAGAACATAAATCTACAACACATTTAAGGTAGAGTCCCATCAACGATGTCCACAATCTTCCTTGTTGAGTGACACACAAGTAGTATGACACACGATCACTCCCGCACATTTCACTCGATACAGTCACATCACTATTCATTGACACTTTGTCGACACTGTCGTCCTTGTCTCGCACTAGTGTGGGGGTCGCTAGGGATGCGACGCGCGTCGCTCGGAGGCCTCAAAAGAAGCCGATCAACTCCTACTCGATGGTGCTCCGAGGACCGTCGATCGGCATTGTGTGCAGAACCTCGTCTAGGAGTTGGAGAGCTCTGAGAATGTGGGAAGAATAGAATAGAATAGAATAGAATAAACTTTATTGTACACCAAAATAGTAACAAAAACTTTTACATTAACTTAAATCTATGGGTACAAAGGCGGTCTTATCGCTGACAGCGATATCTACCAGACAACCTTAGGGTGGAATGTAAGAATTTGAAATAGAAACAAAGGGGGGTAGTTTGCGGTGTACAGCAAATTAATAATGTAAATATTAAATTTAAATTATATACTAGACTATACATAGAAATAATATAGCTGTTACATGTAAAAGACAATATATAAATATTATATATATATATATATTATAAGTTACACAATTTCATACAAAGATATGGAAAAAGAAAAGAACAATAACAGAACAAAACAGTAGAGGCAGGATAGCAATTAGAGTGAAAGGAAATGATTTTTAACCAGTTTTTTGAAAGAAGCTAGTGACTGGGCTTGTCTAATTGGCAGCGGCAACGCGTTCCACAGTCGCACCGCTTGGACCGTGAACGATTTGTCACTGAACTTAGTAGAATGCGAGGGCATTAAAAGTTTCAAATTCTCCGATGATCTCAAGTGTCTAGAGTGTGTGTCATGAAGGAACTTGAAACGTTCTTAAAGATAAGATGGAGTTGTAGGAATAAACAGAACACTGTAAAGCAAAGATAAAATATGAGCATTCCGGCGAAGGCGGATAGGCAGCCACTTGAGCTTGGTACGAAATTCAGAAATATGATCATACTTGCGCAATCCAAATATGAATCTAATACAAAAGTTTTGGAGTCGCTCAAGCTTATCTAGCTGCACTTCAGTTAGGTCTAAATAACTGACATCGGCATAATCAAGGATTGGGAGAAGGAGGGATTGGGCGAGTGCAGTTTTAGTGGCAGTAGGAAGAAAATTGCGCAGTCTTCGTAAAGACCCCGCAGACGCAAACAACTTGCGGCTAACTTCCTGCATCTGAGGTCCCCACGAAAAGTCTTTATCAATAATGATCCCAAGGTCCTTTACTGAATCGCTGTATAAGATGCTTGAGCCATCAAAAATAATCGGTGGGAGCCGCGTCCAGTCGATTCTTGAGCGCAACCTAGGGCTGCCGACAACAATGACTTTGGTCTTTGTAGGATTGACCTTCAAGCCATGGGCCACACTCCACTCAGAAATACGAGCTAAATCTTTATTAATTATGTTAACGGCCTCAGATAATTTATTTAAAGGAGCTTGCGAATATATTTGCAGGTCGTCAGCGTAAAGGTGGTAGGATGATAGAAGTTCATTAGAAATAGAGTTTATAAAAATTGCGAAAAGAAGAGGAGATAGAACGCCCCCCTGTAGTATGCCAGCAGTTGTATTGCGCCATGATGATGATGAACCATCAATGCGAATACGTTGTCGGCGGCCACACAGGTAACTACGAAACCAATCAATCGCCGTTGAAGATATGTTAAGAGAGTTAAGTATGCCAATTAAGATATCAAAATCGACGGTATTAAAAGCGTTGCTAAAGTCTAATAAGGAAACTACCGTCAGATTTCCATCTTCCATACCACGTCTAATGTCGTCCGTAATGTTAACAAGCGCTGTTGTAGTGCTGTGTCCTGGACGAAACCCGGATTGGAAATGATTGAGGAGGCGGTTTTTGCAAAGGAAGGTACTAAGTTGAATGTGGATTAATCGTTCAAGGACCTTGGATAGGAAGGGTAATATGGATATGGGGCGGAATTCAGAGAAGGAAACGGGATTACGCTTTTTTGGAAGAGGAGTGATTTGGGCATCTTTCCAAGAAGAGGGAAAAATACCGCAGGATACAGAATGATTAAGAACATGGCAGATGACAGGAAGGATTTCGTCAAGGATAGGTAGTATCATAAGAAGGGAGGAGGAGAGAGGAAGAGGAAATTTAAAAAAATATAGCACAACATTGTCTAGTAATTATGGTTAGTAGGTCAATTCCAGCCTGTAATTTGCTACGCGGTCACATTTTTTGTACCAGATGAGGAATCTTTTTTTGAGGTTGGTAATCATTCAATGACTTCTCCCGCTCTGGCGTGGGACGAGAGAGTAAAATCCACTTGCGTCCTTCAGTTGCCCTTTGCGTTCTATGACCACGGTCACTACTTCAAACGTACCCGCGGCCTAGGATCTAGCATGCTGGTGATTTAAATCATCAATATTTATTTTTTTATTTAACTTTGCCCCACACTAGGACTCCTGTATCGTCAGTGTGTTCACAAACATATGAACTCATATACACAAGACACACAGTCCCAGAACACCTATCTATAGATCATACAAATCGTTTCGTGCGGGAATCTAAGCCGCGACACTCAGAACAGCCGCCAATCGCTCAACCACTGCGCCAACCTTGCCATCAAAATTGATTTTTCTTTTAAAATAACTCTGTGTTCAGAGTTATATTTGAAGTCTGAGAGCCAGCAGTCTCTGTTGTTATGAAAAACCATTAATATAGTAAAAGCAGCAATTACAAACTATTAATTATGACTTGATTCCGCCATCTTGACTGGCTTGTTGGTCTAGTGGTTAGTGGCCCTGACTGCTATGCTGGAGATCGTGGGTTCGATTAACACTCAGGACAAATGTTTGTGTAATGAGCTTTTGAAATTACACCCAGACACAGAACCAATGATCGTCATTTGTTCTGTGTCTGGGTGTAATTTATCTATAACTTGCTGACCCAGCGAACTTCGTACCGCCTAATAGTAAGTATAACGCCATCTACTGGCATTACCAGAACACCATAATTCATTTAATAATGATATTTTAATTAGAGATGGTGTTGTATTCGGATACTTTTTTCGTGATTTTTTCTCACAGTTTAAACCTCTATAACGAACAGCTATTCATTTATATATATATATATATATATGTATGTATTTAGTTTATATAAGCATGTATATCAATTTTCTAGTATTCATAACACAAGCTCTTGGGACAAGACGGCATTGTGTGAAAGTTGTGGAATATATTATCTACGTTGTTAAAATCTCTACGGTCCGGACTAAGCGTTGCACCTCGTCGTTTATACCGCGTACATCGAAGGACTGGAACAATTTGCCTGCTGCGGTCTTCCCGTCCGATTATTATTAATTTAGGTGTCTTGAAGGCTAGAGTGAATAGATTCTTAATAAACTAGTGCGCCTCACCATCAACGATTGCATCAGTGCTTACCATCAGGTAGGATCGCAGTCAAGCACTAAGGTAATATCAATAGTAAAAAATATCTTACCTATGCAAATGTACTTCAACCCAGCAGGGCGTCTCCTTAATAGAAGTCCTGGGGTAGTCGGGTCCCCAGCCCTTGACGAAGGACAGGCGCACGATGCACAGACGCCGCAGGTCGTCGACCCCGATGCCCGCGGCTGCCGACAGACCTGCGCCAGTCAGATACTTCAGACACACATGGACTGGACACGCTTATTACGAATGGGACGCTTTCTATAACACCCCGAAAGTCTGTTGTTTATTTAGTTTTGACTTTATTTCATCTTGCACAATCGATGAATATTCTAAGATATCTTATTAAACAGTAGTGCAATGGTGTATCTACTTTAATACGGGGTCGCTTTGACCTCGTACCGCACTTAGCCAAAAAAATCTTTTAGTGTCCTAATAAGCCCCTTGCCGCCATAAAGATAGTTTTCAAACGAGGTCTTAAACGACCCGCACCGCCGGAAAAGTAATAATACTAAAATGAGTGTATTAATATTATTAGTGTCAAAAAGTAAGTTAATTTTCAATCGAAAAGAGAAAGATTTTTTTAAATCCTTGAGTAGTAAGTAAGTTAGAACCTTTCAAATCCGGTAAAACGGAAAACAAGAAACCGAAAAACGTATGCACAAACAAGCATGTGACGTCACTGCCATTAGGTTATGCGCGTATAAAAGAGATAGCGAGATATTCCCATCGCACCCCCATTCTTGCTTTTACTAAAATTTAAAATATTTTTTACCAATTGTGAGGCTGTTTTCAGAAAAAGATCATACAAAAATAAATCAATTATAATCAAAGCCAAATAATAGTAAGTATGGTGAATAACTAACGCTTAGACTAGGAAGCTTAAATCAGGAGTATGGTTGGCTTCTTTTGTGTTATCAAGTCTTGAATTTCACTAATATTTTTATGGCTTAGAATTTAGTGAAAAAGGTCTGCAAAAAAAAATATCAACTAGAATGAACTAACTAATGAACTACATCCTACAGATGATACTACTGACAGGGCACTAAAATTTTTGACCACTCTGATGTTAGGAACGAAGAGAATCGAGGCTGGGTGTTGAAGAGACATCTTGCTGGAAATAGTTCTGTCGGCACCTGTGGTGGCCAACTAACGTCAAAAGGGAATATAAAAATTATCAATAAATATACAAAAATGGAATATTAACAGTGGAAGCATTGTCAAAATTCTTCTCTTAATTATTTGCAGCTTTAAAGCTTTATAACTTTGTTGTTTACCGAAGATATTTTGAAAATTCTTTCATTGTTTGTTATGGCTAAAAATTATTTGTTTAGCAAATAAAAAAAATTGCATGCATATTCCCTTTTGGTCGGTCACCCCAGTTGCTGAAAATGTGGTTTCGAACCGCCATTTATAGTAAAAATACAGCCCAGTCAAGAACAAACATCAACAAGTCAACATTCCCAGCCCTCTCCTCCCCGGCTACCACCGAGAGCGGCCCTGCCCCATGAGCCCCGCACGTACACTTGTTCATGGTGGGGTGCTGCGGCTGTATGTGTCCGGCCACGGCGGCGGCCTGCGCGGCGGCGGCGGCCTGCGCGGTGGCCGCCTGCGACTGCATCTGGCGGTGGCACTGCCGGAGGTCGAATACCTGCGAAGGAAACCTTCTTACAAACACATATTTATAGCCATTTTCCACACTAAGTAGACATTGAATTTTCAACCTTAATAGTTAAGCAAAGAGTTGAAAATTCAGCTACGATCTATCACATATAACCACTTGCGTCGGATTTGTCTGACGAGTGTTTTCGCGTCATATTCGTCAGGGTCATGTGTTTGCGACTAGGTACTCCATCTCATTTAATTCTTCAATCCCCATAGGTGACAGAAGAGCTGACGACATGGAGGAGGGTCGTGGATTTGCGACCTTGGCGGAATAAACACGAGAGTGTTTGTCGGATATATCCGACGTAGGGGGTTAAGGAAATTCAATTCAATTCTTTTTCTTAGTCTTTGTTCAACTCTTTTCCCAGTTTAGCTGGGATCGGGTATCCTTGTACGTTTACGCCAGAGAGCTCTGTTGTGGCTTGTCTGTGCACTCGAAACTCGCTTGCCGGATTTCTTTTTGCATATTTGACCACCAAGTAGCAGATGGTTTTCCTCTTCCTCGTAGTTGGTCGGGAATAATAATAATAATAATAATAATAGTTTATTTGCATCAAGCTTTACATTTTACATAAAATACATTTTATACATACAGCTTAAAGTAAATATACAGGAATACTTAAGAATTCAATTCAAAACATTTATGCAACATTGGAAGCTTATGCATAATTCCCAATTGACTGTTTCACGCGAAGAAGAACCAACAAGAAACACCATGGTAGCTCTTTAAAGAAAATGGTTAATTTTACAATATTTCTCATATTACAATGAAAGTATTACCTTAATACAGGCAGAAGGGTAAATCTTATGCACGGCGTCTCCGGGAGCTCGGCCGGCCTCCCGATCTAAGTAGTAGGACTGCACGAATACAGAGTGGTCAGATAGACAACGAAGCCACACGTCGCCCTCGCCGCGTAGGTCTAGTTGCACGCCTTTGCCGATGTGTAGTCTAGAATTAAATTGGAATGGTTAGTTTGAAATAACATGAGGAAACAAATGTTATATTATAGGTTATTTTAACCCTTCGCGCGTATAGGGGTATTATTATTAGGTAATTGCGAGTTTTTTAGTAAAATCACCAAAAAGCCATTCGGTTTTTTTTTTTTAGGAAAAACGAAGATAGAGACCAAAATTTTCGGCCAAATAAATTTCGTACTCCCGTGTGTACAATACGACGATTAAGCGTTTTTGAAGGTCTTTCAAGTTGTACAAACATATGTAAAATCAACGCGCGAGGAGCCAACACTCCTCGCGCGTTGATTTGTTATATTTTAAGTTCTCTTAATTATAATGATTCGATATTTATCATAGTATTTATTAGTTTGTAGTTTTAGCATATAAATATATTTTATTATTATAACATTAAGTGTAAATAAAAAGTAACCAATTATTAACCATGTGTAAAATCCTTCACGGAAAAACTAATAGTCCCCAGCTGTGCTTAAAAAGAAAAATGGTATAATAATAACTTACCTCGCGCGCTCGCTCTGTTCTGTCCTATGAACGTTACTGAGAGCTCCTAAGCAGAATCTATTGCCACCTGATGGGTCCACGTAACCATCAACCTGGAAAAACAAATGAATTGTATTTTAAATAAAGTTTGAAAATAAGGTGACATAGCGGTCAAGCGCGAACCTATCAAGAATAACAAAATAAAAACAGGATACCTATCTCGTAAAAAGTTTTGTTTATTGTTAACCTTTTAACCCGCCTACGTCGGATATATCCGACAAACACTCACGCATTTATTCCGCCATGGTCTCACATCCACGACCAAATACTCCATCTCGTCAGCTCTTCTGTCACCTAAGGAGATTGAAGATCTAAACGAGATAATAGGATAATCCGACGCAAGTGGTTAAACTTCTTCTGATGCTTCAGAGTAACTCGCGAAACTCAAATTGTCTAGGTTGCGCTCAAGAATAGACTGGACGCGGCACCCTAAGTTTATTGCTTACCATAACAACGCATTGTCATCAGAACTGACCCAACATGTAAAAATTCAACTCCGTAAAATAAGAGGACGAGGTTCTAATTCAGTTTACCAGATTTGACCCAATGTAATAAACTTACATACTCGTAGAAACATTGCAAAGTAATTATTTAAAAAAATGCTACTTGATGCTCGCAACTTCATCCGCATCACACTCTTAAAACAGCACAATTCAATTTGGTCACAATTTAAAAAAAAAAAAGCTTTTTTTTGCTCAGAACAGAACTATAATTCTTTTTCTAAAATAAAAGGTGCCAAGTTACTCATTATAACATCAGCTATCTATCAGTGAAAGCTTTTTTTAAAATCGTTCTAGCCATTTCAGAACGAACAGACAAATTAAAATATTAAAATTGTCTTTTTTTATATAGATATCGAATATACTTTCATATACACTTAGGAAAAAAACGTTGTTTTGATATTACAATCAATTATAATAGACCGTAATTCCCAACTTGTCGTTACGACAGAAAATCGTGTAGTTTTAAGTGTCGTGGCCTATAGTATATTAAAATAGAGGTGTGCACATATTGGACGATACGATCAACTGTTACTATACGTTATAATAGTGGGAACGGCTAGCATGACAGTCGTGACCGTTAATCATGTGTCGTTATTGCGACTATCTATCGTGTTCACGACAAACTGTTGTAATAGTAGGAACAGCTACAGACGATAGTTCGCCGACGATAAAATAATCGTTACGACATAGTGGGATTGCAGGCTTACAAAGAGAAGAAGGAAAAAAACTCTACTAGTGGATATCATACTCACGGTAACGTTGGGTCGACTGGAGGGCACCTTGAAGGTCTCCCCAACCTGCGTGTCCAGCTCGAAGTAGGCCACCGAGCACCAGTACTCGGGTGCCGGCTGGCTTGACAGCAAACCACCTGGGTTGCCGTTATCTGAAACAAAATATTCTACACTTAAATTCAACGTCCAACTGAAGGCAACTGAAGGACACAGGTGTAGTTTTATTCAGAAAAAGTCTGACACGCCCTCCCGAAAGAGGGATAAGTAATTAGATGATTTCCCACCTTAAAAAAACACTTTAATTTCAATGTAATTACTACTTAAAAACTTCGTGCTATTGCGAGTGAAGACCGAAGTCTTAATGTTGACAATTGTCTAAGTCATTGGACAATATTATGTGAAATCATTGAAACTAGGAGGTAGGCTTTACCGAGATCGCGCCGATCACGGTAATATCATGTTGTCGGTAGTATCACGAAATTTCATGTCGTACTGTTGACCATTGAAGAGTTCCTTTAAGCGGAGCTGATTCTGTATTACATATTGATTCAAATTTTAAACAACTTTACACGATTATGGGAAGTGGTTCTAATTCAGTTTGCAAATGTTAATCTAAACAAGCAAACTAACACACAAATATTGTCATTTAAGCAAAGTCTTGTGAATAAAAACTAAAGATTTTACTAAAAAGCCTTAGTAGCCAAGTCATGAAATTCTTGGAAAAAAAAAAAGTTATAGCTAGATTGCGTGAAAAGTAGTAGTCAGTGCAACTACTAAAAAGATATACACCAAATAGGTATGATATATAGAATATCAGACCCATTCAACGAGCGAAAACTGGCGAACGCACTCAAAGAGGCGTCTATGCGTGTGAGCAGAGATCTAAGTCTCGGTCGAATGCTAGTCGCAAGTGCGCTTACGTCCGCTGCAGGTGATGCGTGCCTGTGTGTGTGCGTTTTCCCTTGAAGTATAAGTCAACCTTCTATGACCGTCTTTTGTATCAGCTCCGCTCATCTAGATTTTTCTTTTAGAATTTCTATTCTACTTTGTGGATACGTCTAGAAGCTTACAATGGCTTTCGTCCTCCCAATCGCTGTGTTATGATAACAAAGTCTAGTCGGCACAACAAACTTGCGAATAACAATACTTCAATTTAAACGAATGATTATTAATACAAACACTCATTTAAATCATTGTTTTCGTTTTTATTCTCATCTGCTGTGGTTAACGGTCCTCTGAAGGTCCGATTTTATTGAATCGGAAACGACCGCGGAGTTAGTGGAGTAAACAGGAGCAGAGCGGAACGAAGCAGAAATAAGCAAGAATTGACGCTAGATGATACAGTTGATTTGTTGGATTTGTTTTTCATAAATACATTGTTAATTTGTATGTATGTATCTAAGTATATATTTATTATTGTATTTCTTTTCTATTTCTTTACCATTAAGCTGCACCTACCATGTTTTGTTTCTGCACCACCCTAAGGTCGACTGGTAGAAAATGCCTAAGGCATTAAGTCCGCCTTTGTACAGTGTTTATTACTTGTGCATAAAGTTTTAATAAATAAACAAATAAATACGAAAGACGCGTCGATTTCAACCTACAATAATTATGTTTAATAACAAATATTTGGCAGATATGTGGTGAAGGTACCGACACGATAAATGATATTTATTTGGAAATAGGTTTATGAAAACACTTTTACACGTCAATTTTTTCGTCAGTTTAAACTAGATGAGGCCGGTGTTTCTTAGCTGACTACCCTGAGAAGAAACACCGAAACAAACTCAGGGGTCAAAGTCTCTTTAAAAGTCCATACAGCAAATCTGTAATGGCCAAATCAAATAGGAACCGTGCGGATTAGTGTCTGAGATGGTCTTTTGAGGAAAGAACAACACAGATTTGAGTGAACCTGTCCATTCAGTGCAAGCATTTGTCAGTATGCGTATAGCTCAACTTAGAACTACTAAGGAGCTCAACAGAATACGACAGAGCCAGACGCATTTATAGGTGATTTCTAAAAGTACTGCCCCCAGTATCTTGGGTACATTACCAGTCGACAGCAATGCGGAGGAGTTTTTCGATACCATTCTTTAGTTTACGTTTAGTTAGCTTTATTCAACTTTATTGTGTTTGTCAACAACTTCTAAAGGACTTGACCGAATTGGTTAAAACTTTGTGTCTATATTTGAGTAGGTCCGTGGATGGTTTGAAAATACAATTTGTATCGGTAGGTGGCGCTACGATCGGGGTTTCAATTTTTTTTTATTTTTTGTGGCAAATAAACTTCGGGCCTAATAATGTCTACCGGGACTGCTAGAGTATTATGTATGTTCAACTTACAATAATGATGATGAGGTGGAGCGTCGAGAGGTACTGGCGGAGCAGCGGGTGGAGGCGCCAGGCTCTGTGTGTACGTTAGTGTGTTGTTGCCCGTCCAAGTACCTAGAGTAAAAAAAAAACGGAAAGACTGTAGATGTAGTTTCAGGCCACTCGATATATAATAGTGGATTTTTTTGAATAAACAATTGTAACTCCGCATAATTCAAAATCTGTTGCAAAGTATCATTTTCAGTAGACACTGGAGAGCAAGTTGATATTGTAGGCCAGTATGTTTGGATTTGAAACCAAATTTCAGTTTCATATTATTATATTAACTATGCGTTAACTGGCAGACCTTACAGTACAATAAACAAGATAAAGAAAAAATATTTTTTTTTTAAATACAAGCTTTTAATTTTTTTTCCCTCATATTGGATTTATTGACATTATTTTTATTTTTCGAATTCTTGTTAACAAATCCTTTTGATTAATACTCACATCATGAGAGGAGAGTGCATAAAAAAAATAAATTGACCTTCCCTCTTTCATACGTATGCGCAGCCCTAAGGGCCTGTGCACACCACGTTTTTTCAACGCACCGTTGACGCGCTTTTGTAGCTCATACAGACGCGATACGCACGCGATGCAGCCTTTAGGATAAAAGAGCGCCGTCGACGCACGTTTCTAAAATTCGCGTCAAAAGCGCGTTTAAAAAAAACTTTTTACAAAAAAAGAATAACCGACTTCACTAAAAAAAAACACTAAAAGGATCAAGATAACTTTAATTTCGGAAGTCAGTGTTTCTCGGTATTATTTGTATCTTATTTAACACCGAATTCCGAAATTAAAGTTATCTTGATCCTTTTAGTGTTTTTTTTTTCAGTGAAGTCGGTTATTCTTTTTTTGTAAACAGTTTTTTATTTCACACTTTTTAGTTGCGATACACTTATAAACTGAGTGCCTATACCTCATGATCATTTCAATTAACCCAAACACTGCTAGGTTACATTGTGTTATTATGAACTTCCTGTGTCTACCTTCCACCTTCCGGCCCCATCATCAGACCAGTTTGATAGTACCTTATAGCCAAAGTGCATCTCATGACAATTCTAATAAGCCCAAACACGGCTAGGTTACATTGATTAATTACGGAGTTCCAGTGCCTACCTTCCGGCTCCATCATCATCATCAGATCACTTCGATGATACCATTTTCAACGTAACTATTCATTTATTTGTATTGTCATAGTCGCTTAACTATCTTCATTGTGATATCTATGCGAGTAAGAAGTTCCGTTGACTATTTCTGGTCTTCTTCATCAGTTCCACTTCATAAAATGTTACTTTTTGACTGTAAATATTTAAGTTCTCGATGAAAATACTAAAATCACTATATGGTTGCCTATAATATTTGAGGAGTTCCTTCGATTTTGCCAAGATTCCATCATCAGATCCCAACTTGGTGACTATGGGACCATTTGGAAAGTATACCCTTTCCAACAAACAAAGAATTTTTTAAATCGGTTGGCAAGCAACGAAGTTATGCGCGAACAAACATAAAAAAAAATACAAACATCCGAATTGAGAACCTCCTCCTTTTTTAGAAGTCGGTTAAAAAACGAGGTGTGCTCAGGCCCTAAGAGGCATCGGCCTTACTGAGTCCCTTTTATTTTGCTGACTACTCTTTGAGGCGCGCGTTGAACACTAGGAACACTAAGCACTGTCGATTTGAGCCTGGTTCTTATCGGACGAGTGACCGACGAACTACCCATTGCTCATCGTCCGCAAGCCTGAACTTGTGGTGGCCGAAAATCGCTCTGCGACTCCCGACGCCGAAGCTGATGACACAAACATACCTTGTTGCTGCTGATGTTGCGTGCGATGCGGCAAGGGGCTGGGTTGAGGTGCGGGGCTGCCGTCAGACGTGAACCCGTTCTGCTGAGAACCTTCTCCAGATCCGGGTGACACTGTGCCAGCTGCGTGGGTACCTAATGATCGGAACTATGATGTTAAATTGGCTAAAGAGCGGTAGTTACCCAGTGAAAATACTGTCAAATTTTGTTCAGCCGTTTCAAAGACGTATTCCGTAATTTGAAATAATTTAAGTTACTCCTTATAACATCAACTATCCATCAGAAAAAGTCCCGCAAAAGTAGGTCCAGCGGTTACGGAGATTAACCAGAATACAAAAAGACGAACAAAAATAAAATTTCCAAAATTGCATTTTTGCTATAGGTACCGACTATAATTTAATTCGCATTTAGTATAAAATGTTGTTTTGGCATTAAAAATAAATTGTATTTTGACAAACAGAAACAATTTTATACACTTGTAAAAGACTAAAAAAAATAAACCTCCGATCATACATATTACCACCAAGATAAGCTAGAAAAGAAACTCGAAAACTTACTGGACAAAGTTTGCGTAAGCTGAGGAGAATCATTGGAAGTTTGATCCGATGTGAAGAAGGTTGTGGTCGAGCCATCGATGAGCGGAGTGGTCGCGCCGGGGGACATAGTCACTGGCATGGCAGCTAAAATACACGCAGCGGTCATTTTATACATATAAGTTTACTAGAACCTTGCGTTTGGAAATTAAAACATCCACAGTGAAAAATATTAACTATATCAAAGAGCCTTAAAAAACATCTAAAATCAATAAAAAAAAACACTGCATCCAGAAAAAAAAATGTGAATCAAATTAAAAAATACAGTGCAAATCAAAAAAATAAAGCTTACAATGGTTCATTCGTTTAGGCAGCCACATTGCGCGAGCATCCATGGTATCGGGCGGCTCGAGTTTGGGAGCCACCGCGCGTTGCTGGGCCATGGCCATCTGTTGCGGGCTTGGCAGAGACATCGGCCTGTTCATTGATGGCATTTGAGGAGTTGCTGGTGACATTGTAGGAGCTGCTGCGAGGCGGGGTGAAGACATCTGTCCTTGGCCCATTCCTCCGCCTAGCGGTGACTGGGCCCCGACCATTTGTGGCCCGGCCATGGGCCCCGGGTGAGGCCCACACATCTGAGGGGCCGGGGCCGCGTGCCCCATGGGTGGAGCGAGCGGGGCGTGCGGAGCGGGCGCGCGCAGTGGCGTGCGCGGCGCGTGCGTCGGCGAAAACATGTTCGGAACGCCTTCAGGCGCTAGTAACCACATAACGCAAAATAATATTTAGCATGCAGCGAAAATAAAATTGACACAGATACTAATGGAATCAACACAGAGCATGAAATAGGCTGGAAGGCTTCTTTATTAGATATTCTTGAAAAGATAACTCGCGCTTGACTACTATCATTAAAGTGTTCGATGACGACTTTTACATAAAAATTTTATTATTATGGACAGTATGAGATTATGATGACTCTCTTAGCTGCGTATAATGATTACACTTACTAATTTACAGTTTATGATGATTTGATTGGATGACGAATGACTTCAAGAAGATTAATTGCCCTTCTTGAAGCCATTGATCCTTGCAGGCCTAACCATACAAATGTGTTAACTTCCTTCAACTTCACAACAAACAAAACATTTCAATTCCACTTACTTTGTCCCTGATTAATTATAATATTCGTAGTCTGAAACTGCTGATGATGATGCGGCATCGGCGTATGATGATGTCGAGGACTAGTCGCATGGTGCTGGATGGTCACCATCTCGCCAGTGTCCATGTCCATACCGTTTCCACTTAGGCCAGCCGTGTATTCGTCCTTGACTAACCTACTGGGTCCTGACTGTAGAGTGAGACCTGATAAATCTGAAAACGTTTTCTTCATTGGGACACATAAACACACGCACACTGTATTACTAACAAGGGAATACGGCTTCTGTTAAGATTATAAGCCAGAAGTCTTGAAGCAACTGAGATAAAAATTTGAGTGAAACTTTTGGGTTTTAAAATAATAATAATAACAGCAACTTTTACTGTGGTAAGGGCCTGTCTAGACAGGCGATTGTCTAGCCTAGTACAAAACCGGTTCTTTATATAAAAGTACTAATAGAAGCATTATTACTAATACTGACCAATTCCTGGGGAGACAACCCTCTCATAATGGTAGGGGTTGACACAGACTGAGTCACATTTTAGGTCGAAAGCGAACTGGCAGAACTTGACGTGCTTTAATTCATTTTTGTGTAAGTCTGGCCACCGCCATATGCGTGCATAGATAACGTGTGGGAAACCTTTCCGACCTGCCACCTGAAACAATGTTTTTTTTTTTAGTAAAACTGGGGCAGTGACAACCTGAAAACGAGGATAGCTTTTTTGTGGGTTGTGTTAGAAGATCGGGTTTTTTATATACTAGCTGATGTCCAGATATTGACCTGTTTAACTAGTTCATAAAAAATCCCATAGTAAAGAACAAGTTTTTTTTTCAATGTCTTCTCTCGCTCTAAGGTCGCGTCAGACTTTTTCTGACTAACACCACACCTGTGTCTTTCAGTTCCCGTTTGCGTTTTGGGACCACGAGTATTCTTTTAAGAAAATCCCTGCGGCACTAGTTGTATCGCCCCTGCTGGGCACCTACGCTTTGTTGACATCTCTTTTAAGGAGCACGTGGAACACTACGCGCTGTCAACGACTTGAGTTCGGTCTAAACGATTACCGCCTGTCATTCCTTCTCGCTCGGGACCATGGCTTAAATGAGAGCCCAGCGCGAGAGGTCAACGCCGCCGATCGACTCGTATCAATCGGCAATCCCGCAAGTGCGGCATCCCGCACCTTTTTGCGGGATTACCCATGCGGGATCCCGCATGTCTGCGGGATTGTTTTTTTTTTGCTGTTCTGACTATGTATTTATAAGACCCAGCACAACTTCTTCTTCTTCATTAATAAGTAAGTGATATAACAACTTTAATGAAACTCGTGACTTTTCTATAGAATTTGTGTGAAAATTAATTTTGTTTTTAATTTTTACCTTACAGATAATTTTTAAAATTCCCGCGTCCTGTATCGCAAGTTGAACGGAACGTAATAAATCTAGTTTAGTGAATTTTTTGTGACTTTTTTTGAGTGGTGGGGAATCATCCTATGACTTCTTCCACTATAGGGCGGAGCTGGAGGGCTTAACAGACTTTTGCTGACTAAAATCACAAATGTGTCCTTCAGTTTCTCTTGCGTTCTGGGACTTCGGGTTTCCTTTTCAGAAATTATCCGCGGCCCCAGCGGGCATCGGCCCTGCTGGGCCCCTACGGTTTTGCTGAGTTATCTTTGAGGCACGTGTGATAAACTACGCGCCGTCTATGACTTGGGATGATAACGACTACCTATTACGCGTCGTCCGCAAGCCTGCACGTACAGTGACTGGTAGTCGGGGATCAAGGTCGCGGTGGTTGAGGTGTGAAGATGTCCGTTCCCTCAGGTAGGCCGCCTTTATCGCTACTGCTTTGCGGAAGGAGGCAACTGCATACCTTTCCTTCTCGCTCCGGACCATGACCTGACCCAGGGCCCACTTCGGTTTTTTGTATATTACTACGTAAAACAAAAATTAAAACAAAAAAACCAAATCCCGTGCGATTGATAACTCTATTCCGGCGGGCTTGCTGGATTGCGATTTTGATGCGGGATGATCCTTAATGCGCACACACAAAGATGGCCTGCACTAAATATAGTATATTTAAAATGTGATTCTCGAAAATATTATATATTAAATATAATTATTAAATGGTTTTGGAAATTATTACATATATTTATTTTTATCATACTTATATTTATTTTTATCTTTAATTTTTATTATAATGTGATTTTATGAATCGTTTTTGTACTGGGACGAAGGCAAAGAAGGAACAGGAGTGAGTTTTTAGTCAGTAAAAGTCTGACACTATCTCCCGCCCCGCCCACGAGCGGGATGTCATAAGATGATTGATGATCCCAGCCAATAAAAAAAAAGGCCAAAAGATCAAAATCAAAATCGAGCCTTTTATTTGTGTATTTGTTTGTGCACAGAGTATTCATCAATTCAAAATATTATTATTCTAAAAAGTATTAAAACACTTTTAATTCATTAAACCCCGAGTGAACGCCAGTATTTGCTTGGTCACTGGCTTTCTATTGCATCGGAATTAAAAAAATTGAAAAAATTTGCATGCCAATGTGATGGTAAAATATGGAGGACTCTGTTATAAAAAAAAAAACATCTATGTACTAGCTAAACCCATTTTTGCAAAATAAATAATTATGATTATGTGTCTCTAATTACGATACTCAAAAGGTAAAAAACATGATAAGGTTGTTCTTATGTTATAGACTGACCAAGTGAAATATTTTTATAAATATAATATAGATATGGTGGGGGTTGGTGTATAATATAAATATGAATAAATAAATCATAATAGAATATTAATAAGAAGCAAAATGAAAGGCTACATATTGTAAATGAGCTATTTTGTAACCAATAAAAATGTATGGAAAAAATTTACAATATTCAAATATGTAAGACCAATCAAGTAACAATGTAAAAATAAGCAACATTGTAGTGTAGTAACATAAAATGAAAGATGAATTTAGACATTTCAAGATCTATTCAAAACCCTTGGCAAAATTGTAATGTTATCTACACTAATATTATAAAGAGGTAAAGTTTGTTTTTTTGTTTGTAGGAGGTAATGTCTGAAAGTAATGGTCCGTTTGAACCAATAGAAAGCTGCTTTATTCCTGAGTGACATGAGCTATATTTTATGTAAGCAGGCGTAGCCGCGAGCAAAGGCGAGTTAATAATATTTTAGTATATTATATAATCTTAACATAAACCAGGAAGTTTTTTTAGGTTGGGTTGGGAGATCTCATGGCCCTGTAATGCAAGGGCAACTGAAGGTACTCTGGTGCATTTTATTCAGTAAAAGTACCTATGACTCTCTCCCCGAGCGGGAGGAGTTATTTGATCTCATAGAGTCAGTATCTTACCTCATCTCAACTTCAGATACCCACATCCTAATTTCAAGGTATCTCTCTGAACTCACTAATTCACCCTCAAAGTTGATTAAGGATGATAAAAGTAAAATATAACTTTAACATAAAATACTGCGAGAGCGAAGGCCCTCGCAGTATTTTATGTGAAGTGTGTGTTTAGTGTGAGTGAAGACTCAAATGTGCTAATTAAAAATAATTAAGTGGTAACGAAAATACCTGTAATCTTCCATCAAGGGTCCTCTGTATTGTAACACATTTACTTGGATGCGCTCCATTGGTTGTTATAGCCGTTATCAGAGAGTCCAACTCATCTCGCTTCTCTTTCAGTTTCTTCACCAGAGACTCAATGGCACGCTTGGAGAAACCCTCACTCTCTCCTCCCTGTCTATGGCACATCAGCGAGTGCACGATGCTCAAGCATGCATCCGCCGACGTTGGCGCCGTGGTATTCATGACTAAGAAAACAATATGAAGAATTATAGGTTACAAATAGCACAACTAAAAGAAATAATGGTCACAGAACTACTTAGTAACGAAATTAAATGGAGTTACAGTTTATTTGGTACCTTACTAATAAATAGAAGAATGATGCAGTTTCATAAATGAAATAATTAGACAAAGTAATCAGCACATAATTAATTTCAAATAAGAATAGTGAAGTACAAAAGCTAAACAATAGTGAACTTCAATATCGTACAATGTATTTGTTAACCGTTACGTAGGCCGTCCGAGGTATAGTTAAGAACATAGTTTAAATCAGAAAATCACAAAAATAAGTCATAATAAAACTGAAACTAAAAAGAATTATTCACATAATGAAATGATCTGTTCTAGGATATCTAGGAGCTAGGAAATTACCTGATTGTTGCACCAGACTTGCTTTAAATATTTACAAATGAAAGCATTTAATCACTTTGCTTTTATTCACTAAAGTAATGAGTAAATTATCGAAATTAATTTCTTTTATTGTGAGACGATACCAAAACAGAATGCGACATTTTGGCGGTCCATAGACAGATAGAGTTAAGAATGTTGCCCGCGGAAATTTCATAAATAATCATTATCACGAAACAGTGAGCGTAATCATTATTTTAAAACGGAGGCTTTTTACTTCGTTGAACTATACATATTTTTAAAATGTTGAAGATTTTGTTCCCCATTGCAGGAATGAGTCAACTCCAACTTAATTTTTCATGCCTAAATATCTTATCTTTCAGTGTGTTGAGGTTTCCTAATAAAAAAAAAACATTTTGTAAATATAAAAATCTTACTTGGTTCTGACTGCAAAATAATTTACTTACTTACTCCTGGAATTGTATCCATAAGTGTACGATATTGTACTAATTGTGATTCTATATAAAAAATTAAAATAGGTTTTATTTTCTTGCTGTGTGCCACTAAAAAAAATACACTTCAAAAAAATACACAAAACTAAAACACTACAAAAACTTAAAAACTATTTTTTATAAAACATGACAGCAAAACAACAACATGAAACGAAACGCAATTATCTGTCGAGTTGGGTGATGACAGCGAGTTTTGACAAATTCTCAGTTTTAATTTCTTCAAAAAAGTCAAAACGAGTTAAAAATAATGAGAATTAATGAAAATATTCGCTGTACTTAATTAGCAATTGTGACAGAATTGCTGTATCCATATGTTGGTTGTTAATTAATATTCGCGTGTAAAGTGGGTGGATTCCGTTTGGACTAATAATCTAGTGTTATTTGTGTCATGCCCGCAAAATCGACGAATTGTGCTGATGATGAAAAGCAGATGAAAAATGAAGGGTGTCGATAGTTTAACAGGCGACCGCGAAGGCATGACACACAAACCGATTGTTACATGTAAGTTTTTATGCCTTATGTTTATGCAAATCCTGGAATATTATTATTTGAATAAACAATTATTTTTAATTGATGATAGGTGCGGGAGACTGGAATCTGTTTTGCACGCTAGAGGCGCCCCTAGTGGCCGCCATCCCGCAGGACTCATGTGAGTGGAGACGGTCATATGGACGGGCCACTAAGTCTGTGTATTTGGAGGCTTCGTTCACCAAGTATAACAAAGACAGGGTGCAGCCCGAGCTGAACTTACTGAAGAAGCCTATATTCCATATTTACTGGACAGATTGTGTGGTTTGTATATTTTTTGTTAATGTTTTGATGGCATAATTGTCCTATAAAATGAAAACAATCCATTAAAATTTAATTTTATTGTTATTTTTTTTTTTGCATTTTGCCTATCTTTCGTGAATTATTTATTTTCTGTGGTAAAAAACACCTTCAACTATTATTTGCCTAAATACTTAAATAACATTTTAGGCAGAAACAAATCTGAAGTTTTTTTTATTTAATACTAAACAAACAGTAACAATAGCATTATTGTTGATTTAAAAACCATTCCTTAATGCTCTAATAACAGTAAAAAATTGATTCTTGATAAGACTCTGTTGTGTTATGCTGATATGATTTACTTGTTGGTTTTAAACTATAGTTCATAGTTGATAGCATTCTTTGTTTGGAAAAATTGTTGATAATAATAATTTAATAACAAAAAGTTGTAAAGAGTGGTGTATATTTTGTAACATGCACAATGCATTTAGCTTGAATTGATAACTATCTTCTGACAGCAGCTTCACCCACGATAACCTAGAAAATATATGTCTATGTCACTCAGTGATACAACAGCATTATATACTAGTGAAAGAATTTTAAAAATTGGTCCAGTAGTTTTTGAGTTCATTCCTTACAAACAAAGATACAAATCTTTCTTCTTTATATTATTTGTAGAGATGTACTTACAGTAGCATAACTGTTACTTAATTTGTGACTATGTGGGTTGTTTAATTAGAATTCTTGGCAACCATTCAAGCTTAGTGTGTAACAGAAAGCTTACAGTTAAGATGCATTTGGTAGACTGCAAACTTAGCATTACAATAGTTATACTCATTAAAAAATAAAAGACCCGTTTTGACATTACTCATTAAAATATAAAGGGCCTGTTTTGACATTACTCATTAAAAAATAAAAGGCTCATTTTGATATTTGAGAAAAATTCTGGAATGTAACTTGGTATGAAAATTAAAGAAACAATAAAATAATAATGAGGGGTCCGATGAAGTAGTAACTATTTGAGCTACTTAGTAGTAGCTACACTATACCGGACAAGCTGATAGATAGTCCAAATACAAATGTCAAAACAGGCCTTTTAATTTTTGATAACTTTAGTATTATAAAAGTGAAAGTTTGTAGGTATGTACGAGCTGTATGCTTGTTATTCCTTCAATACACTTACAGTTCCAATAAATAATCTCAAAAGAAGAAACTAAACATAACTATAATGTATCATTAAATTAAAACATCTTTAACAGGACATAGAATATTATAAGACAACTCTCAGAGAAGATATAGAGGCATGGCTGAAACAACTCGAAAAAAATGGCATAACAGACTGGATGATAGTATTAGTAGAAACTTATGACATACGAAAAACAAACAAATTATTACCAAGGACCACAGTTTTAGACAAAATCAAGGGTGACTTTGGAGTGAAACAAACAGAAGATAGATTTATATCTGTAATAAATCCTATCAAATCTGAAGCGAGGAGTGCTGAGTCATGGAGGGCATTAGTAGCAAAGATTAGGCATTTTGTCCTTGTGGCTTATAATAAGGCTCTTATTAAATTTGAAGAGTATATGAGAGAACAGAGAGAAAAGCGAAATGATCCAGATTGGGATTTTTGTAAATATTTTATTCTGCAGGTAAGCATTTGGTATGGACTACATTTAAAAACAGTGCGATTTCCAGGGCTATATATACATCATCTCCTTGCTCTCATTCAATGGTACTTGGGGTCAGTGCAACAAATCTTCCAATCTGCTAACCATCATGCTGTAATGATAGCAAATTAAATTTTGAATTAATTGTGTGAGGAATGCCTCACACAATTAATGAAACTTGTTCAGGGACCTAAAGAACAAGCTTGTTTATTTATGTGATAAGGAAAATACTTATTACCTTAAGTAAATAATACTATTTTTTAAATTTCTATTTCAATGAATTTTAGCATGCCATAGAAGATGGCGTTTTTGCAAGAGAGACAGATATATTTATTAAAATTGTTATATCTTGTTTGTTTGTTGATTAATTTTGATTTTTCACAATTAGTAGATTTACTATTTTTGCATATTTATTGATAAACTGGTTAGACAACAAATACTTTTTTCATGCATATTCATTATTATAGATGCAATTTGTGACTCTTGTGCTTCCAAATATTGTATACTATACACTATTTAAATTTTTTCAGGAACAACTAGCATTTGTCCTAGAAATGCTAGGTTTGTATGACGAGGCGTTAGTCCAGTATGACGAATTAGATGCTCTTTTTTCTCAATTTGTGCTCAATTCTAATGTGACGGAGAGTCCAAAATGGCTTGAAACATTCAAGCAACCTGTGACGTCTTGGCAGGCAGTGAGATTAACTGCATTAGTTCCTCAGCATTTAAGGGAACTGATTATAAAGAAGAAAGCTTCACTGTTGGATTTTAGAAGTTATTTATTCCAACGTCAGAGTGCCATGTTATTACCTTCATCGAAACCATGGGAGGTATGTGTACCTTTTTTTATCCGTGTATATTTGTTTGAATATAATTTTCCTTATTACCGTTTTATCTACATATTTTCCCACGAGAGTAAGGCCTACCGTCCACGGGCGCGTAGCTTCATAGACGCGTATTCGTCATTGTCAGGGGTCGGAATTAGGTAGTTATTCATGTACTTGCATCGAAATGTTGATATTAATATGGATCTTGCAGGGATTTCTAATGAAAAATTCCGTGTGGCCAACAATATTACAAATAAATAATAATAAAAACCTCAGAGATAGATAAGACAAATAAAACAATGATAATTAACATACAATATTTATTATTATTTTTCATTGAAAAAGATCTATTGTCAACTGAGGTAAGGTAAAATACACTTCCTCCTCCTCATTATTAAAGCAGGAAGAATTTTTTTTGCTATATTTATGATAGTGTCATAAAAAAAAATCTGCTCTTTAAAATTAATCTTGGGATTTGAGGTATATCCACATTATTCTTTCGCTGTATGAAATCGGTGTAAGTACTTGTATAACTCTACCTAATTCCGACCTGGTCATTATACGTTAGGTGTACGCCTACTCATAGCTTATCGCATCGTCGTTTTCATCAGGTAAGATAGCGGTCAAGCGCGAACCTATCAAGAATAAAAAAAAAACTGAAAGACGAAACGGTAACGACATGTCAACGACACGACGTTACCGCTTCATCAGAGTTTCTACGCATCCGTGGCCAGAAGGCCTTAGGAAAAAACATTGAATAAATTATTAACATTGAGTAGTTATTTTATTTAACAGAATCTTCCTCTACCACCGCCGGAGAGTGATACTGGCTTTTTTAAAGTGATTAGTCATCATTACATATTGCATTTTTATCAATAAACAATGCGCTTTGTTTGGGTCCAAATAATACTTGATTGTATTGTTTTGTGCCTACACATTATGATAAGTAGGTATCATATAGTACTAGCAACTTGCCCCAGTTCTCAAAAATGTTAAAAAAAGTTGAAATTCTCGACTTTTTTCTAGGATTATATGCATGTATTATATAAGGTGTTAAAAAATTAACTTTAAGAATTTCGAGGGGACATTGTACTCCTCATTATGAACAACTTTTACTTTGGGACCAAACACGGAATCGCGAAAAAAAAAATCAGCTGTTCCGTACGTTTATGTTCGCATAACCCGTCAAAATGTATGAAGCAGCTGATTTTTTTTTTTCGCTATTTCAGGTTTGGTCCCATAGTAAAAGTTGTTCATAATGATGAGTACAATGTCACCTCGAAATTCTTAAAGTTAATTTTTTAACACCTTACATATACACAATCATACCTTGATATTAATTACTCTATAGTCTATTGGTGAAAACCGCATAAAAACCGTTTTTGACTTTATCTCCGCACTCCAGAGAGACAGACGCGGGGAGGGACTTTGTTTTATAATATATTTATTTTACTGCTGTGAGTCTACCCCTCCGATTATATTTTAGATGTCTTCAATGCTAGAGTGAATAAGCTTCTAATAAACTAGTGCGCTGCACCATCAACTATCGCATCACTACTTACAGATACCGGCATGGATCTTGAGCGCTGACTTCCACTTGCGCAGAAGTGAAATATTGGGTCTCTTTAGTGGTATGAAGTGAGACGCGGGGGCGGGTAGTGCAATCCTTGTACAGTGATTGGCTCGCCGACATTTACGATACGCAAAGCGATCCCCACTTTTTCGCCGAGCGCTCTAGATTCGTGCCGGTATCTGTGCCATCAGGTGGGATCGCAGTCAAACACACGTTTATATAATTTAAAAAAAATGTAAGTGTAATAGTTTCTAGTTTTACTGGCCTTTTAGTAAAGCCTTTCACTTCCAAATATGTTGATAGACATTTCAGACACGATAAAGTAACATTACAAATAGTTTTGCGTGATTCCAGATTGCGGAAATGCAAACAGTTTTCATTACGAGTGTCGTACGTTATTACCATTATAACTTTAACCCATTACACATTAAAAGACATAGTCTGCGCATTCCTATGCAAATTCCATCATCATAATCAACCTGAAGCTGTTCAATTCTGAACAAAGGTGTCTCCATCTACAATTTCATACACGGGGCCCGTTAAGGCCAATACCTGTCATGGATTTTGATTGTCCTTAAGAGTTACGGTGACCCTGAAAGGCAAAGGGCAATTATAGGAATACAGGAGGAGTTCATTCACCAATCCGCACTGGGCTCCACCACGCGGGCCTAGTGCGGATTGGTGAATGTCACACGTCTTCGAATTTTTGGTTCTGGGACATGCCGGTTTCCTCACGATGTTTTCCTTCACCGTTTTGAGAGCAGTGGTGATGAAAAAAACTACATAAAGTAGTAGCGCCTGGCTGGGTTTGAACTCGCGACTTACAACTCGTAAGCCGGGGCCGTTACCACTCGGCCACCACTGCTCTCACTCGGCCACCACAGCTCTCTGCAGATATACTGCACATAAATATAATCTGTTATAAATCTATCACAGTATCCATGATACTTCCATACATCTTAGATCAAATACTTCATGCGAGACATGAAATATACCGCTCTGTGTCGTATCGTTACCCACGCAGGCAGCACACGGCAATTATTAACACACGGCCGCATACTCTGATTTATTAGATTAATATCTGCTAGTTTTACATTGTTTAATGATATGATACCTTTGAGCAATTAGTCGACTGCTATTAGATACTGGATGTATTTTGCTATTAGTACCATGGAGCTTTTTATAGTTTTTATGTTGCTACTGGACTTATTTGACATAAATGAGCATGGCAGTTGAGAGTTTGTCATGCTCACTCAAATGTCTCACTGATGGTGGCGCGGGTGTTAGATCATTCGGTTCCCTTCAAAATGGTTGAGCTGAGTGGTGCTAATATTAGCGTCATGTCCGTGAACGGGCGCTGTCAGTTGAGGCTGGTCATCTCTTAGCTGCCAGTTGCTATTTTAATATCTATATTTAGTTTTTATTTTTATTTACATTGTTCTCACATGATAGCGACAAGAAACATGTAACTGAGATATTTGTAATTACAAAATATGATTGAAAAGAGTGTCCATGGAGTTTCTTGCACATTCTTCTCCATAGAGATCTACGCTTTGGAATGTGCAATTAGCATCATTTATTTTTATTTTTCTGACTGACTGACTTCTTGACATTTCAAAAGTGCCTGTAAATGATTTATTTGGAATAAATGCTATTTTGATTTTGATTTTGATGAAAATCAGCACGATTAAGTCTGCGAAACATTGGCCCTCAATGCACCAATGTACAGGCTTTTAGTGGTCAGTATTGACTTATGACGTTCAGCGCAGTGGTTGAGCGATTGGCTACAGTATTGCGTGTCGGGAACAAATATTTGTATGGTTTTACGATTCACTTATTTTTATTAGCTATAATTGTGTCCAATTTCTTTCTGGTTCTGCGGTCTCTCCGATCCAATGCTCTCGCCGGAACGCCCATACTAATCTGTTTCGATTTTCGGTACCTCGGGTCGCTCATCCAAAAGGATGGTGAGGTAGACCGGGACGTAACACATCGGTTCAGCGCAGGATGACTTAAGTTGAAGGGTAAAATCTACAAGTCCATGATAAGCCCTGTCATACTGTATGGAACATTCTGAATGTTGGGCTGTGAAAAAGACGCATGAAAAAAGATTGCACGTAGCAGAGATGAGAATGTTAAGATGTATGTGTGGTGTGACGAAAATTATAATTTGAGAAATGAGTATATTAGGGGAAGTTTGAAAGTAGCGCCAGTGACTGAAAAGTTGAAAAGGAATCGTTGGTCTTGGTATGGTAATGTGAAGAGGAGGGATGATACGCATGTTGTTAAAAAGAGTTATGAGTTTACATGAGGATGGATGGAGAGGGAGGCTAAAGAAAAGATGGATGAATTGTGTGGGAAGTGATATGAAAAAAAAGGGAGTTAGTGATAGCGTGTCGAGTAACAGGGCAGAATGGAGAAAGAATTGTGTTGCGCCGACCCAATAAAAAAACGGGACAAGGGCAGGAAGATGATGTTGAATTGTTTTTTTTTTTATTCTTGATAGGTTCGCGCTTGACCGCTATCTCACCTGATGGAAAGCGACGATGCGGTCGACGATGAAGCGCGCTTACCTAGAACTAACCTATTCACTCTTGACTTAAAGATTCCCGGGTTGTAGCCATTAGGAAACACAGATTTCGGCAAGGAATTCCACTCCTTAGCTGTAAGCACAATTAATCCCAATTGTGTCCCATTTCTGTGCAAAGGTCTCCCTCTTCTCCTTTCGAACCTCGCTGTCCCGTGCGATCTGTGGCCGAGTTTGCCTCGCGAATATAATCAGGAGCCCAGTGAGTGACGATCTTCGCCCACCTCTCCGGTTGCATATGCGCGACGTAGCCAGCCCACTCCCTCTCCAGCCTGGCTATTTTTTCTCCGATATCTGCTACCAGTGTGATGTTTTTAACGCTATCTATTCGCTTAACCCCTACTGTGCTGCGCTCCATGGCCCGTTCACAAATCTTGAGTTTGGACTTCTGTTATTCAATAAGTGACCAACTTTGTACACTTCATTTATAAAGATTAAAAAAGAAAAGACTCATAAAAGCAAATAACTAGCCCATTTCAGAAATAATAAACAGTATAATATGATGTATGTGCATTGTGCAAACAATCAAACGCGAGCTTGAAGATAATTACGGACCAATTACTATCTAGTAAGTGTTGCAATCGTGAATTATTTATGACGTCGAATATTTTCCGAATTGTTTGTGGACTGTTTCGTGATAAAGAATCCATAGCTAACTGGTTTTTTTTTACACTCATAGCTTTTTATTTGGGTGAGAAATCGTCAAGCAACTTCTCCCGGTTACGGATACGGACATAGCCCGAAGAATCGCCAAACTTAAGTGGCAGCGGGCAGGGCACATTGCTCGCAGAACAGGTGGTAGATGGGGACGAAAGGTTCTGGAATGGCGACCACGTACCGGAAGACGCAGCGTTGGAAGGCCTCCCACTAGGTGGACCGATGACCTGGTGAGGGTCACGCACGCGACCGCGAGACGCACAGGACCGGTCATTGTGGCGACATTTGGGGGAGGCCTATATCCAACAGTGGACGTCTTTCGGCTGAAATGATGATGATGAACTTTTAGAGTCAGTGTCCATCTTTTACTGAATAAACCTACCTGTGTTCCTACTCTTTCGAACAATCCCGAAGCCCTTACACCCAGCACCTGAACGAGTATTGACTCTAGAAATTATTAAGAGGCAGCCTATGATTTTAATTATTTTTACTTGTAAAATCTCTCATGTTTAGCTGGCCCGAAACGAAAATAAACTTAATTGAGAAACGCAAATAGGTTTATGATTTTACAGTCAAACAATAGTACATTTTGATAAAAGTAGAGAAAGTTTTTCATTGCGACCCAGGCGGAACAACACCTCTTTCAGTTGCCCTTTGGGTTCTAGAACCACAGGTTCACATTAGAGAACCCATGGCTCCAGCAGGCTTCGGCCCTACTGTTTTGCTGACAACGCTTTAAGGCGCGCGTGCAATACTACGTGCTGTCGACGACTCGGTTCGGTCGGTTACTGGACGGCCAGACGGCGAGCTATCCATTGCTCGTCATCTGCAAGCCCACACCTACAGTTAGATATATATCGCTCACCTAGCAATATATTGGCACATCTACATTTTTCTTACTTTACTGAAACTAGTATCAAACATTGTACAAATCTCGAAAATGAAGCTCTGAGTTCATTTTATATCATTGTTAATATAAATTGGGATGTTGACTAATAGATATAATTAAGGATATAAATAATCCACTTTTAAACACTTAGGCTGTTAAAACTCAATTTCGCATTTATTGTAGATGTGCCAATATTTTACTAAGTGAGCGATATATAGATTAATACTTTAATCATGGACAACTTACATCCAAGATGTAACACGCAAGGAGATGTCAGCAAATCGTAGGGCCCAGCAGGGTCGAAGCCTACTGGGGCCAAGGGTCTGATTCTGAAAGGAAGACTCGGCCCTGGAACGAAGGAACAGGAGTGGGTTTTTAGTCAGTAAAAGTCTGACACTATCTCCCGCCCCGCCCAAGAGCGGGGGATGTCATAAGATGATTTTCCCACAGGAAAAAAAAAACATCCAAGATACATTTCTATTCAATTACAGTACTTCATTACGCTATTCCACTTTGAATAACATGTCCCCAACAGTATTTCACTCTTTTACCATGTCCACCTGTGTTACAAACCAATATTTTCTCCATGATCAGCCATGTATAACGCTTATGACTTATCATTACCAACCAATGCTCCGTATTTAGTCGTGAACTATCTGCTGCCCGTGACTTCGTCCGCTTCAGAGTCGTAAAACAACACAATGCCATTTGGTCACAATGTCAAGAAATGGTTTTTGTTTTATTTTTTGTGCAGAATCCTAATTCTTTTTCTAAAATAAAAGTAGCCAAACTTACTCCTTATAACGTCAGCTCTAGCTTCAGCCTAGAGCGGGAGATGTCATTGGATGATTTCCCACACTAATAAAAAAGCTGCAACGCTGCTTTGTTATTCTATATAAATAAAAAACGCGCGACTGCCGCGCTGAGGCCGCGCCCTTAGGTCTTATAACATCAGCTATCATCTACTAGTGAAAGACCTGTCAAAATTGGTGCAGCCGTTTTGGAGATAGGAATCACATTGTTGTTACAGAAATTTAATTAACAGAACATTGATATGACAAACATACACTTCTATTTTATTTGTTTGTATGTGTATGTAGAGGTAGGTCAAGTGT
The DNA here is from genome assembly GCA_949316375.1 of Mythimna vitellina. Lineage (NCBI taxonomy): Eukaryota > Metazoa > Arthropoda > Insecta > Lepidoptera > Noctuidae > Mythimna > Mythimna vitellina. Next base: position 13,779,928 of record OX438706.1, read on the forward strand.
AGGTAAAAAAGATAGCATTATGTCATCAGGAAGTAAGTTGTTAGGACGTAACGGAACGATGGTATAATAATTGGAATGAGCGGTTAATGTGTTAACTGTTGTTGTTTATTATTTATGCGTTATATTTAAAACAATGATAGAACGTCCTCCCTTTCTATCGACAATCGATCAGTACAAAAAGGTGTGACGGAGGTGTATTGGTGTATTTCGTTCACTCTGTTACGCAAGTTAATAATTTTAAAAAGTTGAATATTATTCTCCAATGAACAAAAATTTTTTTAAATGAAAAATAATTATAATTTGATATAATTTAACATAATTTTAAATTTAGTGTAATTTAATTGTATTGTGGAATAACTAAACGTACCTATGGATAGTGACATCTGAAATAAATAAATTAATAGTATTCATAAAACTTTTGAATAGTAAATAAAATAAAAGAGAATTGAGAAGTTAAAAACTTCAAGCGTAAATACGATATTTACACGTGTTCATCAAATTCAGTAGTCATACATTTAAGAAAATGGTAAATCTGTACTATTACTCTCTGACCCGTCACGATGTTCTTCCATATAAATATTATCACAGAAAAACAGGGCAAGTGCGAGGCGGATTCGCGCACTGAGGGTTCCGTACAAACTAACCTATGAAAACAAGTTTGATTCCCGAATCAAGTTACGAAGATTTTTTGGAATCCCAATAAAATGTTTTTTTTTGTGACGTAACTAGAAATTTACAGTTTTCGGTTGTTTTTCCAATACTTGTGTTACGAGACCTTGCTTCATGCCAGATTTCAGGATTCTAGGTCAACGTGAAATACCCTATGAATTTTGATTCCCTTGAGAGTATCGAAATACACGTTTTTTGCGACATAAACGTCCGCATTCATGTGTGTCAAGTGTTCGTAATTCTTCTGCAATTATTTTTAATTTTATTCAGCCAATTACGAAAACAAAATAGTAGTTCTAAAAGCTGCACAAGTATTAATTGCCTCTGACTCTCAAACTACCCTGCTACCTGGTAACTTTTGCCACCATTGGCGTGATACTGCAATAGCTTTTTGATACCCAACTGTCTTTACCTTCCAGATAGCCTCCCGCTGCCTATCCACCGTCCACAACACTCTCGTAGAGCTATCCCTACTAGGCGCCACAGCGGTGGAAGGCGCAGCTGCTTGTTGGGCCCAACTGGCATGCGCGGAGACGTTGCGCGCATGCGAGAGGCTGGCAGCCAATAACAACGCGCTAGATATGTGTACTGCGACGCAAGCTCCTCTACTACATAATGCTAAGGATAAGGTAAGAAGTCATATATCAATAACATTATTGGAAATATTCCTCCTCGATACCAACGCAGTGGAAACTGTATCAGCTTGTTGGGCGCAACTGGCATGTACAGAGACGTTGCGCGCATGTGAAAGACTGGCAGCTAAAAATATGTGTACTGCGACGCAAGCTCCTCTACTACATAATGCTAAAGATAAGGTAAGAAGTCACATATCAACAACATTATTGGAAATATTCCTTCTCGATACCAACGCAGTGGAAGCTGTATCAGCTTGTTGGGCGCAACTGGCATGCGCGGAGACGTTGCGCGCCTGTGAAAGACTGCCAGCTAATAACAACGCGTTAGATATGTGTACTGCTACTCAAGCTCCTCCGGTGCATAATGCTAAGGATAAGGTATCTCACATAGTTCTTAACAATACTTTTCGTAGAGCTATTCCTAGTCACTGCCACCGCAGCGGAAGGCGTCACTGGCATGCGCGGATACGTTACGCGCGCGCGCTCTTAGGGATCTATGGACGCAATAGAGACCTATGCCAAAATATTTTACTTATTTTGACTATGATTTAGAATTACACTGTAACTGCCATTTTTTTCTTCTCGGTCTTAAATTAAGAAGTGGCAATAAAATAAAACTAGCTTCATTGAAACTGTTCGGTAGTCATACATTTTATTTTAAATAACGAAACGTTTTTTAAATATTTATGTAAACTAGTCCATGACTGCGATCCCAGTGCAATCCTTGATAGTGAGGCGCACTAATTAACAGCCTATTCACTCTAGCCTTGAAGATATCTAAATTATAATCGGACGGAAAGACCGCAGCAGGCAAATTGTTCCAGTCCTTCGATGTACGCGGTTTAAACGACAAGGCGAAAAGCTTAGTTCAGACCGTAGAGGTTTCAGCAACGCAAATTAAGGGTATTTTTTATTCTAAGACTGAACTATTCATTTCCCCCTTTTAAAATCAGATATTGTCTATTTATTTGTACTAAAAGGAGGCAATCCCACGTGCACTAGAGAGACTGACTGCTAAGACCAACACATTGGATGTGATCTACTACTCAACCTCCTCTACTCACAAAGTTGTAATACAACACATTTTTTTGAAGCACATCAGCAGTTCACAAACCTGAAAGTCTAGCAACCAATCAATACTTAAATATTTCTATTTTCGGCTTATAGTCACATAATAGTCATTTCATTTCTGTTACACAATCTACTCAATCACCGGACAGTCGAGCCCCTTAAACACGTCCTTGGCTACGACTGTTGTTGTTTCAAATGTTGGCGTTGAGCCAGAACAGTTGAAAACAAGTGACAATATTGCTTTGTTGAATGATGTATCCTTATATAACGTAACACAGAGGTAAATTGACTCAACAGGGCAATTTTTTTGATTAATTATCAATTTTTTTTTCTAGCCATTGCGGCCCATCTCCTTCCATCTTACATTTGCCAGTCTGTCTAGTTCGTCGCGCCATCTCCTGCGTGGTCTGCAGCGACCCTGTCTCACTGTCTCTGGGTACCAACTTTGTACTATTTTGGCCCACAATATACATTTTTTTTTTTTTTTTGTACTTTGTCATCAACTGCGTTTTCCGGTGCACGGTCGCCACTTTAGAACTTTTCGGCCCCATCAACCATCCGTTCTTCGAGCAATGTGCCCTGCCCACTGCCACTTTAGTTTGGCGATTCTTCGGGCTATGTCGGCGACTTTGGTTCTCCTGCGGATATCTTCATTCCTTATGCGATCACGCAAGGCAACTCCGAGCATAGGCTTTTCCATTGCTCTTCGGGTGTAAGCCTTCTGATGAGCCCATTGTAAGCGACCATGTTTCAGTGCCATATGTCATCACTGGCAACACGTTGGAAGGCCTCCCACAAGGTGGACCGACGACCTGGTGAGAGTCGCGGGAATGCGCTGGATGTACAAGACGCACAGGATCGCTCGTTGTGGCGACGCTTGAGGGAGGCCTATGTCCAACAGTGAGCGTCTTTCGGCTGAAATGATGATGATGTCATCAATTTATAACACTCCAATGCAAGACATAGTGTAGTTCTAAAATCTAAGACAAACTGGAAATGTACAGTTCTTAAGGTCATGCCCAATTAATGACACAATATTTAATTTTATTACGACCTAAACTGCTGTTATTTGAGTTTGTCGTTATTATCAAAGCAGTAAGTAATAAAGCGAAGGTTCACCATTGAACTAATCCATTCAAAGTACAAAGTAATTTTTATGAACTAGAATTACACCTGTTATCTTAAAATTTCACTTCTTTTCACTTGCGTCTCATTGTGTTCTGTAAACGAGGCATTCGACAAATCCTGTTGAAAGAGAGTATAATATTATAAAAAAGAGTTTGTTTGATTGTATGCTCTAATCTCAAGGACTACTGGTTCGAATTGGAAAATTCTTTTAATGTTGGACAGTCCTGTAATCGAGGAAGGCTACGCTACGACCCACGGGAACGGCGCAATAACCAAAGACGTGGGTGAAACTAGGGGGACAGCTGGTAGACATACCTTCAGCCTCCAGCTCCTTCCTCCTTTCAGCTATAAATTACCATAGAAGAACAACACATCATAATGTTTCCAACTAACTCGGTCCATTTTTTTTCTAGCTTCACGAACTAGGCAAACTCTGCGGCTTACTCCCAGGCTCTCCAGACCCATCATCAGAACAACTGCACCTTGTCGTAATGCTATCAGCAGGAATGGGAGACAATGAGACCAATAACCAACATCCAACGCCAACAGACCGGTTGAAGGAAGCTTTATGTAGCAAGACTTGCTTTCAACAGTATTACTTGGAACTGGCGGAATTGGCTATGGGGACATATAAGCACATTGGGAGGTTAAGGTTAGTTTGTTTTTTTTAGGGTTCCGTACCTCAAAAGGAAAAAATGGAACCTTTATAGGATCACTTTGTTGTCCGTCTGTCTGTCAAGACCCTTTATGGTAACGCGTAGAGGTATCAAGTAGAAATTAAAACCATATATTCAAGCCTGCGGACTCCAGACGCTGTAAAATCAAACTTGCAAATTAACGAGAAAAAAAGATACTTCGATTTATGTCGCAAAAAACGTACATTTCGACAGTCTAGGAAATCAAAAGTCATAGGGTACTTCCCGTTGACCCAGAATCCTAAAATTTGACATAAAGCAAGCTCTTATAACACAAGTATAGGAATAAATCTGAAAACTGTAAATTTGGTGTTATGGCTATGGAGCTTCGACTCAACAAGTCCATAATTACTAAAGATCCTCTATTCGAATGTAATTTGTTCCTACCTGGGTGAATTACAGTCCTCACATAACTTTCCAAACCAAATTCCTAAGTTTATCTAGGACATCACTGACACCCCTTGCCCCGGAAAGCACGATAAACCCTTTGTCCCGGTTGTCATTCGTCGATATTTGATAGTCGTTACAGGTAGTCAGACGCCAGAAAAAATCTGACCATCAGACTATACTGAGGGCCAGACTTTTCTGGCGTCTGCCTGTGCTCATTGGATAGCCAAGGAGTATTGTGTGGCCCAGTAACAGGGTTGTGGAGGTCTGGTGGGGAGTCACTCCTTGTAACACACGGATATTCAGCCCCATCTGGTTAGGCTGAAAGCCGACACCAAGCTAGTTAATATAAGGTTAAAAAGATGATGATGATGACATAAGTTTTCAAAACAATTTCCAGGTTCGCTCGTCTAATAGGCCGAGATCTAGCCGCCTTCTACTCCGAGCTAGGTGAGACTGGTAAAGCGGTAGTATTTCTCATGGATGCTCTCAGATCTTATGAGGAGCAGGGCTGGAAGGATCTGGCTGCGCAGACCAGGCTGGAGCTTGTGGCAGCTGCTAAGAAGATGAATGATATGGATAGGTAGGTTGTCTTTATTTCTGTACTAGCGATCAGCTCCAGTTAATATATACGTTCATGACTTTTCTCTAATGTAATATGCATTTATTATTATTGGTCTTATCTTTTTGAATGTACCTGATGGTGAAAACGAATTACGAATCACGATCGTGTTTCATATTTTTGAATTTACATTAAACATTATTTTGACTGTAACAGACTTTTACAGACTAAAATCTGAGAAATTTAGAAACTAGAAAGACTTTAGAGACTAAAAACTGTGTTCCTTGAGTTTCCCTTTTCATTCCAATTTACATTAACCAGCATACCTTAAAAAATAATGTTTTAAGTAATTGAAAACAAGAATGTTTTTAATCATATTTAATTTTTAGATACACAAAACTCTCAGCAACAATAGCAAGCACAGCCGAATTAGAAATCCTAGTCAGAAACTTCTATTTCGAGGAAATGATGAAGTCAATACGTGAGGATCTAGCCAAGAAGACCGAAACAGTCCTCACAGAGCTGAACGAATGTTTCAAAATCGTATCAGCAGCATTAGTACCATCGGAACGTGGTGTTTACATAACTGACAATAAGGTTCAATGTCGCATGACGGTGGTGAGTTACTTACCTAAGGATGTGACGTGTACCAGGGCAGCAATAAGTATAGAGAGATGTAATGAAGATAAGGCGGAGAAACGGACGCCGGTTAAAAGTTATAAGACTGATTTAAGTGTTAGCGGCGGTGTGGGGTCGCCGAGACGGGGGCCGGTCGAACCGGAAAATGAAACTACTAACTTAATTACAAGGTAAGAATATGGCTTTTAAGCCATCGTCTTCGTGCCCTTGTCCGTGATTTTTAGGGTCCATGCAAGACGGTTTTGCTTCTCTGTTTAAATATTTCAGGAATAGTTTCTTCAGAATCTGATCTTATTTCTTTTTTTAGGGTTCCGTACCTCAAAAGGAAAAAACGGAACCCTTCTAGGATTTTTTTATTGAGGCTTTATTGTCCGGCTGTCTGTCTGTCAAGATCCTTTATCTCAGGAACGCGTAGAGGTATCAAATTGAAATTAAAACCATATACTCTGGTCTGCGGTCCCTAAAAGCTGTGAAAAAATCAAACTTCTGAGTTGACTAATAAAAAAGATAAGGCCGTTTATGTCGCAAAAACCGTGTATTTCGGCACTCACAAGGGAATCAAAATTCATGGAGTACTTCCCGTTGACCTAGAATTCTGAAATTTGGCGTGATGCAAGGTTTCATAGCACAAGTATAGGAAAAAATCTGAAAACTGTAAATTTGTAGTTACATCACAAAAAAAAATTCGTAACTCAATCCGGGAATTGAACTTTTTTCATTGGTAAATTCATACGAAACCCTCAGTGCGCGAGTCCGACTCGCACTTGCCTAGTTTTTTTAAACGTCGCCCTACACTAGGAATTACTCCTGTATCGTGGGTGCGTTCACAAACAAAACTCACATACACAAACTACCAATAGCCCCTAAGACGCACACAGTAACAAAATACATGTGCTACACAACAAACAATGTGTGGGTGTCACAATGTGTGTGTGTATGTGTGTGTGTGTTCTATCTACACATGTATATTGTAGACACAAATAAGACCAACCCACCTTCGTGTAATAGATTATCTATACTAACTACTATATGTGTAATACTATATGTTTTATCATTTCAGCATAAGACTGGACGATTTAAAACCCAAGAATCCTTTACTAAACCCTTTACACATAACCTCACAACTTCACTACAAGGAAGACAGATCCCTTCAAAAGGTCACCGTGGAGTGTCAAAACCCGAAAGTAACCTTGAAACGGTCAGACAGTTGCAAATACCGTAAGCCCTCCGCAACTATGAGAAATAATTATGAGAACTGTTTCTCTGTTGAATCTATTATCCTGAAACCTGGCTCGAATGATCTGTTACTCGATTTTGTGACGACGAAATGTGGGACCTTCAAACTTGGTCAGGTACGTGAAACAGATTTATTCAAATAGCCTTTAGACGAATATTATTTATTTATGTATATACTAGCTTTTGCCCGCGACTTCGTCCGCGTAGAAGTCGCAAATGGTTTTATTAGGTTTTTCGAGCTACGAAAATATTAAATATTATTTATTATCTTCGTCGTGTGTGATAGTCCATTGAGATAAAATTTATAGTGTCTTAGCCGTGTGCAGCGCCCCTTAGTGAACTCCACTGCGGGTGACTTAGCCTACGACAAACTTATTATTTGCGGTTGGTACAGCAATCGGGTTTTTGTCAGTTGTAGGGATCGAACCGCAAAATTAAGTTGGTTTTTTATTTATATACTTTTTCGGGATAAAAAGTATGGTGCCCAGGATATTAAAGAATAATTATACCTAGTTTCATCGTAATCGAACCAGTAGTTTTTGCGTGATGCCTGAACAAACAGACAGGCAGACAGTCAAAAATTTTATTACTCACATTTTTGGGTTCGGTGTTGGTCTAGTAACACCCCCTACCATTTCTTTTTTTAATATTTTCATTGTACAGTATTTTCACTTCTACAGATTTATTATAAGTATAGATAATTTATGTATACATAAACACTTAAAAGTGAAGAAAACAAACACAGATAGAAGAGCACAAAAGTGCTGCTCGTTTCAAACGAAATTTCTTGTAGCCGACCTACGATAGGAGAGTTGAATGAGAGATGTTTGATATGTTGTAATGTGACACAATATTTTTGTTTCGTGAATGAATAGAATAAACTTTATTGTACACCAAAATAAATGTATCAATTTTAATATTGTAGCATAAAGCATAGCATAGTCGGCCTTATAATGTTCCCACTGTTGGGACTCAAGCCTCCTCTCTAGGAGAGGGAATGGGCCGTAATCCACCAAGCAGGCCCAGTGCGGGTTGGTAGAATAGTTAATATTGTGGTTGCTGATAATAGCAACCTGCACTGGGCTTGCGTAGTGGATTATGGCACATTCCCTAACCAAGAGAGGCGGCCTGAGTCACAGCAGTGGGATTATTATAAGACTGATTAATGCTTATATTATGATACTACCGTCAATGCCTATGTCTGCGAAATTTCGCTAGCAAAGTCTAAATTGTGTCTATTATGAAACTAATATGTAAAAGCTATTTCACTTATTTCGATATTTAAAAAAAACTTTTATTAACTACAGTGATTCTCTGTAGTGTGTAATAATATTGTCTTATTTCATTTCAGATTTCTTTAGTAGTAGAAGCAAAACTAGAGTTTTTATCGAATGTCCTCATTGGAACTAAAATGGGGTGCGAAGTGGTGACACAGGGAGTCAATGTGTTCTTAAATAAGGTTGAGCCGAAGAAGGATTTAGTGGCTGGGCTGGAGCAAGCTATGGAATTAGTTGTGACGAGTGGAAGCTCTTATATTGAGGAGGTTTGTTTATTTTCTTATTTTTATGAGGTGAAATAGTGAGCAAGAACATTCGCTAGATGGCACTGTACTCAAAATTTTTAGTTTATTTTGTTTTTGGTGTATGGGCGCGTTATAAAGTCAAGGAAATGGTATTTGCTAAAATTGAATATTCCACTTTATTGAACTTTGACAATATATTGCCTGCAAATCCAACTAATTCTGACTGTATAGTGCTTAAATAAAATCAAATTCTTTCTCGCTCCACCCAGAGCCATTTGATAATTTACCGGACAAAAAAAAAGTATAACAGGTGGTAAGCAAATAGATTGCATATAATTATTATTATTACTGACATGTTAACACGCCATGGTCCTTACAAAATTGTGTCAAAATTCTATACTGTAAAAGACAGAGAAATGGGAGACCTTTTCTCAACAACACGAAACTCAATTTAAGCTGACAAAAAATAAATAAAACATCTTATTTTTTCCCTTAGAATACAACAATTCTCCTCAAGACATCATCCGGCCTGCTCATCCGCTTTGCCGACAATGATGCGGCGATGTGCCGCGAGCTGTCCATCAAGGTGGCAGCCATGGAGCCGTTCCAGACCACCCGCGTACCGCTGCGACTGTTCGCCACCCTGCAGCCTAGGAAGGAAAAGAGCATCGAGCATACTGTGAGTATGAACAGATTAGAAAGTACTCTGAAGACTGTACCTTTATTGGGGCACGCCAAAATCGCGGCAACAAATCCTTTCTTTGAAAGAGGTGCCACGGCGTCCTCACTTTTGGCCTAACGCAGGTTCTTACTGCACATGACCAGTTCGAGAGGTTCCTGTTTCGAATTCTGGCGGAAGAAACGCCCGGGTGTCACTATTGCGCAGATCACCCGAAGGACACTGTGGAGGCGTTCTCCGCTTGGGTGGAGTTGGTTCGGGTTATGGTCCGGGGCGACAGGGAATAGAAAGTGGTCGCCTCCTTCTGCAAAGTCTCGCGAAAAAAGGAGATGCCGAAAGCGTGAGGGAGAGGACATTCTCACTCCCAAGCTACCGCCGCAAGAGATACTCCGGGCTTTAAGAGTCGCAGTGCCATTCCCAGATATCGTAGGCGCGGGCTTGCGGACGACGTGCAATGAGTAGCCTGCCGTCTGACCGGTATGACCAAACCCGAGTCGACAGCGCGTTGTGTTCCACGCGCACACACAAACACACACACATACACACACGTTATTTTGCCTACAATCCTTGTAATTCAGATTTCATAAACTTGGTTAAGACAAAAACAACTCTATTGAAGAGAGTAGACATACAAACCATTTCAAAACAGAATATTTAAAATAAAGGTATGTTTTTTCACAGGTCTGGCTAACATGTCCCTGGTGGGAAGCCGTGACAGAAGTCCCTCTCCATTTCACCCCTCCAATGGTAGCGTCCTGGAGACTCCTCACCTCCAACGCGAGGAAGTTCGTTCACGTTACCCTCAAGTCTACAGTCATACATCTGGTGCAGTTCGCGCTAACTGACCCGAAGTTAGAGTGTGAAGGGACGGATAATTCAGTGGCGGATTTAAATCCGAAGAATTCTGATCATATGGTAAGTTTTCTATTTTATTGTTATTAGAAAAGGTGAACATGGAGAAAAAAGTTGAAATTGGAGTATTATATCATGTTTTCATATACATGTTGGTACAAGAGGCCGGTCACTTTTTTTTTCAGAGGCCTTATTTTGTGGGCTATAAGTGGGTAACGAGGAATCATCCGCCCAGATTCTGTCAAAGTGACATGTGACATCACTTCACTCGTTCATTCGTTCTCAAGCTTCCGTACTATTGACTTCGCCGACATACGGATTATTTTGTAGACCGCATAAAAAAAAAATACAGGACAAACATTTACAAAAATAAGTGTACAATGGGCGGTTTTATCGCACAGAGCAATTTTTACAGAGAACCTTTCGGTGGACTGAAAGAATGTGGAGACAGATTTAGGGCTGTCAGTGTACAAGTATGAGAAGTAATACTAAGACATAATAACACAAAATACATACAATACCAAACAATATACTATACTGCTATGCTGTATAGGGTGTATACTATACCATCAAGCAAGAAAGAGAGAGAGATATACACTGTATAGCTCTCTCTTTCTTGCTCTCACGCCTGACATTTTAAGACACAACAAAACTTCAATTATTACATCTTATTTTATTTTTCGTTTTAGATGGTAGCCTCCGACGGAACAACAGCCTCATTCATGTGGGAACTCCTCAAGGACCCCCTCGTGAAGGCAGGTCCAATGAAGGCTACATTCTCCGTGCACTACCGCCCCTCAGACGCCGAGGGGCCGGGCAGGCCTTTCAGCTGTCCGTTCGATATACAGGACTATACAACACTGTTTGTTATAAAGACGAAGCTGGAGCCTAGTAAGGGATCGGACTTCTGTAGGGCTTCGCAGATGTGCTGTTTGCAGTTGAGTGTGCAGAGGGTATGTGAATATCGACATTTTTAATCATATTTTAACAGTAGCGTATCCAGGTGTGGGTGAAGCGGCCCCTCGCCCACGGCCTCGTACTCAAAGGCGCGCAACCGATGGTTTTTTTGAAAAGTGTGGGTTAGGTACATTTCGTGTACCTATATTTTTCGAATTTATTAGAGAAAAAAGGCCTCGCTGATGTGCCTTTGTCCACGTCTGTATTAGTCCACGCTGCGCCTCTGTATTTTACTAGCATAATTGAACTTGACTAGTGCGAACCGCGGCTTGGCCAACAATAAAGAGTTTTACCTAAAGAACTTACGGGTAAAAAGTATCCTTTATCCAAATCCAGGTCATAATCTATCTGCGAGATTGTTCGAAAGAGTCACCGCAGCCCTGGGACGCAAAGGGCAGCTGAAGGAACACGGGTCGCTTAAATCAGTAAAAGTCTGACGCAACTTATAAATATCCCATATGCCACCCCTCCAAACCGGCTCGACCAATTGTAATGTTTTTTTTTTTTATATTTGATAAGTGTAAGAGTCGACGATCGTAAAGTATTATGCACCCTTCTACCCAAACCTCCATTTTATAAACGCAATTGTAGTATTTTTGTTTCGGTTTATACTTAAATTCGATTTGTGATAAAATATGGCGGAACAACGTTTGTCGGGTCAACTAGTCTAAATATACTTTTTCGCATGAAAATATTCGTTTCCATGGTCTCATATTTCGTTGTTATCATTGCAGGTAAATGAGACGGAATATACATCGCTCATGTACGAAGTTCTCGCTGATCAGACTATGTGGGCGGTTCTTGGTCGTACTGCAGGTAAAAATCCTATTTATTTGTTTAAAACTTCATGCAAAGGCGGACTTTATGCCTTAGGCATTCTCTACCAGTCAACCAAGGGTGGTGGAGAGACATTGTGTCAGGTCAATGGCCATGGGCAAGGACCTTATGTATGCATGATCAGCCTTGTAATGTTCTCACAGTTGGGAATCAAGCTTTCTCCCCATGTGTGGACCGCAATCCACCACGCAGACCCAGTGCGGGTTGGTGGATGTCACGTTTTCGAATTTTTGGTTCAAAGACAAGTCGGCTTCCACATGTTTTCCATCACTCTTTGAAGTGCAGTGGTGATGGAAAAATTAACACAAAATAAAGTACATGCCTGGGTTTGAACCCGCGACATACGACTGGAGCCGTTACCGCTGGGCCACCACTGCTATTTGACTTTAAATGTTTGTGAACGCATCCGATACATGAGAAATTCAGAGTAAGGAGCAATTGTTTAAAAAAAAAATGGGTTTGAAAATTTTGTTTTTTTTTTCCACAACTATCACACAACGTCATCTAGTCCCAAGCTAAGCAGAGCTTGTGTTATGATTACTAGACAACAGAGAAACATACTTGTATATATCTAAATGTATACATATTATTGATAATGTACACCCAGACACAGAACAAATGATCATGCTCATCACACAAACATTTTGTCCTGGGTGGGAATCGAACCCACGACCTCCGGCATAGCAGTCAGGGCTCCTGACCATTAAACCAACAGGCTAGTCAATTGTGATACTGCTGTATAGTAATAAAAAATACGTGTATTTCCTAGGTGTAATAACAATGGAATGTACGAGCACGGAGCCTCAGAACGTGACACTAGATGTGATGCCATTAGTCGCCGGGTACTTGCCGCTGCCGACCGTCCGACTGTCTAAATACATCGCTGCTAATACCAAAGGTATAACATGAATTACAAGAAATATAGTATACTATCTGATTTTGTTCATCCATCCTTTCATAAACAGTCCATTATTCTGTAGAATGCGTTTCGTCTCGATATCAGTAAGGCCACCAATCAATATGCTTTTAGGCTGAAGTTGCGGAATTATTTTCTTTACTGTCCTAGTTTCGGACTGGAGTGAAGCTTTTAGTCGAAAATAATCACCAGTGATCGGAGTAGGGAGATTGAATGGGGTCATTGTATGGACATTCCTCCGGAATTGGTTGATTATTAAAAAAAAAACCGGAACTTAGGTAGGAAAATGTGCAATATTATATTCTACATTTTTTTTTTAATGTTACTCAGTCACGATTGGACATAACCCAACAACCAATCAGAAAATTATTCCTTCTTTTAAATTTTGAATTGAGTAGTAACAATACCAACATTAACATTATTCAATTGAATCCGGAAATAACGGAATTACTTTCCGGAAAAATGGCTTATTAATGTTATTCTTTCTATGTGCATTTATGATACAAGTACCAAAAATCAATTTACCTACTCCGATCACTAATAATCACAAGACGAAGCGTCAAATTCGACTAAAACAATCATAAAAAAAACCAACTGCAATGAACTCAAGTAGAAAAATCGAAGATCATAATTTAACTTCACAGTTCTATTTACAGATCCAAAGAAAGACATCTCAGCCCACCCCCGCCTAGAACCGTTCAGTCCCGGTCAAGTCTACCACGCAGGTAAAGCGAAGCAAGTCCATGTTCTACCACCAATGCCCAAGGAACACCTCGACGTGTTGGCCAACTAAATGTAAGTCTATACAGGCTGACACCCACAGCGTGACATAAGTTTGTCGTCAAATTATTTCGCGGCGAAAGGAGATGTAACTGTCTTTTTGTAAAGAATAAACTTGTTTTGGTGTGAGATGTTTAGAGAAGATTTTGTCGCGCATATTTGGCTGGGTGGAGACTAGTCTATGAGCTTATTAATTATGTTGAAGGGATGTGGAACTCGCAGGTTTTCTATGTAAAGGGGTTTCATATGCTTAGGCGAGTGTGTGAATGACGTCGGAAATTCTTATGAATTCTTCTACTTTTGTAAAAAAAAAAGCCGTTTCGGGACGGACTGACTGACAGCGCACACCCATAGTGCTTGATAAGGTAAATAAGTAGGCATATGAATGAAAAGCCCGAGTTTGCATAGCTTTGCCTGGATCCGGCACGGTGTAAAGCAATGAATTTAGGTTATAGCAAAATCTGTGTTCATCGCCAATATAAAAATTCTGCAGGCTTTAAAAGAACTAAAAATAAACCTGCGAGTTTGACGTCCCAAAATATTATTTAAATATAAAACTGACTATTCAAGACACACCAATAATTAATCGACTAAAGTAAGAAACACAACACTAGCTGTCATTGTCAAAAATACACAGATGTGAAAATAAATACGTCCATTGCGATTTTTGAAATGTTATTACATTACCAGGCTCAGTAAGTTATGTTCAATGTATTCATTAATATTGATGATAAAATAATAAAAATAAATAAATTGATATTATACATTGATGTTTCGTGTTAGGGACAAACGAATTATTTGTATGCTTAAATGTATTTTAAAAGTACCTATACTAATCTATGGTATAAAAGACTATACTTGATGGGCTTTATAAGAATGTGGGTTATTTTAAATAATAATAAAAATAACTTATTAATTTGTGCTCTTATTGAACGCACAAATATACATAATTTTATTAAAACAACACACATTTTATAACTACCCGTATTTTAGAAACAAAACGCTGCTGAATATTGTACTCGAAGAGAATAAAAAACGCTTTCTATTAGTTTAAGGCCCGTTTGCACCAAAATCAACGAATACATTTAGGCATAAACGAAATTAAAATAACTTAAAATTTAGGTCTGTCGTTTGAAAATGTTACAGACGAAGTGATGTTCTAAATACGTTTAAAACTAAATGTATTTAGTCATTTAGGTGATGCAAATGGGTTAAATAATATTTTCATGTGATGACAGATGCAAGGTGGAATTAAAATCATATTTGACCTTCCGATGATTTCAATTTTATCTTGTATGAGATATATAATAGTTTCTGCTTACGAAATTCTATTCTATGACTAAGAATCGGACCACCACATGTGATAACTCATATGCTTCGTAAGGTTGTATGTGTGTATATGTAATAATATTATATTAAATACATATGTATAATACGTTCATATCTTGCAGCTATATCTGTTATTGCTTTGGCATAATTACTGAAAAACATAATTCACAAAACTTGCTGTTTTCTTAACCATAACAAGAAATGATAAAACGATGGTACACACTGGATTTTACATGAATTTGTTTCTTTTTATTTTAAATAGAAATATTTTTTTTCCTATTACCTAGTGCCATATCTTTTTAAAGGTTAATTAATGGCGACACTTTAAAAACGGAATTCTAATGTGTATTTTCAATTAAAAAACGAACAACTTGATTACTTCAATCGTCAGTACTTAAAATCGTGGTCTATGTATAGACTCGCATATTGAACGATGGAAGTCGAAAGGACTTTATTACTTTAAAACGGCACAGAAAAGTTTATTGCTGCCACTCTACAGGGAATTCAATGCTTAAGCCTCATTCTCTTACATTCAACATTAGATCTTATTTCACTAAAGTTTAGGTCTATAGTTAAATAGCTAGCTACGTGTTAGAAGTTTATATGTGTAACGTAGTGTTATTGTTCGGAGTTATGTTTTTTTTTATGGACACGACACTAAGAAAGCCTAATTCCAACTATGACAGCAGCTATACAAAACGAATAGCATTATCCCTTTTTCAATACGGAATCAGATTTGCATTTCATAGTAAGGGGCAAGTCTCTAATCAACAAATCTGCTGATTTGTTTGGTAGGCTAAAATACTTACCATCAACCATTCAAATTACAACGAATTAAATTGATTTTAAAACCGATGGCTATGAACATCACTCAGAAATCAGAAACGTTTATTTTAAATAGACTACAGGCACTTTTGAATTGTCAAAATGGTCAGTCAAAAAAGTTAATCTAAATTCACTTGCACCACAAATCAGTAAAAAATGTATGCTAGACCTATGAAAAATATGTCTCAGCAGTCATCAAACAATTGATTGGAATAGAACGATGTTTTAAATGCTTAACGTTAATTCTTATTTGTGGTGCAAATGGGTATGTTCAAAAGTCATCAATAGGTTTTCAGAAACCAAGGCTTATTCTACAAACGAAAACCTAACTTGAAACTACTTTATTAAGTCTCAAAATACCTTATTCATCATCGCCATACTTATTTCGCCACAACGATTATGTTTACCTAGTCTCTTTCTCGTCTTTTCTTTTCTCATATAAGTTGTAAATAAGATTTGGTGCTAGATTTATATAGAGTTAACACCGAATTCTTCATAATGTTCAAGTTATTAAGGTATCTTTGTATATTTTGTTAAAATAATCTCATTTAAGTTATACTGGTGCGTGTATGTTAAGAACTGTTCTGGTTTAATTTTTGACATAAGATATTATAGCTATGTTTGTTTACTTGAAAATGGGAATTGGATTACAAAGGGTGTATTTTTAGTGTGGCTTGAAACTGTTCTAAAATACGTAAAAGAAGCGCAAAAACTAATGCCAGCATTATCTTTCTCGACCCAGTGATTGTTATTTTAAAACTTATTTTTAAAAAAACATGCCTATCATGCAAATATACACCCTTTTTGATACCCATCAATTTTATATTACGTCTATACTAATATTTATCAGCTTTCCTTACTGTAAGTTATCCAAAGAATTTTTAAGTTTCATTTACACAACCTGTTACTTAAGTTACTAATGCTAGCCATCATAGTAATTATATAGCTGAAAATAACAATGCAAAAGGCAAACAGGCAAAAAATATGGCTTTGTATAAATTGACAAAGAAAAATGAGTATACTCAGTAGGTGTGACATATTTTTTATTATTTTTAAGAAGCTTAGATATTTGTTAATGACTGCATTTCAATAAATTGCAAAATTATTATGTTGCTAGGTTGGTAACTTGTTTTAGTGTTGCAATTTATTGAAATGTTAGTTTTTTTTTTTATCTTGTAGCATGGTTAGAGTAAAATATTAATGAAGTTATTGAGATTTCCATAAAGTGTATTTATTTTGATTTCGTAAGTAAATGATGATCATTTGTAGACGATTTATGAGGAGAAAATTTTAGATATAATTTAACAGTGGAAGTCAAACGTTAAATACTAAATCGTCTATGATGGATCTTATTATGTATAATCATTGTGTTTATCGATATTTTGACATGTATTGTAGTTAACATAAAATAAAGAGAGAAATGAGAAAAATCTTCAAAAATACCTTGACACCAGTGAATTTGACTAACTCACGATGTCTAACAATTTTTCTTAACATTCTTAATATGTTTTCGTTGGTTAACTTCTAACATTTGACTATACTTCTGAAGGCGTATAGCCTAAAGCGTAAAGCAAGGTGTTAATGTAAATAGACGTAATACTGTATAACTGCAGATTGTATTTATGTTTCATACTATGTATTATATCTAGAACTACGAATATAATGTTTATTGTTAGCGTCTCTGTTTTATTTTGACAACCCTTCTTTTTTAGGGTTCTGCACTCAAAGGGTAAAAATGAGACCCTATTGCAATCACTCCGCTATCCGTCTGTCTGTCATCAGGCTTTATCTCATGAACCGTGATAGCTAGATAGTTTAAATTTTCATAGATGATTCTTTCTATTTCTGTTGCTGTTATAACCAGTGGCGTAACTATATCATCTGAGGCCTGTGGCAAAGTCATAGGACGAGGCCCCAGAAAAAACGTCACGTGATTTAATTTTTTTTTTTATTTGGTTGGGTTACTTCTTCAGGGCTCGCGGCTTCTCTGACCAGGGGCCCGTGACTTTTTTCAGCTTTGCCATCCTAGGATGGGGCCCCCGAAAAATCGTCATGTTTCTTCTGGGCTCGCGGCTTCTCAGACCGGGGCCTGTGGCATTTTGCCAGCCTTACCACCCTATAATTCCGCCACTGGCTATAACAACAAATACTAAAAACAATAAAATATTTAAGTGGGGCTCCCATACAATATTCGTGATTTTTTTGCCATGGACGGTACGGAACCCTTCTTGCGTGACTCGCACTTGGCTGGTTTTTATATGGCACTGATAGGCTCATAAGTTTCAAAGTTGTTTTAAGTCTTTATTTAATTTCTATATTCTATCAAGCAGATGAAAAATTAATGATACCTTGTTTACGGGAGCTACGTCTGCTAACAAATATTAATGACTTTCCAGTTTGGCAGAAACAAAAATGTATATGTTTGTTGTCCTTTGTGTCAAAGATGTCACCATACCGTTTACGTTTTTTCAAACAAAATCGTGCGAAAAATGCTTTTTACTTTTTGAAGTCGGTGTCTTTAATTTTTTTTAATTGCTATGTAGTAACGTATGTATTCGTGATGAATGGATTTCAAAGATACTGGTAACCAGTAGTCGGGACATGCCTCATTTTAATCTACGAAAATCCAATCGCAATACGTATATTTTGTATATTTGCCATTTAGAAGTTTTATTACGTGTCCCTGAGGGTTTTCTATGTCAAAATCAGCCCATAGAGGCGAATCGGAAAGTCGTTTTTTAAAGTCTAGTTAAAATCCGTTACTTACTTTATTATTTAATTACTTTAGTCGATTATTACAACCCATCACTAGTGCCAGTTTACGTTTGCAAAAGAAAACGAGCTCATAATTCGGACATACCAACTCTCAGATACTAACTATTCGAGTTTGCCATTGGTTGATTGATTTTAGGTTGGCAGTTGACTTGGGATTGTGATTGTGAACTGTCGAACGAAATTGATAAGTTTGTTTTGTCACAAAAATATGGTCATAGTTTTATAAATTCAGCGTAACCATGAGATAAATTGTATCACATGTAAGCATACATTTTCAATGTGTCAAGTGATTAAGGTATAAATACAATGCAAGTCGTGTGGGTTATGTTGTGAAAATGCGAAGTGTTACATTTGGATTATTGGATGTCACACGCGATTGTAATCTTCGAAGTGGTCTCCTCGAAGAACCATAAAGTTTTCACTGTGGATAAGTTACATGTACGCAGCGGGAATGACAATAATGGCAGTTTCTGTTGGCGAAATTTGCGAGAACACGAAGTTGGCGAGGGAGATGGCTCTGATGGGGAACTATGAGTCGGCGCTGGTTTACTACGAGGGCACGGTGCAGATGATCCACAGACTGCTTATCACCATCGCAGACCCCACACGCAAGTCCAAGTGGCAACTGGTGAGTACCTTCAAGTTTTCTTCATATATCCCAAGTACTTCGATGGCTGCTTACCTTGAACATTAACGTTTCCTTTTATGATAAGCTGTGGTGCTAATTAGTTGCGCGAACGGTAGGAAGGCGGAAGGCCACCCGCGGCGTTCACATAATTTTCCATGTAGGTTTGTTTATGTCCTTCTTTGTTTTCGAATCTAGGTTATCTGAGTCTGTTGTGGTCCATGCTTGGAAACCACATTGCTGGTAAAAGGTAGTAGATTTTTTGATGAGGATATCAACAACAATTTTCTCCACATCTCAGAAAAACCTTTGTTTACACTGACATGTGGCACTAATAATAACTTTTTTTTATATTCTAAAAACTGTTATGTGGATGAATTAAATCTGCTTACAGTGATATTAACAAAAAGAAAAGTAGAATTACCCTTCTACTTACAAAAAGTAGTTAACAATACCTCTTCCTAGTCTGTTTCAATAATACACCTTTGAAAAGAAAGGGTGTGAATCATCCTATTAGCAAATGTGCCCTCATTTGTTTAAGCTGAAGTACCTATTTTCTTTAAACAAAGAAAACAATTTCAAAAACTAAACTGTTGAATAAGACAAAACAAGTTTCTGAATGGACAAAATTATGTAGTTACGAAGGGAATAACTATGCAATGCTAATATATCCAAATTAGTTTGTCAAAATTCTTACAACTGACAATATTAGCACATAGTCAGAATTTATAACAATCTCATTAGCACATACAATAATTAACATATATTCTTATACATTTCATTAACTTGAAACCAACCTGCATGATAAGCAATAGTATAATATTTAATTTCTTGAAATCAGTGATGCCCAATTTTTCTTATCAATGTGTTAAGAGTAATAAAAACATCCTCATAAAATATCTTATGAGAATCTCTTATCATTGTTTACATTTTTATTATCTTTTATGACATTTTAATAGTAAAACCCTATCTGGCCCTTGTCTCTGAAGTGTTCAAGAACTTGGCTTTATCAAAACTCTTATTATTTACTATAAAAATCTTCTTTAAACTATCAAAGAAAATATCTGCATTTTTGTTGTGCCATTTTTGTAATTCTGAACTATATTCATGCATATGCAACAATACTCAATATAAATTATTGACTTTAAACTTTTACAAAAGATAACTGTACACTATTGGTTTTAAACAATCAATTTCTGTTAAGTTTTACATGTACATAATTTGCGCTGGTCAAATAAAAAGTACTATTCTTTTATTTGCCTAAGCATTACTCATTGATTTATTTTTAGCATGACTTTCATCTTTTTATAGTTTCATTAATTTCCTGCCCTCATCCCGTGTTACTTGTGGTGGGTGCAAGACATTTTTTTCTTTCATTTTTTCTTGTCTCCCGGCACACTATTGCTAACTCTCTTTTACTTTCATACCACTCCTTACACACAATCCGTCCATCTTTTCTTTAGCCTACTTTTTCTTCACCATCCATCCAAGTGTTGGACATGGCAAGTTTGGGAGGTTCCTGCATCGGAATCAGGCGGAAGAAACGCCTGAGTGTCACCATTGTGATGACTGCTCGACATGGTGGAGCATACGGTGGAGGTGTGCCTCGCTTGGGCGGAGCACCGCCGTCTCCTCGTTGAAACAATCGGCGGCAGCGACCTTACGCGTCGGGTTATGGTCCGGAGCGAAGAAGAATGGCAGGTGGTCGCCTCCCTCTGCGAAGCAGTAATGCTAGCGAAGGAGGAGGCTGCACGCGTAAGGGAACGAAGTTCCTCGCGCCCCAGCCGCCGTAATTCCGACCCCCGACTACCAGCCACAGTAGACGCGGGCTTGCGGACGTCGAGCAATGGGTAGCCAGCTGTCTGGCCGTTCGGTAATTAACCGGACTGAGCCCAGTCGTCAACAGCGCGTAGTGATACACGCGCTCCTCAAAGAGATGTCAGCAAACCATAGGGGCCCAACAGGGCCGATGCCCGCTAGCTAGGACTGCGGGGAATTTCTGAAAACGAAACCCGTAGTCCTAAACCGCAAAGGGTAATTGAAGAATACAGGTGTGGTTGTAGTCAGTGAAAGTCTGACACACCCTCGCACTCCACCCAGAGTGCGAGAAGTCATTGGATATTTTTATCACTTTAAAAAAAAAACCCTATCCAAGTATAAACTCACAACTATTTTAGTCACATGCATTTCATTCCTCTTCTTCAAATGACCAATAAGACAAACATGTTTGTAGTTTCAAAAATGTATTATATGTTATTATGTGCTGTATTTTTATTACAATCTGTTTTGTAAAGCCTCAATCTAAAAGTCAGAAAAAGCTTGCATCTTTAAATACTGGCCTCCCCCCAATCGATGCTGCAAACAATGTCATGAACCAAGTAAACTATAGATGCATCTCCCTCGTTAATTCACATCTGATCAACCATAAAGTAGTAAGCAATCTTTTAGAACATCCAGGCATAAACATGTCACATTCATTATCATAATTATACATCTCATATCTCAGGCATAAAGATATATATCGCCCTTATCATATATCATGCATTTTATGAGGACTAAAGTGCAGTTGACTCACAAACTATAGACTGACTCAATTGAATGAGCACAAAGAGACAAAACAGATCAGGTACTGACTATCTACCTGATACAGCTGTCAATGTTCTGTTTACTAACATACACTCATGTTTGTCTATGGAAAAATGTGTTCATATCCTCTTTTATTGACAAACTTTTTTGTTTTCTCCTTTCCTTACCTGATTCTAGGAAGGTTTGAGTAAATCAGCTGTTTTACAATGGGCTTGGCAACTGCTGCTATTGTGATTTTATTACCTGCTATTGTTTTTATTAATACTGTAGTTATCATTGAGCTCTATCATGAAACTGAATACCACTCAATAATATTCCTATAGGTAAATTATGATAGAATAACTTATGAACATTTGTCCAGATTTCAGAGGCAGCCTCAATAAAAAAACTAGTTACTTTATAATAAAATAACATTTTTTTTTCTCTGTATCTTTGCTTCTGTTTCCTATACTGCAGGGCTCAAGCATTACCTTACATATTATATAACAAAGTCCTTCATTGCTTCAGTCTGTTTGTCCTCAATAAACTCTAAAATTACTAAATAGATTCTAATTCTTTATTGTACACTAAAACAACTTATAAAATAAGTAGATAAAAAAAGTACATAGGCGAGCTTAACTCAAAGTTGAGGTTTCTTCCAGCGAACCATTGAGTGATAGAGAGAGATCACAATAGAGAGTTTGTTTTTTAGGTGGGAGAATCATCTAATGACAAATCCCGCTCTTGGGCGGAGCGTGAGATAATGTCAGACTTTTACTGACTAAAAACCCACTTCTGTTCCTTCTTTGCCTTCATCCCACACTACCCATGCCCCAGTAGGCTTCGTCCCTGTGCTGGGCTCCTACGATTTGCTGACATCTCCCTGGGGCGCGCGTGGAACAGTTCGAGCCTTCGACGACTTGGGCTCGGTCCGGACGGCGATCCACCCATTACTCGCCGTCCGCAAGCCCGCGCACAATAGATGGTAGGATCCAGTGTACAATTTTAAAATTACAAATAATATGAATAAAATAAAATATATATCAACAAATTAGTAATAACAATGTCAAAAATATCTCCCCGGTCGAGTCGGATTGTCGCCACATCAGACTATGAAATACATACATGATATGCTATGTCATTGAAAGGAAATGTTTTCATGTGGTTTTCACCAATAGATAAAGTGATTCATGAAGAAAGTTAAAATGTCTAATATGTGCATATTATAGCAGAGAAAAGCTGAAGATTTCAAAGATTTGTAGCACCCGTGCAAAGCTGTTCACTAATCCTTTGATAAAAAAATAGCCACTAGCACTTCTAATAATGTGGCTGATTTTTTATAATAAGATTATAATTCCTACAGATTACTTCCTACAAACAAACAGATGATTTAACCTCTATAAAACACCAGTTTAACTTTAAATTTTTTATATAATCCATTACATGCATTGTGCTCCTAATACAGGTTTTGCTCCATGACTACGGACTAAATTGGCATTGAGCTGTTTATTATATTTCTTTGACACTCAAGGTCACAAATTATAATATTGTTCATCTATTGACCATCTTGATGTTTTTATCATTTTAATAATAAGAAACACACTGTAATGGCTAGCCTTGAAAACTAAACATTTTTACTTTGCAAAACTACTTTTTGTAAAACTGAATAAGGAAAATGAGTGTTTTATGGATTTGGTACAAATATTTCGAAATACATGTCTCTTGACTTAAACTTGACCTGGAAACATTTGGGTCTTTTATATTCTTATCTTGTTTTCTGTGACCATATTTGTATTTACTACATTACTAGCCTTGTACTTATGTACACATAAAGGTTTTACTATGTTAAATCTACTTAGCCCATTATGTCCTACTCCAATTTCCTCACACGTCTGTCGGGACGGTCCCTCCAGCAAGAGTCAAGTCCATCTCTCTTCGTCTTCATCAACATTTAATATCTGAAAATATTTTTATAACTGTAACAAGCCTGATTTGTGCGTAGAACGACGTCGCGTGGCGTGGATCTAGTGTAGCTCTACAAGTCTAGTTTCCATATAAAATGTATGGAGACCGACGCGCCCAGATCGACGTGTGTGGCAGACGTGTGCGCAGTGTAGTTCTAGCTTAATTATTTTACATCATCCTCCTGTGCTTACCTATTTCAATTTAATTGGCCTCGCAGTCGGTGAAACTGAATTTTTTCTTTCATAAATCTCATTAGCCGTCATCTTAATCGTCACTTTCTTCCTAGCCAGTTTCACAAAATCCACCCATGTTCCACGTTGAGTCCGTCGACTCATTGAACTATCCTTCATTAGTTCTCATCATGATCTTCCTACCCCTTTTTTTCTGGGTGGAAATCGTCATGTATGTCCTCCACTCTGGAGTGAGTAGAAGGGTCGGTCAGTCGCGTACTGACTAAAACCACCCCATTGTTTCTTTGCGCACTTGTGTTGGGAGCTGTGGGTGCAGTGTGACTTCTGCTCCCTCGGACTAGTTTTGGCCCAGTGCCTGTGAACCTCGTCTACAAGACGGAGAATATATATAGGAAATACAGAGATTCGCTCCCCTATACGTTTATACGTCGTACTATCACCCGTCACGCTATCACTGACGCTTTTCTTTCATAACACTCCTTACACAATTCATCCAACTTTTCTTTGGCCTTCTTCTCCTTCGCTTTAGTAATAAACTAGCTTCTGCCAGCGGCTTCGCTCGCGTGAAAGTAAGAGACACATGCCTATGTCACTCAGTGATAAAGTAGCATTCTACTGGTGAAAAAATTTTTTAAATCTTTTTTTGAGTTTATTTATTACAAACGAAAATAAAAATCTTTCCTCTATAAAATATTAACTTAGTATAGAATATACATAGATTGTACTGCGCAGGAGCCTAAGCAAGTCAGAAACCTGTGTTTCAGACTGCTACCTATTTCAAAATCTCCATGAATACATGATTGCCTAAACATTTAATACATTTGCATAGATTTGCATCTATTATTTCGCAACTAAGTATCTTATTTCCATTCGTGTAAATATTCGTAATTTTGCAGTTTTGCATCTAAAAAGTATCAATCTCTTTTGTATCTAATTTGCGTTGTCAATGTGTAATGGTGGAGTCGTTTATCTCAATAGAAAGCTTCATATAACGTTTTTTGATGAGGTCAATGGTATTCTGAGTCACTTCATCATACGCCTACACGGTAATCTTGAGAGTATAATGATACATGCGAGAGTATGTCTTCGTACTTGATGTATGAGAATCATACTATGGGATTATTTGGCAATTAGGGTGATAGAAACTGACTGGGCTGCCTTGCGATTGTACGTGCGACTCCTGAAGGTCCTCACATTCATACTCCTAGGCCAGGAACCAAGTTGTTATTCGGATTGTTCTATTAGTAAGTACTTAGTAGCAACTTTAGAAACTGACTGGGCTGCCTAGCGGTTGTAACTGCGGCTCCTGAAGAATCTAGGTCACTTTCCCACCCTTAGACCAAGTGGTATTCGGATTGTTCTATCAGAAAATACATAGGTGCAACCTGGCAGCACCCTTTCCTTTATTATCCAGTAACCTTCTAGAAGGAAATAAATTTAAGATTTTGGGTACGTGATAGATCTACCCTTACTCCTTCGGAGAATGGTATGGCAGTTGAAATTCTGGTCTTAAAATCCAAACCACCTGCTACTAAAGCCATGGTACAACCGCTCAGGTAGACGAAACGCTTAAGATTCGAAAAGGTCACTTCCATTTTTTCTTTCTTTTTTAAAGTGTCCTGTCCGCCCGCCGTATAGCGGCTGGAGGCTTCGACCTGCTTTAATCCCAGTTACTATGGATATTATTTACGTGAGTAATCAATTCCTTGATTCTCTGGTAGTTAGACTTCTCTTAGCAAATTTTTTTAAACGCATTTAGCTTCTTTGTTACCGATGATAGTATTCTTTGCGGTTTTCCTGTCCCTTATTAAAGAGAATTAGAGGTCTTTGCTCTGCAGTATGAGAAATAACAACTGCAGTGTGGCATTATTATTAAATGGACCTTAATTTATTCCCTCATTACTGTCCAAAATGTGGGTGGATAACAGTTCTGTCTGAATTTCCTAAGAACAAAGACATAATGTCATATATTGCTCGCTCTTTTCGCTCTCTTAGTGCATGTTTATGAACCTGCATACCAGGAACACAAGGGGCGATCATATCACAGGTCATAATTCAGCAGAAGCCGCGCATAGCCATAACGCATGGATTTAACGGTTAACACGCGCGTAAGTGGCTATTGTGTGGGTATTGATAGAAGACTTACAACAGTCGTTAGGCCTCATCCCAGCTTAGTTCCACATCCGCTGGTTTGGTAATTAATCAAACCCTGATGAAGCAAAAGATTATTAGAAAATCCTGGATAAAGGTTTTTGAAACAAAATTGATGGGCGGGCAAGAGAATCGCTTGATTCTGTTAGCAAATACGAAGGTTCTAAACCGGCCTGGGGCCTTACCATGACCTGTTAAAATGATGAAGCGAGAAAGAGGGAAGGAGCTTTACACCCTATATAGCTCCATCCTTTTAACAATTCAGTTTAGTTCGTCGAATTGATCGCGTTAAGAGCGTCCTTTTCGAGGTACATTTTCATACAAACGCTCTTACGCGATTATGACGTTATTACACATTTTTCATTAGATATTTTGGAAACACAAATACCTGAAAATATGCTATTTAGCATGAATTTTGACCCTTCATAATGTACTCAAAAATTTAAAAAGCCACAAAAATATAACAATAGAATCCTTGCAAATTTAATCAAGATTCTTAATGACGAAAAGGTTTTCCAAAAACTTATACAGTTTTTAAAAAAACACGTATTTCCTGGAACAAGTTTTGTGAAATATTCGAGTAAATGACGGTATTACCGAGCTTTCTGGTATTATTTCTCTGTTTTTTGCATTGCCTTTTTATTAAACATTGCGTTGAATGAACCGGCAAGCTTTTCTCAGGTTGACGATAGACGAATGGCGAAGGGATCTCTTAAGAGCTCGTGATAGCACTGCTGATCCTTCAAATCCTTCCTACTTTAGGACGTTGATTTTGAATAACAATAAACAATTATGACAACCAAAACAAGGATATAGGAAACTATTTCACCCAAATTTGCACATAGTTTACTTCGCCACAAATACCTATAATCACTCGAGCATTAAAATGAAATTAAACAAAAAGTAATAATGCAGCGAGCAATAAAGTTAACCGCAATAGTTAATTATAAACAATTGAGGTAGAAAACATCGCATGATCAAATTATGCACGCCATCATTATCGTTGTTGATAGAACGCCTTGGAATATACCGAGACAACGTGTGAGAATGGACGCGGATCTGGGGCCTTACCATGGAGAAAAAAAAGAGGGATGGAGCTATACACCCTATATAGCTCCGTCCCTTTAACAGTGCAATTTAGGTCGACAAATTTACGAATCATAAACGGAAAAAGTTTAATCAGAATCCAGTTCTTCAATTTTGCTAATCTCTGCGTCACTGTGTGAAGTGTTTAAGTAGTGGCAAATGGAAGAAGGCGAATTGTTATCTAACAATGAAAATAAGAAAGAAAATAGTTTTTTTTTAACAAATTATGCCTCAGCAAACGATTTGTGGAATTCAACTTCGTTGCTCTATCTATATACGTTGAACTATCTCCCTTTACCAACGGATTGTTTTACCCGGGAATCTTTTAAGTCAAGAGTGAATAGGTTACTTCTAGGCAATCGAGCTCCATCGTCGATCGCATCGTCGCTTTCCATCAGGTGAGATAGCGGTCAAGCGCGAACCTATTAAGAATTAAAAAAAAAGGATTTCTTCAGTGCAAGTCTAGCCTGCACTTAATTCATATCCCTTCAAGTTGTATTCAGCGCTTATCCTCAACATTTACTCTGAGTATAGCTGATACGTGGAATGCATCGAAAAGTACATCTTCTATCAATAATTGATGACGGTTGTTAAAGGTAATTAAAAACCCTTTTTGTTTCTAATGAACTATCCAACTGATCAAGGGTGTGTTTTTTTTTCATTTGAGGTACTTTTTAGGTACAATTTCTTGGTGTAATTATATTTTATGAGTAAAAGTTCAATATTAAAATATTACAGATACAGAGACACCCGCTATCTTGACGTCAATATAGCGGTTGTACCTTAATTTTGAAATAATTTCATACTGAACGAGGTACAGGTATTTTAGAGTTAGGTACTGAATAGTACATTTTAGGTACATTTTATAGGTAATTAATAAAATTTGATTTGCTGTGGTACATCCGCCATTTAGACTCTCACTGACCCCAACAGGGTAATAAAAGGCTAGAGATGATGAGAGTTTAAGAGTTACTAATTCGAACCATTGCATTAACCCAGTGATAACGCCCCAGACTTACAAAGTTGTAGATTACAGGTTCAAAACAAGCCAGGCGCATTATTTTAATTTATTTCATCATCACTGCTCTCAAAACAGTGAAGGAAAACATCGTGAGGAAACCGGCATGTCCTAGAATTAAAAACTTCGAAGACATGTGACATCCGCCAATCCGTACTGGGCTAGCATGAAGGATGAACGGTCCTTTGCCCTCTCTGAGAGAGGAGGCCTGAGTCCTAGCAGTGTGAACATTATAAGGCTGGTTTATATTATCCAGCCTTATTTTACGCAGGCACGGAAGATAATAAGGTGGTTTATCTTTGCAGGAAAACTCATGGGAAACGTATGATAGAAATCTTGCATTCAAATGAAGGCATTACGTAAAGTACAGAGCTAATGTAGTACAGTTTGCTGTATTGGTTTTAGCACAAGACACGGCTTCAAATATTATTGAGTGACTCATCTTCGTGTTTACAAGATTCGTAAGCCGAAAGCGTATGAAAACAGCATTTGTATACATAACAGTATACTAGTAGTAAGCAATTTTCTAATAGTTTATGAAATGGCATGCGCGGTTTACAAATCGATTGTCCATTTAGAATTAGTGCGTGCGAAAAGTAATATTCATATACACTGAAATGATGACTGGTCTTTACTGCCGAACGTGCAATATAGAAATATAGGCTGGAATCATGATCTTGTTTTGTCTAGGCTTCCTCTTCAGAAGAAAAAACCTGCTTTATCTTTCCTTATATTTTGTAGTCCTCGGCGCGTTCTAAATAGGGACATATTAATTCTTATATTAAGACTAGGGCTGAAACTCCAGACGCGGATGCTCGTGCGATACCATACGAAAGTGCTCCGTTGCGGGGGCCCTTTTTGTTACGTAATAAATATTAAGTTCTCCATCGACACGACTACATGCACACCGTTAAACTTGAACTAGCGACACTGCGCAGGTAATAATCCGGTTTTCGAGACGGGGACCGTCGCACACGACACACGCGCTTTGTCACGCGACGTGTGACCGTCGCGGGCGTCCGCTTGGTGCAGTTTCGGCTCTTAGTCTCATCATTACTAATACTGTCACGCTGTATGTTCCTTTCAATTCTGTCCCTCTGCTCGTCTTCACCCCAGGCGATTCAGAAGTTTTAATTTCGTATCGTCATCATTATTGTTATCGTGGTTCGATTAGATCGAACAGAGATATTTATTCTTTGCAGAAATCTGCAATCATTGCTCTGCCTTTAGACCGGACTATTCAGGTTATCTCAGTCAGTTACCAGACTAAATCTATAGGTATATCTTTTCCTTATGGCCAGTATGATAAATCGATGTCACGCCTTCAAGGACCAACCAATAAGGCATGCTGCAAATACAATTAAACAACGATTTTACACACTCAATACACGCTTAATTTACATACAAATAGTTTTGCTAAGTCATACACGTACTTTATTATTGTTCAGTCTTCACGCTGTGATCTTGCCAGGGTCTGTAGGATTGAAAAGAATTAACTTTACGCTTGATGAAATCACGTACTGAATAATGGTCTTGAAATTACTAACTTACACGTTTAAAAGTGCAATTTCCACCAAGGTTAGGCCTTCCCGCTATTTTGTTTTTGACCTAAGAAAACTTATTTCAGAACGTCTTGAAGTATCTTTTGCAATATTATGTTGACATCCTTGCGCCATGCCCTCTTGTTGTCTGCTAGGGTGACTGCTGCAGGTGTAGTAAACCTCAAATGCCACCAATTCGCGTTACAAGAAATATCTTTCGAAATAAACAGCAGCTTTGTGCTCTTCTCTCTGTATTTTTTTATTTATATTTTTGTGTGTTCATCATCATCATCATCTTCCTGCCCTTGTCCTATCTTATTTGGGGTCGGCGCAACACGTTTTTTTCTTCCATTCTATCCTGTCAAAAGTCATACTATCACTAACTTCCTTTTCTTTCATATCACTGTTCACACAATCCATCCATCTTTTCTTTGGCCTCTCTCTCCCTCTCCACCCATCCACATGTATACTCATAACTCTTTTAGTAACATGTGTTTCATCTCTCCTCTTTACATGACCATACCAAGACAAATGATTCGCCTTCAACTTTTCAGTCACTGGCGCCACTTTCAAACTTCCTCTAATATATTCATTTCTTACTTTATCCATTCTCGTCACACCACACATCCATCTCAACATTCTCATCTCCGCTACATGCAATCTTTTTTCATGCGTCTTTTTCACAGCCCAACATTCTGATCCATACAGTATGACAGGTCTTATCACGGACTTGTAGATTTTACCCTTCAACTTGAGGGGCATTTTTGTGTGTTCATAAATAAATAAATTCGAGCCTTTCCAGGAAGAACTTCGTAAGCGACAGTTGGCGTTTTTTGCTTGAAGGGGTTTTTCCTTTCGTAATTACAAAGTATTTATGGTAATATGTTAACAGGAACTATTCTAATAGATCAGTAGTTTAATGAATAACAAATCATATTTTTATAGAAAATTATAATTATTAATACTTTTAAGGTAGGGGAGAGGAAACTCATTGTCAATCTTCCTCAAAATGGTCGATAAGTTTGAGTCGTGATGTTGAAATACATATCATGGTGTTCGAGTGCTCGTTGAGTACTTCGGGATATTAACAAACAGCTGGTCAACTCTTCACATGACCAGAGGGCTTAAGTTTTCATTGACCAATGCTTCACTCATTGCCTATGACCACTTTTCTCATTGCCTATGATTTGGATGGAGTTTTTCATGCCTAATGAGTTATTTTTATACACGTTATTATCAGTTTGTGTATTAATCTATTTAGTTATTAGTTTAATTGTTTATA
Source organism: Mythimna vitellina (assembly GCA_949316375.1). Classification (NCBI taxonomy): domain Eukaryota; kingdom Metazoa; phylum Arthropoda; class Insecta; order Lepidoptera; family Noctuidae; genus Mythimna; species Mythimna vitellina. Next base: position 13,810,846 of record OX438706.1, read on the forward strand.
CAATTACATTCTGTTGCAAATTATATGGTAAAAAACCAACATAAAGAATGCATTTTGGGTTTTTCGGATGTCTATGGTTTTCGTCATATTATGGTAAAAATACTGGCCATCTAGCAAGTCTTACTCCTCTGTTCTTTACCTCAAAGTCGTTTCCTTACATCTTGCGCCGAATGCTGGCTCTGCGTATGTAGTCAAAACTGTATTTGCCATCAAAACTCTTGAGGGCTAGGTTACGACTGTAGTCAAAAACATCGTCTAAAGAGTCCAACTATCAAAATCAAAAATATTTTTATTTTACATAGGCATACATGGGCACTTATAAAATGTCAGAAGCTAGTGCACGGTTCCAAATTGGTCGTTTCCTATGGAGAAGGCGCGAAACTCCATGGTTACTATCTGCTTACAACATCTGACCGCCAATCAGTCTGCAAACCATTGTGAAATATGGCTTCTGGACGTCGGCCCTCGACCTTTCGCGGTAGCGATTACTGCGAGTTAAGTGGAATTTTATGGACTGTAATATTGTATGATTGTAACCTTCGCGATGCCCTTTTGTAGGATTTGTCACTAACAATTGATGCTATTGGGCACTAACTGAAAAATTATCGTATAGGCATAGAATAAGTAATAGTGGGTCGACGATATGGTAAAACCGACCGATAGAACTGATCAGTGAGGTGATATTTGGATTGCACGAGGAAAAATTCTGTGGATATTGTAATGGATCGACAGATTAGGATATAAGTCGCTAATCTAAAGCCCATCGATCTATAATAATCCAATTTCAACCGCTTACGACACCCACAGTAATCCACTTAGTAAAATACAAAATAGACAAACAGTTGTTGTTACATTATCATGTCCTTGCGATCGATATACAGCCACGTTTTTGTGCTAAACAAGTGAAACCCGACAAATTCTTTTGTAAGTGACTTTATTCAGTGTTGATGTAACAAAGTTAATCCAGAAATCGACCTTCACCGTAACAATGAAGTTTTGGCAATACCGGTGACAGAAACCTTGAAGAACGCGATATTTTAATCACAATTTAGACGGTTTATCGGAATAAAAGATTATTCAATTCTAAAATCATCCCAAATCAAGTTTTTTGGAGCATTATCATAATTACTAAAGCAGTTATTGAGATGAGCAACACGGTCGTTAACATAAAAACGTTCCACATTTTCATACAAAGGATTCAGAAACTCGGGACCAGACTACAGAAAAAAAGTACCTAGTCTATTAAAATACTTTCCATTCTATTATTTCTTTATGACGCGATAAAGGGAAAGGAATATTCAAGCAATATGACTGTGAACCAGTTTCTTACAGCCGGCATTTGAAAGGGCCGATAAACATTTGAAACAACTGTAACCCAGAAACACCTTTATATTGGTCGAGTGTTATTATTATTCGCTACATTATACAGAATCTACCGGTCTATTTTGTTCACATTTCTCCGTGAAAACTTAGATGGTGCGAGTTGGAAGTAGACTATCATTTCACTCTACAACTACATTAAACAGACACACGTGGACCACGCATGATTTGAACTTCTACGTACGACGTCGCGTGGCGTGGATCTAATGTCACACACACATGCTCTACAAGTCTAGTTGCCATATAAAATGTATGGAGACCGACGCGCTCAGATCGGCGTACGTAGCACACGTGTGCGCAGTGTAGTTCTACCTTTAAGCTAGAACTACATTAGACCGACGCACACGTGTAACACGCCTGATTTGTACGTAGAACAACTTCGCGTGGCGTGTATCAAGTGTAGCTCTACAAGTTTAGTTTCCAATTATAAAATGTTAAGAGACCGACACGCCCAGATCGGCGTGTGTGGCACACGTGTGCGCAGTGTAGTTAGTACCTTTACTGTGTGTATGTGTTTACAGAATTTTAATTCTGATAAACTTGGTCTAAAAAATTTCAAGCAGGCTGTAAAATGCTGCAAAATATTCCAGTAATAAGATTTTGTTGCTGCAATTAAATCTCACAAAAAAGTACTATATTTCAGATTAATTTATATCTTGTTCAATAACCATCCTTTCTGCGGTACTGCAGACTAATCAATCGTGTCCATACGTTTCTGTTTTACGAGCAACGTTTGTCGAAAGTAATTAAATTGATACGGTTCTAATCTCAGCATTCACTATATTAGTTGCAGTAAAATATTATCACGCTTTTTACAGAGGTGGAGCTTCGACTCTTCAATCAGTGTGAATGTTTCATCTACCCACGATTTCCTGTTCAACAAAATCAAAGCTACTCGATCGACTAAGATAAATAAATCTTATTGCTTCTCGCCATATTGTATCGATCAGTGATCGACAAATAATAACACCGAGAAAAAACGTCGAGTCTGAGATATTTTTTTTTATTTCTTTCATATAACTCCACAATAAATATTCCACGTTAATTCACTGGAACGTAAATCGATCGATTAAATGATTACCAATCATTTGTAATTAAACTGTTACACTTTTACTACTTTGCCGTCATGCGTCGGTTTTTGCACCGCCATGCATTTGCATATGAACACGTAACTTCTTACTAAATGATTTGAGTCAGGCGATTCTCCATGCTATCAAGTAATTTGTTATAAATAATACTATCTTATTTTGAAAGGCGAGTGACCGATCCAGTGAATCTGTAGCCATTGTGTCCATGGCTGGCTGTACAAGAGATGGTAAAAAAGTAATGGCTGCATTTCTATTGTTCTCAGAGTTACGTAAATATTACGTTTGTGAAAATAATGATTTAATTCGGTAGTTTTTGGCGGTAGTGTCTTCTTTTCATCAACATTTCTATCTTTGTAGTTATGTATAACTGAAAATTCTTGATCAAAGACTATTTGTAGTTGGATGCAACATAGGACAGTCTCATATTTGTTCAACTTAAAACCACATATTTTACCGGCGAGAGACAAGTATTGCTTGAGCACTATACCGTCCAACATGAACTGGTTCTGAGTGAACCAATAAAACATAATACGAGCGCGTCCAGCCGTCCACTCATCTCATATATTAGCCTTCGTTCGCAATAACTGTCTTGATTAATAGCAGGACTTTATGGTGCTATGAGCTGCAGGCTTTTTACTTGAGTTTAGGTCACCTAGTCTAAATTAGAGACTGGAAGGACGCCAAGCGTTTGTTCTATTGTCGACGTACCGTCGTGTCGTCGTGCTTGTTTTATATTGTCATGCGTGTTGTTGCCTGTGTCAGGCACTTAGGCCGCGAAGTGTTGACGCCGCGGGTCGACGAACCTTCTCCACGCAGTATGTCGGTCGCTCGGTGACGCGTACGACTGCCCAATTTTGTACAACACCGTAACTGTGCCGATCTGTCAAAATTATGCACGCTACTTCCGCCTTTACCTGAACAATGTTACGGCATATATTATTCTGACAGACAGTTTTATTACTACGTTGTGACTCGTGGATATCGCGGTGTCCCAAATACTCGTTGAGTTTGTGAATATTGTGGGTAGTTTTAATTACCGTCCTACTTAAACTGAAGTTCGTCATATTAGTGGCTCCTTACAGAAGTCGGTCAAGGTATTTAAGCTTAAATTAGGTGAAAATAAGCACGTTATGTGGCGTGTGATCGCCGGATGTTACTCAACGAATTGGACTTTTTGTGTGGGAAGTGCTTAAGATATTTTTTTATTGTGCGCGAACATTGTGTGATAATCGCAGTGAGAGATCGTCATTTTCACTTTTGTGCCCACATCAAGAAAATCATGTGCGTATCATTGATGCATCTATCCATTATTGAGTTAATGTATATTAGAGGTTTTTGTGCAGCTTGCTGAGCGATTGCTTGCTGGATTAGATTGTAATTCGATGCTAATATCATGATTTCACATGTGTGAACTTGGTCTAATCTTAACACAATATGCCATTTATATAATGAGTTTCTATTGAAACTAAAGTTCTCTTAACCATTAAGAAGTTATCAGGTTTCATTCAGTTTGTCTTCACAATTAGCTTTGCTACTTCCATTTGTGATAATTGAAATCTGTTGAGTAAATTATTTCGTATTCAAAACGGCCACTGATCAACCAGCATTAATATTCGAAACATTTTGCTTTCCGTGAAGGCGCTACATCTTACATATTCATCTCTTTTCCATCGTAGTAGTTTACTGATTTTATTATTCATCATCGTCATTGATAAGATTTAGAAATTCAAACAACAGCTCTTCTCCAGACAATAGCAGTTCTATGTAATCTGAGTCTAGACATAAAGTTAGGCAGAAATGCAGGTCATTATACCGTCTGACCTGCATTTCTGCATAAATAACTAGTAGCATAATGTCGACTGGTGAATGGTGATTAATATCGCATTTTCGCCCACACATACTACATAGAGGTACCAAGCCACACCTCTTATGCTACGAGCGCTAAGCTCCTACAAAGTCTGCACTCCTGGTACCATTAAAATAATAACGGATTATTTTAAATAATCCTATGGGAAATACATACGTGTGTTGTTTAGTAATCGTGTAATACAATGTAATTGGTTAGTTAGGCTTAACTTTAGCAACTTTTGAACTAGTTGCGAATTGTGTTTTGTAATTTTAAGAGCTATTGTATGTCAAGTAGTCAGTTAGGTTACGATCAAATACTGTTTCGCAGCTGCATCTGTTAAATAAATGTAACACAATACATGAACCACAGCCCAATTAAATTATGCGAGCTTTTTTTTAAAATTGCCTGGGCATGCAGAAGACGCGCAAGATTGTTCGCGCAGTGAGCGATTTGCCGCCGCACAAAACTTGGAGGTTGAAATTGTTTCCTATAGCGGTAGACTGTGAATTAGCTCAAAGACTACTATTAGTACTCAAACTTGCAATACAGGCAGGTGTAGAATGAGCGATCAAGTACTGGGCTACGATACGCTACGTTTAACCGTGAATCTTGCATAGTTTTGAAAATAATAATGTATGTTTTCACGCGGCAAAATGCTTATATTTGATGGTTTTTTTGTTGGTCCTATTCTGTCTCACTCCTGGGCAAAGGAATAGGGAGGCCTTTGCCCTTTTTTCCATTTTTCGCTGGCCCGGGCTTCCTTTTTCCGTTCTGGCGAAGTCTGTGTAGTTCGACCCGCTATCACCTTCGTGGTCTACCGCGATCTGTACTCAATTCCTCAATGTCTCTGGGCCCTAAGTTTAATATCTATCTACTGACTTGTTCTTATAATATTTTCCGAATAGCAACACAGCTTATCTTTGTTTAGTTTGCCTTCACCTATGTGTGTCATAATCTAGGTTCACCTTGTTGACTTTTGCAGTATCAACAAAACTTAAAGTATCATCCTTGATAAGTATTTCCTAAAGTCGTTTTTAGCCGATTTCAAAAAGGTGGAATCATTTTTTTATGTTGTTTCCTGATTACTTGTACACGCCTGGACCGATTAAGAAAATTATTTGGATTATTGAACTCGCGGGCACCAGCTAATTGTAAATATTTCCTAGAAGGTTGATAGTGGAATGATGGGCTATCCTCTTGGTTGCGCAGGTTCAGAAGCAGATGGCACGCGAGTACGAGCAGCTGAAGGCGACGGTGGCTACCCTGCAGATGTTCCAGCACGAAGGGGAGAAAGCTATCACACCACTTACATTCAGTAAGTATATTCATCATTCATTGTAAAAGTAAACAGGAAACCAGTCATTACGTAGAGTGACTCAAAGCCTATTTGAGATGTCCTCAACCTGCAGTGAACAAGAGATTACGCCGATTTCTTACTGACTAGCAAACGAACCGAACACTATATCTGTCAGCACGCCGGGACCCCAACCCCGACTTCCAGCCGCCATAGGCGTGGGCTGGTCGACGACGAGCAATGAGTAGCTCGCTGTCAGGTCGTGCGGTAACACCATCCGTACTGACCCCGAGTCATCCCAACTCAAAGCGTTGTCAGCAATACCGTAGCGTTTCGCTTCATCGTTTATAGCGCGTACATCGAAGGACAGGAACAATTTGCCTGCTGCGGTCTTCCCGTCCAAATATAATTTAGGTGTCTTCAAGGCTAGAGTTGCTCTTAATAAACTAGTGCGCCACACCATCAATGATTGCATCACTGCTTACCATCAGATGGGACTGGTTAAATATCAATTTAAAAAAAAGGGACCCAGCAGGGCCGAAGCCTACTGGGGCCATGGGTTGACTTCCGAAAGGGAAGCCAATGGTACTGGATCGCAAAGGGCAAAGAAAAACCATAGGTTTGGTTTTAGTCAAGTAAAAGTCTGACAAGCCATCCCACTCCGCCTTAGCGGGAGAAGTCGTTAGATGATAAATCCAAATTAAAAAAAAAAAAATCTCGTGATTCGAGCGAGAAAATATATGTGAGGTGATCCTGGCGAATTTTTTTATTCCCCTTCCTCCTTTGTTAGATGTAACATTTGGCTCGACATCCTCCCCCTCCCAAATTTAACGTGAGATTGTTAAACACAGACGCATGGGTTAAGTAAAAGTAATAATAATAATATTCACACAACTATTACACAACATCGTCTAGTCCCAAGCTAAGCAGAGGTTGTGTTATGAGTACTAGACTACTGATAAACATATTTAAATATTTCTAAATACATACATATTTGCACCAATACAGAGAACAAATGATTATGCTCATCACCCAACAATTTGTCCTGGGTGGGAATCGAACTCACGACATAGCAGTCAGGGCCACTAACCACTAGACCAACAGGCCAGTCAAATTGAATCCTGGGGCCCTGGAACGCAAGGCAAAGAATGAACATAGGAGTGGGTTTAAAAATAATCTTATGTCAAAATTCTATCGCTAAAAAACAAATGTACTGATTGATTCGTTATTGGGTTCGGGTGTAAATCTCTACTCATGTGTTTCTTCTACCACCTTTAATTGTAAGTGCGTGATAGTTGGAATGGATATGGCTTTTGCTTTGCATACTTTGACATTTGCGCAGGGCCGTTAGCTTCATGTCGTTAAAATAAATAATTAAACAAACTTAATTATACACGGCAGTCATTTGAAATGAACCACGTCGCGTCGGGTATTTACTCGTAAGTCACAAGTTATGAATGGGCTTATACGAAGGCTTTCTTTCTATTTTTTTTAATCATCATATTATAACTGTGTGTCAGACTTTTACTGACTAGAATCCACTTATTTTCCTTAAGTTGCGCTTTGCGTTATAGGGCCACGATAACTCCTTTGTAGCGACATCTATGACGTCACATAGGTACTAAACTACGAAATCTTGTATCGCACAATTAGAGTTCTCTGCGCGATTTGAAAATATACATCAGCCAAAAATCATTATCGAGTAGTTGCCCAGATCAGACAAAACACCCGTCTGGTCAGAAGATCCTCCCTTTTCGACGGAGGTATGCGGGAGTTTACACTGTGTTCCGCATACCTCAAAACTTTCAAACAATCCTAAAGCTTCCCTTCATCACTCATTTTAAATTACAATCATCTTAATGGCTGTAATTACGTCACAAATGACTGTCACATCTCAAACCGTGACAAAAACGCAACTTGCAGTCAATGCCACGGCCTGATAACATAAATGTATTTATGTTTTCCAAGTAGTCCATCTGGAAATAAGCTATCACAGTATGTTGGTCAACACTTCCGATGGAAACAGACGACTATTATAAAACTGAAAATTATATTTAATTTCGCGCTATTAATGTTGCTTTAAGGTTTGGTAATGGTCCCACTGTCAGCGATTAGCGAGAGTACTTCAGCGGGGAAAAGCGTGTTGTTTACTCGCTCTCAGTCAGACCACCGCCTTATGAACGTGGAAGAAAGAAATTAGGGAAGAATCTGTCTCATAGCGGAAATGGACTCGGAGGATGTAGAGATGGATGCAGTTTAAAAATAATAATTTTTCTTTTCAACGTACATTAGCTACATTGGTGTTTCCGTTCCCAATTATGGTTAATTGTCCTTTTATTTTCATTTCGAACGGACTGACTTGTGGAATCGGGCACCTAAATTATTTATTTATTAATATTTATTTATTTAAGCTTCATGTACAGTAGTAGTAAATAGGCGGACTTAATGCAACAAGGCATTCTCTACCAAGTCAACCTTTGGGTTAAAAAGACAACACTTAAACAAATAACAGATAATTCAACCAGAAAAAATAAAATAAAAAATAAGTTATTTATAATAATAAAATACATATAATTATATGCATTTTAACATATATTATATATATTTATAATTATATGCTAAAATTATAAACTAATAAATACCAATAATAATAAAAAAATAAAATAATGTATAATAATAATTATTGACCAAAAATTGTACTGTTTTTCTTAATTCTTCTTCTTTTCTTATGTCCTCGCCTTTTGAGGCGGCAATCATTTCTCTGGTAAAAACTACGTCATCTGATAGACCGTTTTCATGTCTTTCTGGATCTTCCTTATGCAGCTGGTCCGGCCTTACTCTCCCTCTCTGCTTTGGACTCTTTGAAAGGCAAGTTTACAGCAACAACATAGCCTGGCTTCCATTATTTCTGTGTGTATAAAAATTAAGTCTCCTTAAATTTAAATGTGGCAATTAATTAGTCCATCAACTGCTGCAATAAACCTAATCAACATACAGCAAAGTTAATTTATATCAATGTTTGTATTCAGACCTCAAACAGGTCGTAGACTCGTTGACTCATGTTTCTAAAGCAAACATTAATAAAAAAATCTAGAGTAGGTTCAATATCCTAAACACAATGAACTTAGCCTAGTCATAGCTGAAATATAATTGCAGTATTTATATCTGCATAATAGATATTTAGATTTGATAATTTCCGCAATTCGTTTCCTCGTTATTATGCTTTACTAAGAGGAACTGGACAAGAAATTTCTGTTATTATATACCGTTTTGACCTCTTTACTGGAATCGAGGTAACGGACGCAACTTACGAGTACTTACGGCACGTCCTACACCTTTTTCTGGGTTTTATTTAACCCTGATAGGCACTTAAAATATTATTTTATCTTTACTATTCGGAAAACGGTGAAGGAAAACATTTTTCGAAAACCGACATGTTCTAAGCATGTGACATTTTCCACTTCACACTGGGTCCACGTGGTTGATTACGGCCCATCCCTCTTACAGAGAAAGTCCGGTGTCCTAGTAGGAATTTTATTGAACTGATTATACTGGGCAGTACCGATGAGAGAAAGTAATATTTTTCCTGCTCTTGTCCCGTGTTATTTGGTGTCGTCGCAACACGTTTTTTTTTCTTCCATTGTGTCCTGTCATAGAAAAAAAAGAAAGAAGAAAGAAAAAGTATTAATTCACGTCAAACATTGCGCATACCTTAAAAATAACAACAAACGACTTATAAGTAGTAGGATATGCGCCACATCCGCGCAAATCGGCCAGCGCTCAGCAAAATGTCATATCACTAACTCCCTTTTCTTTCACTAACTCCTCAGTCCTCACTCAATCTATCCATCTTTTTATTTGGCCTCCCTCTCCATCCATCCACATGTGTATTCATAACTCGAGAAATGAAAGAGTATTACAAGAAATTGCTGTAACACCGTTTTGACCTCTCTGACCCGTCATGGTTATTCCTATGAGAATTACGACCATTACAATTTTATTTAACTGAATTGTCCAAAAATACACTTCCCATGACGATAAGGTGATGTCAGTATCATTTTCGATGGCGTCATTGTTATTCTAAGAAATAATTTTGTTGGTCTAAAAAACCTAAATGATAAATAATGCAAGATTCAAGGAAAGCCTTTCATTATATTGAAATTACCGGTTGATAATGACTGGTCAAAAATAATACAGTTTGTCCATGAAAACCTACGCAGGTCAATCAACTTTTACCATAGGTCAAGGTAGCTCAATACAACATCTGGGTACAGTACTTTCAGTTCCCACACTTGAATAAAAATTCTTTTATTGAAGGTCTAGATTGACAGGTTAGGAACGTTTATCAAGAACTCGTTTCTTTATTTATGGCTTAAATTGTACTATAGTGGTTCTTGATGGGTTTCAAGTTAAAAAACTTGAACATGAAATGTGACCGTGGGATAATCTAACTTATAAAATCCCGATTTCTAAAGACGTATCAAAGTAATCTGGTGTTCAATCTTATACCAACTGCGATTAACAATAGCAACAGAATGTAGGATATATCAGTAATTTTATTGATTAAAGATTTTATCAGCCTTCTAAAAAAACTGAAAGAAACTCCGATCGATATGATCATTTAAAGAACTGCTTCAGCGCTTGGAAAAGCAATTAACTCGATAACCAATTTCTTTTACGAAAACGAACGCTAAACACGAAAACTAGATAAAAGAGAAGAATAACACAGTAATCAAAACACGCAGATCTAAAGCCATTGTTCAGGTATCTGCACAGTCATTCAATAAACTACATAAAACGGACGATAATCAAAACGTTCAATTTCAATCACCCGATTTCTAACTAAAAAGTGAAACGACAACGTCAGTCAGTTGGATGAGCAAGCAATTAGCAATAAAAGTTCGTTAACCCACGTCATAAGGCCAAAGACGATCACGGTGATCGGCTGTGACCTTCGTTGGAACCATTGAACGGCCGATAAAGGCCACCCTAGCGTCAGTTACTTATGTCACCGTTCTTGGAACCATTCATGGTGGTACAATAGGAGACGATACCAGCTTATATTCAGTATTCGCTCGTTCCTATTGTCTATTTTGTTTTGATTCAGATTTATATTATGCTTTGTGTTTTAAAATTGTGGGTCTGGTTGAATACAAGGTTTATTGACTTTGAGTTTGGGGTGCTGGTAAATGATGCGAGTTTGATTCTATTGATCTAGTTCAATTGTTTGGTCAATTTATTTTCGAAATTCAACTCTTTATTGTCCTAGAGCTAGATCGGACATTTCGATAAATTACTGATTAGATGGATTGAATTCAACGGAAATATCTGCGGAATTTTTTTATCGGCTCCTCGAGATTTAGCAAATTAAATTTATTTAGTATTATCTAATCCTTGACAGGTGAAATTGACAATTAATTAGATTCAGTTCCACGATTGATCGATATTTTACTAATGGAACTTTGTGTCCGATAAGAAAAACTCGATAATTTTATCAGATATCTCAGATTATCTTCATCAGGAAATGTTTTAATAACATTGATTTTGAAGAGTTTTTGATCATTTTATCGTACCAATCAATCATTGCAAAGGCGCGAATGTAAGTTGCGAACATTACAATGCACTATAAAAGGTACTCTTGCACTTTAACATTGTCAAAGACTGCTCATAAAATTGTGTCAGTCTGGCTCTCATCCTATCTTCTTTGTGTTTATAATTCTTATATTTATCAGCTAAAGCATCTAAAGAGCACACAGCAGACAAACTTACGCTTGTATTGTGACGAATCTGGCTAAAAACGATTACAACACGAATTTAGAGTTAATAGCTACTAATATACCCCAAAACGTCTTTAGGAGTTCCGTAAAAAAAGGAGGTCGGTGTCTTTGTGGATCAGCTTATTTTTGTCTTTGATGCGTTTGATATAGCTTCGGTTGCGTAATCATAAAATGATGATTCGTATCTTGAAACATTGTTGTAGAAAGTATGATGAATTGAAACACGGAACCCTCGCTGCTTTATCGTTTTTTTTTTTTATTTTTTTTTTTAAATTGATACATACCAGTGCTTGACTGCGATCCCACCTGATGGTAAGCGGAGATGCAATCATTGATGGTCAGGCGCACTAGTTTATTAAGAGCCCATTCACTCTAGCCTGTGAAGACACCCAAATTATAGTTGGACGGGAAGACCGCAGCAGGCAAATTGTTCCAGTCCTTCGATGTACGCGGTATAAACGACGAAGCGAAACGCTTAGTCCGGACCGTTGAAGTTTCAACAACGTAAGGGTGGATACTCGCCGTTCGCTGGGTTGTCCGATGGTAGAAAGGAGATGGCGGAATCAAGTCATGCAATTCCCGCGCACACTCTCCAGAATGTAACCTGTGAATGTAAATCGTTATACTTTCAGACTATTTGACCAAATATTTCAATTCTTGTCTGTTTTTATTAATTTCTAGATGTCTAGAGTCTGTTCTGTATTCATTATTATAGCACGCAAATGGCTTTCGTTGATAAATAATTTGTTAGCTGTTTTTTTTTTATCGCGGATTGGCATGGATGAACTGAGCGAACAAACACATTAACCTAAACTTGATTTAGTAAGAAGCATTAACATAAAAATCGTGTTTGTGACTCTTCGAAAAGTCGTTATAATAAGTAACAAATATTCCAAGGACGGCGATGACGGCATAAGGACCCAATTTGGATCCTTGTGATGTAATGACATCAAACTCGTTTTATCGGGCACTAAGCCAATCTTGATGTAAATTGCCCCATAGAAAGACACTTTCACACTTGTGCCTATAATTGAGAATCGAACTCAAATTGCTTTTTCCATTCTAGCTTATTATACGGGAATAGCTCGAGGAAATAGAAAACAGTTTTAATCAATTTAATAAAGAGTAGAGTGCTTAATCATCGCCAATATAATTATGAGTCGTGGGGCTCTTTGGACCGGGACCGCGGTCCCAACTTTCTACTATAATTTTTTTTTTCTTTTTAGTGGGATTTTGGGACCACAAATAAAATACATTTTTTTTGGGTAGCTGTATTTTAATTAATGCCTTTTTCCTTGTGATCCCAAAATACTACTCAAAATAAAATATTATTTTTATAGGTGGAATTAGGGATCGCGGTCCCGGTCCAAAAAACCCCACGACCCCAATATATAGGTACCTATAATAAGAACAGGAAGTCCTCACAATAGACTTCTTTCGCCAAAACATAATAACCAATTAATTCAAACTAAAAGCAATTAGTTGTCAAGGTTTGCGTTAGTGGGCCCCGTGATAACCGATACCCTCCATTAACTCTTGACACATGCGGGATGATGGCGAACTGATAGTAACCACTTACTAATTCCACTCCACTCCCTGATCGATGACTAAGCTTATTTGTGGCTTTAGACTTCCTCGATCTAATAATAGGGTCCTACTTGGGTAAGACTGCTCGATCTAGAAAGTCTAGCTTTTGCCTGACTTTTTGATCTAGTGAATTCTAGTGGTTGTTTGCACGGTAGTTGAGTCCTGGATTCGATCTCCTGATTAGGCAAGTCTTAGAAATATTAAGCTTTCCGACCACGGACGGGTAGCTTCATAGTCGCGTATTCGTCATTATACGCTTGGTGTACTCCTGCTTACATACAAAACTACGAAATTCGGTCGACGAAGCGGCAACATCGAGTTCGCGTCACTGTATGCAGGCTTCATGACGCCTGCCGTACTGCATGCCATACGTCGGAGCTTACATTGAGCGAAAGCACGTTTTTATGTTTCTAGATTTCTACAAAACGGGACGGCTTCGTCGTCAGACGACATTGTCACAAATGATCGGAAACGTACGCGTGTAATACGCCTCGTGGACAGGGTTCAGTAGTCAGTACGCTGTGATGCTCAAGCTGCCGAGCGTATTTTGAAGCGTCTACGAAACTGCTCGTCCATGGACAGTAGTCCATAAGCTTTGGTGTAAGTGGCACCAAATCACTTCTCCTGCTCTGGGTGGAGCGAGGAGTGTCAGACTTTTAGTAACTAAAACCCGCCTGTGTCATTTCAGTTTCACTTTACGTTCCAGGGCCACGGTGACTTGAATAATGCCTTCGGTTAAATTTGGCGGAATTTACGTACAATCGGCGAAATGTGTTATATACAAGCTGACGATGATGATGGCGTAATTTTGATTAAAAAAAAAACATATTTTACATCTGTTTATTCGCGTGGGAAATATTCGTTTTTATTTTCAAGTCTTCTTATCGCTGTTTGCTACCAAAATGTGATTAAATTATCGAGCCCCTCAATGCCGTGCAGGTTTTACGCAGGTAACACTTTAATGCGTAAATTGGCGCGTAATCGAGCGTGTAAGAGATAAAACAAAGTAACGGCTTTCCCTGGGAGTCATTAAATCTCAATAAACTCAATTACGCTTACGTTTAGATACGGTGACTATTATAACCTGTCGGATGACTATCGATTTTCGTAGATAATGAAGTAATAACATGCGCGTAGTGGCCTTAACTTTGTATTGTATGGAGGTCGTTAGATTTTTTTTTTGTATTTATTGGGTATTTTGCTGGCTACAGAGCAGTGGTGGCTCTGTGGAAAAGGCTCCGACTTACGAATTGTAGGTCGCGTGTTCAAACCCAGACAAGCGCATTACTTTGTGTAATTTATTTCAGCACCACTGCCCTCAAAATGGTGACGGTAAAAATCTTGAGGAAGCATGTCCTAGAACCTAAAATTCAAAAACATGTGATATCCACCAATCCGATCTGGGTCCTTGTGGTGGAGGGAATGGACCATTCCATCACCTCTCCTAGAGAGGAGGCCTGAGTCCCAGCAGTGGGAACATTATAAGGGTGATATACCTATGTTATGCTACTATGCAACTTATTATTTATGCGCCAATAAGTCTTAGAATAAGTGGAAATAGAGACAAATCTTACGTGAACTGTAACGAGGAATGAAAAATAAAGAGTGCATCTTCAAAGCATGGCATTTTCAAATCATGCATTTTTGTGCAACGTTCTGTCCAAAAAGCTTATGGAATACCATTTGAATTTCGCTTTGTAGACTAACAATTCCGTATTTTTAAACCGACTTCAAAAGGAAGAGGTTCTATGTTCGGCTGAATGTATTTTTTTTTATGTATGTTCACCGATTTCTCGGTCAATGGAAAACCAATTTTAAAGAAAAAATTTAGAAGTTATGCTTCCGAGTTGGTCCCATAGAAATATTGTTATGATCTGATCATGAAATTCGAAGATATGGAACAGAACTTCTCATAGGATCACAGCAGAACCGTCGTGACAAGTAAAATTGCTTTGTTTATACGTGTAGTCGATGACTGACTGAAAGAAGAGGGGGAATATATCGAACTGATCTGATGATGAAGCCTGAAGTTAGGCACCGCAACTCTGTAATAAATTAATGTAATCTAACCGTGTTTGGGATTTTTAGAATTGTCATGAGATGCACTCTGGCTATAAGGTATTTAAGTTTGCGTGGTACCATAACTAAAAGTTAAATAACGAAGAAACAAAACTAATATAGAAACACCGATTCAGTTTTTTTTTACATTGAAGTCGGTTGTATTTTTTATATATATTAATTAATAAGTTTTTTATCTGCTGCTAGGAAAGACTAAATTCGCCGTTCACCCATTTCAAATCTGATTAACCTGCCAGCTTGCATGCAGTTAATAAATTACTGAGGCCGTTTATGAATAACTGCAACACCTTTGTTCCTGTTGCTGCTGATGAGTAAACGACCCCACAGTATGACCTTCTAGTAGAATTACAGAACATGATTTATATTGAAAACCCAACATACACATACAAATTCTCAAACGATTCGCCTCGTCGTTTATACCGCGTACATCGAAGGACTGGAACAATTTGCCTGCTGCGGTCTTCCCATCAGATTATAACTTTGGTATCTTCAAGGCTAACTAGTGCGCCTCTCCATCAACGATAGCATCGTTGCTTACCATCAGGTGGGATCGTAGTTTATATCAATCGTTTGTTACTCCTTCACAGGTAGACCATGTCCTGGAATAGGACATAGGATACTTTTTATAATTTTTATTCCACAAGTATATTCCCTTGAAACGAATTTCTACGAACAGACGATATTATAAGCAAGATTTTTTTCTATAGAAACCTACCTCTTCTCACATTCTGCCAATTGTCGGCTCACTTTCTTATCCATACAAGCGATAATTTATACGGCTTTTAATTAATATAAAGGCTTTAAAAACAGACGACTATAGTGCGAGATGTTGGCTGAAAGTTGCTCGACGACTTTCAGTTGCGAGCATACAATACAGCTGTTGTATAGTGTTATGTGTTCGTGTATTAAAGTGTAGATTATTAAAAACGTAATGAAATAATCATTACGTTTTCTGAACTGTTCTTCGAAAAGGTTATCTGTTAGTTGCTTGGGTTGAAGTTTATCCTTATCTGATAGTTAACGGTAAGTGCTTTTAGCTTTTAACCTGCTCCGATATGGTTTATTTCCAATGACCATATCTATATAGAGCAGTGGTGGCCGAGTGGTAACGGCCCCGACTTACGAGTTGTAGGTCGCGGGTTCAAACCCAACCAGGCGTATAACTTTGTGTAATTCATTTCATCACCACTGCTCTCAAAACGGTGAAGGAAAACATCGTGAGGAAACCGGCATGTCCTAGAACCTAAAATTCGAAGACATGTGACATTCACCAACCCGCACTGGGCCCGCGTGGTGGATTACGGCCCATTCTCTCTCCTAGAGAGGGAGGCCTGAGTCCCAGCAGTGGGAACATTATAAGGCCGACTATATCTATATAACAGGGCAAACTGACTGACATATCAACGTACAGCCGATACTACTGGGTTTAGAACCGTGATTTTTGCACAAGGCTTCCCTTTTATGACGTATTAAGGATTTTTTGAAAATTCAACTTAAAATTTTATTCTTTTAGCCAATATACTTAAAACTTAACACAAATGTTATCTGATAATTAAATTAATGGAAAAAAAAAACATTTTCATTATTCAAAATTACCCCTGTAAAACAATTTAGGGGGATTTGAAGATTGTACGAAGCATTCTTATTTCTTGGGTTAATAAACGAGGAACTTGGCACCAATTCTAACCAAAATCTATATATACAAAAGAAAATCGTGTTAGTTAAGTACTATTATATATATTTATAATATATACTATTTATAACTCAAGAACGGCTGAACCGATTTTGCTAAAAATTTGTGAGGAGGTGAGTAGCTTAGAACCAGGAGACGGACGCAGAATTTTTATCGAGTTGGGTAGAGTAGAATATAGTAGTCAGTTGACGGGGGCGAAACCGCGGCAAAAGCTAGTGAATAATCTGTCATTATTAGTTTAACAAAATTATCCCCAAAATTAGGTTTAAGGGATGTCAAAATGTTAATGAAATTCAAACATTCTCGCGAACAAAGTGGCTGGCAAATGGCTAGTGTTATTAAAAGGTTTCTCATTACTTTTATTTCACTGTATAATAAACGGACATGCGTTATTGAGTTTAATCGTTTTCAAAGGAATTGAAGCAGCTGCGCTTTTTATGTATGCGATTGGTGAATGGCGTTTAATTTAGCTTCCAAGAAGACTACAGTACAGACCACTGGAAGCGTAGAAATTGTCGTGAAAAAGTGGAAAAATTAAGCGTATTCTCAATGTGCATTTCTACTTTCACAATTTTCTTGACAGATCCGTATAAATGAAAATGAGTTGCTAAGCGCAAAACTCAAGAATGACTGGACCGAATTAGATATACTTTTTTTTTTAACCGTTTGTTTATTTATTTAAACTTCATGTACAGTAGTGGTACATAAGCGGACTTAATGCAACGAGGCATTCTCTACCAGTCAACCTTTTGTTGAAGGTTTATAATTAAAAGTTCTTGGAGAAATTGAAAAAATTCAACTAGGAATAATCCCTGTACCATGGGTGCGTTCACAAACATGTAAACTCGCAAACACATGACTCCCAGACGTGGAAGATCTATCTGTAGTCCATACAAATATTATTGTTTCGTGCGGAAATCTAGCCCTTGACACTCAGCGCAGCAGCCAATCGTTCAACCACTGCGCCATCCGTGCCGTCATTTAGCTGTCATTCAAATACATAAGTTTGTGAGACTGTCGCCGCTGACCATAGCTTTCGACAGATCGACATCTGTCGGGTTATCTGGGATCAAATATAAAGTTGTCAAAAAATAAAAGGCCCGTTTTGAAATACCGTAAAACGGGGTGAATAGAAGCGCAGGGGTGAATAGAAACAAAACTTTGGTTTAGTTTTTCAATTTGAAACCATATTATCGGCTTCTAACAAGGTATCGACTTTTTAGAATAACAATTCATTAATAAATCGATATAGTTAAATGCTGCAAAAAATATTCGAATATCGTGAAAATACCCTTTGAAGTTTGGTTTCTATTCACCCCGTTTGACTGTATGTATTTTGATTACCTAGCGGCTTGTCCGGTGTAGTATAGCTACTAATAAAATAGCTAAAATAGGTACTATTACACCGGACCCCTAATTATTATTTTATTGTTTCTTTTAATTTGGTTCCAAGTTACATTCTAGGGTTTTTCTCAAATGTCAAAACTTAATCATTATATTTTTTTTATTGCGACGTAGTTAAATAGTCATCATATAAAAATACACTTGCAAAAAAGGACTAGCATTCAGAGGAAAGTCTTTAATATACGCGAATTTGAATTTTCGAAGAAGCTCTCCTGATTCCACCTTCTTCTAAACTTAGGTTGAGCTTGATAATTATTTAAAGTTCCCCTTTCTTTTTTTTTACAGACTACGAGGACCTGCCAACTCGCGACCAGATGTGGGCCCCAGCGCCGCACGAGCTCGACCCCGACATATGGCCCCCGCCGCCCGACAGAGACCCCAATGCGTGGCCCCCACCCACCAGCGTTGAACACAAGTTAGTAAATGTCAACTATTATTAGTAAGATAAGACATAGCAACAGGTGTGGGGTCCAGGGCCGCACGAGCTCGACCCTGAAATTTGGACCCCACCGCTTAACTTAGACCCCAATACGTCGCCCCCACCCACTAGCGTCGAACACAAGTTAATCGTCCACTATTATTAGTAAGAAAAGACATAACAACAGATGTAGTTAGAGCGGTGCACGTGAGCAAACCCCTCCATATTGCCCCGCTCCGCATATCGGAGACCCTAATGCGTAGCCCCCACCCACCAGCGTTGGACACAAGTTAATCGTCCACTATTATTAGTAAGAAAAGACATAGCAACAGATGTGGTTAGAACGGTCCAAGTGAGCAAACCCTACATATTGCCCCGTTCCGCATACTAGGGACCCTAATGCGTGGCCCCCACCCACCAGCGTTGGACACAATTTAGTAAACATCTACTTTACGTACACACCACAACCCACACTCAATTCTACCTTACATGAACCTTTTAAGAAATGGAATTCTTATTGCAAAATGCTTATAGCTGCATGGATTGGGAAAGTCAATAAATTCAATTGAATATCAACCAATCATGAACCAATTATTTTATTTTTTTATTATTTAGCATATACTTCTCCACAGCTGGGCAAAGGCTTCGCCTAAATTCTTCTAGGACCCTATTCTTTTCTCAAGCCACCTCGAAACTGCCCTTGCAGTAGGCGTCTAGGTCATCTCGCCACCTTTCCAGGCCTACCGAGGCCGAACTGGGAAAATTTTCTAGACACTTTCCCAGCAGTCAGTATACATGCAGCTGGCGTGACCCGCCCAATCTCATTATAGCCTGGCAGCCTTTTTTCCTACGCCTATAAACCACGCTTTTCAAGCGCACGACAATGAACCAATATAAAAATTACAACCTATTACTATCCTTCTGTAGGTCAAACCCTTCGAGAAGATATCTCACACACCGGTGTCCGATGGACCATAGACCAAGTCTCCCATCATTTCTGTCGATAAACGGCGACAGTCGGACTTAGACATGATTTGACGCTATCTTAATGATAATAAAAACTAGATTAGCAAGTTCGATGGCTGTCTATCAAAGGCGAAAGCACTTTGGTCTTGCTATGAAGAGTTTCTCCAATGGAAGCTTGTTTATCTCTCCAGCTGTACCCAAAACATCATCAGTGTTATTTAAAGGATTCTCGTAGCGTGCTTGTTATACCTGCAGCATTTTTCGTCGATATATGATGACTACGGTATTAGCACATATGAATCAGCGTCAGAAGGAGTTTTTCTTTAAGTGTTAGAAATTATCTAATAACTTGTACCGTTCTGGGTGGAGTCACCCATGTTCTTTCAGTTTCCTTTTGCGATCCAGGGTCGCGGTGACTCTTTCGAACAATCTAGCAGTCCTGGGAAGGCCCCGTCATTTATGTTGAAATCTCTTTAAGGTGTGCGTGGAACAACGCCCTATCGACCCAGGCCTGGTCCTTCTTATCCGCAACTCCGAATCTACGATGAAATGTCGGTGTTCCGCCTTGTGTCGAAAGGAACCTCATGCCTGCATGTATTATACACCTAAACCTTCCTCATTAATCACTCTGCCTATTGGTGATAGCCACATGAAAATCTGTTCAGTAGTTTTTGAGTTCATCGCGAAAAGACAGGCAGACGCGGAGAGGGACTTTGATTTACGGATACTTAATGACAGTCATCATTTCCTTCTATTTGTTTTCGCCTACGTTTCTACCTGACGCGTTAATGAAGCTGTCCATTTAGCTATATTTAGCACGATGCATCTAAAAGTAACAGTTGAAGTTAGCACGTGGTCATGTGCATGTACTAACCAGTTCCATAACTGCCACCACACACGTGGCGCGGAAAGTTGCACTTGTGGTTGAAACAGAAACATTGACACTGAATTGTATTTGTGTTGTTTAACGGAACTGAATAAAACATTTCACTGAAGAGGGTTCTTGTTTATAGCTAAACTATCCGACTCGATAAACGTTGATCTGATAAATAAATATTATCAAAGGAAAACTTGGGTGGCCCCACCACGCAAGTTTTTCACCATAGCAAGTTTTCACCCAAGTAGGAGAGTAAGTGCCCGAAGAATCGCTAAACTAAAGTGGCAGTGGGCAGGGCACATTGCTCGTAGAACGGACGGTCGATGGGGCCGAAAGATTCTAGAGTGGCGACCGCGCACCGGAAAACGCAGCGTTGGAAGGCCTACCACAAGGTGGACCGACGACCTGGTGAGAGGCGCGGGAGTGCGGTGGATGCGAGACGCACAGGATCGGTCGTTGTGGCGTCGCTTGGGGGAGGCCTATGTCCAGCAGTGGACTTCTTTCGGCTGAAATGATAATGATGATGAGGAGAGTAAAAAGTAGCAACGACCTATCCTCAGACCTACCGTTTCAGAGGAGTTCGATGACAAACACTGACACGAGAGTTTAAATATATTAGATTGTAGCAAATTACTGGGTATCTCAGAAAAAAAACTCACTTTTGTAGATGCATAAAATTTTTACAAATACATTTATTTATATACATGGCAAATTTTTAATTAGTACAAATACTTAAAAGGCTTATTAGACAAAGTCTTGTTATTATTTATGTAAAGTCTCAATAAATAATATTCATAAACAGCAAAGTTATTAGCTTTTGTTTATATCCCAAAGTGTCACTCAATTTATGGAAATATTGTACAGGTTTATTGATTATGATTATAAATGCAATTGCAATGAATGATTTATTAAATTATGAAATAACCAATTATGACCAAATTTTCGTGGAGAATTTTATGATTTCGTTTTTTTTTTACTTTTGACTACACAAATATGATCTAGATCTAGGTCTACATTTGTAGACCTTCGCGGCTCTGGCACTCTTGATAACAATCTCTAACATTCATGAAAACGCAAACTAAACTTCAACTGATACTGTCGTTTCTACTTCTTTACTAAGTAAATATTAAGTCTAACTTACGACATGATCACAAATAGCGACCAAATTTACAAAACCTCACTTCAAAGATCCTATTCTTATGTTCTGTTACTCATATTGGGTAAGGTCCAAAATTAATCAGACGAAAATCACAGCATTACCTAATTCAACAGTAGTATAACTCCAAATGGTATCGTTCCATCTTCGTTTCACTTCGTAATCATTCGGAAATGGGTTGCGTAGGCGCCGAAGTGTCGAAGGTCAATAATGTTTGCAACATAAACTTGTATAAGCATGCAGAAACAGCTGTTCGTTACAAAGGACATTTTGACGCACAGGTGTTAAAATTGAATTGCCTGTATGTTAAGAGTTCTGATGAATCGATTGACCTACATAATTATATTGGTTTTGCATTTTATCGATTCTACTAGTGATGAATCGATTTGGTACAAGGTTGACATTAATCATGAGTGCTATAATTAAAGCAAATTAAATTTGAATTTATATATATACATATAAAAGCGACATACCACTCACTGATTAATCACAAAATCTCAGAAACTATAACACCTAACTTAAAATTTGGCACGTAGGTTCGTTACAGGGTGTTGACATCCGCTAAGAACGGATTTTCCGAATTTCCTCCCCCTAAGGGGATGAAAAGGGGGTCCAGTTTGTCCGAACTCTTGCGCAAGGTAGACAGGTGGACTAAAGGAGCGTCTTCACCATCTTCTCTTTTTGAAATTGATTAATGAGACAACTATGAAGCCGTTTCCAAGTTGCGTCACAATAGCTGGTTTTCTTTGACTTTCGCATCAAGTATTTTCTTATGGCATTCTTGATGTCTTTAATTTATATGACACATTTTTCTCAGAGCAAGATCTGCACCTCATGTTACTCAACATCTGGGTGACTGTTAGAAAGAGTACTGCGGCCCCATTTTTAGGGTTCCGTACCTCATAAGGAAAAAACGGAACCGTCCGTCCGTCTGTCTGTCTCATGTCTATCTATCAAGACCCTTTGACTCAGGAACGCATGGAAGTACCGATTTTAAATTAATATCAAATACTCAGGTCTGCGGTCCCTTATAGCTGTGGAAAAATCATACTTGTAAGTTAACGAAAATAAGACACGGCCGTTTATGTTGCAAAAAACGTATATTTCGATTAGGGAATCAAAATTCATAGGGTACTTCCCGTTGTCTTAGAATCCTGAAATTTGGCATGAAGCAAGGTCTTATAGCACGAGTAAAGAAAAAAATCTGAAAACTGTAAATTTGTAGTAACGTCACAAAAAAAAAACTTGCGATTCGTAAAAATCTTTGAAACTCGATTTGGAAATTGAACTGTTTTCATAGGTAAGTTGTTACGGAACCTTCAGTGTGCGAGTCAGACTAGTAATGTGTGAATAATCATAATAAAATTCTCGCACTCTGAGTGGAGCAGGAGCTTGTGTCAGACTTTTACTAACTAAAACCCACCTCTGATGCCCTTTGCGTTCCAGGGCCACGTCAAAAGTAGAACTACATTGCGCACACGCGGGTCACGTATTCCGATGTGGGCCCGTCGGTCTCCATACATTTTTTATAGGCAACTAGACTTTAGAGCTACACTAGATCCACGCCACGCGACGTCGTTCTACGTACAAATGAGGCGTGATCAACGTGCGTTGGTCTAATGTAATGCTTTACGCAAAAAATATAGCAGACCTGGAATGCAAAGGCCAACGAAAAAAAAAACACGGGTGGATTTTAGTCAGTAGAAATTACACACTCTCTCGCCCAGTGTAAGAGGAGTTTGACGAACTACAGCCCACAAAAAAAAAATACGTTACTCAATATAAACAAAGACTTCCTCCATTGAGGTAATGATAATGACTGACATAACAATAAAATCATTATGTTCATATCTTGATGCTTTTAATTATGACATTAACTTGTTTTTCGATCTCAACTTGTTTTTTATTGACGGTAAGATAATTAACGCACAGCTGGTTCTTGTTTTAAAACAGAGTGCAATGTTCTTCTTGATGCAGCTAAGGACGTAATGGGCCGATGCCCACTAGGACTAAAGGGGAAGTCAGTAAAAGTCTGACACAGCCATGCCCGCTAGGACCTCGGGTAATTTCTGAAAAGGAAACCCGTGGTTCTAGAAACCAAAGGGCAACTGAAGGACTAGAAAGTCTGATACAGCCATGCCCGCTAGGTTCACGGGTAATTTCTGAAAAGGAATCCCGTGGTTCTAGAACGCAAAGGGTAACTGAAGTGGATTTCAGTTGTAAACCTATGACACGCCCTCTCGCTCCACCTTAGTGCGGGAGAAGTCATTGGACTTCATAAAAAAAAAGCTATGTAAGTAAAAGAAACGTCAAAAAACGTCACCTGGAAAATATACAACTCTGCTTCGATCTATAAATAACGAAGTTTATGTCATCAAGATGAGGTTTTCAGATAAGATATAACGTTTATATTACAAGTGCACCATCACCTTTACAAAGGTGAAGTCAGAGACAAAAATATCCTATCAAAACACTATTACTCTTGATTACGGTTACTCTAAGAGCAGTGGTAGCCGAGTGGTAACGGCCCCGACTTACGAGTTGTAAGTCGCGGGTTCAAACCCAGCCAGGCGCATTACTTTGTGTAATTTATTTCATCACAACTTCTCTCAAAACGGTGAAGGAAAACATCGTGAGGAAATCGGCATGTCCTAGAACCAAAAATTCGAAGACATGTGACATTCACCAATCCGCACTGGGCCCGCGTGGTGGATTACGGCCCATT
The DNA here is from genome assembly GCA_949316375.1 of Mythimna vitellina. Lineage (NCBI taxonomy): Eukaryota > Metazoa > Arthropoda > Insecta > Lepidoptera > Noctuidae > Mythimna > Mythimna vitellina. The sequence goes on from OX438706.1 coordinate 13,835,139, forward strand.
CCCTCTCCTAGAGAGGAGGCCTGAGTCCCAACAGTGGGAACATTATAAGGTCGACTATGCTATGCTACGGTTACTCTAAGGTTACGGACATAACCCGAAGAATCGCCAAACTTAGTGGCAGTGGGCAGAGCACAATGCTCGCAGAACAGATGGTCAATGGAGCTGAAAGGCTCTGGGTGGCGACCACGTACCGGAAGACGCAGCGTTAGAAAGCCTCCCACAAGGTGAACCGACGACCTAGTGATGGTCACAGGAATCCGAGGGATGCAATACGCACAGGACCGGTCATTATGGCGAAACTTGGGGGAGGCCTATGTCCGGTAGTGGACGTCTTTCGGCTGAACAGGTCCTGTATCTCGATAGAAGTGTTTGGAGGTATGCGGAACAGAGAGTAAAGTCCCGCAAACATCCGTTGAAAAGGGAGGATCCTCCGACCAGACGGGTGTTATGTCTGGTGGGCTGCAACTGCCCGATAGATGATTTCGGGTTGTTCTATATGTTCTAATCGCGCGGAGAACTTTGATTGCGCGATTTAGGATTAGTTCTTATGTGACGCGATAGATGTCGCTACATCACTCCCCTCCGGAGATCGGAGATCGATGGTTCTTGATGCTTCTTGATGCGTGCCAGGCCATTGGTAGGTTGGTTCCAGTGAGTCGGAACCGAATGCCGCATAGTTCTCGGTGAGTCGGAACTGTCTGCGGTGACGCCCCAGTGAGTCGGGGTGGTGCTATCCCAGTGAGTCGGGATGATGCTGCAGGCTCCAGTGAGTCGGAGTAATGCTGCTGGCTCCAGTGAATCGGAGCGGTGCTGTGCGACGTAGTGGCTTGACTGCTTGCGTCGACCAGGAGAGGTTCTTCGTGGCTCTTCATGTGACTGGCCGAAGGTGCAGTGTGCTTCGCCAAGGTCGCTGATGAGGCTGAGGGTGATGACCAGGTATGACCATGTAGGCATCCCGGTGGTCAGGATACCCTTTATAGCCGTGGGTGCTGGCTGTATGGCTCGCTGCTCGAAATCTTGAGGAAGTGATGATGACGTCACGAGGTAGTAGCTGCACGAAGGCTGCGCTGACGTTCTTTGTCGAGGGTCACCAGTTTGGAGGTATGCGGAACAGAGTGCAAAGTCCCGCAAACCTCCGTTGAAAAGGGAGGATCCTCCGACCAGACGGGATGTTATGTCTGGTGGGCTGCAACTGCCCGATAGATGATTTCGGGTTGTTCTATATGTTCTAATCGCGCGGAGAACTTTGATTGCGCGATTTAGGATTAGTTCTTATGTGACGCGATAGATGTCGCTACAAGTGAACACTTCCTGCTTTTAATTTTTTTGATAAACTTATCATACGTAAAGAGCCATTTTCTTGCCCTTGTCGCACGTTAATTGGGGTCACACATTTTTTATTCCATTCTGTTCCGTCAACCGTCTCACTATCATTGACTCCCTTTTCTTTCATATCACTCCTCACACAATCATCCATCTTTATAATCCTCAAAATAATATTTTTAAAGCATTGAAATATAACACGATGTGCAACATCTTCTCCAAAAAGTACACGATAGGAAGACACCGTGATTTACATGCACGGCAAAACAATTCGCTGTCCAATGCGACCCGCACCTAACTTCACTCCTCAATCCAACCAATTACAAACATCTTCCTTACAGGAAAACTCGAATAAATTCCTGTCATTGTCCACAGAGGCCCCCCCGCTATGAAATCGGCACGAGCTAACCCACGGACGGCGCGCACGGACAACAAGAAAACCACCCCGGGCAACCGCAACGCAACCTCCTCGCAACGGAAGACTTCTGATGTTAGGAACCCGAAGAATGCAGCAAATAAGGCACATAGCGGTATGTAGCTATTGTATTTTTTTTTAATTAGCCTTTATTGTGTCTCACGGCTGCCAAAGGCCTCTTTTTCTCCTTCCAAACGTCTCCGTCTAGGGTGATCTCTGGCCAAGCTTGTTTTCACCGCGATCCACACCATCTTCACCGCGGTCGACCTCCCTCATTCGGTGGTCCAACTTGTAACCTTTTTTAAATATTATTGGAAAAAAAATATAACACGGCGTAAAAATTATCGGAATCGATTCCGTTATTGATTCTGAACAAACTATATTCAGGATTCGCAAATAATGATGTATACTTAAACCTTCCTCGTTTATTGCTCTTTCTATTAGTGAAAACCACATCAAAATCGTTGCGTGGTTTAGGAAGATTTAGCGGATAAACAGACAAGACGTGGAAAGCGACTTCGTTTTATGCTATCTACAGAAAAATGATATACATCGATGCCGCCTATGCATAAAGTCGTAACACATATACATTTGAAGTAAAATAGTATACTTACTTACTTATTTTTTTTTTATAATTGTTTTTTTATTTTTTGTCCAGTGTCTGGTACTGTGATATTAAATTGATTATTGTTTTCATAATGCAAAAACATCGGTTAAGGAGGCATCGATATTCATGAAAAGTACACACGAAACAGCACACAAAACAAAGCACAGTTTATTTTTTTATTTTAGAGAAAAAATACTAACAACTCTTGTTTGACTTTATTGGTGTAGATATATATGTAGATGGTTTATTAATTTGTTTATGTATTGTATGATATTTATGGTTTATTAGTATATCTATTCTTGTACCTATTCGCCTTTTTTCTTGCTTTTATCTCTGCACCACCTACCAGTTAGGTAGAAAATGCCTAAGGCATTAAGTCCGCCGCTGTACGTTTGTGCATAAAGTATTAAATAAATAAATAACATTTACGATGATTTGTAAATGTCATTATACAATACTAATATAGTATTATAATTAGCGTTGTCATAGTGGCTTCTGAATGACATTATTACAACACACAACTTAGTTTTTCCCTATTAATATCCCCAAAGTTATGAGGAATTTGTTATTAGGAAAAACATAAGTCCTGTGACCAGAAGTATTGGGCTAAAATTTCAATTCCTAGTACTATTACATTATTTTCTACAAACAACGATTATATAGACACACAATCTTGTTGTGGGGCTGGCCCTGGGCCAGAGCACTTCGACCCTTCTGGATCTTTTGTGCTATATAGATATATAGACACACAATACTGACTGACTATTTTCATGGCTTATAGACAAGTTTTTACAATAGCGTAAACTCAAGACGTTCATTACATTACGGAGATGGATAGATGTGTGTCGTGAATGTCTAAGGTTTTGTGAAAAGATGGATAAAAAATAAGTTATCATTGTTTCATTTGTTTTTAGGGATAAATTATATGTATTTTCTTTTTATTTCTAAATTATATATTAATTAGTTAGTTTTTTTTTTCTTCAATGTGTATGGATTTGTTATTAGGTTATTATTGTTTTTATTCAATGTATTTTTTTTAGTTTGTAAGTTTCTACTGTACAACGCCTTGGAAATCCTCTGTAACGTTGTACAAGTGCTTGTAAATAAATAAATTACCAGGTAGTAATAGGTGTTATGATATTTTACGTAAATAACCACAGGAAGAAACAGTGAGATTGTTTCATAATACAATCTGTGGTTAGCGGTTGATTGACTCAATACAATACATCTATAGTATAAACAGGTATACTCTAAAGCTACAAATAAAATTAATTTGTCAGTTTGTAATATCAAAATAACAGTTTTTTTTTTACTAAATGCTGCTTGATGAAAGGGATATTCGAGCTAAAAAAAAAAGGAATTTTCAAAATTTTTATGTGTCTGTCAGCCTGTTCCGGCTCATCTCCGAGACGGCTGTACTGATTTTGACAGGACTTTCTATGGTAGATAACTGATGTTATAAGGAGTAATATAAGCTATTTTTTTTTATATAAAAAGAGTTAGGGTTCGGTGTAAAAAAACATTTGTTGAAATTGTGACCAAATGGCATTGTGCGGTTTTACGAGTCTGATGCAGACGAAGTCACAGACACCAGCTAGTACTTATAATATAATAAAGCGGATGATTTATTTATTTTTTTGTTTAAACCCGCTCATCTTTGGAGGAGTTTAGCAGGAAAAATCTTTCTGCAGGTGATAGCCACGTTCATGACGAATCGTATAGGCTATACTCATAGCATCACGCTACGCGGAAATGGCGCAGTAACTAAGGACCCAGGGTTTTTTTTGTAGACGGGAAATCATCTTATGACTTTCGCGCTCTAGGGTGGAGCCAGATGGCGTGTCAGACTTTTACTGGCTAAAACCACACCTACGTTCCTTCAGTTGCCTTTTGCGTTCTAGGACCATGAGTATATCCTTTTCAGAACCAATCCCACGGCCCTAGCACGCCAGCTAAAGACCCGGGTTAGACCGCAGGGCACAACTAGAACTTAATGTATTGAATACAATTGATTAACAACAAAAATATTTTAATAATAACACGGCACAGTAACTTTAAAAGGTAATACGTGTTCACGACAGCGTGTTTTTATATAAGGAGAAAAACTATATTGTAAAGGTAGGTCGTATAGGAAGTAAGTTGCTATTGGCTACAAATATAGATGTTCACGACTTAGATTGAATGTTTACTAATTAATTATATGCTTATTTTGTATGCCAAGCACGACGCTTCGTGCTCTTAGATATTAACCTATATTTATACTGCTTGATATTTTACGCTCAAATAGCTGTAAGAGGGGAGCTAGCCACACAAAACTGCGATGCGATAACGCATCGCAGAAATCTGCTACGCGCATTGGGATTAAGTGCACAATGCTACATTCGCAAAATTACATATTGACGCAAAATGCCGCATTTGCATAATGTCTTTTCTCAATAGGTATGCCACACTAGCAAAATGACACATTTGTAAAATGCCACAATATCAAAATGTCAAAACGACACATTAGAAAAGATATTGTGTCTGAAGTGATATTTTGGACATTATGCGAAAATGGCATTTTGCTAATGTGATGTTTTGCGGTAGGGCGTTCTCAGAATATGACATTTTGCGAAATTTCAATGTGTAATTTTGCGAATGTGGCATTGTGCACCTAAAATTGCTGCCGCACAAAATCGCATTGTACGGCCTAAACCGAATTTTTTTGGAGTAGGACATCATCAAATAACTTTCTTGCTCTGGGTGGAACGAGAGGGAGTGTCAGTCGTTTACTGACTAAAATTCACCTGTGCTCCTTCAGTTCCAAGGCCGCGGTAACTCCCACGAACAATCTCGCAGCCCCTATCTCTAGCCTGAAAAGCTATCAAACTGTGACATGAAAATAGAGTTTTCGTTATAACTCTAAATTCTCTGTTTAGAAGCCGGCTGTAGATTCGGGAATAGGTTGACTGGTAAAGAATGCTTTGTTGCAAACGTACCACTACTGTACATGAAGTTTAAATAAATGAACTTTCCTCTTGACGACATAACAATTATTACTGTAATAGGTAGTGAGTGAATACTGCCTAAAAATATATTTATTTATAAACTCTAATCTATTGAGGTAAGTACTTTATTGTTACAACTAGACATGACCATTTTTTTGAGCATAAAGCAAGTATCAACATCGACTAACAAACTCCACGTCTTATTACTTGTGTCAATATTACATAAATAATAAATGTTTGCAGTATGGACGTAAAACGTGCTCATCGCTCTGCAGACTTTAATAAAAAATGTATACAAGAAGGCAATAGGACAGCCACAAAAAGATTGTTTAGTGTACACATACCTAATAGATATTCAGAAGGTTAATTCAATGTGTATTTAATTGAATAGTAAAACAAGAAAAATAAAAACACTTAGTCTCAAGCTAAGCAGAGCTTGTGTTATGTATTATAGATAAATTACACCCAGACACAGAACAAATGATCGTGCTCATCACACAAACTATTGTCCTGGGTGGGAATCGAACCCACGACCTTCGGCATAACAGGCAGCGTCACTACCACTAGACGAACAGGCCATGTTATAAAAAAACTTTTTTTTTATCAATGACAGGCTCGCGTGTGACCACCATCTCACCTGATGGTAAGCGATACCACACTGGAACTATATTTACACTAGGTGTAATAAATAACTCGTAACTAAAATATGGCGTCAAAAATTTCCTCCGCATCGCTATCGACTGGAAGTTTAAAAATAGATATGACAAACAAAAAAAAATGCGTAGTTATAAAAGAATCGTGGCGTGCGAAGAGGCTAATTGGAGATCCAGATTTGGTTAAGTCCAATCTACAAAGCCTCGAGCACAGGCGCAGAGTAGCCAGCCTATCGGTATTTTACAGGTTACATTTTGGAGAGTGTGCGCGGGAACTGCATGACTTGATTCCGCCATCTCCTTTCTACCATCGGACAAGCCGACGAACGGCGAGTATCCACCCTTACGTTGTTGAAACTTCAACGGTCCGGACTAAGCGTTTCGCTTCGTCGTTTATAAACGAAGGATTGATCCAGATGACAACAACGAAGGATTGATGATTGATTGATGCAGATTGTTCCAGTCCTTCGATGTACGCGGTATACCGCGTACATCGAAGGACTGGAACAATCTGCCTGCTGCGGTCTTTCCGTCCAACTATAATATAGGTGTCTTCAAGGCTAGAGTGAATAGGCTCTTAATAAACTAGTGCGCCTGACCATCAATGATTGCATCTCCACTTACCATCAGGTGGGATCGCAGTCAAGCACTGGTTTATAACAATTAAAAAAAAAAAAAAAAGAATCACACACTATTAAGATAGTGTTTATCAAATTTTGGAACAACAAACTATGTATGTCGTTCAAAGACCATATTGCATCCTACACTTTTATATAAATGGTCACTTTGTAGCGCCATCTTTGTCACCATAAAGAAACTAAGAAATTCAAAATCCTACATCACTGTATCGGAGTTCTCCACGCGGCTAAAACATAATAACACAATAAATTTTTGCAGAACATTACTACGGAGTTAAGTCCTGCTGATTGTTATTCTAATGTGCCTTCTAAACTTGACTATATTTTTTGTTTTAATTCAATTGTAATAATATTAATTTAAGGAATTATGAATGCATGCTAAACGCATGCGTCAGGGCGGCGGATGATAATAATTGCAATGCTTGAAAAAGGCTGCTAAGTCATAAGCACTAAAATAATATGTCAACATGTACACTTGGTTTACAATAAATGTTTTGACTGACACTTCATCTATAGCAGTTGCCCGGACCAGACACAACACCCATGTAGTCAGAGGTTTGCAAGATTACCACGAAGTAAAACAAGTTTTTCTACTGAAGTCCTGCTGTTTCTTATTCCAGTGCGCCTTCTGAACTTGACACTTCATTTATAGCAGTTGCCCGAGCCAGACACAAAACCCATGTGGTCGGAGATTTGCGGGACTTTACCACAGAGTAAAAGATTTTTTCTGCTGAAGTCCTGCTGCTTCTTATTCCAGTGCACCTTCTGAATTTGACACTTCATCTATAGCAGTTGCCCAGACCAGACACAACACCCACGTGGTCGGAGATTTGCGGGACTTTACCACAGAGTAAAAGATTTTTTTCTGCTGAAGTCCTGCTGCTTCTTATTCCAGTGCGCCTTCTGAACTTGAAACATCATCTGTAGCAGTTGCCCGGACCAGACAACACATGTGGTCAGAGGTTTGCAAGATTTTACCACGGATAAAAAGAAGTTTTTCTACTGAAGTCCTGCTTTCCAGTGCGCCTTTTGAACTTGACATTTCTTCTGTGTCGATACTTACAGTGAAGATAATGTTCTCTCACGTACATTGCAGCTGGGTTTAGCAATAATGTTACATTTTATTGTTTAGTATTGGTGAGACTTTACTTAATGGCCGTGTTGTTAAGTCGTTTGTTAGTGATTATTACGTGATTTTGAAAAGATGCTGTTATGTATTTAGTAGAGGTAGGTGTAAAACAGCTTGGTCGGTATACATTTTGTTTCTTTAAAAAAATAACTTTATGCTCCGTCGTTTCACCCGCGTCATAGGTTTCTGCTCCACTTACTTGGGTCGTAGCGTGATGTTATATAGCCTATACTATTCTTCATGAACCTGGCTATCTTATATAGTAAAACTTTTTCGAATCCGACTGGTAGTTCCAGAGATTTGTGCGTTTAAACAAACAGAAACCTCTTCTTTTAATATATTGCTATAGATTAAATCTGTATCGTGTGTGAACTCAAATACCTACACAAGACACAAAAACCCGGAACGACTATCAGTGGGCCATACAAATATTTGTTCCGTGTGGGAATCGAGCCCGCGACACGCAGGACAACAGCCGATCGCTTAACCATTGCGCCAACCACCTTCAAATAATATGGCTTTTGTGGCAGGTGTTTATTATACACCACTGATTTTTAATTATTACATTAACAAACTTATTTTTAATAGTAATTAATAATTAAAAGGCTTATTAGAAATAGTCTTGTTGTTATTTAAGCTGGGTATCTCAAAAAAAGTCACTTTTGTAGATGCAAAAAATTTTTACAAATATACATATTTACTTATATACACGACAAATTTTTAATTAGCACAAAAACTTAAAAGGCTTATTAGATTAGGACTTGTTATTAAAACATTTAAGTAAAATCTCGATAAATAATATTCATAAACAGCAAAGTTATTAGCGTTTGTTTATATCCCAAAATGTCACTCAATTTATGTAAACATCAATAGCCTGTATATTGATTATAAATGAATGAAAGGCAAAAAAAAAATACGTTCAGCCTAACAAAAAGGAGGAGGTTCTACCTCCTCCTTTTTGAAGTCGGTTAAAAAATGCACAAACACTGCGCGTAGTATTTTCTAGTAGCAATGGTTATGAATGATTGATTCAATTATGAATTTATCAATTACGATTTACAAATTTTCTTCGATAATTTTGGGATTTCGATTTTTTTAAACTTTTGATTACACAAATATGATCAGTAACGGGTACGGACAGAGCTCCATTCTTTTTTGAACTAATTAAAAAACAGGGGTGTATTTACCTTTTATTTCCTAACCTATGGATTATCTATGACTTACCTACACCATAACGTCAACTCCATAGATGCATACAGCAATTACCTTTTTTTATAGCCTATAAAGTGTTCCACTGCTGGACAAAGGTCTCCTCTTCTCAAACCCCTTTGTCTTGGGTGATCTCTCGTCGTGTTTGCCTTGCGAACATGTTCGCTACTTAAATCCTTTTAAATCAATACACGTCTATTAGTTTTATGAAGTTGTAAATAAAGCATGTTCTAGTGATTGCATCTGATAGTTACGCATGTATTTTGTAAAATTCATCAAATCTTGATAAGCTCATACCATGAATTAGATGGAGAAACGGTCTCTAATAATAATTGATGTAACGTTTTTATGTATTCGTATCTTGCAAAAACAAATTTTCAAAAAAAAAGAAACTATTTTATCCTCTTTACATTAAATATAGATACTCGTAAGTACAGTCAAGAAAGGAAATTAATAACCAGTGTCGCCAGAAGTATTCACGGAGTGTTTTTTTTTTCGGTGGGAAAATCATCTTATGACATTCCGCGCTCTTGGGCGGAACGGGAGATAGTGCCATACTTTTACAGACTAAAAACCCACTCCTGTTCCTTCGTCGCCTTTCGTACCAGGGCCGAGTCTTCCTTTCAGAATCAGACCCTTTGCCCCAGTAGTCTTCGACCCTGCTGGGCCCCTACCACCCACTAAATTCCACCACTGAGGGGTCCAGAATCATGTATTGGATCCATGGTATTCGTTTATGCGTCGATGTCAAAGACACCCTGTATAACCTACAAGCTGCTGTCAGGGCCTCCGCCCGCATGATGGTAGAAAATTATTCCAAAGCAACACACTCCCGGGATAAAAAGTATTCTATGTGCTATTCCAGGACATGGTATACCCTTTTACCAAGTTTCATCGAAATCCATTCAGTAGTTTTTGCATGAAAGAGCAACAAACATCCATACATACAACTTTCGCTTTATTAGTAGGATCTGACTTAATTTTCAATTCTTTTTACTTACAGCAAAAACAAAAGACACAAGCAATAAAGATCACGGCAAAGATAAACAGGACAGAGACAACAATAATGGCGACACGGATGATGAGAAGCACAAAGATGAAGAGAGAAGGTTCGAACCTCCGTCCGCGGCTGATGGTGACCTCGTCGATATGCTCGGTAAATTAATTATATATTTATTATCGATAGGCTCGCGTTTGACCACTATCTCACCTAATGGTAAGCGATGATGCGGTTGACGATGCAGCATGCTGGATCAGAAATTACTTATTCAGTCTTGACTTAAAAACCCTCTGCTTGAAGCTATCTAACAAAACAAGGACTCCGGCACGGAATTTCAGTCCTTAGTTTCATATTTTAGACTTTTTAATGTATAGTTTCTGTTTTCGAGCAAATGGCACTCATGGGCTGCAACTGAAAATCTGCGTCAGTTGATGGCCCTGTGTTACTATTTGGCATTATGCTGAGCTGATGCCTTTTAGCATTATCCAGCGTACATTTAGTTTGATTTTAAGATGTTCCATTTTTTTAATGCCAATAAATGCAATTTTCTTCTTTTCCACACACAAAAAGAGTTTGTCCCAAAAAGTTTGGTGAATAAATGGGCTGTCCACTATGTATTGATGGCGCATTTCCGTAGGTTTGTGTTCTGATGACAACAGTATAAACCTCCTATACTACTGGCAAGTTAGTACAGCCCTCTGGTAAGTTAGTACAGTCCTATGTGGAGGCTCCTGTCGAAGTAGCAGTCAGGGTTCTGACTGCTACTTCACTGCGTTCCTGATCATTCTTAAAATAAAGAAGAATTAAAGAGTGATCAAAAGGGACACTAACTGTAATACCAAACCGATAACCATGACTGCCCTCGAGCGGCGTTGCTATGTTCCCGTGCATAGACTATGGGTAACAAACTCTACGGGCATAATGAGATATTACAGCTTTGTCTTTGAGACGGTAACGTACTTTGTGATGTCACGGGTATGGTATTACAGATGTCAATACCCAATACCATAGGCTTTATCTACCATTTTTCATTTAATGAATCGTCTACTTGTTTGCCATAAAAAAGTTCTTGAATCCAAAGAAAAACCATGATTTTTATAAAATCAAACTTTTTAAATACCCCTTTTCATGTTGCATTGAAGTAGTTGAATTCTCAATAGTCTTACTATATATCTATAACTAGCTGCCGCTTGCGGCTCGCACAAGAAAGTAGTACTTCCCACCTTAAAAAATTATACCCCATATGTTAATTCAGTATTTTAGCTATTCTGACACCAAATTTCATCCATATCCGTTCAACCGTTTAAGCGTGAAGGAATAAGAAACATACACACATACAAACTTTCGTCTTTATAATATTAGTGTGGTGTTCCAGAGCGTGACATAGTACAAAAGAACCCCAACATCCGGTGGGACGACATCGCGGACCTGGCAGAGGCCAAGCGACTGCTGGAGGAAGCCGTAGTCTTGCCCATGTGGATGCCCGACTTCTTTAAAGTAAGTTTTTTTAATGAAAAGAAGCAAAAAAAACATTCCCAACACTACTTTATAAACTTTATATAGATAGATATAAACAAAGACACGACATTCTGGATTACAGTGTGCTCATTGTGTGCGTAAATGTTGAACAATGTGCAACATAGCCACTGCATTAGTTAACGTTTAGTTTTAGCCCGCCCCTTTCTCACAGGTAAGCCTTAACTAAATACCTATAAAAAATACAAATTAACATAAATATGAACAACTCATGACCCTACAGAGATGGTTGATGGGGCCGAAAGGTTCTTGTGGCCACCAAAAGACGCAGCGTTAAAACGCCTTCCACGAGGTGGACCGGTGACCTGGTGGAACTATGGACGTTTTTCGGCTGAAATGATGATGATTATGAAACACAAACATAAAAAGCCATTATGATAAAAACTACCAATCTGTATATGTCGTGGCCAGATCTTAGAAATTGAAATACTTCATGAAATGGCCAACTAAAACTTGCCACATCGTTTTAAACGTTAAAGTTTGATGATATTTCAATCTTTGGCCTATTTTCTTTAGAAATTTTAATCAATGATATGTTCAAACGAGGATGAGCAGTTTCTGGCCAGTTTTAGTTGACCATGTCATGAAGTGATAAATTTCTAAGATCTCTCACGACGTATACATACAATACATTTGAAGCGCTGCTCAATATGGCACAGCTTTTAGGTAAAGACAGAGGAAACCGTTCGCCAGCAATGTAGTTAAATTATACTTATTTTGCAATACTAACAAAAAATACTCCATGTTCCAGGGCATCAGACGGCCGTGGAAGGGCGTGCTGATGGTGGGTCCCCCGGGCACAGGTAAAACGATGCTGGCCAAGGCGGTCGCCACCGAGTGCGGCACCACCTTCTTCAACGTCTCCTCGTCCACGCTCACCTCCAAGTACCGAGGGGAGTCCGAGAAACTAGTCCGATTGCTCTTTGAAATGGTAAGATTACTAGAACCTTTGTCAGACATAAAGATTAATTAAAGATTGCAATACATAATTGCATGATTTGATTCCGCCATCCCCTTTCTACCTTCGGACAACCGGACGTACGGCGAGTATCCTCCCTTACGTTGTTGAAACCTCTACGCTCTGGACTAAGCGTTTCGCTTCGTCGTTTATACCGCGTACAACGAAGGACTGGAAAAAATTGCCTGCTTCGGTCTTCCCGTCCAACTATAATTTAGGTGTCTTCAAAGCTAGAGTTAATAAGCTCTTAATAAACTAGTGCGCCTCACCATCAACAATTGCACCACTGCTTACCATCGGGTGGGATCGCAGTCAAGCACTAGTTTATAATTTAAAAAAAAGAACCATGCCATTGTATGCAACATGTGTTCCGAAAAGAGTGGAGATGAAGTACAACCAGATATTACCAGTTATGATGACCAGCTTATTTGCGGTCAACCTGGCTAGAATCTAGACTATGGATGGTTTAATCTATACTAATATAATAAAACAACAGACTTTTTTGTTTTGTTTAAATGTGCTAATCCCTGGAACTACAATCGGGATTGGATAATATCTGTACCTATGTGATAGATCATGACGAATAAAATAGGGTATCTAACATTACGCTGATGCGACTAACCTAACCCAAGACGCGGGAGATAATGGGGAGACTGGTAGTACTGGTTAAAACAACATTACTCGTTAGGGGTAACCGTCCTTAGTTTAGATTTCAGCCTAATATGGTGTATTTGTTTATGCCAGCGACTTCGCCCGCTTGAAAGTAGCTTTCTCCATACAAACTTTAGGCCCCCGTTTTATCCACCTAGGGTGTAATGATGGTGTGAATTTTCGAAAATCCTTTCTTAGTGCTCGCCTACGTCAAAAGGAAGCCTTGTGCAAAATTTCACACTCCTAGTCCCAGTAGTTTTGGCTGTGCATTGATATGTCAGTCAGTCAATTTCTCCTTTTATATATATGTATGTATGTATTCGAGGTTGTATAAAGTCAAACTTATGTTTTAAACTCTATTAATATTTTACAAACACATAAATGGACTGAACTTTGCGAAGCACTATCTTCGTCATCTTTTGGCCGTTTTGGTCGTCATATTATTTGGGGTCGGCGCAACACGTTTTTTTCCTCGATTCTATCCTGTCAGCCGTCACGCTATTACTGACTTCCTTTTCTTTCATAATGAAAAAAGAAATGATGGATGGATGATGGATTGTGTGAGATTACTCTCACACAATCCATCCAACATTTCTTTGGCCTCTCTCTCTTCATCCACATGTATACTCATAACCCTTTTAGTAACATGCGTTTCATCCCTCCTCTTTACATTACTATACAAAGACAAACTATTCCCCTTCAACTTTTCAGTCACTAGCGCCACTTTCAAACTTCCTTTAATATACTCATTTCTCACTTTATCTCTTCTCGTCACACCACACATCCAACTCAACATTCTGTTCTCCGCTACATGCAATCCATACTTATATAATATATACACATATACATACTCCTACATACAACTTTGCGAAGCGATAAATCAAAAAATAATAATTTTAAACTTTTTCCGAAAGCTGTATTTTGAATCGTAATTAAACACTTAGGTAATTTCACGCTAATTGTTACCAGGCCCGGTTCTACGCGCCGAGCACGATATTCATCGACGAGATAGACTCGCTGTGCTCGCGGCGCGGCTCCGACAGCGAGCACGAGGCGTCGCGCCGCGTCAAGTCCGAGCTGCTCGTGCAGATGGACGGGCTGGGCTCGGCCAACGACGAGCCTACTAAAGTAAGTAGTGAGATTGTAGGAAAACATTTTTTTCTAAATTTTGTACCTATGTATTACTTGTTAAAATGAATTAGGTTATTATCTGCGCATAATGTAGTGCATGCTGTGCTTTTCTGTAAGTGATGTAGCGCTATTCTATTTGGGTATGGTTTCCGCACTTAGTCCTATATGCTGTATGTATATCCTAACCTAACCTTAGGTGAGTTTATTCCAAACAGCCCACCTCTCTCCAAAAACAGATTAGGCCTCTTAGGTTTTTCAGGGTATCAATAAGGGATCATAAGGTTCGTGTGCGTATTTCAGTGACACCTGTGCAGTCTAGGAGCACATGTGCAATTGTCTCCTCCCCCTCCAATCATGCTCTGCACAGGGGACTGTCTGTGATGCCTATTGTGTTGAGGTGCTTATTCAGTGTGCAGTGTCCGGTGATGGTCCCCGTCATCAGGCGCAGGCCGCCTCTGTTCAGTCTTATGAGTTTTTTGGTGAGGGCTTTATTGAGATGTGGCAAGGCCTCCTTGGCCTGCCTGCATCCTGGTGTCGAGGACCACCAGCGCTCTGCTTGTATATGCGTGTGTTCACGTAGCCAACTGCGCAGCTGACCAAAGGGGACCGGCACAATTGGTTCGAGTCCGAAGACCACCGCTCAAGATTCTCTCCTGGCCAGTTCGTCCGCCGCGTCGTTGCCCAGTGAGCCGCTATGTCCTTTGATCCACTGTAGTGTCACAGTGTTTCGTTTCGGCACTGTGACTCTTTCCAGTGCAGAGTGGCATTCTTGTATAATTCTCGAGGTGGTAGCTAGAGCCTTTGCCTAGGGATTGTAGGACTGAGGCACTATCGAATGATGAAGTGCTAAGACGTAAGTCACCAATGTACAAATTTTAATGTAATAGCGCATTCATTGTTGAGAAGCCTAATACTAAATAAATAAATGTATACTAAACTCCAAAACTTCCCTGTATTCGACATGCTTTCGTGAGGTGTGACTGAAGTGCAAAGCCACAGTGAGCACGGGAGTCGCTGTGCGATCTCCACCCTCAGTAGGCTCAGGTTTACGGACGACTTGCAACGGGTAGCTCGCCGTCTCCCGTCCGAGCCCGAGTCGTCAACGGCCTAATGTTCCACGCGCGCCTCAAAGAGATGTCAGCAAACCGTAGGGGCCCAGCAAGGCCTTCGCGCCGTTGACGATTCGAACTTAGTCTTTGCCGGACGGCCGAACGGCGAGCTAACCATTCACTTCCGGGGAAAGAAATGTAATCCTCACAATACCTTTTTATTTTATAGGTAGTAATGGTACTAGCAGCAACAAACTTCCCGTGGGACATTGACGAGGCCCTGCGACGGCGGCTGGAGAAGCGTATCTACATCCCGCTGCCGACACAAGATGGCCGTGAAGCGCTTCTCGCGATTAACCTCAAGGAGGTGAAGCTGGACGCCGAAGTCGACCTGAGAGCTATCGCTAAGAAGCTGGAAGGATATTCCGGAGCTGATATTACTAATGTCTGCAGGTTGGTTGAGTTTTATAGTTATGGGTTGATTTTTCAACTTTTATATGGTTGTTTCACATATTTTAAACCAGGGTTTTTTTTTTGGTGGGAAATAAACGCTCTGGGTGGATCGAGAGGGAGAGTCAAGACTTACTGACTAAGACCCACCTGTGTTCCTTCAGTTATCCTTTGTGTTTAAGGCCATAGTAACTCTGGAACAATCCCGCAGCCCTGACAGGCATCGGCCCTTGTAGGTGCTATCCGTTGATATATTTAAATCTATTTGATCATTTAAAAAACAGCCCTAAGTCAATTAGATTTCGATTCGTAACGAAACTATAATGAACAATCTGACATTTGACCATGTAACCATAGAAACGATGAGCCAGATGGCCAAATGTATTCTTGAGTGGAGACTGCAAATGAGCAAATCTAACATAGGACTCCAGTTAGCTTTCATATTGACTTGTAGCTGCTGGAAGAAAGTGTGCGATCATAAGATGCGAGACTTATGTTTAAATGTTGACTACTTCAGGCAGATGGTGAAAGGAATCATTATTTACTGCAATCACTACCAGCATTGTTGTCTAGAAATTCTCATTAGTTGAGCAAAGAACAGTTCAAGACTATGACACAATATGAGTGATTGAAAGTGTCTTCCAAAAAAAAACACTCCCTTTTTCTTCAAGCCTAGGCTGAAAATACAACTTAGTACTATACAAGACGCAATCATCATGAAATAAAACTAATAAATACTTTCCAAATTTCAGGGACGCATCAATGATGTCGATGCGACGTAAAATAGCCGGCCTAAAGCCGGAGCAGATCAAACAACTTGCCAAGGAAGAGCTCGACCTTCCCGTCACCAAGCAGGACTTCATGGAGGCCCTCTCAAAGTGCAACAAGTCCGTATCCAAAGGAGACATTCAGAAATACCTCGCCTGGATGGACGAGTTTGGCTCCTCCTGATTAACGCACTGACGTGACAGAACTGTCCAGTGTTCAACGTAACACAACAAGTTTCTATCTCAAATAACTAATCCTAAAAAAAAAGATATTTGATATAGAATCTATGACAAACACGAAAAATTGCCTTATAAAATAAAAACTCAATGTAATAAACTATTTATGTTAACGAAGTAACAATCAGACTGTTGCAGTATTAATACGGAAAGTATAAAATTGATAGTGGCATATCGAAATTTATAATTATGTAAGTGAAGAGAGAATTCATCTATTGACACAGTAGAGTGGACATTCCGGTTTTCAAATGTTATGTAAATACGCTTCTAACACCCAGTTTTTAGAAGGCAACCAAAAAATTGATAAAGGCTGTCAAACTTATGTATGCTACCGTGACTGGCTCACGAAAATAACAACAGCCAATAAAACCAACTGACAGATAGATGGTTTTCTTATTTATATGTTAAGTCTAGAATAAACACATGCCTGTAACTTGTATAAAACTATGCAAGTGGCTGGTGTGCCAAAGTGACATAAAAAGTTCTGATTGGTGTGTCACTATAGTAAACAAGCTACTTGCATATTTTTGTGTAAGTTATGCATGTGTATTCTGTCATATGCCCTTCTAAAACTGGGACTAACTCAACTTACTAATTGTTGGCATTTTATAGATAACTTCCAAGACGAGATATATAAAGGAATCGTGATCATTATTAACTTGAACATTGTATAAAGCACAATAAGAGACTTTGTTCCCTGTAAATATTATATTGATATTATAATACTAACTGCGTTCAATCGAGCTTACACTAGCGAGATCTGTCATCACATTATAATTTCAAATGATATCCTATAAATTGAGACCCGTGATCCTTGTACTTAAATTAGGTTAAATTTGAGATTTGTTTTATACTTAGATAATAGTTTTATGCCATAACTAATTTATGTGTACTTTTATAGATTTTTTTAAATTAAAATGCTATATTACGTTATTTTATGAAATGAGATATATATTTGGCATTTATATTATAGAATTTCGCTCAATTAAAATTAGCATGTTCCCGTGTTTATGTTGCGAGGTGTTTAGATAGAAATTGTTACGATTTTTCTCAAGAAGCCACATCACACCTCTTTGAGTGAACCTTTTTATCATTTTACTACGAAACTAGTGTAAAGTAGCAATATAATGTTGTGTTCAGACATACCGGTACTACTTAATTGAAATGAAACGTATTTGGTGTAATAACATTGGTGAAGATAACAATATTTTTGCAAACAAATTAACAAAACTTGTGTAACGAAGACATGAAAATAAATCAAATTTTAAAATATGTTTTATATTTATTTTACTTTAGCAACAAAAATCGATAGAACACACAACACATGTTGACCAGTTTACATTCTATCCTATTGCTTTTATTACCATAAATGCGAGTCAGAGGACAAACAGATTGTCCCCATTGTTAATTTTTACCTGTAAGACAATCCCGTTCGATATTCTTAGTGGAAGTCATTTTCACAAAAGCCGTCGGCAAAAGCCTGTAAAGACAAAACGGACTGCCAGCGGCTTCTCTCTCCAGAAACTAGAAAATAATGTCAAGGGAATATACTCACAGCACAAAAGTTATTTCGTTACGTTTCTGCTATTCCAGGCCTTGGTCTACACGTGTGGTGAATTTCATCAAAATTCGTTGAGACGTTCGAGAGCGTAAGTAACACACGAACTTTCGCCGTGTTTTTGGAAATTGTCACTCGAATAACTCTTCTCCCTTTTTGAGAGATTTAAATTTCTTATCTAGATGGTACTTAATTTGAAGGTTTTTTTTTTTTAATTAATGATTCCAGCAAAAAAGAAAGGCCGTATAAATCGCCACAAGAGTAAGGGCTAAGGGCGACCGTAGACGAACAATCGGTTCAATTTTATGTTCGACCAACGTCTTAGTGCGAGATTATACCAAAATCTTCGCATGATAGTATTATATACGGCTAAAACTTTATAAAATCGTCATTTTATAAAGTTTTAGCCGTATAAATTACTATCGTGCGAAGATTTTATTAGTATTTTCATAATATTTCAATAAAGCGCTTGACCAATTATAATACGGCGCCCGCAGGTTATGATTGTGCTAATAGTAACAGCAGTGTTGGGCAATCATTTTTTTTTTCATACACTTGATTACCTAGTCATTTACAAAAAAAAAAATGTAATCTAGCTAGTGCTGCGGGCTATGTGTGCGTTGCTTGTTTCGAAAAGTGAGTAAGTTCCTGAGATTCACGTTCAACTGAACACAAAACTCAACAACAATCAACTATAAGTCAATAACAACTAACTACAAGTCAATAATATTATGTTCTTAGCGTACTAACAGTCTTGTCGCGAAGCTGTCTATACATTTTTTTTTTTTTAATTGATATAAACCAGTGCTTGACTGCGATCCCACCTGATGGTAAGCGGAGATGCAATCATTGATGGTCAGGCGCACTAGTTTATTAAGAGCCTATTCACTCTAGCCTAGAAGACACATAAATTATAGTTGGACGGGAAGACCGCAGCAGGCAAATTGTTCCAGTCCTTCGATGTACGCGGTATAAACGACGAAGCGAAACGCTTAATCCGGACCGTTGAAGTTTCAACAACGTTAGGGTGTATACTTGCTGTTCGTCGGGTTGTCCGATGGTAGAAAGGAGATGGCGGAATCAAGTCATGCAATTTTCGCGCACACTCTCCAAAATGTAACCTGTAAAATACCGATAGGCTGGCTACTCTGCGCCTGTGCTCGAGGCTTTGTAGATTGGACTTAACCAAATCTGGATCCCCAATAAGCCTCTTCACACGCCTTTCCACTGAGTCCAAAGCTGCTAGATGGCATTTTGCAGCACCAGCCCATATGTGACTGCAGTACTCCACACACGATCGGACCTGTGCTTTGTATAACATTAGAAGCTGTCCCGGTGTGAAGTGCCGTCGGACCTTTGCAAGAACGCCTAGTTTTCTAGCAGCTACCTTGGCTTTGGACTCAATGAACCGCCCAAAATTGAGGTCTGAGGAAATTTCAACTCCTAAGAGCGGAAGGCGGTCGCTGCACTCCAGGGATACATTCTGAAAAGCAGGAGCCAAGGTGAACGGGCTCCTCTTTGCGGTGAACAGGCACGCTTGATTTTTGGCGGCGTTGAATCTTACCAGATTGGTTTCGCCCCACTTGGAGACTGCCTGAAGTGAGACATTCGTACGCTCTACCATAGCCTCTCGTTCGCACATGTGCGCTTAGTGGTGAACAAGGCCACCAGTGGATGCTGTACGATAAAACAGCTGATCAGTCACAGTGTGCGTGTGTGTTCGTTTATAAAAAAGCATGAACGTTCATGCTTTTTTATAAACGAAGTACTTTATCATAAGACAGGATCATGACTGCCCGTCTTAGAAAATTGCAGAGAAAAGACTCAAATTCATCAATTTTATTGAATGTGCTAATACAATCAAGTAACCGTTACTTTGAAAAAAAATTATAATGGAATGTTGTGTCACATTCACAATAACGTCTTGCGATGATGCAGATTTGTTAACTAAGCAAAGTATTCGTCTGAAATTGACTAAAAAATATTGCTCATAAATTATTTACATTTTGTTGTATGAATTTTAGTTTATATAATACTAGCCGAACTTCGTACCGCCTACAAAAGAACGACTCTGGGTTGCAACTCGAAGCATTTTTGAACGGTTTGAGTAAAAAACCTACTCTACTCTGGTTATTTTTGAACGCAGGGCAGGGGGGCCTTTAGCCTTAGCAATCAGCCGTTGCGCGTTGGACTTCCTAGAAAAGGGACATATTTTAAAGGTTATCATTATTCAAACCGAAAAATCTGTTTGAATAACTATTAAATAAACCTTATGTTCTATTTCAGGTTATGGTTTACCCGTGTGCCAAATTTCATCGAAATCTGTTCAGCCATTCGAGCGTGAAAAAGCAAGAAACATACAAACTATCGCTTTATAATATTAGTGTGATTAACCAGGGAATAGTCGATGAAAACTCATTCTAATATTATATGGATGAAATTTTCTAAGCATATTTATTACACCTTTTGCAGCCAATGGGCTAAACGGATTTATATTTAATTTAGGACATAGATAGACGATGTTCTGGAAGAGCACATAGGATGCCTTTTATCCGTAAACTTGGTATACGGTTTATACCAAATTCCGATCAGCCTTTCGAGTATGAAGAATTAACGAACATAGAAATAAACTCACAAACTTTCGCCTTCATAATTTTAGTGTATTACTTTCGGGCTGCGGGAACGTTTGAAAGAGTGACCGTGGCCCTAGAATGCATAGGGCAACTGAAGGATAGGATTGATGGACTTGAGTTAGTAAAAGTCTGCCACGCCCTCTCGCCCTGCAGCGGGAGAAATTATTTGATGATATGCCACCTCAAAAAAGTGTGATTAGTATTAGTCGATTAACGGCAATGAAATTCACACCTTCATTGCAGTTAATCGACTAATACGATACTTTTGAATACGAATCAGAGACAAGCCGCAAATGTTTATCATATAAAAATTATAACTACCTTAATTACTGACTGAGATGAAAATTTAAATGAAATGGAAGGTTTTTGAAGTTATTAACTATCTTGAAAAATCCTATAAATTAGGTAATTTTATAATAAAACGTTCCATATTTAAAACTACTCTTTACTCTATGCAAATAATCTTTGGAGCTGTTAAGTTGGCATAAAATCGGAAATGAATCGAATGTTCACACTTTAATATTAAACAAAAGAAGATTAACAATTTATTAAAGGTCTTAGATCGTTCAAATATCATATAATTCTTTGATATATTTTCAGATATTTTCATTTCGGCGACTAAATCGTAACTAAATTAAGAGTATCCACTAACTTGAAATGAACTTAGCAACGAAAGCCTTGGCGCCAGCGGAACTTGTCATTTTGTAGCATGTTTTATGTTGGTACTACCGTAGTAACTACGTGGTCGCAATAGTACAAAAATGTAAACATGCACAGATAATTTTGGATAATTTTCTTCCAAGTAGTGTACAATTAGCTAATTGTTTAGTATAATCGAAACTAAAAAAAATCTGATATAATTATTTAGAGCTAGTTTAAGCAATCTATGGTAATAGTTTGAACAAAAATATTTTTTTGAAACCGGAGTGAACATAGGCAAAAGCGTCGTCAAGCGCAGAATTTCAAGTCCGTAATGGCGGACGCTAATAATTTTGGAAGTTTCGTGATTCTATTGTTCTGTTTTTAAGTATTTTACTTGTTTGTGGGTTTGGGAATGAGTTTTGTCACAAGTGAACGTATACGGAGTGTTAATAACGTGATAGTGATATGAAATGTTCAGTTATAGCGTGACAAAATCGTCTTCTAGATATGTAACCTTTTCCCTAACCTCGTTTACGCCAATGGAGTAGATATGTGATCGATGTGTGTGCGTCGGTGAACGATAATTCGTCCGTTTCGCGTTACAATTTGTGTATAGTTAATCTTCTTGTTAGTGATGGAAGTGTCCGCGTCGCGGTTTTGCAATCCGACGCCCGATTCCGATGTAACGTAAGCGAGCCGGTCGATCGCCAGAGCGAGTGTAAGCAGGGACGGCCGTTGCCAGCCGAACATGGCTGCGACGCAGGCAGAGTCTCAGCGTAGCGAAGCGAACGTTGAGCAGAATCCATCGGAGCAGCTCAGTGAATCTCGGAACGCTTTGTTGCAAAACGGCACTGACAAGTCCGTCGGGCGCGTTCCGCCCGATGGCGTCGTGAACACAAAGAGCAAGTCGCCGATGTCGGCCGAAACGGGGCAGCCACGCGACGGTGGCGAGGCGCCCGGCCACGACCGAGGCTTAGAGAGGCCAGTGACGGAACAGTACGGCCAGTATAGATACGCAGAAGGCGCGGATCCTTATTACGCGCCACGGCCAGGTTTTCCCGGCAAACCGCGGCCTCCGCCACAGCAGCCGCGCTTTTTCCCGGCACAAGCGGTGTCGCAGGCACCTGGCCCCACGCCCACGCTGAATTCGTTATTGCAATCTAGCGGGGCGCCGCCGCACCGCTACCCTAATAGTTATGAGCAGCCGCCGGCGGGCTATGGCCCTGGGCCCGGCTGGCCGCAGCACAGGCCTATGCCGCCTTATAACCCTCAAGGAAGCCCATATAGAAATTCTACGGTAAGTTTAGTGATTTCATAATTATTTCTATTATTCTAGAGGTAGTTGATATGAAAAATTCGTATAAATTGCCTTATTACCACCCCTTATAATTACCAAAATAATTACAAATTCATTACAGTTAGTGAATTAAAACCAGATTTTCAGGTAAATATGAAATGAAGTTTAAAAATTGTATGTTCCGAAATACATCCAAATGATTTTTTGTGTTTAAGAATACAAATGGCAGAAATTTAACTGTTTTTTGTTGGCAAATAACAGCAGTAATAGCTTTTGAGATATAACATTTGTATTATTATAATACAGTATTATCTATTCAATATGCACCATAATATCATTCATGGTAATCAATTAAATAGTGGATTTATTAATTCCATGATTATTTCAAATAGACTAAAACTTCCTCTTATAAGGTATACAAAACAAAATAATTTTAAGGAATGAATAATAAAAGTAATACATAATAATTGAATATTATGGCTGTCCAGGTAAAAAGCAGTAGAGATCAACTCTTACAAAATATATTTAAACATTTCAAAACAGGCAATGTTTTGGAGAATTATTGGAATTATAAATAATCTAATTACAATTTTATTAAATTTTAATTCTAATACAATCTAATTCTGATTACACTTGTCACCGTTATTCTGATTACACCTTAATACAACATTCAAGAACCTTACCTGTATTGAAAACTGTTAAAAAGTTTTTTATTTTAATTAATTTTTGTTTAATAATATGAGAAAACATCTTATTTTAGAAAAAAAAATGCTAAATAATTTGATATTATCTTTTTTGTTTTTTGAGTTTTCTAAAAAATGTACAGTAAGCATTGTTCATCATAATTATATATATATATAACACAATACATCATCTTCAAAATAATTTATACTTTAACTAGCTTCTGCCCAGCGGCTTTGCCCGTGTGAATGTAGGTTTCTTCCCACAACTCCATACATTTAGACCCCTGTTTCACATTTTGAAAATTTTGAAAAATCCTTTCTTAGTGCTTGCCTATGTCATAAAAGGAAACCTTGTGCAAAATTTCATACTCGTACTTCCAGTAGTTTTGGTTGTGTGATGATATGTTAGTCAGTCAGTTTCTTCTTTTAAATCTGTCCGTCACTGTCCAATAGTTTGTAGCTTTAATAATAATTAGTTATAGTATCTATTATATGTATTAAGATTTTTGGTGCATTTTATCTATGGGCCTTAGTTACCTGATAATAAGGGTTTATTATTATTTTTAAACATTAAATATCTGCTTAACATGTGGTGGGATCGCAGTCATGCACTAGTTTAAATCAATTTTAAAAAAATGCTGTAAAGCAACTACCTCATGTAAAAATATTTCTCCTATAATGTTTGAGGGAAGATTTGGAAAGGCCTATAGATTTCCTCCACAAACAACAAATTTGATTGCAGGTTGTGTTGGGGCACCATTTGTCCATGGTTTAAAAATGGCGAAATTGAATTACTACTTACGTTTATTTTTAAATGTGGGCAGTGTGGCAAAAATAAAAATAAATAATGTTGGAAATCAATTGTATTCAATATGTTTTGTGTTAGCTGTCTCCTGCGTGGTTTCACCTAAGTATTTAACTGCTTTTGTGATAGTGTTTTATTCGTTATGATCCTGGCTCATACATTAGCACACTTAAAAAAGAAGTATATTCACAAACATTTAAATTCAGTACTCTGGAATAACTACACTAGTCTACAGCTAAACTGCAGCAGAGTGACATTTTGGGGTTTTTAAGATAATGCATTTAAAAAGTCTGTAATCACATATTATTTTAGAGATTTTTGACTTGACATTTACTATGAATGTATAATACTTTGTCACACACACAATATGCATTATTTCAAATGTTTAAAATTCAGCTCAATTTTGAAGAGACAGGTTGCAGGATAAAAGATAACTTAAAAAAAATGATGTTTTTGTATGTGCAATTAGTGACTTTGAATGAAATTTCTTTATATGTTACAAACACTCAATACTGAACATTTTTGAATTATTAGAGCATTTTATGCTCACAATTAATTCTGAAAAATATAAAGTGACCAAACGGGAAGCAGATTTACCAGTGGATGGATAAAATCACGTTTCTTATATCATAGAAATCACACTGAAATTTTAACTGTCTACCAATATGGTTCATAAGATACAGCTGCTGACAGACAGCATAGGTTTAGTAATAGGGTTCCATTTTAGGTTCCAATAGGTTTTCCTTTAGTTACAAAATCCTAAATGTGTAGCCTGAAAAAAATGCACAATTCCATGTACATACTTTAGTCTAAGTAAACATTTATTCCGAGTTAACATATTTAGGGCCAGAGTGTTCCCTAAAATAGTTCCAGCTGGACCCCTAGGGGTCTAAACAAGAGCAGTTTGAGAAAAGAGGCCCTGGAATTCAAAAGGC
This sequence comes from Mythimna vitellina, assembly GCA_949316375.1. NCBI lineage: Eukaryota > Metazoa > Arthropoda > Insecta > Lepidoptera > Noctuidae > Mythimna > Mythimna vitellina. The sequence goes on from OX438706.1 coordinate 13,860,432, forward strand.
AATTGATGGAACACACATGGTTTCTAGTCAGTAAAAGTCTGACATATATAATCACCAAATAACTCCTTTGTTAGTTATTTAACAATTTCAGCGGTAAGTCCCTTCTTTGAGAAGGTGTGTCTAGACAGGCGCCATGGCGTCTCCACTAACCGCCTGACGCAGGTCCTCACTGTACATGGCCAGTTCGATAGGTTCCTGTTTTGGTTTCAAGCCGAAGAAATGCCCAGGTGTCACCATTGTGTGGACCGTCCGAAGGACACTGTGGAAGTCTACCTTGCTTGGGTGGAGCACCGCCGTGTCCTCTTGTAGATGGTCGGCGGTGGCAATATCTCGTGCCAGGCCCAGATTCAGGCCATGGTTCATTGCGAGAAGGTATGGGAAGCAGCTGCCTCCTGTGAAGCAGTAATGTAAGCAAAGGAGATGGCCATGAGGGAACAGATATCTTCACGCTGCAGCTTCCGCCACAGGAGACGCTGTGGATGTCGGAAGTGGCAGGACGATCACGGGCCACGGTAGGCACGGGATTCAGGACGACGGCCGACCGTCTGGTAAGGACCCTACAGATATCCGCAATACTGTAGGGGTGATGGCCACTAGTGGGTAACCCAGTGGGTTGATGGCCACTAGTGTCGTGGGCATTTTTGAAAGTCCTGGAAACCAGTAGGTTTTATTCAGTAAAAGTGATGTGTGAGCACACTCTCTGTGCTAAAAGTGCTTAAATAAAAAGAAAAATATAATTTATATCTGAAGTCAGATTTCATATTTACTTAATTCCAAATATTATGTTTCCTGATATTAGATTGATATCAATAAAATGAAACAGGTTCAAAAAACAGCAAAGTTTGAAAAACAATATAATAGGTAGTTTTTAAATCATATACTTCTTCTAGGTTTGTTGATAATATCTAAGTATAGAACTACCAACTTACTGTATTTTTTTAACTATTAAGATAATGGTTAAACAGAGGGAGGAAAATAGTTACTTGTAATGTATTATATAGAAAAAATTGGCTAGACAGAAGGAACAGGCAGACATAAGGTGTTCCTGTAAGGGTAATGATTTTTCATTCTGACGTTTGGAACTCTCAACATGTTCCTAAAAATACAGGACTCCTAGAATTGTGTCAAATCACTTGGAACACTGATTGCCATATTTGTAATGAATTATCCCAACTGTATATAGCATGCACTAACAGAAAATATGTTATCACTGATGAAGCTGGCATGTTTCACGCAAAATAAACAACAAAATAATAGTTTCCAACAAAAAAAAAGTAACGGGTTCATGAAACAAAGTTTGACAACCGGTTTATTGCATTTTGTTACATTTGCAATTACATAATTTGGTAATATTACAACATAGTAGTAAATTAGAAGTATTATGGGGTAACTTAATAGTTAGAGACATAAATTATTATGTATACCATTAGTTGAAAATCACTTGCTTATGCACGTAACTGCATGCTGGGACATATGAAGAATGGGTTTATTTTCTACTCCTTAAAGACAAGGATGTAAACAAGGAGAATCATAATAAAAACCGTTTCAATGTATGATTTTAAATATAGAATTATACTCAAAAGATTTAAAAATATAATATCCTGACTACGCACATTGTAAAATTCATTAACAAATAATTATTGATACTATATATGTAGTTAAATATCCTTAAATTGGTATCAGACTAAAAAGTTAATTTTTTCAATTATTCATACCATTTTTTTATTTATTTTTTTAGGTGGGAAACCATCTAAAGATCTCCCACGCTAAGGCGGAGCGGGAGGGCGTGTCAGACTCACTGACTAAAACCCACTCCTATGTTCCTTCTTTGCATTTCAGGACTATGGGGTTCCCTTTTGGACAACCCATGAATGTTCATCCACTAAGATGTAATTCTGGTATAAGGAATGGACCAAATAATACAATTTCGGCAAATATATTTTATATGTTTTTAAAGCAACAAAAGTTTTGTTGCTAAATAAAATACAGTGCATTGTCTCTTTTATCTCATGACAAAAATATTATTATCAATTTCTTATACTCATCATTAATTAATTTTTCTTTAGAAATAAGCATCACCTGTGTTAAATAACTTGATGCTGGCGAATGCACAAGGGTTTCAGCCATTATCTCCTGTCTATGGGCTAAGAGGGACCACTATGTACCTATTTTTCTCTTTCCTTCTTCATGTCTTTTTAATATATGTAAGTAATAATAATAATATTTAATACAACATTTTCAATTTCTCATATTTCTCTTAATCTAAAATTTTGCACAGACAATTGATAGTAAACTGCTTATGAGATAACATTGACAACTGTACTAGTATGAACTGTGAGTCTACATCATTCTCCCTTTTTAATATAATTTAATACAATTTTATTTAATGATTTCAATTTTGGTGCAATTTAATTAAGTATATGAATTGTTAAATAAATATATAAATAAAACTTTTATTGTTAAAAATACACTGGAAATTCATTCTGATTGTAAACAACCGTTAGAAAATTTTATAGGAAATTTTCATTGTCTGATAAGTAGATATTAGTGCCATTCTTTTTTCCTTATACCTCAATATATTTCGGGTTGTTGCATAGTTTCTTCTAGACATAGTCTTTTTTTATCATTATTAAAAAAAAACGCATTATTAGTTATCATCTCAATAATAATAATATTTATTTGCAAAAAAACACTGTATTAAAAGGTGTTGCAATACAAAATGAGTCCAAACATATTTTACTTAAATATAAATTAAAGCATGCAAAATCAACAATACAGTTTTATGTTTGAGAAATTGTTTAACACGAAACTATTTTTATTCATACAATTTAATTTTAAGAAGTATACAATTCAGTACTTTAAATGTATTTGGTAATTTATTAAATATAGGTATGCACACTCGGAACAGGAGTGGGTTTTTAGTCATTAAAAGTCTGACACTATCTCTCGCTCCACGTAAGGTGGGATTTATCATAAGATGATTTTCACATCCATTAAAAAAAAAAAAAACTGGCACACAGTTTTTATTATATTTCGCACACCTGAGCATCTTATCTAGCACTAGCCTGAGTTGGTCGCGATCTTCCGCTGTTTTAAACAGTTCTCTATGTTTCTGTACAAACATTGTACTGTGTCTGTACAAACGTCATATACATACATTGAAGGCTATGGTAGCAAACCAATCTTTTTAAATATTGATTTACATGATTCATCTGATGGAATCCAGTATATTACGAGCCATATACATTTCTTTTGTGCAATAAATGCTCTATTAAAGTCGGTACTATTTTCCCATTTTATTATTCCATACTGCCATGAAGATTCCATATATATGCTCTATATGAAATTACAGCTGTTTTTGTATAGGTTATCTTAATCTTTCTAAGGGCATATACAAATTTATATGCTTTGCTACATACATGCTCAACCTGTGCTTTCCAGTCCAAATGTTCATCTATTACAACACCTAAAAACTTAGTAACCAAGCGTTTCGCTTCGTCGTTTATACCGCGTACATCGAAGGACTGGAACAATTTGCCTGCTCCTCTTCCTGTCCAACTATTTTAGGTGTCTTCAAGGCTAGAGTGAATAGGCTCCTAATAAACTAGTGCGCCTCACCATCAATGATTGCATCACTGCTTACCAGCAGGTGGGATTAATTTTTGGTTGAATGTATTGTCGTAAATTTGTTAAATTGTATATAATAATACAGACTTTTTAAGATGATTAAATAGATTATTGTTATTTAACCAATTAATTAAGTCAGCAATTGTATTATTTATGTCAATTTCATGGTCAGTAATCGATTTATATTTTTAGTCAGTAGTTACGATTGTGGAAATTTCATCAGCATAAAGAAAGCATTTGTGCTTAGTCACATCATCAATATTGTTTATGTAGAGGAGAAATAAGATCAATCTTAATAGTAAAATCAATCTTAATATTAATTTAACAGACAACACCTTCTGAAAGCATACATACACAGTAATCTTTGTTGAGATTGATTTCTGAATTGCATCTTTTTATTTCATTTTGAGCTCTTAAAACTAAATTTCTAACTAAGAAATAAGTTTAAGATGTCTTTTTCTGAATGAGTGATGATAATGATTTTGAACTGTGGCTTCAAAAACTGTACCAGTGTAATTATATACACTAGTCTACAACCAAAATGCAACTGATTGGCCATTGGGGCTTTTATTATTAATACAGATGCATAAAGAATATCAAAAGAAAAGTCCGTATCACGTATAATTTTTGAGAATTTTGACCTTAAAAACCATAAAAATATAAAAAATTCACAGTTATAATGTTGTTAAAATTCATCAGCAAACTTTTTTTTTACGTTTTTGTCTCATATTCACCTAAACTACATGCTAAGAAATTGCCTAAAATAAACTAAATATATATTTAGTTTTATTTTATGTATCTTAACTATTTTACATATCCTGAGTTATACATGAAAAAAGTAAAGACAAAATAAACACTTTTCCAAAGAACATTCATATTTTGTGATTAAGTCATTAATTCAAATCTAACACTGTCGTTCTGAGAAAATAACTAATAAGTCAAAGAAAATAAATAAATAATAATAATAAATAAGATAAACGACATCAGTTTACGAGAAAAGCCAGGAAATTCGCGTTTAGGCTTATCGGGAAAGGCTGCACACTCAATATAAATCGCAATACAAATCCATGTCGTATTGGTTTATGTATTGAATTGAGGTCGCAATTTATAGTCCTTTCTAGAGGTTCTGTACTGATCACTTCAGAATGGAGTTGGAGATCTAAGCTATTGAATAGAGAGAAGTGTGAAGTTCACATGATGCTTGAAAATAAAATTTTGGCCTGTCCATCAAGTAAGATTAAGTGTAATTGAAAGCCTGACTTTGAACTTAATAAATGCACTCGAGTAGCACGGCCTGTCCAAAGTCGCAAGTACTGACGTTTTCCTTAAATACAATACAATTAATTATTGGAATAAAATATCCCAAATAATATTGCTTAAAGCCCCCTAACGTGGAAACGTAACAAGAAAATCTACTACTACCTTTGAACAAAATGCCCTTTAGCACTCGAGCAGTAAGAGCCACGCGGTCGCCGCGTGATCTTTTTTGCCGGTCGATTGTAGAAACCACGTGGACTGTTCGCGCGCTTACTTGTGCTAACGCAACAAATGTGATCTCCAGGCATATTGATAATTGTTTTTTTTTTTTGTTACATCAGTTTGTGTGTTCTGTTTCATCGGTTCAAACATTTTCAAATCCATGCATCGCTGCATAATTATGTGCAATAAAGACGTTTTGCGTAATTCCGACTTGCGAAATGTAGGTATAGTTACAAACCTTGAATAAGTTAAGATTTAAATCTCTTTTACTTAACTAGATAGGTATTCCGATATACTGGAGGTGCATTACTGGGGAGAACCTCGGACGGCGGACACAGTTCCGGTGGGATCTCATGGCGGTATGGAGACAGAGCTGGGCACGTCAAAACTGCGGTGATAAGACCTGTCTTTGAGCCATTCCGTTAGAGGCACGGCGCCCTCACTTTCCGCCTGGCGCAGGTCCTCACCGGACATAGTCGTTTCGGGAAGTTCCTGTTTTGAATTTAGCGGGAGAAACGGCCAGGTGTTTCTTCGATTAACAGTAATTCGAGCGAAGAAAGTGTCGAAAGGCGTGAGACATCCATGAGGACATCCTCATGCTCTAGTCGCCGTAAGAGATGCAGCGGGAGTCGCAGGGAGAATCCCGGTCGAATCCGGGAGAATTGCGGATGGCGAGCAATTGGTAGCTCACCGTTCGATAAGGACCAAGCCCATGTCGACGGGGTGTTGTGTTCCACGTGCGCCTCAAAAAGATGTTAGCGCAAGGGAAGAAGCTCGCTAAGGCCGATGCCGGCTAGGGTTGCGGTGTTGTTCGAAAGATTAATGCCGTCCGAAAATGCAAGGGCAACTGAAGGAACACAGGTGGATTTTAGTAAGTCTGACACTCGAGTCCGGCTGCACTCCAGAGCGTAAGGAGTGATTGTTACTATCTCACCTCAATAATACCTGTATCGAGGACTCTATAGCGATATCTATGTCGCTACATAGGAACTATCCTGCATCGCTGTATAGAGTTCGCCGTGCGATTAGCACATATACAACACCTGTCTAATTGGAGGACACAACCCCTTTTTAATGGAGGTTTGCGGGACTTACCGTGTTCCGCTTGCCTCTAAAGATATTTGATGATTTCCCACTGATAAAAGACAAATTGCATTCTGACACTGCGTTAGCATCGTCTCCATAACCATTTAGTGCTTAACTAATTATACAATATTGACTTTTACTTATATAATCTAAAAGCTCTGCAATTAACCCTTCTCCGTAAAGCCCCAATGTTTCAAAATAGTATATCAACATAGGAAATCGTTACAAATAATGATCAGGCTTTCCGCTATTTCCGTTAAAGTGAGCCACAAAGGCAGGCGATCTATTGCCTGTTTTCGTCAGCAGCGTGTCGGTTGTCAGACGCTAAAAGAAAAAAAAACTACGTAGGAATAACAAAGCGGACCCGCCGCTGTTAGCAGATATAAAAACGAAAGCGTACGGCGATAGTGAAAGTTTGATGTGTAGGCAAATATTACTCGCTTCCAGGCGGAGATTTGCGCGTTTGCCTCTCGGTTCAAAAACGGGGCTAAAGGGTAGTGAAACGCGAGGCTTCGCCGCCGATCCAGTGCCGCTCCCCCTACATACATTATGTAGAAGCAACGCGCCGGGACGTGTGTTTGACGGAATCAACGTGAATGGAACTTGACATGTGACACGTGTATCTATCTGGCTTGACGTGAACTTTGAAAGGCTTTTCGTTTCGCTATCGACTGCGCTCGCTTCCAATTTTCAGCTCTTTTAATGTAAAAGAAAGTGGTTTGACATTTTCCGCATAAATTGATAGCTGGATTTATTTACAGGTTTAGATTATTGATCAGTAATGTTGGCAAATAAAAAAATAGATGTCGCTGCTTGCTCCATTCATGACGTGATGAGATGCCTTTGAAAGTCTTTTCTAAGAAACGACTACAGGACCGTTTTCCTTATGTTTTTGTTTTCATGAAATACGACTTATTTTAACAACCTTTTGAGCAAAATATGGGATTTGCGTTGATAAAGACCAAAAGAAAAGTTCGAAGCATCACATTTAGCACATAGCTATAATGTAGTGTTGTTTGTGGTATTTCACAACCGGCGGCTATAAAACAATGCATCGAGCACGTGCCTGTTTACACTTTCGAGTTCACATTCAAGGTCGTACGCATTTGTAAGGATGTACCCGTGTAGGCTGGCCATTGAACAAATACCGGTTACGTAACAATGTCCCACTTCCCACGATATGCACGTTCTTCCGTCCGTCACGGCCTTTTTCAATTAGACGATTTATTATTTATGGACGTGTTGCACTGCTTTTCTTTGACCGAGCGCCCGGTCTGTGTAGTATCGGTTTCTCGCGGCCTCCACTATTGTTTTTGTTTTTATGGATGCTAATCGTTCGCTTTTGAGTGTTGACTCCAAGTTAGCGATATAGCGAAACTTGGAAGAGCTTTCAAAAACATTGAAACTTAAGGACAATTCGTTGATTAAACGTGGGACGTCCTAGCTCATTGAGAATTCAACGTGATACTCTGAATCACAGACGGGTATTGTCAACGAAATCGCTATGACGTTACGCTGATTATTTATGAATGGCTCAAATAGGCAGGCATTGTGGAATTAGTCATTTATCTCGGCATGTTGTTTACCCACAATCGTGTTAGATAGTTGTCGATAAGGAGACACGTGGTTGCGGGGTCGTCGACCCGACATACTCGTGCTCGCCGACAGCTCGGTAATAATAATAAAATGTTTCCGTGCGACTGGTTCAAGGGCGAGCCGCTGATATCGGCGCTCGCTATATTTAGATTTAGCTGTGTGTGATGTGGGTATGTGTGTGTTTGTCTACATACACAATTGTCTTGCATCTGGTATCCTTCGATGTGTACGTTTTTGTCTATGCGGTTCATCTATTTTCTACATAGAACATTTCGGTTAGTCGGCGTAGTTTTCATCTTTCGATCTAAACTTTGATTCCTTTGCTTTAGATTTATTGTAATGTTCTTTTACTAATTATTCTTCTCGTCATCTAGAAACATGATTTTTCGCTCCTCTGACATGAGACATACTTTGGGCTGTTGGATGAATGGATCACATTTTAGTTGAACACTAATAGTTTTAATCCTTGAACTATTAAGTTACGAAATTTATGAAGTCCCAGACTGTTTTGCGAACCAAGTTTACTCACTTTCCTATACCCATGTTATCATGAGAATTTGTTAACACAGCAAATAACATGAAACTGCAATACAATCTCGGTAACAAATTTGATTCAAAATCACCTCCGACACTGATACCATAATGATGTTCAAATTCAAACGCTATTCAATTATCAATTACCTAATGGCCGTTATCTATTCTCTCGTAGTATTTAGGGCAATACATGGCGGTTCTGTGCGTAGTTGCAGCCCGAGTAAATTTCGCTCTCACTTTCGTATCGCAATAGCGGCGGTGTGTACATGAAAACGAGATGAATGGGCCGACGGAGACCGTTCATTCTGAGTCCGTGATGTGGATTTCGTAAAATCAATGCGAGCCGTCTCGGACCCGCGTGCCGTCCGATAATCGTGTCATTGTGCTGTGCTTGGATAATGGGCACGACCTCGATCGTCCACCGCATTGGGTCAATGAACGCTTAACTGACATCTATTAAAATTTCACTTGGCATGTGCCAATTTTGATTCGAACATTGAGGTGTAGTGACCTCACAAATGTTTAAATTGAAGCGTATATTGATGACGCACGCAATTGTTTTGACGTCCTCCTATTGTAAATCTATACCATTTGGCAACAGTGATTTTTGATTGAAAATAATTCCCCACCGTGTGAATAATAGTATAGATAAACTTTGTTAAACACCTGCGTCGCAGCTCATCTCTCGGTGGTGGCGCGACAACTTGCACCTTACTCTGCTACGTATCGAGGAACAAAAACGTCAGTCGTCACGCGGCTTGCATTCATTCATACAATATGTTGAATGTTGTAATGGGGTCGTTAAACCGTAATGGTGACGTCACGTAATTGCCAGTTCCCTTCGCCGGTCGCCGGTTGAAATCAAAACGTCGGATTAATAACAAGGGAGGTCTGTGTAGGTCAAGCACATTATCACTTCGGTTTGGGTGCGTGACACTTGAGAGTGACGTGTGCTCTCATTTACTGGGACTGTAGATTATCAAGACTGACTGACATGTTCACTGAAATTCCAGTTTAAGAAACGTTAATTAATTTCGTGTCTCCCAAAATCCTATTTGCTTAACGGTTTATGTTATTCGTTAAGTTCAAATAGTACAACAAACTGTATCATTTTTCTGCCTTTGTCTACATTATTTGGAGTCGGCGCAACATGATTTTCTTCCATTCTGTTCTGTCAACAGTCACGTTATCACTGACTCCCTATACATTCATATTATATAGAAAATCCTTCAAGATGGATGGATTGTGTATTGTTCTTTGGTCTCCCATCCTCTCCCCCTTCATCCATTCACATTGATCTAAAATACCCTCATCAAGCTTCTGAAATCTACGAATTTCGTTCCAGCACAAGTTTTACGAGCAAGATTTTATAAACCAAACGTTAGCCAACATTAATGATGCAAACAATGTTACGTAACATCGATAAATGTGTATACTTGTTCGTATGTGAAAGGGGCCATTGCCAAGGACTGAATCTGAGCGCAGCCGGAAAGGTAAATGACTTCCATACCTATACACATATAGTGTATTCACGTATGTTTAGATACTACACGCGATGTATGTAAAAAGATTACGGCCAGGATTCATGTTTATTACGAGTGCCATTATCAAACAACGTTACACCGATTTACAAGTCCATAAAAAGATGTTATTGTTCTACTTTTTATGTCTATTATTTTTGAAGTTAAAGTAAGTGCGTTCTTAAAAAACTGAAACTTTGTCGATAAATATGAAAGGTAATGTGAAAGAAATGGTTACTAAAACGTTTTTATAACTAATTGACTGCCCTGTGCAGTCGTCTTAGATTGATTGAATATTATTATGTTTTAAGTGTTGATTTAGTCTGAGGATTTTGAAGAAAACTTACCGAGCCACAGAATGCGGCATCCAATTCGTGTATATAAAAGGCAAAATCCTAACTGCCGGCAAATTAAAATGGAACTAGGCTGGTCACATCTGCCGCACATTGCAACGAAATTGAGCGAAAGCAAGTACTGACTGGATTCCGAACAGCAGGAGCCAGGCCCAGAAGGAGATGCCGTGACGATTTGGACTCCAACCTTAAGGATTGGCCCGAAGTGGCTAAGGATAGAAAACAGTGGAATAACGGATAGGGGGCCTTTGCCCTGCAGTGGGACACAACAGGATCATAATAATAATAATAACCCTATCGACGTATCTCTACGTTGACGTCGTGGTGGAGCTTGCGCGCTTCAATAATTCTTAGTTCTGTATCTGCAAAGTTTGCTTTGCCATAACATAGAGGGGCCAGACTAAGAGATACAATCGGCAAGGCAGTTTTGTGGCGAACTGTGGGGCATTAGCGACTTCACGGACCCGACCCCGGGAGAAATCTTGTTCTTCATCTCCGGCTTGCCTTTATTTGCCGGCCGTAGTGAACACTGAAGAGGAACGGAACTCCCACCTCTCTTTTGCCTTTATTGGCTGGTTTGAGTGGAGATTCGCAAGAGCAAATATGCTAGGGAGAAAGATGTATAATCCAGTAAGGTGCGGGAAGGGATCATGACCGTACTTTCGGGATTGCTTAAGGAGTGGAGAGGTATACCACGGCTATCAGGAATAGCCGTGGTATAACTTTCCACTCCTTAAGCACCTCAGGAATGGTTGCCCTCTTGTTGCTACGTCACTTTGTGCTAGCGACCGTTTTTGGGGGCCCATTGAGTGCAAGTCACCCTCTGCCCTTATAAGGCGATAAGTCCCCTCTTTGAGGAGTGGCTGAAAAGACCTCACGGCGTCCTTACCTTCCGCATGACGCAGGTACTCACCGGACATGATAAGTTAGGGAGGTTCCTGCACCGGATTCGTGCGAAAGAAACGCCCGGGTGCCACCATTGTGTGGACCACTCGGAGGAAACGGTGCAGCATATGGTTGAGGTGTGCCCCGTCTGGGCAGAGCACCGCCGTGTCTTCGTAGGGGCAATCGGCGGCAGCGATCTCTCGGGCCTTGGCACAGGCCATGGTCTGGAGCGAGGAGTGGCAGGCGGTCGCCTCTTCTACGAAGCAGTAGTGCTAGCAAAGGAGGCGACCGATCGCGTGATCGCGCTCAAACCAGTTATTATAAAATTTATTCCACTCTAAAGTGGGGGTGTGCAAAATGGCTGACTTGAAAGCGTCGACTGCTTCTTCGGACTGGAACCTTTGACCACGAAGACTTTTCTTAATTTTATGAAATGTAAAGAAATCGTTAGGGTTTAGGTCAGGTTACAGGTAGGTTTATACAGTTATGGAGGATGGTCAAGAATTTTTGCTTTTTCCTGCTTCAAATACTCAATCGTTTGACGAGAGCTGTGTGAACTTGCGTTGTCGTGGTGCAAGATGATGCGTCGCTTTGTGTTACATTTTCGAAGTTCGGCGATGACTTGTGGTAAACAAACTGTGGTATACTACTCTGCGTTAACCATTCTACGATCTTCAAGTGCAATACTTGCAACATGGCCGGTTTTCCAACGAACGTGGCCACCATCTTCTTTGAAGTGCTTTGAGAACGAACAACTGGTCGGCGTTGGCTTGTCTTGAAAGACCCAGATTGTAGATTGTTGTTTGGAATCAGGATCATAGGCATAGATCCAAGATTCGTCACCACTGATGATGTCGTAAACGTGATTTGACTTTCCTCGGTTGAACCTTTGCAGTTTTCTTACACCATCTGACGCGGGTCGCCTTGTGATCGTCGGAAAGCAGATGCGGTATCCAACGGCAAAGTAGCTTTCTCACACCAAGCGCTTCATGCAAGATATTCTGAATGATTGTCCCTGAGATGCCTAATAGAGCCTCTATCTCTCGATATGTCACAAGACGATCTTCGAGAATTAGTTGTCTCACAGAAATGATGTTATCTTCAATGAATGCGGATTTTGAGCGTCCTTCGCGAGATTTGTCACTGACACTAGTATGTCCACGCTGGAATTCTAAATACCAGCGTTCGACAGTCTGCAGACATGGGGCTTCATCACTGAACACAGATGTTAGCCCTTCAAAACACTGAAGCCGTGTCAGGCCTCTTCTAAAGTTGTAGAAAATTATTGCACAAACATTTTCCTTAGAAAGATTCATTTTCGTAAGTAACCTGACAGATTCCAATCGACGCTGTGACTAAACAATAGTGTTAATCCTAAAACTTTCAACTGTTTTGAGATTCAAAATTCAAACACATTCGAATATAGAATAGTTCCAAAATCAAAATTGCCGGGAAATATGGAAACGACAGAACTTAAAAGGCATGCCTAGTAGTATTTACATAGTTCCTGGTAACCAGTGTACTTAAGACTCCAAAATCCATCGTACTATTATTTGTTTTCCATATGTCGCAATAGTTTCCCACCAATCGGGGGTTTTCCTTGGGTGCACTGGCAAAGCGCGTACAGGGCGCATACACGTCGATTGGTTCCACGTTCCACGAAAATTGTCAAAGGGGCCTCTGCGAGTTGGTATTAGCTCCTCGTACGCCTTCCAAAGGTCCAGGGGTTCTGAGATATAATAACCGATTAAAAAAAAAAACCCAACTCACTGACTCATCAACGATCTGTTCAAACCCATTGACCTAGAACGCTGAAATTTTACACAGAGGTTCCTGTTATGATGTATGCAAAGAATGAAAAAGGAAATTTTGAACGTGTGTATGAAGAAACCTACTTTCACGGGGGCGAAGCCGATGGCAGAAGCTGGTGACATATGTTCAAAACAAAGTCTCCCACCGCGTCTGTCTGACGGTATGTTCACGATAAATTCAAAAACTACTGAACGGATTTTCATGTGGTTTTCACCAATAGACAGTGTGATTCATGGGGAAGGTTTAGGTGTATAACACCCACGCCAAATTATGGCGGGTGGCTAGTTTCGTATAATTCCGACGGGAAATGCAGTAGATAACCATCTACCCAGGCTCCGAGTCTGTTATTTTCGTCTTTATATTTATTTATTAGACTTTACGCTTAACATTAAAATTTATACATTACTAGCTGACCCGGCAAACGTTGTTTTGCTATGTATATAATTTCTTTTTTATCTAAAATTGAAAAAAAAAAATTTTGAGGGGGATAAAAAATAGATGTTGTCCGATTCTCTGACCTACCCAATATGCACACAAAATTTCATCAAAATCGGTCAAGCCGTTTCGGAGGAGTATGGTAACGAAAACTGTGACACGAGAATTTTATATATTAGATAAACTTAACTTTTAAGCGCCTCATTACTTGTAGAAAAGCACAGCATGCTCTACATTATTCGCAGGTCATAACATAACTAATTGATTATATATAAAAATAACAATGCATTAAAGAAATTCGAAAAAAAAATATCAAAGGAATATAATAAAATAAATATAATGAACTTCAAGAGTGAAACGTAGATCTCGTATCACAACAAAAAACAGTTTTTCATTGTGGCTAAATAAAGTCTTACTCGCTTTTCATCGTTGAATTGTGTGAACTTCATGAAATCTAAATATAGCCATAATTTTATCAATGAAATACTTTCATAACTACGCTCTATTTTATCTCAAATCTCAATTTAAATGGAATTAATTTGTCAAAGACGCCTTATCCATATTGGGGTGAACATTTCTTGATGTGATGTGTTAGTCGGTAGCACCTACTTGCGTAAAGCGGGGAGCGTGTCTATACATTGGAGTATATATTAAAAGGTCACGACCGCCACTCTTATGTACCTACTTTAGATACTACGTACCTAAAGGGAGTTCTTTATTGAGCCGTCTTGGGTGGAAAAGGGGTCGTCTTATTAGGTCAGTAACACTTGTGATCGTTTGTTTACATTTCTGATTATATAATTTGTTGATAATTACATTTTTTTACTCGGTTATCAAATCCTAATTGTGGTTTAGTTGGATGTTGTGCTTGACGGTTTGAGGTTTTTTTTTTTATTTCGTTTTTATGGTTAGAATTATGTAGTTTATGTTTGTAGTATGTATGTATGTGTGTTTTGCCTATGCTCCTACTTAGCTGGTATGGTCATGTAATGAGACGTAGCGACTAATTTTACCCGAACAAAAGAGAGGTAGAGTCTGTCCGCCATTAACACGGAGGTCTAACATTAAGAGAGACCTCAAGAAAGCTCAATTGCCAAAATCGAAAACCCGAGAAAGATTAACCTGGCGCAGAATTGTGTGGAGACCCGACTCCAGATAATGGGAGCTAGAACGGACAAAGAGGATAGATAGAAGTATGAAAAGATTTTTGCTTCTTCTTTCTAAACTGGTCGTTTATCGAACTGTATTTTGAGTCTAGGGCAGTTCACAGAACTCATTAATATTTAGGAGTTTACTTCAGATCAGACGCGAATAGTTGCTGCATTCGAAGGAATCAAATATGCTGAACCTACAATTGAATTTCTTGGGTGCATGCAAATGTTTACTTGTCTAAGATCGCGGTGCAGGCCACCTGTTGCCCAACCGCCGTGGCACCTAGTTAGAGTTACCGCGAGCTTGACATTCACGGGGGCTCGTGACGGCGCGGACCGAAATAACTTGCCGTAACCGACCGCATAACACGACGTAATGCTCTTTCTATTTATAGAGTCTTATAATTAAATACACAGACATTCGTATTTCCCTTCCGCTAGTCCGTGACGACAGAGTCGCCGGCGCAAACATGCGCGTTATCGTTCGCGCTAACCGCTAATGCAACGCTTCTTTTGTTTACTTTTTCATAATTTACAACCTCGTAAAGGAAACCGTTGCCAAGTCGAGAAGGAGAGGATACATATTTTGTATTAAAAATGTAAAACGACATCTTGATCTTGACACATTTTTGACACAATGCTTTTTCCGTTCAATACCAGAGAAAAATTCGTCTGAAAGATTCAGATGATGAAAGGTAAAAAAACAACAAGAAGTCTGATATATAATGTCAAGATTGACTGCAACCGTTACTCAAGGCACGTGTGGTCTGAAAGTAGAAACAGATGATCAAATGAATACGGTTTACGTGCCATTGTTGATACTCGACACGTATAAAAACTGAACCGGTCAGTGGGCCTTTATCGTTCCTCACAGGAGCACGCTGGAGATAATAATAATAGCGGTAACAGTGAAACTCATTCATTTTCTTTTTCTGTTAACAATATAGTTATGGTTCGACTTTTTTGTGTGGGTACGCAAAGGGATAGCCCGACGGCGTTTAATATGTAAAGGAAGGCAAGGTTACACGCACACATCTGCGGTGTCTGTGTAAGCAAGATGCGCTTGTAGTGGAGGGAATCCCCAACTTTTTACAAACACAATCAAAGTTATGTAATGTTTGCTCGTATCCGTCCGCGCACGCTGCCACTGCTGTTTGTACGAATGCCAATGTTATACATTACAGGCCTCTTGTATTAGTCATAGGTCATTAACATCGCTGTTAAACGGTGTTTACTTTTTATACATAATAATATTGTTTCCTTGAGGTGTGTAACAATTCGTTTCGCTCTATATGTTGAATGACATTCCTCAATTAACTGTTTCGACGCTTAATAATATTAATTTATATTCAAATCGGAAAAATTATATTGGAATTGCTAATAGGTATTTTGCTACGCTAGTATACTTCTTTAATAGTCATCACGTGCCGTAGAACTGACGAATTACTGAGCCAGTCAAATTTGAGTGTGGTATCGTCTCAGAGCGTTTTGGTTTTCCTTCGCTCTTATAGTCCTACTAGCTTTTTCCCGAGACTTTGTCCGCGTAGAAGTCGAAAATGTTTTTGTTGTTATAGAACGTTTGGTGAAAGTAGTTGTTCTTATAAGTATCATTATTGTGTAGGTATTCGAATACTTAATGTTTAAAATTAATTTAATTACTTGTGCTACCAATTTTCAATTTAAGCGAATGTGGAGGAAGGCAAATCGGAGTTAGTGAATTCAGAAATTCTTTACAGCATCTTCTTGATCCATTACTTCGGAGCGTATCAAAGGAAAGGTAGTAGATGTGATCTCCTGGAAGTTTACCCAATATTATGTTATTTATTTCGGCATCGCTATTATTTCTAGCTGCCAATATATATATTGCCACATACACTGGTAGTCTTTATTTTCTTTTTTATTTGGTTTAAATCTGGAAAGACTGAAAATTAAGTCTTAACTAAGTACTTCTTTCTCACCTAAATCAATTCGATCAATTTCAAATTTTGTTTTCTGAATAAAGTACTTTCTCGTATACTATTAATGGGAATTTGGAAGGAAAATATGTATGTAGGTACATACATATTTTCCTTCCAAATTCCTTTTACTCAAATGTACTACCTCCACTCAAATGTACTCTAATATCAGCAGACAGTTTAAGGAGATAGACGAACTTTCTCGTCATGGAAGTGGAAGGAAGGCTTTACAATGTCAGCTCCAGTTCTCCCAACTATGCAATGTTTGGCAAAAATCACCAGTAAACTTGAAAGAGATTCCACCCATGATTTTATTGCAACTTATGTATCTAAGGGTCCTGCCTTCATAGGGCTCTATGAATCATAGTGCATTCATCCCATATGATTAAATTGACATCTTATAAAACTTTTTCCAAACGACCATTTTTACGGATCGAGCACACGGATGTTTCTGTAAAGAAATAGAATGTGCGGTGTGACCACTTGCTAATAGAGTCGCAGCGATACCCGACGACGCGACTCAATGGCCGCGACCACGCGGCGTCATTAAAAACTACGATATCTCCTAAGATATTAATCAAAATCAAATGATGAAAAGGGCAATTGTGTTTAAAATGAAACACTTAGAATGAATATTCTATTTATTTGGATAAGGATTAATATTATGTTTATGTAAACACCTTTACAAATAATGCATTTTAGGATTAATTTGATGACTATAAAAAAGGTTATAGTGAGCTACCCTTAAAAGACAGATATATGCTGTCGCGGACTTTTTTTTATAACTTTTAAAAGGGAACAATTTCGTTATACATCATTTTTACGTAACTTAAACCGTATACGCAGCGCACGCAACGGAAGATTTCAAAAGGAATAATTTTTCCCCGTTTTAGTAACATTTTTCGTCGATACTCCGCTCCTATTGGTCATAGCGTGATATAGCCTATTTACGTTCCTCGATAAACGAGCTTTTTAAGATAGAAGTAATTTTTCAAATCGGACCAGTAGTTCTTGAGATTAGCGCGTTCAACCAAACAAACTCTTCAGCTTTATAATATCAGTATAGAAGTAAGTTATCAAAATGCCTATCAGTACAACAGATAGATGCTGTATGAACAAGACTTGTCTTATAGATGCAATTAGAACCCTGAAGACCAAGATATGAATTATAGCATTACGACATAGCATGCCCAATGCCGATGCGACAACAATGTTAATATGCCATAGGAATAAAATAATGTGATTGTAGCAAGGGATATTTATAACAACCCATCTTAAAGAGACAAGAATAGACGATTTTTAAAGTTCACGATGAGTACGATAATTTTATATCTGGTAAAAAAAAGGATCTAGGTTTTAGGAATGTTTACTAAATGTCTCAGCAAGATTTTGAAAATAAACTGAATATATCAAGTCTATGCAGCCAAATATGTAGTTTTTGTGTGCAGAAGCGTCCAATTGGTCAATTTTGACTTAAAAGCTAGAAAAAATTCTCTATCCATTCCATCGCAGTCGTTCCCTGCTTGTGATTCTCAAACCAAATATTTGTTTAAAAAACGCAAATTGGAAAAAAAAAAAAATACTAGTTGATTTGAAAACCTCTATGGATAGAAGAAGCACAAATAAATGATATTGACGAAGTTCGATTTTAGACAACTTAAATACACACACATAAATACAGTTTTCCTTTTACTTTGCCCCAAAAATAGCGGCTGTATCAAAACGTTACGCAAAGCGAAAAGTGGGTCTCACACCAAACAACTTTCCACACATCTGTGTAATCGTCAAGTAGCACGGCCACGGGCTATTAAAGCCCTTCACCTGCATTCCCCACTTCATCGTGGAACACTGGTATAATAACACCTTTCGGAACGGTATAAAAAACTGTATGGATTATCTTTTTCTGCCTTGTGGGCAAGACAGTCGATTAAGAAAGGTCCACCAGCTTATCATCGGTTGTGTAAGCGTAAATTCGAGAGTTACTTGATGGTCTAGTCCTAACTATTGAGTGTGGTCTATTTTTCAATTGGTATTGTTTAAATCTGCCGAATAACAGTAAGTTGTCCAGGTAATTTTCGGAGAATTTAGGTTGCATCAAGTTATAAAATGCTTGTTATCGGTGATTAAGTTATGTGACTCGAAATAGCCAATCTTTCTTTGCTGTGAGCTCTCCAATTTACCAGTTTTTTAAGCATCTTTCTTCTACATAACTTAATCTTGATTAAAATAAACTTTATTGGGACACCTAAACCGTATTATAAACTTAAATCTGAGGGTGCAATGACGGTCTTATCGCTTACAGCAATACCTACCTGGCCTTTGGTTTGAATCTGCTGTGTACTGCTAATAAATTAGCTATTACCTTATCTTAAATGATATCAAAGAAGGTAGCATTGCCCATTGAAGGGTGGAGATACGTTATTTGTTGGATTTCATAGCCATTTGCAGAATTATTAGTCGATTTATATATAGGATTAGCATAATATTCATTTATTTGTTAATTTTGATTTATTTATTTATGTACCCATAAACACTTGAAAGCGAAAAGAACAAAAACATAGAAGAGCACCAAGGCACCTGCGACAGGAGACTTGGATGAGAGATGTAGACAGTGTATAAATAAGTTCGAAGTTTGATTTTATGAGAGGTCGTCATGATTGCTAATTTTGTCATGCTTTGCCCTTATTGTATAGGCACGTCTACACTATAGCTGAAAAAATACATAGAACAAACTTTTTACGGCTTAAATTCAACTTCCCGCGACTCTAGCCGTGGGAAGTAGAAATTATCACGTCGCGGGAATGCAGTCGGTATAGTTATTTCCAGGAAAAATTGAACTTGTTAACCGTATTTCCAAGAACATAGAACAGCATGCTTATAATCAACTTATTTTAAGCCAATGTTGTTATAAAAATCAGTAAGTTATTATGAGTAATAAGGTTAACGTTTAGGCCGGTGGTAATGACATAATAGCGATGCAAGTACATGAATGCGGTCGTGTCGACGAGCTGGATCAGAATCCGGTCACATTCCTAACGGCACTACACACTTGCACTGTCGTGTTTGATGCATTTCGCGAGCTTCGTAATATCTACCATATTATCTCATTAAATTATGCCAATAAACTTGGTACATCGCATTTCGCACCACGCTGTCTCATACCAACTACTGGCGGCAAAACTAGTCCTATGTTTAGATTATGTCGCTTACCCAGCTATTTGAATTTAAAGTACTTGAGTATTAATGACTGTCTAACCTACTGAGATTGCTACTTTAGATGCTCACTAGCTGTAGTTTTACTATAAAATATTACATCAACATTCCTTATTCGTAAAAGGTGTTTTACATTTCAGACACAATGATAGTTCAACAGCTGAGTTTACTACGGAAAGCGTTATTCACGCATAATTTACATTGTAACAGATCTGACACAGTCTATTTTGGTGACCACGTACACATATTATGTTTATTTTATGTGCTTTTACTAGATTTGTTTCTAAACGGCTTTTAGTCTCTCGAATAATAATAAATGAAATAAGGGAACGGTAAAACAGTAATAAGTAGCATTACTTTAAGCAGCTTTATATTATTGAAGTTAAAGATACATAATCGGTAAAGAATCGGATTAAAACAATTTCCAAATGTTTGCCCAATCAACCAAGTTAGGCCACATAGACGTACAGGTGCTTTTCAAAACAAACAGTTCTGTTGAAGCATTTAAATTATTATCTTGTTTATTTGCTGGGTAAAATTCACTCAGAAGCTATACAGTTATATATCATTCTCGAAACTGTTTTCCACGGCTCGGCTGCTTTCCGAGCCGCTTGCGAAAATGAAATACCTTTTACGTTACGTTTCGTTGTGGTTTACGTTAGACTCTCGTATTTTCAACCCGCAGCCTTAACGATTACTGGGCGGTTTTGTCTGTTTTGCTTTCCTGACTTGCAGTATTCACTGATCTCTGCAGTCACTCGAGACTACAAAAACCTTTCATATCTCTAAATGAACTTTTCATGAGGCCCTTAAAAGTTTGAAGGCAATGGGTCACCGAGATTTCATTCAGGTTTCATTTATTGCGTTAAATATAGGGCAGGATAATTTTTTATTGAGAGACGGACGGTCCTTACACGAGTAGTTGTGTGCCTTTACCTTTTTAAGTATTGGTTTTAACATATATTTCTGTTGATAGGTAACATTCGTACCCATGATTGAGTTCAAATAATAGGTATGCGTATATTTCGTATGTATATAATATGAAAACAAATAGGATAGGTGCGTAAGGAGGGCGGTGCGCGGGCTGCGCACCTACCCGCGGGTCAATTACTGCATAAATCAATACGGATGTCGCCCTATGCGGTGGCTCTTTGTTCCAGCCGACTGGAGATACGAGGCCCGTCTCGGCGGCTCCAGCTCTGTCCGGAAAACTCGCTGAGGTATCGCGGGGTCGGATGATTACTTATTAACGTAGGTGGAGGCTGGCTGGCGCGGGCGGGCCGCTGCGAGCTCGTCGCGCGATCGATGCCGAAGCGGCCAATGGCGTGCCACCGCCCCCGGCGCCCGTACCCTGCGCAACCCTCACCACACCCCGCGCACGCCGCACCCCGGCACACCGCCCCCATAAATCATTGAATCCGCCATAAAACACCCCAATGTTCGTAAAAATGTAACTCTAATTGGCGAACACAAGTCTCATATCTCCTAGTCAAACTACATCCGGAAGCCTTCAGGACAAGGCCTTAGTTTGGAGACGTAAAACATTGATCAAAGAGTAATACAGATCCCGCTCGCTCGCTCTTTTGCCTCGTCGGAGCGGGGCTCGTACGAATAATTGAATTTCCATCATAGAACAAAATGAGAGCTGAAAACTGAAGCGGGCGACTTTGTTGGCACAGCGAATTATTTCGGACGTCAATTATTTAGTCACGGTATCTATCTGAAAATTGATATTACAGTAAAAGCGCATTAATTTCACGGGCACATTAGAGAGCGCTTTTGACTAAAAAGGGTTTTATTAAACCCGGCACATATGTGATGAGTTTTTGTTGCTTTGTCCGTAATGAAGTAGGTACGAAATTAATAAATCAGGGTTTGTTTTCATCAACTCAAAGATTGGCATCTAATGAAATGATTACAATAATGCAAAATATTGTTATAAATTGAGGATAGTATTTTATGGGATCTGTGATCAATTGTCTACTGAATGACAAGTCAAATAAAATAAATTATGGTATAGAAGTAATAATAATGTAATATATTCCACAACTATCACACAACGTCGTCTAGTCCCAAGCTAAGCAGAGCTTGTGTTATGAGTACTAGACAACTACATACTTCTGTATTTCTAAATACATACGTAATATTATAGATAAATTACACCCAGACGCAGAACAAAGGATCATGCTCATCACACAAACATTTGTCCTGGGTGGGAATCGAACCCACGACCTTCGGCATAGCAGTCAGGGCCACTAACCACTAGACCAACAGGCCAGTCATGACCAAAGTGTAGATATGTAATGCATAATTTGCCAACAGAAACATTTATAGAGCGCACAGCAATTCGTCTAGCACACCAATGTACCTCTGTTATAACATCGCTAATTTAATAAATAATCTCCGTGCTGGAAATGAATGAATCTGATAAATAAATTGAGTGCCTTAAAATATTTCAATTTCGGTGTCTACGGATTTTTTTCAAAACGATGTTGTGGTTACTTTAATCTGAAATCTTGAATCTTTTGTTTACCTCGAGTGTTTAGCAAAGGGTCGTTTTTTCTATACATAACTAGTATTTTTGTTGTTGTGCTTCGGAATGCACGAATGTAGAATTTATTCTGCCTTCACATTGTTAAAGAATAAATTAACAAATCAAAAAATTTAACTGATCATAAAAACTCTGTAGGTATAACTGTGTTGTATATAGTTTCTTCAGGTTCTTTCGAATACTTCAGATGAGATATACTTGCTATTGCACTGCGTAAATTTTGGCGCCATTCGTTACTAATGACAATTGAGTTTTTTATAAATGGACATTAAACTTGTCATGTCACAAAGTTTAAATGAAAGTATATGAGAAGTACCGGAAGATTTAATTACAAAATACTAGCTGCTCCTAGCGGCTTCGCCTGCGTTATAATAGAAAATTATCTCAAAGAAACATACTCCCAGGATAAAAAATATCCTGTACTATTCTAGAACATTGTCTACCCGTGTATTAAGTTTCATTGAAATCCGTTCTGCTGTTCGAGCGTGAAGAAGTAACAAACACACACTCACAAACTTTCGGTTTTATAATATTTGTGTTATAATGTGTTTACCTAAAACTAGTTTAAGTTTATGTATTCCGCATATTGCCTTAGCATTACAAAGGAGCAGGTGTAATCTCGCATGGTGTTCGTTGATCTGCACAACATCACACTGAAGAACCCTGTGAGTGGTGTTGTGGTGGCTCTTGAAAGGTTACGTGTAATTAACTCGATCCATCTACAGTTCCGGTAACTATCCGGCCCGTTTGCAACACCGACAAGATCAGTGCGGATGAGAATATTTGCACCGTACACTTGAATAAAAGATCATCTGACATCATCGCTGATTAGAGAAAAAGTAAACTAAAGAGTGTTAACTCGAGAATTAAGACATAATATACTGCTGTTTCGGCGGTTGCCTATGGAGTCACACTGCATCAAATCGGATCGTTAAGACAGAATAAACATTATAGAATAGGGAACGGTGAAAAGCGATTGCATGCAGCTGAGATATGATGCTGAGAAGTTGCTAAGAGGGATGTGTTGTGTAAGCAATGGAAAGAATAATTTATTTAAAACTTTATGCACTAATGAAACATTGTACAAAGGCAGACCTAATGCATTAGGTATTTTCTACTAGTCGACCTTAGGGTGGTGCAGAGACATAACATGGCAGGTGCAACTTAATAGAAGACTGACAGAGGAAATAAGAACAATAATAAATATATACTTAGATACAATATAAATAAAGAATGATGTAAAAAAAATGAATACAACAAATCAAGAGTGTGTTAACGGACAACCGATTGGTTGCCGTCCTGATGTTCAGAGGGAGCGCATTCCAAAGGGCAAAGAAAAAGGAACGGACAAATCCAGAGCGGTGTGAGAGACATCGTAGAAGACGATTATTTGTAGATCGAAGATTTTTACTGTGCGCAGAGAAAAAAAAAATTTTAAGGCAGATAAGAAGAAGGCTTATCTAGAAAGAAAAACAGGGTTGTCAAGGCCCTTAACGCTCTACACTGGCGAATGGCTAGCGTAGTAAGCGTTGATACATGATCATACTTACGGAGGTTGAAGACGAATCGAATGCAGTTATTCAGAAGGCGGTCCAGTTTATTGAGATCTGCATTCAGGTCATAGCAGCACACATCAGCATAGTCAATTATAGGAACGATTAGGGACTGTACAAGCGTTGCCTTTATGTGAGCTGGGAGAAGATTCTTCAGTCGATAGAGCGACCGTAACGTTTCGGTATCCGACTAACACTGAAGTTTAGTAGATGTAAGATTTATAAAAACTGACAACAAAAGAGGAGATAAAATACCGCCTTGAAGAACGCCAGCTGCAAGGTCGTACCACTTTGACTCAGAGTCTCCAACACAAACTTACTGCTGACGTCCCTGAAGATAAGAAGATAATTGTCCCAGTACCTCGTGAGAGACCATAAGATAGGATAGAAGAATAGACAGAAGAATTTCGTGATTGATGGTATTAAATGCGTTGGAGAAATCAATCACCACCAAAGAGGTAACTTTAGTATTTTCCATTCCGCGCCTATATCGTCAGTCACTTTAAAAAGAGCCGTCACAGTACTGTGCCCGGGCCTAAAACCGGATTGAAATGAACTGACACGGGAGTTGTGGTAAACGAAAATGGATGGAGAATTGTTTATGAACACAGACCTCGAGCACTTTGTTCATAAACGGAAAGATGCAAATTGGACGAAAGTGACTGGAAAGAGTGGACTTAGGAATCTTATACATTTGTATAAGATTCCTAAGAAAACCGGACATAAACTTCGCCACAGGGAAGGAAACATACCAGTCCCTCCTACCCAAGTTACAACCGTTTCGTTTCGGTTCTCTTTTCGTTGATCGCCTCGAGTCAGCCACGCCTCCGATTCCTTTGTTCTGACGTCATCTCAACGCTTAGTCACGTGGTCAGAACAAAGGAATAGAAGGTGTGGCCAACTCGAGGCGATCGACGAAAACAGAATCAAAACGAAACGGTTGTAACTTGGCTAGGGGGACAGAGAAAAGTAGATGATATGGGATATGGCAGGAAGAAGTTGATCCAAAGTCGTCACGAGGATGTGACGACTGATATTATCGCAACCAACGGCATAGGATTTAATGGATAGAATAATCTTTTTGATCTCTCCCGGATCGACTAAGATGAAAACAAAGGGGGTAATATTGGGACGCGTTGGACCATTAAGGTAGTTGACATTTGACTAAACTATCTAGAATTGGAACAGTGGAGAAATAACAGTTTAGCTCGTCCAAGCCAATTGTGTTAGGAGGGTCTGAATATCGCGATTTACCAATACCTAGAGTTCTAAGGAATTTCCAGATATCGGCAGTAGAAGAAGAAATGAAGATAAAATGAGTACCAATGTAAAAAGTCTGAAATTTGCTTGGAATCTATTGTCCCATAAAGAAAGTAAGTTAAGTTCTTAGATAAGTTTTGTTGTAAAAGTAGAGGAAGACTAAAAATCTGGTAGATAGATTGTCTGAAAGGCTTCAGAAGCAAATAGAGACATTGAAGAAGATACTTCCGATTCCATGTAACTATTGGAATCGTTATCTAAATACCAATATAAATGATTAATGTATTGTGGGTTATCACCCGAAAATTACATCACTAAATCAAAGTGATGAGAACCTGTAATTGGCTCAATGTCTCATATTCTATTGTTATCTATTTGTTATAGCTGTTGGTTCTTCTATGATAAAAAAAAAACTTTTTACAAAAAGTTGTCTCGGTAGGTATTGTTTGTTTCTTATTTAACACCGACTTCCGAAAATAAAGTTATTTTGATCCTTTAAGTGTTTTTTTAGTGAAGTCTGTTATTTCTTTTTGTAATTTTTATTTTTTTTATTTCTCTCTCTTTAGTTGCAAAACACTTATAAACAGAGTGCCTATTTCTCATGACAATTCCATTTAACTCAAACACTGCTAGGTTTTATTATGAAGTTCCTGTGTCTACCTTCCACCTTCTGCTCCATCATCAGATCAGTTTGATAGTACCTTATAGCCAAAGTACATAATTATCATGACAATTAAAATAAGCCCAAACACGGCTAGGTTACATTGATTAATTACGGAGTTCCAGTGCCTACCTTCCGGCTTCATCATCATCATCATCAGATCACTTTGGTGATAACATTTTCAACGTAACTATTCATACCATTCATTTATTTGTATTGTCATAGTCGCTTATCTATGTTCATTGTGATATCTATGTGAGTATGAAGTTCTGTTGACCATTTCTGGTCTTCTTCATCAGTTCCACTTCATCAAATATTACTTTTTGACTGAAAATGCTTAGTTCTCGATGAAAACACCAAAATCACCATGTGGTTGTCAATAATATTTGAGGAGTTCCCTCGATTTCGCCAAAATTCCATCATCATATACCGACTTGGCGACAATGGGACCATTTGGGAAGTATACCCATTCCAAAAAAAAAAGAATTTTTCAAATCAGTTGGCAAGCGACGAAGTTATGCGCGAAATAACATTTTAAAAAAATACAAACATCCGAATTGAGAACCTCCTCCTTTTTTAGAAGTCGGTCTATAATTGTTTATTTCGGGTAAAATTAATACATAGAACACTTAACTAATTAAAACTATATAAACACTAAAATCAAAAACTACTAGCTAAAATATGGCGTTATAAAATTCCTCCTGTCGACTGGAAGTGTGCCTAAAAGGCTGGCGGCATTGCCACGTTGTATGGCAATGCTTAATCTTAAGTCAGTTAAATAAATAAAATATAGATTATTTCTTAGGATCATCAAAATTTTCCCTAAAAGTGGGCTCATTGAACAGCAAGTTCAGGTCTTGCCAGTTTTGTTTAAAAACAGGCGCCTCTGACTTGTTATTTACGTTTGCACGTTATTCCGAATTCCAAAAGCTTCTGAATTCGGTTAATGACCCAATGTTATTGCGCTAATATTCGAATTGACGGTAATGGGGCTGTTTCTTTATCTGAGTCTTTGTTATTAGGGTTTTTACGCGTTTTGACTGTATTGCACTTAATGTTACGTCTGAAAAACAGCTTTTATCAGCATCATTGCGTTTTTGGCTCCAGTAGAAGAAGCTGTTGCTCATAATAAATACACTTATCGCTAAATATTGCAGAAGCTTCTGCGTTAGAAGACAACATTATGATAATCTGATGTTTAATTTCTACTATAATATAGGTGTCTTCAACGCTAGAAAGAATAGGCTCTTAATAACCTAGTGCGCCTGACCATCAATGATTGCATCTCCGCTTACCATCAGGTAGGATTGCAGTCAGGCACTGGTTTACATCAATTCAAAAAAAAAAATTACCAGAGGTTAAAAATTATGATTTTTGAAATTTATTGCTAAAGTTCGAATGTTTTGTTTCAGCCGCCTCGGGGCTACGGAGGGCCCCCTTATGCGGGTGCCCCAGGCGGTCCTCAACAGCCCCCGGGGGCGTATGGGCCGCCTGGATCGTACCCTCAGCGGTACCCGCCACCAGGACCTCCAGGTGCACCAAACTCACGGCCGCCTTTCTCACCCCACCAGGTTTGTACTCATACCTATTTTCAATGCTTATCTTTGTCTGGCTGACTTTGACAGTCAAATATTTCGTCATTTGATAGCCAAACAGTTTTCAGAGACTAGAACGTACTTCAATTGAATTGACAATATTAGATTGACTTGATATTAAATCCTGGAGTCGTTTTGGAAGTTTTACTTATTAGTTACTTTATTAAAGCCAAGTCTAAATATCACGTACTCAAAAGTGGTATAAACTATCCTACTATTTATACTCATAGTTGGGATTTTCAGCTCCCCACAGGCTAAATATTTGGGGCAAAAATATCAAAGGCTGCCGTTTATTCAGTGAATATGGCATTTAAACAAAAAGAAACCCGTTTCAATATTTTTATTGGAACAAACGTCCAAAAAGTTTATTGTGACGAAAAAATAAATAGGTTCAGCTTTTTAAAATAAACGAGAAAAGTTTTTAGTTGAACAAATTCTTTTTGTAAATACTCAACTTTATTATTTTATGGTAGAAAACAAAACAGTGTTAATACTAGCTGTTAAAAGAAACTAGTTTGAGAACTTGTCTGTCTTTAAGCAGGAGACTTGTTGAGTTTTTGCTTGGCACATTAACATACATGCATGCAAATAATTTGTAAGAAGATTATGCCAAGTTTGCTTCAAGTTTAATTAGACTTGGACTGATTTATCATTCCGAACTAAGACATACATGATACCTCAACTAAGTTTAAAGTCTTATAGATAAATTTCATCCAGATTGGTGACATTGTGTACCTCTGTCGATTATCTACTTTGTTGAGAACCAAGCGAACCAACCAACCATGTTAGCATACAACGCTCGTTTCTATTTCAACCATGTATTGGATTGAACTGTAGTTACAGCTAAATAGTTTGAATAACCAATGCTCATTGATTGATATTTTGTGACGATCCGTTCAATCATGGCCAATTCAACTGTAAAAATGGCAACAACTAATCCAAAGCAGATATGCGTCCAATACATGCCGTAAATTAATAGTGATTGATGACCGCATTGGCGGCATATCTAAACGTATATGTTGGATTTACCTTCTACTCTATAACACTATGCAGGGCTTAAGGTCAATGCCCTTTAGACGCAGTTCTGTCCTGCAGAGCGTCTTAGCATAAACTGGCATGTATCAATACCTATAGCAAGTCAATTTCTGCCATCTATTGATTCACCAAAGCCCTTTGTTAATAAATCCTTTGTGAACTTCCCTAATTGTGTGTAGATATAATTCTGAACATGTTAACTGAAAAATCTATTGTACTGTAACAACTGTCCTATTTTATAAAAGTGCTACGTAGTTTACAAGGAACCTTGTTTACGTAAGTATTTATGTCTTGAACTGGCGCTTAAAGTATTTAGACAATTCAATTTATCTCCACTTTCTGCACGGACGACTATAACAAATGTTGCTTGAAATGTTTCAAAAATACTTGTTCTGTCCTGGGTTTAGATTTTTCTTTTACCAAATTGTTTTTCCATTACTATTAAAAGCAAATTTAAAAAACATACAATCTACTTAAAAGTTAACTCTATCAGTAAATGTTCTAAAATACATCTGCTTTTCCAATCTCTGCACTCAGGATTTGGCTTCGTAGAAATATTCCTTTTAACAGCAAAATGCGATAAGCAGTACAGCTCGAGTTTGTGCCGTTTTGAAAGACACGATATATGAATGAGAGCACCTTTCCATTTGTGTACCTTGAAAAACGAGAATGAGCTATACAGGGTTAGTGTCAAACAAATAATACAAATTAAAGACGTTTGTATAAAACCTTTCCAATGCAAACAAACTCTAATTTCGATATATTTTGATTAAAGTTATATTAAGCTTTTTGATTATACCGTACAGGAAATGATAAATTCTAAAGAGGTATCCTAGAAGGCATGCCGGTAGAGGTAGAAGCGTATTACAGCTATAACGATAGCCGTATCCGGTGGCTGCCCCGGCGACTACAGCGCCATTAACAGACCTGTTTCTTTAACAGATTTTTGCATCTTATGCTGGAAAAGATTTTGCTTTAATTAATTAATATCAGATCTAAAGGAACCTCGGGAAATCGTACACTGAAATGCTAAAGATAACGTTCATTTCTTAAAGCATAATTCCGTTAATGCCCTTGCTCAATTGATTTTAAGCAACATTTCTAATAAAAAGCTACTGAGAAGAAATTATCAGTAAACGATTCTGACGATGTCGTCTTCTGAGAAATATGTTTATGCTTGGTCGTCGTGTTGGAAGATTCATATTCAAGTCCGAAACTAGAGAGCCGACTCCAACGTTTCTCAGAATCGTTGAGCCGGCGGCGGCGCGTCGGAGCCTCATCCACTCACGTGAACATAAACGTTCTATCATACTTAAGCCGTCTTCGAAGGAACACGACTCTAAAAGCCATAGGCGCAAGTTCTAACTTAGCTTGAAGGCTCAAGATACGCTCGAATGACGTAAGCCGCTCTGCGCGCTCGCTGACGTAAGCTCGTTGTGCAACGGAGCCAGAGGTACGTTTGAAGCAGGGCTCTTGGAGCGAACTCGTGTAGAAATCGATGTTAAGAAATGATTCTACTACGAACAAGGCCGTTTTCCAAACTTACTCCTATGTACTTCCATGG
This sequence comes from Mythimna vitellina, assembly GCA_949316375.1. NCBI lineage: Eukaryota > Metazoa > Arthropoda > Insecta > Lepidoptera > Noctuidae > Mythimna > Mythimna vitellina. The sequence continues at coordinate 13,890,297 of OX438706.1, forward strand.
TGTAAACTATCTTATCAGCTTTGCTTTGTCTTCGATTAATAAAAAATGTTGTTAATCTTGAACCTTTCAATAGGTACTTAAAAAATGTAGAACCTCCAACGATCCTGTCTTCGCACATTCATGTGCCAATGATTTATGTTACTACTATAACATGCAGCTTTTCTGCTTTAGGTATGTGTGGAGAGGACATAATCAAAGATATATACCAGTAATCCAGTTATTATGAATATTATTTTCAGTTAACCCTCCTGTGCTCCTTGGGTAAAGACTTACTTGAATATGGAAAAAGCAGAACGGTTTATGGCTTCGTCCAAAATCCATTTGTGTAAGGATAAATACACTACAGGGGGGAATTTGAGTTGAACTGCGGGATTGTTCTAAAGAGTTTTAATGCGGCCTTGGAACGCAAAGAGCAACTGAAGCAACGCAGGTGGGCTTAGTCAATAATTATCGTGACACCCTCGCCCCATCCAGAGTAGGAGGAGTTATTTGATGATTTCCTATTAAAAAAAGGGATATTCCAGTAATTATCATATCAAAGCACTCAATTTATCTACATAATTGAGAATCTGACGGTCAAGTGGTAAAATAAAAAAAATCTCTAGCCAAAATCAATGCTGTCAAGTTCGAAGATTTATTTTATTTTTGTGCATACATACCGCTTTTCAGTTTCAATCAGTCCTTCAATGGTATGCCAAAAGTCCACTTCTACGTGTAACAGTTTGACTAGTGCTTGGCCAGATCACGTATTTTTTTTAGAACAGGGTTACCGCTGTAATTATTATTAAAGTTACGTTAGTGTTATCCCTAGCATTTATTATTTTTCATTCAGAATCATAGCTGTGTGTACAAAATAAATTGATACAATTACCTTTTAAATTCAGCCCTCTGAAGAATAGTAAAATTTGCCATAACCGCAAAGCCGATATTCCGGATACTTAAATATAAGTAATGGTCGTATATACTCCGAAATTAGCACTTCGGTAAATATAGCAAAGGACCAAACAATCTTGTTAGCTAATTAGCGCATTGTTTTTCTTTATAACAAGACATTTAGCGATGCGATAACGTCCTCATTAAATTAAATTGTGCTAGAATGGGTTTATCGTAGAATTTTAAATGAGCCAAATTCAAAGTACATAGTTAGCTCCTGTACTCGATCTAAGGTTGTTTCGACGTTGATCGTTGACAGTTCCGAATAACGGATCCGACTTATAATGATTATTTAGTTTTTTTATTCGCTACCGGTACGTAAAAGGAAACGTTAATAGGTCTATAGTAAAAATCTAAGGCAAAAACTAATCAAGTTTGCCAAAAAAGTGATTTGTATTAATGGAGTTTTTTTTTGTCTTGCTTGTGATTGATATTGTTGTTCCTATAAGGTAATAAAATATTGTGCTAAAATCTATTCGAGACTTTTATGGTTGCTTTGAATAAATTAGTAATTCTAATTTATATTAGATCTTCAGAGCATACAAATTTTATGAAATTTAGGGCGGATTTTTGAATTGAGTATATTGAGTTAAGCACGTCTAAAACCTATTTAAAACCAAATTTTGACAGATTTTCAGTCTAGAGTTAAAAAAATACTCAACATCAAACGCTTGGAGCACGCCACAATTATGGCGGTAAGTCGGCTCTTTGAGGCGTGGTTGGAAAAACCTTACGGCGTCCTCACCTTCCGCATGACGCAGGTTCTCACCGGACACGGTAAGTTCGGGAAGTTCCTGCACTGGATTCGTGCGGAAGCGACGCCCGGGTATCGCCACTGTGTGGACCACCACTGTGTGTCGAAGTACACGGTGGAGGTGTGCCCCGCTTGGGCAAAGCAACGCCGTGCCCTTGTGGGGGCGATCGGCGGCGGCGATCTCTCACGCGCCAGGTCTTGGTACAGGCCATGGTCCGGAACGAGGAGTAGTGGCAGGCGGTCGCATCCTTCTGCGAAGCAGTAATACTAGCAAAGGAGGCGGCCGATCGCGTAAGGCAACGATTCTCACGCCCCAACCGCGTCCATGATTCCAATCCTGATTTCCGGCTACTGTAGGCTTGAGCTTGCGGACGGCGAGCAATGGGTGGCTCGCCGTTCGACCGTACGGTAACCGTCCGGACCGAGCCCAAGTCGTCGACGGCGCGTACTGTTCCACGCGCGCCTCAGGAAAATGTCAGCAAATCGTAAAGGCCCAGTAGGAAACCCGGTGTCCTGGGACGAAGGCAAAGAAGGAACAGGGTGGGTTTTTAGTCAGTAAATGTCTGACACTATCTCCCGTTCCGCCCAAGGAATTATCATATCAAGGGGTCATAAGATGATTTTACCACATAAAAAAAACACCAAATGCTTAAATCAAAAATCTGGTATCAGTCAAATAAGTAGGTTCAAGCAAAGATAACGCTATCATTGAAAATTATTCCATGTTTAGGTTTTTTATTGTTTATTTTTTAGTTTTTTGTGTAGTGTAGGCCAAGGCGACGGCTAATCAAAAATATAGAACACGAAGATTAAAAAAAATTGTAGATTCTGAAATTTGTAGAATATTGAAAATATAATTTTAACATATTAAATTATCTTTTAGCAGACATAATCGCAGTGATTATTATTTTTTTAATTATATCAATCAGTGAGCACATATGTAAACCGTTTATCTGTAACGTCAAACAAAACAAACCAAAAAGTGATTTAAATAGAAACGAGCCTTGCAAAACCTAACAGGAGAACCAGCAAAGTAGATTAAATAATTATTTAAACAAAATCATGTTCCTCTATAAACATCAATATAGCTTTAGGTCAAAAGTGAGCTATTGACCTTATTACTAAAATTAAAATGAATATAGATGAAAAATGTTATTATCTTGACATCCTTGTTGATTTTTAAAACGCCTTTGATACTGTTAGTTAACATGTTACTACAAAATCTTGAGGATCTGGGTGGGTATAACTGGTGTTAGAGTGTTAAAACTTTTTGAACATCTTACAAAATTATGTAAATACCAAGCGGTGAGAATAAGTTGCCTTTTGAGAAAATAGTATGTGGAATACCTCAAGGGTCGGTTTTGGGGCCTCACCTCTTCTTGATTTACGTAAATAATATTTGCAAAATGGGTCTGTCAAGATATGCAGACGACACATGCCTCTTTTATTTTGATAAAATCTGACCGATTTAGTGAATAAATCACAGATCGACTTCGATCGCTTAAGCATTCAAAAAATGACCAAAATTTACAAAAAAGGCGAAACACTCTGTTTGGCCAATAATTGCTTTAACTTACTATGGTTTTTATCACATAAATGTCACTGAATAAAAAATATATATCTTTAACTGTAAAAATGCATTTAAAAATGATCGAAAACAGAAACTTTTTTTTTAATTGTGTGATGGGCGTAAAATGCCTCCTTCTTTTGCACTCCTCGCAAAATAAAATTATTAAGAAAACGTTCGAATAGGCTATGATCTACAAATACGGAAACTTTATACAATGGAACACAAACATTTAACCTAAGTCAACTTTATACATATACATCATGTCATGTATCCTAGTAAAAAAGATTCTATCAGGCAATAATACACTCTGAAATAAAACTCTCTAGAAGAACATACCATTATAACCTGAGAAATATTAACAACATTTAAATAAGGAAAACTTATGAAAACGGAAATTTTATGTTTAACACAACTCTTTGATGACTTGTCTGATGAAATCAAAGATGAGCTGTTAGGTAAAAAATATGTTGAAAATATATATTTTGGATAGTAATAAAAAGAAACTCATCTGACACAACTTTGTTACGAAATTAAGTAATTCATGTTAACTTATTTTGAATGAACCTTGTTCCTTATGAGTAAATAATCTTTTTGAACCTAGTTAGTCAAAAGAGATACACGATGTCACCTATCTGGGTGTGACTTGTCTGTGAATGAACATCTATCTGTATGTATAAAAGACAGAGTCTTGAGTCACTCTCTGACTCATCAAGGCTTAGCCCAAACCTCTGGATCTAAAACGCTAAAATTTTACAGATTCTTTTTTATGGTGTATATGTTACCGGCAATCTTAATAATCCGGTATTCTATACAATACTTAGACAAAGTATAGAATACCTAAAACGTGTAGGAAATGTATGGAATATTATTCATTTTATTATTAAATATTACTTTTTTGTTTGCCTACATATTCTATACAATAACGAATGTGCAGCTGGTAATGTATGTAAAAGACGAGAGCAGGAAACGAGGTGACATAATTTTAGGGCACCCCGATATGGAAAGGTTAGGTTAGAAGTCTGAAGGCGGGAGCTGAAGTTCGCTGTTAAGCTTCGTGTTTTTTTTTAACCACCTGGAAATAGAAGATTTACTTTAAACCACGCAGACTGAGTGAGACCTGAGTATTTATAAGCATATTACATTATGTTACTTATAGCCAGATGAATTTTCAATTTCACGATAACTTTATTATGTACTCAGGTCCTATTCCTGTTCGCGGGATGTAAAATAAGGCTTATATCCGGGTTTTGATAAAAAAAAATAACCACGAAGGCTAAACTTCTCTGCTCTCGTCTTTTACACACATTGATTTTAAGTACACACACACGTTTCATTTGCCCGCCATTTTATAGGTAGTTCGGCTACCATTGATAAATATAGACCAAAATTTATTTATTTTATATATTGCCGGTGGACCAATAGGTACTCTATACAATCCCTAGGAATTGTATACATTACCTAGGTAAAGTATGTAATGGACAATAATAATCATAATCTTTCATACATTGCCTGGACGCCCCATTCTATACATTGTCTAGGTATTGTATAGAATACCTGAATTATACAGATTTCTGGTAACATACACAAAGATTATGGTATTTTCGAAAATTCATCCTTAGGGGTTGGAGACGGGGGTTCAAATTTGATATAGAGAAACCTACCTTTACGCAGGTGAAGCTGTTGGCAAAAGCTGGTATCTATATATAAATATATAAAAGGAGAAACTGACAGATTGACATATCAACGCAAAGTTGAAACTACTGGGAATTGGAACGTGAAATTTTGCAAAAGGTTTTCTTTTATGACGTAGACGAGCACTAAGAAAGGATTTTTGGAAATTCAATTTTTAATGGGTGAAAGGGAGGGTATTTCGTTTGTATGCAAAGCTTATTTCTAGAGCCAAAATCTTTTAAACTTACCACGAATGGAAACCTAAGTAATTTAATAAAGGTAGTCGTTATTCGTTTTTAGAAAGTGGAGGTAGTTTTAAGAAGTAGTAATTTTAAGAGTTGAAAGTACATAGTAATAAGAAGATTTAGACAGTACTAACGATTGTATGGAATACCATTATTCCTGGGCTTAAGAAACTTGAAATTTCGCACAAATATTTATTGAGATAATTAAATATGGTCATTCTTGTTATTCAACAGTACCCGCAAAAACTGTTAAATTTTCATAAAATATTTTTCTACGCACTTGTGTTAATTAACATGTCATGTCATGTCGCGAAAGAAGTTGCGAGAAAGATGCTAGTAGCACAATAAATCCACTGGTAGGTCCAACAAGTAAGTTCATAAAAAAATGTTAAATCTTATACTTATGATAGGTACTGTGAGTTATCGTAAGACTGGTTGAGCACTACATTCGTTGTCAATTAGGATATAGAAACATCAAACTTCAGAACCAATACCGCCGGTAATGTTAAACTCCTCAGAAGTTGAACTTTACACTAATTCGAAGACATTCAAATCGTCTGATATTCGAAGTACCAGTTAGTGGAGTGAGTTTGTAAAACTGCACTACTGTTATAAGATTGGCGATAAAGACGAGCCACGTCAACAAGCACGTCGCACTCACGATCAGCTGAAATGTTCACAACTTGCAGTGTTTAGGTGTACTCAAAGTGGTGTCGGGGGTGTGTCCCCGAGACTATAAGATAGGTAGGTGGTTTCTTGAGTGCGAGTATTGCGGGCTCAGTGATACGGCCCGCATCCGGGTGCAATGAATGCGACGACGGTTTCAAGGGCGCGCCTCAGGTGATGACGTACGCGCACCCCTACCGCCCCCAACTCAGCTCCCGCGGGTGTTCCGGCACCCACCTAATAATGCACGTCTACGCCCTGTCTACCGCGTCCGCACTCGTTGCAACCTTGAGTGCTCTCGGGGACACCCCTGTTCGCACCTCCGAGTAAGGTCTTTAAAAAACTCGACGACCGCAACAAAAACGGACCAATACAAAAGCACTCCATAAAACTTGAACACCACAAAAGTCACACTTACAGGTTATCTAATTTTGTATACAGCTACATAAATTAGAGCCTATCGATATTGATAATAAGTGATACTGAGGGTCGACTCTCGACACGCCTTCCAGCTTGTCGTTCGTTACCGTCGCTACAATTAGACTGTGTAGTTAATATCACGTTGATAGCTCTCTAATTATCATAATAATAGTGGAGGTACATGGGCGGGGTGGCGGCCCCGTCAGCTGAGCGAAAACGAAAGTAAACAGAACTCGGTCAAAGGGTTTGTACTCACCTACCCGCAATATTTATGTGGGTACGGGGGGTGTACCCCCACACCCGATCCAGTCACCCTCCTTTGATGGATTGGTTGGCGACTGGCGCGGATGTTCGACTGAAACTCAGCCAAACTCAGTTGCCAAGCATTAGTCTCGATTTCCTGCTATGTTCTGTTCGGCAAACTTTTACCGCGAAATTATTATTCAGTGAAAGTTCTAACAATTCTTTGTATTTTGTTTTGGAAGCAGACGACCTACCACCCGACCCACCCTCGCCTCCTTTAAAACTTACTATGTACAGTGACGAATTGTTCGAATCGACAGCGAAAATGTTTATTTTGGATACGCTTTTGTGACATAAATCTGCTTTGATTTACAGTGACTATTTAGTGTTCGTCTCACTGTCCGGTGTCATTAAGCGTGTCTGTTCAATGTCATTATGTGTGTCACAAATCGTCTACCGTTCCGGCAACGCTAATAGGAATGACAATGGCCCTTAGCAGTGCTGCCAGGTATTCAATAGGTTTCGGCTTTACCGGTAAATGAACACAGCATATCCAATTACACAGTAGCGAGGCGGTCCTTTAGTCGGAGCCCATTATGCAAGAGCCAGGTTACGTTAAGCTGATTATAACATTGCTATTTAGAATCAAACATTGGCCATACCTATGCGTATCTAAAATAAGCATTAAATCAATGAATAAAACCCACGCAAACCATTTCAGTGGCAACAGAACCCGGCTACGCTTCTCGAAAAGACATTCCCTTAATACAATGTAATGGATTCTAAAACTTGTTTGATACTACGATTACAATGTCACATGCGCTGTAATTACAAACATATTGTTTCGTTATCAAGAACAATAACACGTAACAGGAGGCCGTGAACTGTTGACGTCACGATTATTATTCAATTATCGCCAGCCGGTAGGGGGAAACATAAAAAGTGAATGACTCCTCTTGACCTGGATTAGTAAATATCAGGCCAACCTTATCTGCAGCCTTGAAACGTGACGCGGAAACTGGCTGCCGAGTGAAAGCATTGTGCGACTGACTGATGCAATGAATGTCTGCATTGTCAGCAAGATCTATGTCGAGGACGGGGGAGTCGATTTATGTAAACTGGAATAGTAACATTGAGCATTATTTTGAACATAATACAGTAACTGCAGTAGAAGTCGGTTAACAGTGTCGGTCGGTGTGATGCGGAGATGGTAGATGTGAAGTTTTTTTTTTAGAATGAAATCGATCAACGAAAGCGTAAAATATAAAAGAAACGATAAATGGTTTGTGTGCGTATCTATTTTATAGATATCTATTTTAGGCGTATCTTACGCCTAAAATAGATTGACTATGGAAGTGGAAATGCTGCGCCGAATCGAAATAATTTATGATTTGGTCAAGAGGATGATGATAATGATGTCTGAAGTGACAGTGATCTTACTTCAACTCAATAAAGTAAACCACGTACACTCACAATAAACAGAGTTAAATGTGCCTAAGCCGATGCCGTCGACGATCTATGTAGGAACCCGTAGTTTCCGAGTGAGATTAGTTTCCGAAAAAACTCGTCACTTTAATCCAAGTCATGTAATTGAGTCTAAATTGGACGCTAGCCTCAATCTAAACGCAAATTACTTATCCAATAAAACCTGAACGACGTTTTTACGATGTTATTGCGTTGCATGTTTCCCTGCGAAACGTTCAATTAATTGAACAACGTGTGCATTGCATCAAAACCGCACAACTAGAAACGGCTAACAATACTGGCGGAGCGGCCAATCATGTTACGTCATCCGATAGTAGTGGAGCTCTTTCGTGCTGGTTTATTATACATACATACATATTTACATAGGCACTAGTAGGCGTAGATGCGTTGCAGTGCACTCGTTTGCAAGTAAACGGGTGTGCATAATGGATGCACGGTCAAGGCCGTTCGTGGTCGCCGACCCTGCTCTTGCACGTGCCCGTTGCTTTATACCAACAATGTGTTTAATGTGTGTGTGAACGTCATTAATAGTTATATTAGCGTGGTGAACTTGTTGTTAAGGACGGTTAGCAAAACCTGTTTTGTGAAAATGTCTTGTCGTGGTTCTGTGACTTGTCATTGTGTCATCCGTATAACATTTTCGAAAGGAGCTTTGGTGTGACAATAGTTAACAGGCTTTTGCTTTGAGTGCTTTCGGCAAAAAACAAGAAGTAAGGTTGCATTATGTCTGCTTAGCTTCTTCAAAAAGAGGGCCGTGAATATGATCATGTTTAGCATAAGTCTCATAACGCCTCAGAATATCTTGAATTGAATAGACAATGTCATACCCATTATGAAGGATTTGGTTTGAAGATTACTTATATTTGTCAGACGGGCAACAATACTATTACCATAATACCGTCGAGCTTCAATGTCTCGAAGACCCCGAATGAGTGTATAACAAAAAGGTTGGTAATTAGAGTGAGCGTGCCCGCGATTCTGAGTCACGGCCAAGGACACGAGAGCTTTGTCGGCTGTGATTAATTGAGTGTTCCCATTTCAATTGCTGCTCGATTCATTATTACAACACCGGTTACATTTTATGTGAACCCCAAGCAATGAAAGTTTTATGCGAAGAGTCGGAGACTAATGTTAGGTAGTAATCTTTATCAGATTTGATATTTTGGTTCCTGTGATGCTTTTGTGATTTGAAGGAGTTTTTATATGTTCTATGTTCGTTTGATGGAAGTTATTAGTGTCCGACCGAAACCGAAACTTCCTTACAAGGGTCATGTTCTAAGCCTGTTAAGTGTCTAAGCATGTTCTAAACCTAATTTTCGATTTGTTAATTTGCTCGAATTCTTGATACCGCATGCACCGATGCACAGTGTTCTTAAAAAAAAATCACCATAATCTATATAAATTTATACAAGGAGAAACTGAATGACTGACATATCAACGTACAGCAGAGGATTTTCCAAAATTCCGCCCCCTAAGGGGATGAAATAGGGGCCCAAAGTTTGAATGGAGAAACCTATTTTTACGCGGGCGAAGCCGCTAGCTCAAACTAGTCGGTTAATATTTAGAGATAACACAACGCCAAAAAAAAATCTCATACAGCTAGTACTTCATCAGTATAGTTTAATTTTTGAATATCAAGGTAAGGTAAGGGTTACTAGTGTGTTGTTGTGTCAATGTAAAACTTGCTTCCCTACTATGTAAAAAAATAATAATACTAAAAAAAAAATCTTCACTAATGACGTACTTGTTGGTGTGTTAGGACGAAATATCCTTAGAAACTGCAAAAGCCGAACGATTACACAGAGATCAAGCCGGCCAGAACAGGACTTTTGCCTAACTTTTGTAGTGTTTTACATGAAGAAACTGCCTATTTTATCTTCTCCTGGGTTCTCGCAATGATTTTTAACGATTTACAAGTCACAGTCAGCACCGACAGCCTTAAGTGCTTTCGGAAGGGATCATGTAGGGAGAGAGCAGTATATGTGTATAAAGTGCCACAACAGATAGTTCTGATTTAACATCAATAGTAGACATGCTTCGTAGTCTCATGAGTATTGTGACTAGCCTATCAAGTGAAGGAAAGTCTCTTGGGTGTTGTAAGAATCAAAGAGTAGGTTAACTATTCTCAATTAGTTGATAGATGAAGGGAAGTTGTGTTAGCTATATATTTACCCATAAAGATTTAAACAGAAAACATAATATCACTGAATTATCGTAAACATCGTCAGTTTATGAAAATTCACGTGTTTTTTTTTATTGTCTTTAGTCTCGCGTTTGACTATTATTTAAAATTGTAAATTCGTTTTGATTAAGACCTAGATGTATTGTAAATTGGGATGAGATTTATTGTATTTGAAATTATTTATTCATAGTAATAATAAACAACATCCAGAGCGTACACTCTCGCAAAATTAATTTTCAGGTGGAATATAAGTATATATAAACTCAAATTATATTTATATATTTCACCGAAAATTTGTACAGTAAACAAACATTAGTCTTGTTCTGTGATAATCTGAAAATGTTAAATTGTGGGTTGCAAGGTGCCACTGACGTTTTTAGGGACAAATTAATCAATAGAATGCCCTATAAGTTAGTTTTTATCGCATAACTTGAGGACAGTTGAAAATTGTATTTTTTTGATGTTTGATTTTATAACTTCTAATTAGAGTTTCTTCGATTGACAGTGTATACAGTACAGATCGTTTCTTAAATTCCATAATTATTTATGTTCGGAGACTGTAGACGCATGTACAGCGACTAACTCGTAACCTTGATCCAGGACGGTGTCTTATTTTGGGGAAATCATCAAATAACTCCTGCCACTCTGAGTGGAGCAAAAGAGAGTGTCATACTTTTTCTCAAAAACCACCTGTGTTCCTTCAATTGCCCTTTGCATTCTAGGGACGCTGAAACTCTTACCAACAACCATTTAGTCGATAGTCAGGGTACTGTAGGTTTAATGGTGGGTAGATTCTGATTACAACAGCTCAAGATGACCACTAAATCCGTCTAAGGCCGCTATCCCACTGGCGTTTTACGAGCGTTGGCGCTTCTCCAACGTCTGCGCAGCGCCAACGTTGCGGAGACGCGACGTTAACGACGCTATTTTCTAGCGGTAAGCGCCAACGTTGAGCAGACGCGACGTTAACGTCGCGGTTTTAGGTGTACGCAAGAAACTTACGACGTTAACGTCGCGTCTGCTTAACGTTGGCGCTTACCGCTAGAAAATCGCGATGTTAACGTCGTGTCTAGCGTAGTGGGATAGCGGCCTAACTGCACGAAGAAAGTCAGCGTCCACGATCGAGTTACAGGCACTGTTAAGGGCGACTAAACCTTTCGAAATCGCTGCATGAAGGCCAGAAATACTCCTTCATTAAATTGTCCAGGAATAACGGTCTGGGCACTACTTCGGTCTTAGAGGCACGCTCGCGTTTTCGCTATAAGCGGCGCGCGGCGTCTCGTAGCTTTTTTTAAAACATTTTCATACTTTTGATTTTATTGCTCGCCGCCCCGCGCTTCAACTTCCGCTCACAGTGGCAAGGTCGTGAACTGGCCGTAAGATAGTTACTGATGAAAGCAATATTGTGTTTTCAAATGAATCAGATGAAAACATAATCTGTCATAACGTCGCATTTAGATATAGAAACAGGTTTCAGAGGCCCTACCACGAGCTCTTAACGCGATCCATTTTACGACTTAAACTGAACTATTAAAGGGACGGAGCTCTATAGAGTGTATAACTCCATCCTTCTTTCTCGCTCGCAGGCCTGACATTTTAGAGCGGAATAACTCTAGGACCAAAAAATGAGCTCGTAATTTTTAACGAGGGTAATGTATTGACCCAATTATGCTTACAATTTGGTACAGCCCCAAATTATTTGAACTGCAAGCTGGGTCTGGGTTCATCTTAAGGTAGGACAATACTGGACAGCAAACAGCGCGACTAACAATGTCAACATAAGCTGAGCTGAAATTCATGTATCGCAGTGGCCTGCCAAGAGTCCAGAGATGTTGTAGAAAACTTAAAAGAATGTATTCATAAGTACTATAAAAATTAGGATGATTAAAAAAATAACAAAGTTGTTTTGAGTACTTATTTTTATTTTAATAATATTATTATAAGTATGAAATCGTGATATTGATGGGCCTTCTTTTCTAAACAAGGAAGGAACAAACTTTGACCACTTTGATCAATCCACAAAGCTTCAAAAGCAAGTTTTTCACGATGTTAAAAAAGAACAGAAAACAGTCCGGTTTCCTATCACGATAATTTATAACGCAAATTGATGCAACAGTCTGCTCTAAAAGATGGTAATGTATTCAAAGAAAAGTATCGTCTTATGTTTCCGACCATTTTCGCTTGCAACGATCATTCGACTCCAACCGAATTTACACCACACGCGGGGCGATAAACACTCAATGTTTTACGGTCTTGAACGGAAGTAAAGGGGGTCAAAGTCATCGTTATATCAGCCGGAACACTTCATGAATTTTCAGGGTTTCCTCCCAATCTTTTATATTGCGCGGTTGTTCAATGTAGGAGCTATATCATCCCCTTGAAGTTTTCGATCTGTCGGAAGTTGGTAACTTGTTGCGACTTCCTTTTACCTGAGTAAGGAAGCTCTCTTAATTAATTATTTAAACTGATCTTTAGAAGAAATTCTCGGAATACTATTTGTTTAAAGAGCAGAGCTAGATTGTTTTGCGAAGAAGAAGAGGAAGTAATCCTAAATTGACTGACCCGGTTCTGTAGTGCGCAAACACGTTTATACATAATCGAACTGACGGCTTCCATGACATCGTTCGGAAGAAACTGGCATCTTTGGTGGCTAGAATCCGGATGAGTAAGCAACAGTATTCTAAAAAGTCTCGGAGAGTGTGCTTTCTACAATTTTTAGGCATATTGTCAAAATAATGACCGAGTACGAAACTTAGTCATCTTCTGTGTTAAATGCTTATAAAATAGAATGTGGTACTAACACTACAGTTAAGGTAAATTTACTAAGATTGGATGGATTTTTTTTGTACGAGAAATAAAATTGAAATAATTAAATTGTTTTTCTAATATTCGCCAATGATCTACATTGGCGAATAAACAAATATATTTACGTATAATTAGTCACATGTCTAACTTAAACTGAGGAACAATCCGTAAAAATTTACGGACATGTTGATTGACTACTAAAATTCTTGTACAAGATCTGAACTTCTATATAACTTTACTTCCGTCCTATCTTTTTTGCATAATTGCTTAGAGGTTCATACTTAAATGAAATTGTTTGATGCAGGGCTATGAGCGAGGCGGGTCCCCTCAGCCGCCAACGCAACCACCGGGCGCGCCCAGCCCAGGTGCTGGCCAAAGCGCGCCTGGAGCGATGTCACCAACCCAGGACTCGCAGCACCCGCCCCATATGCCGCCGCATGGGGCGCAGCCACCCCCACATCAGGTATGACCTCGGAAAAATGTGTATGAGTCTATAAAAATCGCTAAAAATCTTCGTGTACCTTGACAAACTCAGTTGGAAAGTTCGAGCGACCTTTAGGAGACAGAAGGTTCAAACCTGGTGTAATTAGGACTAAAAGTTTGATAGGGTTAAATTAACTTGAGTACTACTAGGTGAACCAAGAAGAAAATACAAAAGATGCAAAAAAAGAAAAATCCGACTGAAATATTATACGCTATCTTGAAGACAAGAATTTCCACGTGGAACATTGGCGATAACTTTATATCAGAGAAAACTTTCATATACATACTGATGTCATATTATCAAAAAGAACCGTAATGACAACGAGGGACAGCGTCTTGTTTGACGTGATGTAATTTATTGACAGGTAGATAAGGCCGGTGCCGTCCAGTCCACCTGCTATACTTTGTAAATAATCCTTTTGTTGTGTTTTACGACCTTGGGGTAGCCCCCAAACCGGAACACAGCTGACGGTTAATATCTACTATTGAATCCGAATCACCCCAGAGATTTGTGCGTAACAACAGGAAGAAAAAAAAGGAACAATACGCTTTAGTACCGCACCGGACATTATTTTGCTATGTTATCACCACAATACAGGCTGATTCATAAATATTTCGGTTTTTTTTTTTGTATTCAGTCGATTCACAAAACAGTCCATGACCTCGGTGTATTACTGACTTGCTAAAAAACGGAATTAATCATTCTTCAACTTTTTTTTGATCGGCCTTCCTCAGCTTCGCACGCGTGTTACAAATCGTTGAAGTTCTCGGTTTTTCTCTACTACATTAAGCATGTATTATACACCTTCCTTATGAATTACTCTGTCTATTGGGAAAATCTGTTTTGAATTTATCGAGAATATACCTACACATACACAATGAAAAATACAAATAAAAACCGTATGTTAATTATCTTAGTTTTATTTGTCTTACTTATGTCTGTGGTTTTTAATATTATTTATTTCTAATATTGTTGACCACACGGAATTTTTCATTAGAAATCCCGGGAAGATCCATATTAATATCAACATTTCGATGCAACAAACACCAACAACGATTGCATCACTGCTTACCATAAGGTGGGATTGCAGTCAAGCACTAGTTTATATCAAATAAAAAAGTACAAGAATAACTCTACGTAATTCCGACCCCTGTTTGTAAAGGCCCAGTAAGGTCGAAGCCTACTGGGGCCATGGGTGATGCGAAAGAGATCCCCGGGGCCCTGGAAATAAAATGGCAGAGAAGGAACAGGAGTGGGTTTTTAGTCAGTAAAAGTCTGACACTATCCCCCGCTCCGCCCAAGAGCGGAGATGTCATTAGATGATTTTCCCACCCGGAAAAAAAAACCCTGTTTATAATGTAAGGAAGGACTATAGTCATTCGAACTGATGTCATACAAGCGATATTTCGTTAAATCAGCTCTATACTTAAAAGTATTTCTAACTTGATAAAAAACAGGAAACAACGAATTTCCCACTCGTAAATCTTTATTTCGCAACGGCTATGGTCACTTAGATCTTATACCGACAGGGCAAGCGAAATCTCGTTTTATCGGAAGCAGAGTTGTCCTATTTATATCCGGTAATCATACGGTTGTCCGGAAACATTAAGTGTTGTAAATAAGCACGTGCAAAGACAGCTAATCTTGTAAGTTATAAACCGGCTTACAGGGAATGTGGACACAAACCTCGGCTCACTTGTCAGTTGGTCATTTTAGAAATGAGAAATATTAAAAATAAAATGAGAAACTTACTGACGTGTCAACGCACAGTCGAAACTACTGGGACTAGGAGTGTGAAATTTTGCACAAGGTTTCATTTTATGACGTAGGTGAGCACTAAGGAGAGTATTTTCGAAAATTCACCACCTAAAGAGATGAAACGAGGGTTCAAAGTTTGTATGGAGAAACCTAAATTCACGCGGGCGAAGCTGCTGGCAGAAGCTAGTATTTAAAAAATTATGTCGGTTCGAAAGGTTACATGGTTACAATAAAAAAAAAAACAAATATGTGCATAATTGACCGGGTTAAGCAGAAAATACTTGTCAGTTACCTCCAACCATTTTAGTTTGAAAATAGCTTTCCCTAAAATCATAATACTTCAAACCAACAGCCACTATTTGTATAGTAATCTTCGGTATTAGAAAGATACCTTTGTAATATAAAATAAACAACATTGGCTGTATCCGAAAACGAAAGTTGACTTATCGACAAGAAAGCCGCTTCAGACTTCTTAAACACATAAGTTTGAACTTAAACTAACAAAGTTAAGACGGTAAACTTCCTATTAGCCTTGAAACGAAGTTTCCAACGAGTTGGCTATGCATGATTTACAGTTTACACTAGACTTTTTGCTATCAGCCAACAAGTGACCTATTGTGATTCTAAGCTGGGTTAGATCAAACTTCTACTAATCGAATAAAAAACTTTAAATAAGTCACAAAACGTAATAACCATTGTTTTTTTTAGGGTTCTGTATCTCAAAGGGAAAAAAAGGGAACCCTTGTAGGATCACTTTGTTGTCCGTCTGTCTGTCAGGACCCTTTATCTAGCGCCTTTATCGTTCTCGGAACGCGAGGAGGTATCGAATTGAAATTAAAACCATATAATCAGGTCTGCGGTCCCTTGAAAGCTGTGAAAAAATCAAAATTCGAAGTTCACGAAAAAAATTGTTACGGCTGTTTATGCCGCAAAAATCGTATGTTTAGGGAATCAAAATTCATAGGGTACTTCCCGTTGATCCAGATTCCTAAAAGTTAGCATAAAGCAAAGTTTTAAATAGCACAGGTATAGGAATAAATTTGAAAATAGTAAATTTGTGTTTACGTCATAAAAAAAATACTTTTATTTTGAAAAATCTTCGAGACTCCATTCGGGAATTAAACGTTTTACTTAGGTAAGTTTCTACGGAACTCTCCGTGCCTGAGTCTGACTCGCAGATGACCAGTTTTTTACTCTTGCTAATATCCAAATTATAAACGACAAAAAATATCAATAGGATCGGAAACAATGAGACAATGAAGCGAATTCTTGTTTCGATTTGAACCTCCTTTGAACCATGTCGTGACTTGTGTTTTCAATTGATTGTTTTTACTTCGTTGTTGTTACTTTCATCGTCTTAGAATAGAAAAAAAAATGTTAAACATATAAATCTATATTGGAAGATTCTACCAGCGACTTCACTCGCGTAAATTAGGTTTCTGTATACAAACTTTGAACCGTTTTATCTCCATAGGGGTGAATTTTGGAAAATCATCTTGTAGTACTCACCTACGTCATAAAAATTTCACGCTCTTAGTTCCAATAGTTTAAGCTGTGAGTTGATATGTCAGTCAGTTTCTCCCTTTATATATAAAGATCAAGGTTTAACGGTTCTGGGTATAAGAACCTTTACATGATCACTATTTGCCATAGACAGCCAAACAGTGGCCACAAAGGGTTTTTTTTTCTTTATCTATGCAGCACAGGAATTTGAATTTTCTTTGTTTAACTTGACCACAGTTATTAATTTAGGCTTCAGTTAATGCCTACGGGATAGTTCAAAAGATTTTACCGTAACCCTGGAACGCTAAGGATAACTGCAAAACATGGGTGGGTTTCAGTCAGTAAAACTTCCTCTCGAATCACCCAAAACGTTTTCAGAACCCACAAAAAAAAGTTTTTTAGTGAAAAATCTTTCTAGAGCAGTTATTTAATTTTACATTTGCAGCATTAAGCAATGTTTAAACGTCAAAATATACCTCTTATTAAAAGTGTTTTTATTTATTTATCTAGACTGAAAACAAAATAAAAATAAGTTTCACCTACTGTGACAAGCAGCCGTGATAATTCGTAGATCAGAATTGCTTTAAAATATATTTTTTATAAAGGAAATCATGTTGATTCAATAATAGCCACGGACTATTAAGAAATCGCATTTATTTCGCTACTGTTAGTTACAGATTCAGATGAAATTGAAAACTTTTTTTATAACGATTGCACTGACGTTTTCTTACCTAAAAACTAAAACTGGAAGCCCTCTGAATTCCAAATTATTTCTACTTACTTTAAAACTAATTAAATTAAAGCAAATGTTATTTTTATAGCACACTGCACCTTCATTAAGCTAATTCAAGTGATTAGAATAACTCACCTTTACTTAGTGGTCTGAACACCACATGAAAAGTTCATTGCATTCCATTTGCGCCCGTGCGGATGAAGTAGCTAACGTTGAACAGCAAAGGTAATTCCAACTAGTAGTTGGTTCACGAGCAGTTAACGTACGCCATTCTGCCGACTCTGAATTGCAAATTCAGTCAATACTCCACTGCAAAATCCGAAACCTTTTTACCTACTATCCCACCCTCTTATTTAAACATTACAAAAGTAAAGAATATGGTTTTAGTGAAGACAAACTAATCATCTTGATTGAAATGTAAAGTTACGTTCCGTAAAATCGATGGTCGGTTAAACTATAAAAGAAAACAGCTGTTTTTGCTCGACAACTAATTTATGACCATGCACGCTGTATACCTGCTTTTATAATGGAGAAATCTGCACATATTTTACAAAGTCACGTTGAACAAAAACTGTAAACATTGAACCCCGATTTCTGCTTATAGTAAGTTTTGATACAAGTGCAGAAAGTTTGTCATTGCGACCGAGGTGGGATTCCGGCTGTTATGGAACTGAGGGCTGCAGTGACAAATTTGAACGTTTATTAAACGACTTTTTTCAATACACTTACGAAATTAATAAACGTGAGTTGAAAAGCGAGTCATGAGGCTCGACGCGCGCCCAGCCCGAAATGTAATAAAATTGTGGCGGGGAGAGCACGCGCACTTTTCTGCACTAGTGCGGAAAACAGTCTATTGCGTACCTAAAAGCGGTGGGATAAGAGCGGGTTTTCGAGTAAGAGTATTGAAAAAAAAAAATTGATGTCAAAATTTTGTATTTAGTAGGGGTTTAAGAGTGTTTGACATTCTTCACTCAAAATACGCGATTCAGAAAACCTCTTTATGAGAGAATATTATAAACCCTGATTGCACCACATTCTAAAATAGTCCCCGTATAGGCGTATATTTAACCGAAACTTTAATAAATAAAACCATGTTGGTTCGACGAGTCGGCGTCATGTTTGCATTTCGTTTATCGCGCCGATATCGCGGAGAACGTCGTCGCCGACGGAAATTTTCGATAATTTTGTCCGAAACTCCACTGCTAGACTTCGTAGTGCGCGCTTAGCGAGATAGCTACCCGAAAACTTGATAAACGGTTTGTTGCTAATCGAAAATAACCAGCGCGAATTTATCTTGTAACTTATTGGTATTGCTAATAAAATCATTCTGTCATAATACCAAGAAGTGTTTAGATTTCAGGATATGAATCATATTTCGTATTTATAGTCTTCTTATCTTACTCAACATAATATCCAAATTAAGTCATGTCTCTTAAGGAAATTAAGTTATCAATTTCGGTAATAACGGAAATAGTTCTAAATTCGATCGAAAATATGTCGTGCAGTGTACCCAATACAGCTAAAAATACATTGTTATGGCGTGTGTAGAAGCATTTTACTATATAAATAAACATATATTTTCATTTGTAATGTCTTCTTACACTTCTAGTTGTATAGTCTGTGTCAGCACGCGCGTAGATACGAATCTGTATAGCTTTAACGAAATTGAACCCACTCTATATGGAAAGTATAGTAATCCAGGGAACTCGGCGGATGGAACTTTGGCTATGAACTTTACTGTTATCGTTACACATTAAACTGCTGCCGAATGTACGAAAACCCTCGTTGTTAGCAATTTTTAAAAATTACCATCCCCAACCATAACTATTTCAATAAACCGTCTATGGTCATACCATACCCCTCCTAATGGACGACTTTTACTTTCGTTATGTTTGTTTTCCTGTTTCGCTATTCTTCCCACTCTTTTATTTTACGTATAACAGTCGTTGTGGAATATAGGTTTGTTTTTCTTGTCAACATTAACAATATCTGTATTCGCCCTCGAGTAATATCTTCGCTTACCTTAACTTATCGTAATTATATCAAAATGTTTGCAGTCCTTATTGAAGAAGCTAGTTAAATGTTTTGGATTAGATTATGTTAAGGTATTACGTTTTACATTGCCCTTGTGGACATTCGACCCCGGCCTAAAAACTAGTCCCAGGAGCTGTTTCAACTAGAACGTGAGCGACTTATAGCAGTCGGTAAGTTCGATCAGGGAATTGTTCGTTTACAGCGAGCGAATAGTATAAAATGAAAACAAGTAAATAAGTACCGTTTTCCAAGTGGTCGGTGTACTCCTACGAAAACTTCTCAATAGGATCATATGCTTGAAAAGTTTGTAAGTTTATGTTGAATTCCAAAGCCATTAGTCTAATACTCTGATATGGTTAAAGTGTACCTTTGGGCCACTTTACTCTAGATTTGTCAGGAATGGTAGTCAAATTTTAAAAGAAGATTTCCTTCTCATGTTCCTTTTTAATGACCTTCACAAAACTGATTGCATATCGTGACAAAGCCGTCCATGAGCCGAGAAGCCATCGAAAGTCGTCCATAAAATGAAAGGATAATCGATGAAAAAAGGAAACATGCCTTGTACGAGTGTGTAATAATTGGTATCATGTATTTCGTGACTGGTAGAGCGGCGTCGTGGATGATCGGTTCGTCATAGTGCCCCGATCAGCATTCATCGTGAACGTGAGCCAACGTTTTTGGCTCGTCGTGCGATTTACATATTTCTATGTCCTTACTCGCCGCCCGCGACCGGCGTATGGTTCGCACGTGGCCGGCCTAGCGACGGCTTCACGATATAATGGAGACGTAGCACATGTTGGCAGCTTTGCATGCGAACGAAACGCTCTAAACAAGTTGCAAGTTTCTCTATGAAACATTTCGTTTTGCATTCCTCGCGCTTACTCATTCCTCTACTGTTTTTTAACCGACTTCAAAGAAAGGAGGAGGTTATCAATTCGGTTGTACGTTATTTTTTATATACGTTAGCTCAGAACTCCATCGTTTATGGACCAATTTGCAATTATTTTTTTCCTTTTCGGGGATATTCTTTCCGATTGGTCCCATTTTTTCAGAATCTAGTTCTGATGATTGGATCCATGAGGAATCGAGGGAACTCCTCAAATATTATAAGCAACCATATATTGATTTTTGGTGTTTTCATCGAAAACTTACAGTCCAAAAGTAACATTTGATGAAGTGGAACTGATGAAGAAGACCAGAAATGGCCAACGGAATTTCATACTCACATAGATATCAGAATGAATATAGTTAAGCGAATATGACAATAAAAATAAATAAATTGTTCAGAATAGTTATGTTGAAAATGGTGTCATCGAAGTGACCTGATGATAATGATGGAGCCGGAAGATAGGCACCGGAACTCTGTAATTAATCAATGCATCCTAGCCGTGTTTGGGCTTATTAGAATTTTCATGAAATGCAGTTTGGTTATAAGGTACTATCCAACTGATCTGATGATGGAGCCGGAAGGTGGAAGGTAGACACAGGAACTTCATAATAAAGCAATGTAACCGAGCAGTGTTTGGGTTAATTGGAATTGTATTGAGAAATAGGCACTCTGGTTATCTATTTTTTAATTAATACAAAAAAATGGGCTCTATCTGTACCCGTTACGGATCATATTTATGTAGTCAAAAGAAAAAAAAGAACGAAATCCAAAAATTGACCACGAGAATTTGTCATATTTGGTAAATTCATAATTGAATCAATTATACATAAAAATTGCTACTAGAAAATGCTAGTGTTTTTCCATTGTTTTTCATTCATTATCAATAGCCAGTATAATATTTCCAAAAATTGAGTAACATTTTGGAATATAAATAAACGCTTAATAACTTTTCTGATTATGAATATTATTTATTGAGACTACTAAAATAATAACAAGGCCTTTTCGTATAAGCCCTTTAAGTATTTGTACTAATTAAAAAGTAGTGGTTTTAAATGTATCGCAACTAAAAAATGTGAAATAAAAACGTTTACAAAAAAAAAAAAAAACTATTGATCCTTTTAATGTTTTTTATTAGTGAAGTCGGTTTTTTTTGTATTTTTTTTTATTATTATTGATGATAAAGGTTTTATCTTTTGTTTGGTACAGATCATGGTTTTTGAAGTCTTTTTTTTGTTTACTTTAGACTTTTTATAATTATTTTATAAAAAATTGTTAAAATTGTTTTATTATTATTTTATAATTGTTATCTCATTGTGTGTACCTGTGTGCCAAATAAACGTGTTTTCTTTCTTTTTGGGTTTTATGCTCAATACATAACGAGAAGATGAAAGTTGTAATGAAGAAGACGTATATATTCGTGCAGTCGGTCCTAGTGCGTAGACTAAAGAGATCGAAACTATTTGAGTTAGTGTAAAGTTTAAAGTTAGAGTGATTAATGCAGGCTGTGCTATGCAATTATGCATATAGCACATGAATAAAGTGTTTTTAGCAATACCTGACTCTAAGAAAGTGCTATGGACCTATAAGGTATAATCATAAGTTAGAGTTAAATTACTTATTGGTCTTTTAGACTAGATTGTTATATGTAATCAATTATTAAGAATCTGTTCTTAATAAAAATGGAAAACAAAAATTGTGCAATTCTTTCACATAACTACACAGCGTAAAAAAATAAATAATTGAAGGTAACGCATTCATATCCAAATTCTTATCTTACAAAAAAGCACGTCGCGCAAAAATTAAACGTCACTCAAGATATCATGTAATCGACGGAGCAGAAACTCGGAGCAGTGGGAGAGCGCGGCTTGTGTCGATTTTATACAGCTCTGGAACTAAACGCCGCCAGGCTACGGCTACAATTTATGCTAACATAAACCCGGCCGGCATCGGCGCCGGCTCCGAGGAGATGTACAGCTTTATACCTTTTATACCTTAGCCTCCTTCCACTCCTATTCGACTCTCGTCTTGCTCCAAAAGACACTGTTTCTTCCAATCACAGTAACGCTATAATTAAAATTAGACACGTAAATACAGAATCTTTATTTCTCAACAGAACCCGACTCCCTCTATACTTGTTGCTATAGTTATAAGTACTTCACCTTCCCGCATTCAACTATTGTTGCTCTTGCTCCATTCGAGCAAACAACATAAATCTATCTGTACAGTGCGGAGGCTTAACTAAATTCTCGGCGAGCTACGCTTCGTAATACTCCACGATGTCAGTAGAGAATTTTGAGAGTCAAGGGCCATTTCAGCATCGTGATCGCTCGAGAGTCGTACGGTCGAAATGAAACGTCGTATCTTATTTTATGATTAGCGGCTCGAAAGCGCTTTGTAATTTTGTTAGTTCCGCCTTTCTGGTGCTGGGGGCGAGCACAGAGAGTGGAGATCGATGCGAGCATTGCGTGCGAGTGCGATAGGGAAGGCAAGAGTCGATGCTTGCTCCGTCCCTTTCACTCGAACCGCCTACCAGGCAGCCATGTTGCGCTCGACCTGCGCTCGCCCGACCGCCATTGTAGCATTCGTGGCTAGTGATGTTCACTGACTCACTCGATATTATTGTACGCGTGCCTTTGACTACACGGAATATTAGTAGCGAACGCAGCATAGCCGTAAATATAATTCAAACTCGAATATTTCATTGATGACGAATTGACGGTTATCGTTCAACAGTTTAGTAGTTCATCCCATCGATATCGATATGCATAAAATAAGTTATTTACGTTAGTTTTAACGAGTAATGTTTTTGTATTGGAAAATATACTACGTACATATTTTAGGTCAATATAACCGATACAGTTTTATGGTAAAAACTGAAAACAACTAACATATTATAAAGAAAAGCTAGAACCTGTCTATTTATATATTTCTCGACAAACTTTCGAGGCTTTCTTTGGTAAAACTTCGAAACAATATAATTTTACGCTTCATTGGCAATTCGCATCCAGTATAAATAGAGAAGTACCTTTAGGATGTCGACAAAATTGTCGATAGAAAAATTATGCAGTGGACTCATACCCGCGGCTCCGGAATTAAAATGTCAGACGTGCGGCAGCGGCAGCGCGGGCGAGCGTGGGGGCCAGAGGGGGCCGTGCGGGGTGGGGCGGGCGGCCAGCGTTATTAATAACCATAAGCCAGCAGACGCACGAACGTCCAGAGGGGCCACGCCAGCCGCGCGGTAATGAGGAATCACTAATTATATTTTACTGGACTTTCGTATTAAAGCAACATTAAATACGCTAGAGCTGTACAAATATTATACACCTTGCTACATTTATACATGGTCTACCCTTAATTCAGTTCATGTTTTTGTTTACACGGCCCAATATCGTTAACGTTGATCTTTCGATAGTCGAATAGTAATGATACACAACATTTGCTCTGCAATCACATCTGTTGATAGCGCAGCATACTAGATATTGGATCCCGGAACTGGGACAGAATGGCAAGATAATAATAATGGCATGGCTGGCGGGGTACGATCCGTTTAATATTCCCCCACAGTAGGCGCGCCGGTTGCATGAGACAGTTCTACCCGTTCTCTAGCCCGGGCGTTCGCCTTCGCTAGTAAAAACTCAGTATATTTTATTGTCAAGGAAATATATTTGTCAAAGGCCGTGCGATTAATTGCTTGACTTTTCTGAAGTGCGCCTTCGGGAGATTTTCTTTTAGGAATCTCTTTGACGTTAAGTTCATGCATACAATTGTCGAATTATCAGGTCGAAATATGGCTATTATTATATATCCTCAATGTCTTTCTCACAGGGGCATCCATTGCGATGACAGGAAGATATCATTCATTTTTTTAATCCTTTTGATCCCCTTGCAATAAAACAGTACACTTCAAAGTCCGTGTTTCGCATTAGCTAACTTTTTCTCGTAACTATCGCAACTCCAACATTAAGTAAGAAGCGACTTTACGCTGTGTCCTTGTTTTTCCCTGTACATAAAGAGCAACTTATCGCTGGCAGCACTCCGCTCTCATAATAACAAACTGCAAAATGCTCCGGATTCTCCGAACTTTAGTGTGGCAGCCCCGCTCGCCGCTCGCCGTTGGAAACCTCTAAAGCGCTGACGGTGGGGCGAACATTCTCTCTCCTGTGGCGGAGTCACGGTGGCAGGGCTGTCGGGAATTGCCGACTTGGATAAATTATGCCGCTCGCTCCCCCCTTTTGCAATCTCCGCAAAATAATGCAATTCAATTGTAAAGAGAAGAGAAACTGACATTTGTCTTGTCTATTGTGCGACTCGTCTACTTACTGCTCCATTATTATGATAAAGTTTTATTGGAGGTGTCGGTGGGGCAGCCCTAAGCTGTGAAGGCTACATCTAGAGATGGCCCGATTTATTGAGAGCGTGTACTCGCAGGTGAGGCTGTCGCAGACGACACTCGAGAGCTGCCGCCGGGTATCATCTGTGACAATACACTCTCCAACTATTTTAACACTATATTTTCGCGAGTTATGAGAAAAGGATGTCTTATTTTTCTAACCAATGTTAGCCAAGTTGTTTTGAATTCAACTTTGAACTCGTCTTTTACCAAAACTATTTAGCTTACATTTGTTATTAATAAACTGGTATTAATCAAACATTCTTTTTGTCTTAAAGATCAATGAAGCTATTCAAATAATGAATAAATCTGCAAGTTTGTTAGTCAATATTTGCAATGAGCTTACACCGTGTCCTTATTTGGAACGTGTCCTGTCTGATAAAGAGATCATGTCGTGGCCGTTTCACAAACTTGTTAGCAATTCATTATAAGTTTGAAACAGACTTACCTCTGTTACAGTCGGCGTGCACTTTCCTCACTAATTCTGAACAGCTACTCTCGGAGTTAATGCCGGAAATATTAATCGGATTAATCCTCTTTTCGGACGTTACTCTAAGTCAACGGTTCGGAATTGAATTGGCGGATCCAGTTTAATATGTATCGCAAATTGATATTGAACTGTTTAATTTTCTGTTACATCAGATATTAGATTACGGTAAATCAATTCGATGTTTTGTTTTTGAGTAGGCGAGAAATACTTAATCCGAGAGATCCGCCTTTATGAAAATCTAAATTTTATAATAACACTTTTTGTTCGTTCATTGTAGTGTTATTTTAATTGTTTACTAAGGTAGAAAAGATAATAAAAGTTTACGTTCTCTAAAAGAGATCTTTTATAAACTTTGCACGGATACCGACTCTTGTCTCTGGAACTAACTTATAAATACGCATCTATACATAGGTATGTAAATAAAATTGTAGTGTCGGTTTTTAATGTTACAATCTATCACGCAACGCCGTCTAGTCACAAGCTAAGCAGAGAGAGAGTATTATGAGTACTAGAAAACTGATAAACATACTTATATATTTCTAAATACATAAATATATAGAAAAATTACACCCAGACACGGAACAAATAATTATGCTCATTAGACAAACATTTGTCCTAGGTGGGAATCGAACCCACGACCTCCGGCATAGCAGTCAGGGTCACTAACCCCGCGTGAAAGTCGTTTTCTCCATACAAACTTTGGACCCCCGTTTCATCCCTTTAGAAGTTGAAATTTGGAAAATCCTCTTTTAGTGCTCGCTTACGTCATAAAAGGAAGCCTTGTGCCAAATTTTACGCTCCTAGACCTATCAGTTTCGGCTGTGCGTTGATGTCAGTCAGTTAGTTTCTCGTTTTATATATATAAATAAATATACGATACCTATAACAAAAATACAATTTTTAACATTTTGTTAGTCTTTCAGTCTGTCTGTCTGGTCCGGCTAATATTAGAAACGTCTGGAAGGATTTTGACGAGATCTTCACTGGTAGGTAGGATGTTATTAGGAGTGACTTAGGCTATCTACTTTTATTTTAGAACAATAACTTGGTTCCAAGCAAAAGAAAATTTCTTTGTGACCAAATGATGTGCTGTTTAACAAGTCTGTAGCGGATATAGTCGCGGACAACAGATAGTGTATAATAATAACAACGAAATGGTTTATCTCTGCGAAAAATTCAATAGATCCATCGTTTAATTATAAAAGCCACTTTTATTTTGCGGCCTAAAAATGATTAACGTAAAGTAGCTGCAGCCAGCCGTTACATAAAATTCCCATTTATCATGTCAACGAGGTAAAACAATTAGTATGTTTTGCGAGATAAAGTTTGAACGTTCCAAATTGCGGAGTCCGTTACAACTTTGCGATATTCGCAAACAAAATGTTGAATTAGAGTTTATTTGATATTTCGGAGAACTTTACTCCTACTTTCTATACCGTAATATTCATATTTGAACTCACAATATTATGTCGTAAAATTATTACCACACTACTTTTAACTTTCAGAAAAAAGTTGTTGAGTAAACCAAATATGACGTGTAACTTTGGTTTAACTTTAGAATAATGAATACACTTCGGCTTGAATGTTTTATTAATAGATCTGAACTTTGAACTCGTGAGATAACATATTTTCACCCACTTTTCTTTTCATTTGATGAGATTGTGAAAAGTGTACATATTTCACTTAACAAAAAAGTTGGAAGTCCGTGTGCTTTCCATCGTTAGTCTTCTGTGATTTTATTTTTACATTAAGTGTTTTAGTACTGGTGTTGGGGCGTAGTTTCAGTACGAAAGTCTGGCCTTCGGCTTACTGCTGTGGCGTACGAAACTAACTTTGGGCTTAAGCTTGTCAACTTTTTGTCATTGTCGCCTGTTTGAAATTGCGATTTAATTCGAATCGCCACCGACTTTCGAGTTAAACACTTCGGTGCAAATTTTGATCTTGTTTGTGTTATCATTTCGGTGTTTATTAGATATAGCTGTGTTGCCAGTTGATTGCACCGGAACAGTTTAGGCGAGCGCCAGCCGGAGTTGGTTTCAATTAGATGTCCCGTGTCATGACCGTAGCTAACCGAACGGATACCGAAAATATTGTTGACCACAGTCCTTCATACACATGCCTCTATAGAACAAGTCTGGGTAATATTTCAAATGCCCCTTCTTATTGCAATACACCGATATTATCGTTAACACTGACAATGTCCGCACTGTAGGATGTTGTTAATTGTAACTTACGAACCACGTACGATCATATCGGCGAGCAAGCCTGGCAATTGAAGTTACATTGTAACCTATTGTAACTTGAATTGCCTGCTTAGTTATGGTACAAGTTATTCTAACGGTTTAATGTAGGTTCTTATGTACTTACAGGATTGTTGAATTAACTGAATTTCTTGATTCATCTGATATGAATGATTTCCTTTATAGAATAAATTATATAATATGTATAATTACAAAACAAATAACGAATACAAACTATTTTGTTTGCAGGGTTACCCGCCCCCACCTAGGCCAGCGCAGCCGTCCACGCCAAACGCACATGATCCAGACTCTGTAAGTAATTAATAAACAGTCAATTATCGATCAAGAAGCAATCATGATTGTTACAAGCTATAAGCATATTAGCCCGTTGCTAGAATGCTCCCCACAATCAATCAACGGTGTCTGCCGCCCGATGAATCAAGAAGGCAGGGTATTAAAAAGCCATCAACCGCAAACCATTCACTCAACTAAGTAGTCTCCAGAGAAACACACGTACCTACCTATTAAAAATTACGCATACTAGTAAATACGACGGCTTATATCCGCGTAGTGATTCATTACGGCATAACTTGAATAAATTGAAGTGAATTAGAAAAATACGCTGGAGAAGTCTCTTTCCTCATAGGTAAAATAACTCAGTCACGTTAAATACATTTTTACATGTATGTTTAGCGTGATGACGTAGTCCGGTTTGACGTAGGACTGGTGTGTCGTACAGACGAACACTAATGGCTGAATAATGTAGGCAGCTGGTCACGCAAAGAACAAAATACAACGTCGGTTTCCGCGCTTAATGAAGCTCCTTGTACTCTTACGTTTTGTCGACTATATCCATTTATTTTCACTATACATGCGAGTAATCTTGCCTCTCATAATTGTAGCGTTGAAATGTTTCATTAAAGCATTACCTTTTACTGTACTGAAAGTTTTTTCACAATTATTTGTGTTATCTTACGACTGACGTCGTCAATTCACTCATTTGTTGATTGAATTCATAAATGAGCTCGTCTTCTTCATTACGTATAGCATCATCCTACATTAGAAGCCGAGCGGACGTGAATAAACATAATCATAAACGTCGTGTCTTCATTAGTGCACATGCGGCGATGTGGCCCACGAAAACGAGTGAGCTTTAGACGACTCGGCCTCTATTTGTGGACGAGCACTACATATTCAGAGTTAGTACGCCGTCCGGCGACCGACACTTGACAATAAGCTTGTTTGCTGAATCGCGTTGCCCCACAGAACAACCTACAAGTGTTCGTCGTGTACGCGACGCGAGCGTAATCGTAAATAGATTTTATTTACGTACTCTGTTTCCAACTGAAAAATGAAAGCAATTTCCCCTGACATAACAATGTAGACGGAGGAAATAAACGTTCTCTTGACAGAATCCGTTATTTATAGACAAACGTGCATGATTAATTTCGTGTTTACAATCTGATTTCAGTTTTATTTTTACTTCTATGAGCATGGATTTGCGTGGGTGTGCTGTTTGTTTTGAAACGCATGATTCGGTTATTTGATGAGAATGCGTCATGAGCAAATGTGCCCTACTACTAATGTGTTTGCGAGGATTGAGATGAGCACACATCCCGCGGCCGTTTGCTTATCGACGTCGGCTTGTGCATGCGTAACGACTGTGTGATAAAAAGAATCGTTTACTACAGACTTCAAAGCGCATTAGGGCCGCCATATTTTATACTGAAAGTATAATCATAATCCAGCTTTATATTAAAGCAGCTTTTAAACCAAATGTTGGCTGTGTCTATACTATGTGCTGAATATGCTACGCTGTTGGAGGCGCTTATTCTTTATGAAGCCACTGTGTTCGTGATTATGGCTAATTTATTTATCGTTATGAAAAAATAAAAGCAAACAGACTGGATGGATGCTTCCTAACCAATGAGATCTAAATAAATAGATATGAATAGTTCTTGTTCCACAAAAACATTACGTAACACTTCATCTATTGTTAATGGACTAAATACAAGTTCAAAGCCCCAGAAACTGAACATTGCGTGGGATTTTACGTTTGCATAATCTCAAACAAACTAATATATGCGCGAAACGTACAACCCTAAAGCTGTGTATAGATAGAGCGAAACGGGGTTGTTTGATGTTGATTGATACCGTTAGCCGGGCGCGCATTGTCTCGCCGAGTCGCCCGGGGGAACCCAAATGAGTGGAATTATTAAACCGGGGCCCGTTCTGCGATGTGACGCTTTTTGTAATGAATGTACCGTGCTGTGTATCGCCCGAAACGAGGGGAACCCGAAACTCGCCGCTCCTATCAATTGTAGCAACAACCCAGGACTCCACAGTCCCCGCTGCCACCCGGACCTTATTGTCAAATGTTTTAATGGGGAATTTTGAAATCACAATGATTGCAATTTCTTTTTGTTGTTGTTCATCTTCAAAGGATCAGCTGTTCCACTTCTTTAGGGAGCTTAGCTGAAAACTATTATTGAAAAACTTCAGAGCATTTATATTAGAAGTTTATTATCAATTAGGAGCTCACAACCGAATGCTTGTCTTGTATTGTTATCAAAAAGTGCAATCCTGAGCGGTTATTATCCAGCTGTAACGTAACAACTTGCGTGGGAAGTCAATAAATATTCATCTTGGAAAACAGTTGTTGTTTACTACTCTCTTCCATAATCTACATTCGTAACAGTATCTACAGAATTACCAAATATTTCCTCCAAAAACATTTCCTTATAAAATTCATCAATTGTCAGTTAAATGTCAGGTATTTACTGAGACGTTGAACACAAAAGTGGGTAAGAAATTATTCACCGTGAGTCGCGAGCATTCAACGTTAGCGCTCTACGTGAAGGGTTCTAATTCAAGTTATTTATTTATGCAACTTTACCGGCATTGTGAATGTTTAAGAGAAATGTGCCCCACCCATGACTCGAATAAAGAAACTCTTTTATAAAAATGTCCTTACTCATTTTACAATTTCTATACACCAAAGCTTCCCTACTTCGGCGCCACATGACACATACTATTATCTAAATGTTAATGATATTCGCACTAATTTGTCTTCATTACACAATATTGATGATGATCATTTGTCAAACGTAGGATATTGGAGCTATTAGTGATGAGATTGTGTTTAGTGATTTACTGTCCTACAGATACTATTACGACTTGACAATTTAGCTGTCTATAGATTAGCTTCTCGTTGTACTTGTATAGTTACAAAAGTTTCAATGAGTCTGCTGTTTGCCATATTCTTGTCTGCTAAAATAGATCTTATGTTTTGAAAACTCTGAAAGGCGTGTATTTCTTCTATTGTAATATGTAAAACTTGAACCTTTGTGAATTCCAGCTATTGTGAGGGTTATACTATCATGAAACTGTAAATCTTATGGTGTGTCCAGACTTGGCGAATGCTCCAATTGCGAGCCACTTGCGAGCTGCACGCGTGCTGCTCGCGTGCGTTTGCAGCCCAAGTTTGGTGTGCCGCTCTAGTGCAGCTCTAGCAAGGCTCGTATGAGGCGCGCGCGCCTTTAGCGCGCACGTAGCTCCTTTCGCGTTTGAACTATGTATGTGTACCGCGAGCGGCACGCGCGCACCCCCTGTGCCGTTCGATTACGGCGCGTAGCTAGCGAGCGAACGGCGTAGGGGCTTCCTACGAACATGAAATACACGCGCGCAGTTCGCAAGCACCTCTCGAACGGCTCGCGAGCGACGCATTCGCCAGGTCTGGACACACCTTTATACGAACAAACTACAATGAAATGTAATGAAACTGGTAAAACCTTTTGTCTTGTAGCAGTTGTTACTGCAGTATTAACATAAGTTCTTATTTAAACTTAATTCACTCCAGGCTGCATTTACAAACTGCCTGATTATTCTGTACAGAGCGTAAATGAGTGTTGAAAAATAAAACGGAATAATGTCAATTAAAAACATTCCGGGCGTAATGAACGCTGCAACTCATGTGCACTATCATCTCACAGAAAGACTCTTTTCTAACAATGTAAAAGTAATGCATGAAGCAAAATATTCAAATGTAAAAAGCGAGAGGCAGGGTTGCTCGCCCGCTGCATGTTCATAATAAACGAGATTGAGTGGGGTGGTGTACAGACTCAAATGAATGACGGTAACAGCGCGGAGCGTAATCAGCCGACAGGCGACGTGCGTTCGCATGTAAAAACAAAGCAAATACATTTTACTCGAAATTCTCACATGAACATTTCTCGAGGCATGCCTAATAAATGACTTTTATATTCAACTAGTGTTCTATCGCATTAGCTATGAAAAAGAAAATATATTTTTCAGACTCCGCATACAATTTCTGTTTGTCACCCTCTGTATTAGCGACTGTAGCTTGCACTGAATTTAAAAATGGTATCGTACTTCTTTATTTTCTCTTTGGATGAGGGTTGATTATACGGAGTGTGGCGTACACGGTGAATAAGCCTTTAACTACTCATAGGATAAATTCACTAGGCTAGACTGGAACCACTTACCTCATATTCCATGTTTTATTGTTTGCCAAGTAAAAGGGTGACGGGAGGTCCTTGCGGAACACTTAACACTGCCTTGCTCATTTTTTGTTAACTTGCTTGCTTTCGTCTTACGTGCGCTTATTTTTAATGCTTGCTCGTTTTTTTATGCTTGCTTGTCTTTTTCACGCATGTTTGTTTTTGCATCCTTTGTTTCTTGTTTGGATGTTTGCTTACTTATTTAAAGAATATTAACTTTGCTTTTACTAATCCTTGCTTTCTTGTTTTTCGCTGAGACAATGTTTATGCTTTCATATCTGCTTATGTGTTGTGCATCATGCTTGTTTTCTTTCTTCTGTTAACCTGCTTAGTGACGCTTAGTACATTTTACACTACTGATGTTATTGAAACTAATATTTTTTGTGTCGTCTATCGATTTTTTGGGCATATTTTAGATATCCATTTACTAAAAACAATAACAACATGAGAAACTATCATAATATAAACATCTATATTATTCATATCATACTTGATAAGAGCTTTAAATAGTACAACTATTCTGCTATCGTTTCTATTTACTCCCCTGAGAAATGCTACGTTGCAGGGGTTGATTTTAACAGCTAAACAGTTTAACTCTGCCCATCGATTTGAGCTGACTAGTGACGCGGCTAAAACGAATCTCATTTGTCAAATAGGATCTTCTGTATCAGAATTACGAGCAGTCAGAATGCGCGCTCGAGTACGTTTCCTTTTTAATTGAATAAGCCGAGGGTGCTACATAATCCGGACGGTGCCGCCCGACGCCAAAATTCACGTTGCCTTCTGTTTGCTTTTGTTACATTCTCTGCTTTACCGTTTCTACTTTCTCTGTTTATATCTCGGTTGTGCATTCGAACAAATTTTTGCGTGACTACGCTGAAGGGGGGATATGATTTCGTACCTAGACTTCTTGCTTTGAATGTTTCAAGAAATGAACACCATCGATAACACATGTATGTGTGAGTAACTTTGGTGGAAGATTTTTGATCTGAAATTCCCATTTAAAATACACCTTATCTGTTTCGGAGTGGAGTTCAAGCTTCACATTTACCATGTAGAATATTCTATCTTCAGAGCGTGTACGTAATATCTGTCTCTATATTTAAAAAATAAAATTCTGCACTGATTGAAATGGTTTTATTTGAAAACCATGTTTAATTAAATGTTCGCTATTCCAGAGAACGAATAATACATTTTTCATTGATAAAATTTTATCGCGGACGTATATTTTATTTAGTCGTTTGGACAGATGGATGGAGTGGCCGCATTCGGCTCGAATGTAATTATTGCGGTCCGATTTCGATAATGCGCCGCGAGGCCGGTTGTGAACAAAATGTGGTCGCCCACTCGTTTTGTTGCATTTTAATAATTTATACGACTCACAGAGCAGATAAAGCCTTTCTGTGTTATTTCAATTTTGCATTACGCGAAATTTAAACATGTTTCAATTTTGTAGGTAATCTATCATACGTCAGCATGATGAACGGACCGCATAAATTATTTATAATGAGAACGTACAATTGTTTTTAAAATCGATTTACTGCCTCGTTGTATATTTAAATCTATTTGCGTGTACAATACGGTACGGCAATAGAATTGCTAGCTCTAGAGACTTCAATAAAAAGATTTACCCCAATTACAGGGACCGTAGGTCGGGTGAGCGGTTTAATCGGGCTGTAAAAACGTTGGATCGCCGGTAACGAGGCAGTAAACCGGACCGGCGTCCCATAACCAAACGAACTGCTCCGTGATAGCACTAAAAAATTGCACGATTTGCGTACCCGAGTGTCATGCCAATCCTCTATCCGAGTACTCTGTACACCTGTATATTTAAAGAGAACTTGAAAGGACTCCTGCACCGTACTAAATCGGCTTTACTGTTACCAAAACTCCAATATGCGTATTATAACATTCCCCAATGTGGGAGCCGCACAGGCAGAAATCTCAGTTACCTCAAAAGCTCGTACATTCATGTAGCAGGCGATATTAGGGGAGTCCGTTGTAGACCACTAAATGCAAAATGTTCCGTGTTCCATGCGGTCGGTTGCGTGCGCCGGTACCAACGTTGCGGTTACTTTGTCAACTTTATGTTCTTAGTAAACTGTTTATATTAACATATTTTACTGCTCCATACCTGATGAACGAGAGTTTTACAGTCTACCTTCTATATTAATCATCGTAAACTCACGATATTACCTATAACGATTAGATCTTATGGCTTTAATATGGCAATTACGTCACTAAACCATAACATTCCCATGCACATTCCATATAAATATCATGCAAATGTTTTAATAACTTTAGATGCGTACTATTCACAACAGCGTTAACGTTCTTTACTTTTTTCAATAGACTGTTATAGAAGAGAATAAGCAGTCATGCTGTCAGTGTTTTTTTTTCTAAGCACTATTTCTGTTTTTATTTTCTTTTCTGTTAGGGTTGTCACGTCTTGCTGAAGATATGACAGGCATACTTTTGTGTTTTCAGTTTTGTGTAATGTAAATAAAACTATTCAAGGCAAGACGTAATGTGCACAATATTGTAAGAAAAATCGTTAAGATCAGTTGATCATTATTATCAATAGTTGTCGTTATATACACAAGCAAGGTAAATATAATGTGTTTACTTCAATCTGGAAACCTTCGACTTAGTTTGCCTCATCTGTTTACATGAGATATCTGCTAACATTTGCGGGCACAGTCTAATGTAATTGAGCTTAGTTGTATATCCAAGGCTATATCCGTGGGAACAACGTCAAAATAACAACACAGAAAAGATTCTTGAACGTATCGTTATTCACTGTATCTCAGAATTTAAGTCGAGACGGCTCGGCTATATAAATAACATCACCCCGTCGTATGAAAACGTAAGAAGGTATAGTTTTCTTTCTCCGGATCGTACCTAATGTAATTCAATAGGTATGTTTTCAGTCAATAGAATACTTGAATAACTCGAGTTCGCATCGTATCGTTAGACCTTTACCGGATCGTTATTACGTTACAATATGCGGATGTGTGTTGTAGATGTTTGTCGTAAAAGCGACCGTGTCGTTTTATAGCACCGACCCAGAATGGGGTCGAACAGCCACCGAGCTGGGTGGCCGTAATGTAACATAACCTGAGACCACCCTCCTTGTTTTATGAATTTAAATAAACCAAACATCACCTCAGTGACTTTCAGTGAAAGCTATGTCATGCTGACACTAATAATTCAGTTGTACTGTTGTCACTGTTACATCCAGGACTTGACTATCATATTTTGATTTAGCATAAAATAGACGGCCTTATAATGTTCCCACTGTTGGGACTCAGGCCTCCTCTCTAAGAGAGGGAATGGGCCGTAATCCACCACGCGGGCCCAGTGCGGGTTGGTGGATGTCACATATCCACATCGTATTTTGATTTGCTATAGTTCAATTTGCGGTGGTGTACAAAGTAGATGCAACCCTATCGCAAAAGTGAATACCTAGACGATAAACACTGCTCAGCTGGATGATTATTATTACATCCCGTCGGTTATTGTAATCGTGACGGCATTGACCCCACGACCCCCGGCAGCTGACGTAACGAGTGTCACCGCAACCATCAATCACTGGCTGCTTTGTGACGTTTTGCGACCTGCGCCTCTGACGACACCGAAGCTAACCCAACGTGACCCGCATCTTTGTACACACGCTCTTTCCTTCAACGCAACATGTTGATGGTGCTCGTTCTTACAAAAAGCCTAATTGTTTTTTTTTTTTCACCTATGGCTTATACATAGACACAAGCCATTACTGCTTGGATGCAACAGTCTTGCATCAAGGAGTTGTCCATTTAGTGAATTGGAGTATGTGTCGGCACTAGTCGGCAGCATGATGTCATCTGATTGCGATGGGCGGGCACGCCTCGGCCTCCGCCGCTGATTCGTGACCAAGACTCTAAACGACTCGTGCATACCTAGCTTCACTCCATGCTGAACATTCGTGCATTCTACGTAGCTTTGCCAACAACCATTTTTTATATTTCGGAATTTCGACACGAGGTATCATACAAACAAGATGGACCAATTCATTTCTTATTCCTTCGAATAAATCAAGACAATAATGCACAGTGGTGGAATGTCAAAATTCAACCTGCCGTCAATCCACGGCGCTTGAACGCATTATTATTCTGAATTTATTTAAAGATGGCCCCTTCCTGTTGGCAACCATCCAACGGGGTATCCCCAACATTTACCAGACGATTTAATAATTATGAACTTTTATGTGGGTTAATGTATGTGTCTACTCATGTTTGTATTTGTATTCATTCATTCAAGATATTCCAATGTTCTGAGAACTACCGTTACATATATCGAAAATGTAGGTGAATGCCACGCTGCATCCATCTATGTTTTGTGTAAGTTGTTTGTGTGTTTATAGAGTTGTCGAGCCACAGTAACCAAGCGTTTCTTGTTCGAAAGCGAGAGTTCCAAGTTTCTCGGGAATACGTTCAGCGTCGTCGTAGAATCGACCCACAACACCAGATTTGTATAGCTTTATTGTTTTACATGTATTTGTGTATAACTCTATTCTCCAATTGAGAATTAATATAAAGATGAACATATCTTTAGACATGGTTGAACGTAAAACTATTTCGAATTAGTTTCGAATCCATTCACATAATTAATGCGTATATATTTACTTTACCTTTTGTGTTTGTATACTAATACTCATTCATATGTAAACGATATTACGTGTATTGTTTGTGAATATCAATATTTACTCGTACATTTATTACGATACCGTAGCTACGTCTTGTGACGTCGAGTCTCTGACGATTTCCTTCTTTTGATCAAGACCTTCAATGCGATCACGCCTACGTTTTCTATCTATCCGCAGTAATCTGATGCGAATTTCGTCACTCAATTCAATAGGTCAGGGTGTCGGTAATTGAGTCGCGTCAGCTGTTCTCCGGATCCCTCGCGTTACGAAATCCGTGTTTCATTAAATTCATTATTGTGTCGATACCGTATTCGGGTGCCGACGACGTACTATACATATACAAATACTTAGGTACCCAAGACTGAAGGCGTTCATGAGCGGGGGATGCCTCCAGATAATAAATAACGAGTGCAACGATTGCGACCGCCGGGGCTGGGGATAAGGGGGGTCCGGGGAGGGCCCGACCATTTTAATGTCCCGGCGCCAGACTTTATATTAAACATTCGACCTTGGCAGTGGCCTACATCGACACCGGGACACGCACACACGCCCACTTCTCTCGTCACGAAAAGAAAAGTTCATTCAATGTTTCGGCACTTCTCAGCGCTATAAATAATAAGCGTGACGTGTTTACTCATCTAGCACGCTATTTAAACCCTCGCCTTATCTTGTTGTATAACGGTGACACTGTCGAAGGCCTTTGTCACGTACTTTGCGACTTCTGCGCTAGCTCTACACTTTTTGTCTGTCTACAAAACTGGTCGGCTTTATGCTACTTGAATCTTAACATAAAATATTGTCTTTTTGTTTAAAGCAGCACCTTAATGAATTAAATATTGGCTGCACCTAAAACCATCCATTAAATTTCTAAAGTTTAGAATTAGAGTATTGAGACATATGCACTTTCAGAAGTACAAATCTCATATCTAACAATATGACTTACATAAGATACTTAAAATAACAACGTGACACACCAATCAATCCTTACCTGGGTATGTCGACTCAAAAACTTGATTGATTTGCTAAATCAATTTCATGTGCAACCACGAGCAACTTATTTGCCTAGCAACTTTTGCATCTCAGTCGCTATCTCCTCGTCGAGATTTGGAAGATGTTCACACGGCAGCGACGGACACACGACTTATTCTTAAAAAATTGCTACCAATAGAGTTGCGTCGCTGAACCCGTGGACAAACAGTCTTGCGCGTCGCTACAAGGGCGCACTTTTTGTTAGAAATAAATAAGTTGCAAAGACCAAAGTAGCTCGTGTGTGCTATCTCTCAGTAGATCAATTTTAGCATTTTGTTCTTGCATATCGGTGCTTCTCAACCTTTTTCGACTTTGGACCACTTTGGTTCCTTTGTTGTTAGAAGGAAACAAAAGACTAAAAGAAAACTTAACTGTGTTTATTCTGAAAGAATTTATATCATAAATTCAAAAATAGCCTGTTCCTTTAAAGTCAAAAATAACAAACATTGTCATAAAAAAACTGGGCAAGTGCGAGTCGGACTCGTGCACTGAGGGTTCCGTACAAACTTGAAAGGTAAATTGCGGTTTACGATTTATGACGTATTAAAAAAAAACTACTTACTAAATCTCGTTCAAACCAATTTTCGGTGGAAGTTTGCATGGTAATGTACATCATATATTTTTTTTAGTATTACCATCCTCTTATTTTAGATATTACAGGGACACACACACACACATTTTACCACTTCGAAAGTGTCTCTCGCGCAAACTATTCAGTTAAGAAAAAAAATATATTAGAAAAATAAATATCATTTTTGAAGACCTATTCATAGACACGAATGGATTTTAAGAAAACAAATTTTTGGGTTTCAGTATACTT
Source organism: Mythimna vitellina (assembly GCA_949316375.1). Taxonomy (NCBI): domain Eukaryota; kingdom Metazoa; phylum Arthropoda; class Insecta; order Lepidoptera; family Noctuidae; genus Mythimna; species Mythimna vitellina. Next base: position 13,928,845 of record OX438706.1, read on the forward strand.
ATGGTAGTATGGGGAACCCAGTTTTTTTTTTTTTCTATTTTTATATGAAAATCTTAAGTTCACAGAATACATACCAAGTTTCAACAGTATAGTTCTTAAAGCTTTGGAAAAAAGTGGTTGTGACACACGGACGGACAGATAGACAGACATGACGAATCCATAAGGGTTCCGTTTTTTGCCATTTGGCTATGGAACCCTAAAAACAACGTTTATTAGAAACTCAGAATCAGTTCGCATTAATATAATTTTTTAGTTGTAACGTTTGAATTTAGAAACTTGCGAACAATATTTAGCTTTTGCAGACCACAAGTTAGGGAACCACTGCTGTATATCAATCACAAGTAATCATGCTTTTGCAATCTGATCGAGCAACGTCCCAAGATCTGATATCAAAATCCACCAGACTGTACACACGTAAGTTCAAACGTTATGGTAACCAGGCCTACTATGATCCATGGTTCAGGACTGCTTGAATTGAATATTATCTACGTTTATTCTCATAAATCGTCACCCTTGTCAGCGCGTAAATCGCGAAAGAATTTATACGGGACGTTTTGGATGATATAGAACCACGTCTTCGAAGTGCCACAGAAACAGAATGAAGATTTAGAATGTAGTTTAGTACTCGGAAAGGTGGGAAAGTATTAAACAGAGACTCAGCATTTATCATCGTCTCGCTGCCTCACTACTTTAATATTAACTGGAAAATGGTAGTTCCATTTAATTTTTTTCCATGAAGTGAAGAATTTTCATCTAGCTTACGAATAATCGCTGTAGTTTTTGATACTATTTTGCTATTGGAGCATAATCTTTATTGAAAAGAATATCTTAGAGAGCCTTTAGCCACAGAATAAGTAATAGTACAACTACAGAAAGTTCACTCTTCGAAAGAAAACATGCTAATATCAACCTACTAGCAACGTTAATAATGTTCATAAAACATTGTACGGCACGGACGTGATCTTGATTTTATTTGCCTACCGGGCGTAGTAGCGCTCGTAACGAATCAAAATGCACCTTACGTCCACGACCCTAAGTCTCTTTTATTATGTCCGTTATGCGCCATTGAACAGGCTGCTTATGTTTTGGGTTAGGACTTGTGTGTTTTTGAAAAATGTGAAATAATAGGTACTTACGTTTTATTACATAAAATATGATCAGATTTTCTAAAATTATATGGTAGATAGATACTTAATTGATTTCGTTGATTGTTTTGTTTTTCTTATATCCATACTTTAAAACTTATTTTAAAAAAAGTCATCGATAGAAGTGTCAAGAGATTGTTTACATTTAGTTAGGTATCTAAACAAATGAAATAGGTAATTAAAATAAAGTGTATATAACTTTATTGGTTTTGTATGTGCGTTAGCTTTGCGTACATATGTAATTTTTAAAAGTTAGGTCGTTTAAGACGTTATTATACATAATAATTAACATTTGGTAAGATATAATTCCAGTATATGTTGACCTTGCATTAGTAAGGAAGTCACTGGTACTAGGAGATCTACTTTTACTGGATGATGTTTAAGGTCATTGACTCGTTTACGTGAAAAATGTCGCAAATACATTTATTACAAATAAAAACTCGATAGAATATTCGATAAGGAATTAGAAACTAATTTTTGTTAGCGCGGGTCAAGCGGCAAATCGAACACGCGTGTGACACTACCGAATTTAGCTTAGCAAGAAAGGCCGCGCGGCGTAGGCATGTTTCTATACTTTTAGTTAGGAGTGCGCCAGGCCTGCTTTAACTGAATATTTAAAACAAATTCATAATGATATAATTTCAAATTATTACAAAGATTTAGTATTTGTATGTTTCAAAAAGAGATTTATATAGTGTACTACTATGGTCTAACTATGATCTTCTTTACACGCAGTAGGAGTAAATATCTCAAGCATATACTTATTACTGATAAAGAAATTTTATAATTTTAGGTAAATAGATAATTTTAAGCTATTAGTATAACTATTAAAAATAAATCGGGAAATACGTACAAAAACAATAGAAGAATCTTCTTTCAGACACAATCCCAAAAAGCTGAGCAATATTGCTCTGAATAAATCAAGTAAGCTCATTCAAGGTCTCAGAAATCATTTAATGAGGTAAAAATAGCTAAGATATTCGGTCAAAAATTTGCAGTAGGCATATAATATCAATAATAGAAACGATCACTATTAAGTGCTATTAAATGGATGCTAATTTATGCGCGTTACTGTAACGTAATCACAGACGGTGCAATATTATGTAATGAATGAGTTTACCGTTATTGTTATTGCGTGTAGCGAGTGAGTAATGTGGGTCAGTGACGAGAACAGAGGCAGGGTCGAGATGCCATTGACGCGTCTTTTAAACTTACGTAACAACCACGTATTGTTTCGCCAAACAAGGACACAAGGATGCTCCACGCATATACATACAAAACATAAAAAATAAATAATGTCTTACGCACGCGGACCGTTGCTATGCAAATTGAATGTTGCTTCCAGTCGTCCTTTTGAATTTGCTTCTTTAAGCTTTTCTATAGTCCTAAACTAAGTTTTTATCGGAGTTCCCCTGTCCTTTTACATTGGATCAATTAACTATTAAAGCGATCGGCTCCTGATTTTATGGACATTGCAAGTATCCTTTATGGAGATCTATTTCGTTGATAACCCAGCCTATACAACCTCGACTGGTTCGTGCAAAGTTATAGTCGATTATCTTTCCTCTTTAAAATTCTTATAACTATGTCATTGTCTATATTATTTTCTATTTAATATCTAGCTACTGTAACAAACTTATATTTTGCTTAGTTCACCTGCGGTGGCAATGGTTTTATCAAAACAGAATATGTAGGCAGAACAGTGGTGTCGGTTGTGCTTGCAGGTGTTCGATGTCACTACTAAACTGGTCGTGCATCCGGTCTGAGCCTCGCGCTGCGCCCGACAGATGGCGCCACATGAATATTACTTGTGCATCGTATACCTCGCTCCTATACGTGTACTTGAATGTTATTAGATTAAGCTTACACAACATTGTATAAGTTTGCTCAATCGGCTTGACCAGGATTTTAGTTGAGGGATTAAATTCCTTAGAATCAAAGTCAAAAATCCAAATAGACGCTAAATATCCTTTGTCTTAAATATTTCTACTTAAAGGGTACTGTTAGATCAATTTACAATTTTAGAATATTATATTATTCATATCCTGTAACTAAATAGCTCAAGTTTAATCCAATTACGATTAAATTTGCCAAAGATCGCTTGTGAAATATTTTTATGACATTATCGGCTATAAGACAAATTGTCTAATTACGGTGCCGCCCGGCCGCTTATGTAACTAATGGCGGCATAATCGGGCCCAAGGAATCCGATCGTAAACACGCTCGCTAACCCACTAAAACATATTTCTTTTATTTTGCGGAGCGGGTTGACTACGCAGCCCCGGCTCGGTCGGGCCGCCACTTTACAGAACAGGTTCTATATCGAAATTAACGATAAATCCGCCTGCGAGGTGCCGCCTCACCCTCTCTGCATATTTTCCTCAGTCTCGAGAATAACTCAACATTTTTGAAATATATCTGGTAGTATACTTCCCCATGTTGAAGCTTATATTGATATTTTGGAATACTATGCAAGAAAATGTGACCATGTGAATGTATGGGTATTTTATTAATATACATGCCGTCAAATTGGACGAAATAGAAGTTTATTTGTAACTTTTTCTTTTGCCTCATAAACGTTTTTGAACAGACACGAGACAGCTAGACCTATATCAACTTTTGGCTGTAATAATGCTGAATTGTGGATCTCGTTGGCATCACACGATATTATTACACCATTCTTTATTTCGTTTTGACATAATTTGTCTCGGAAATACTGTGTTTTTAATAAATATTTGCTTCTAGTTTTGTGATCATCCTTACATATAAAACTAAGTTAACCATCATTCGTGCAATTTTCACCAATAGACAGTGATTCAGAAGGAAGGTTTAAGTGTATAATACATGTAAAGCTGAGAATTACAAAGATTTCTATCATATGTGCGAAGCTAGGGCGTGTCGCTTGTATATCTTAATAATTTTTCTTTTGACAGTTGAAATTTTTGTTAGAGGAATGACTATTCAGAATGATATTCTCAAACCGGCAAAATCTGAGTGTTTATGATTTATTTTTATCTGCTTATGTGTTCATCAACTTATATTAATGATTGTTACTTTCCCCAACAGAGTTTATTTGTCAACACAGCGATAAAAATAAAAGCGTAGAATGACGGTAAAAGAGAATTTTAACTGTGATGTAAAGTCATGGTTTTGTGTAGACCATCGGGCGTCTAGTCGGGAGTCCCGCAGGGAGGCATCGTTGGCGCCGTGTTCAATCAAGCTACAACCATTTCATATTTTTTCTTAGCTTTTCAATTGAGCGTATGTTATAGTTTTACTTATTCACCACACTCGATACATGACGCTAATGGATCAAACAGCCTCAACATACACATAACTGTTGCGTTCCAACAAAGTTGGCACACATTTCTCCTATGTGTGTGTCATTATAGTTGAAAATGATATTACATAAATATTCTCAACGTTGTTTCCATAATTGTTATTTAGCAGAAGGTATTAATTTTTTAATATAACAACATTTACGCTAAAACTACATTGAATAAAGAGACGTTGCGTATCTATCACTTTTATACAAATACAATATAAATATCATGCGGACACAGTGCGCATATGCATTGACCCGCATTCCCAATAGGCCATCACTGTTTGCACTGCGACAGTAATGAGATGTAGTATATGGATGATAATATTACTATTGGCTCGCGCAGTCCGATCAATATTTCCTAATTAGTTATTAGGTGTATCACAGACGACTGTGCTTTAGCGTGTATTTGTGGTTACGTGAATTGTATTATCTTTTATTATGTTAATAACTGATACGCGATTCTGTTCATTATTATCAATGATAAGTCTACGATCTCATATTTACTCAACAGGGTCGTGCTTGTGTGTATGTGAACAATTTCATATTATAATGACGGCTGTATCTACATTCTACACACACGAACACAAGTTCAATCAACAGCCTTATAATACTGTAGTGTTTGTAAACTGTAACCTTTATAAGACCAAAGAAGTTTCCTACATTTATTTTAAATGGCTTTCGTGGTAGAGCTTCATTGTATTTTTTCGAGATCGGTACTTTATTATTCTTTTTGAACAATTCATAGGTTTCGAAGACTCGCAAGTGAATAAATAATAACTGAATGTATCACAAAAAAGTAGTTACGTGCCTCCGGTACAAAGTAAGGCTGGCTGAGGCGAACAAATAACTGGTTGAGTTGGATAGTTGGTTGAGTGCGTGCAGCTCGGCGCTCGGCGACCCCCCGCTCGAGGTTCGCTGGCGTGCCCTCGCTCGTTGTAGCTATACATATGGGTCGTAGCGAGCGGCGTGCCGTCGCAATATCAGCCCGGTGAAATCGCTCGCCCGCCCGCTTCGTCGCACCGCACGCCTCGCCTGCGCCAGTCGCCGTGCGCCAACTGAAACGCGCGCACTGCTAGCGCAATCGAACGTACAATATTCCACACGAGGCTCTCGCTCTCTGCTAGCTTCCACCGCCTTCGCCCCGGCACCGCTCTTATTACCGGCGCCGGTCGATGATTCGAAACGTTTTGCTGTAAAGCAAAATTTGTCACCTTTTCGACATTCGTAATATTCCGTTGTGTGTGTGTGAGAAGTGCATGTGCGCAGCTCGCCCCAATTTGTGCTTCGGTGTAGTTAAGAAAAGGATTCAAGACGGCTGTCATCATAAGGCTGCCTGCGAACACAGTAAGTATCGCGGCGGCCGCATGACTCAATGTAAAATGGGACGATTCTTATCTACCGCACTTGTGTGCGTGGGTGTGCCAACGCTGAGTTTGTCAGTGTTTGCGTGACATCCGACCGCCTCCGTGCCTGTGTGTGCGTTGGCTCAATACTCGGTTCTATTTTGTGGCGGAGCGGCTAGATGTTTGTTTTTATTATCATATGACCGGCGACTTCTGTTACTTGCTTTAAATTCAAGTACTGTAGATTTTGATGGATCTATGTTAGAACTATCAAAAGGTGATAAGAATTATTATGAATTCAATAACAATTGGGAGTTATTTAACCTCATTACATCAGCAAAAAATATTTATTCCATAATAACATACCGACAGAAATAACGCCAATGTAATCGAAACAATAAGCTATGTTCTGCCTCCTGGATACTTTTCGGTTTTCATTTGCCGTCGGCAACGATGTAGGCGCATTTGCACGGCGCTCCGTATCTCTTCTCTGTTCAACATTTGAAGCTTGTTTTACAGAAAATCAGTTTTATTTTAATATTGGGTTGGGATACGTATGAATATGTTTAAGTTTTCGTTTGGTCTAATTTAGATCATAACTGGCCTAATGTACCACACAATATCTCCGTACTTAAATGGACGGGACCAGTAATTTTGAAATTGTCTTGAAATTTTTTATTTAGTTTATAAGATACCCTTTACCTTAATCTAATTTATTAAATAAAACTGGTAAGTAGATAGAATCAACATTTGAACAACAAATAAAGTTCTTCTGTAAACTGTAGTGTATTTAAAAAATTATACCCAATAAAAAAACTACACACGAATTGAAACAGATAATACCGATATTTGTTAAAATTTTCAAAGTACATAGCATTGAAATTAAATAATCTAACGGTCTCATTTCAAAAACCAAGACCAATCTTTCCTTTTTCAAAAGTTTAAACTTTATTTTTCTTTTCGGGTTTGGCGGTACAAATGAAAATATTCTGGTAGTAAATCTTCATACAATTAAATCAATACAATTAAGTATGTGAGAAAAGCTTATATAAACTGCAGTTTATTGTGATTTAAGGCTATACTCTATATTAGGACGCTTGCTTGAATACTGTTTATATCAATTGTGTCGATTCTGTCTGTTTAGAGGTATACTCGCTTAATTCTTTATAACAATGAAAATTTAAGTGTCGTTCTTAATGCATCGCTAATCCAATAATCTGTCTTCAGATTTTCATACATTGCATGTAAATTTATATTATTATGGTCAGTTCATAACTTGAGATCTTTTCCAACCGTAGTCTGTTATTTAGAAACGCTGCATGAGAGGTATATATCAAACACATTTTGTTGTTTTAATAACGTTTGCAAAAAGCTCTTCAGTGTTCTTGCGATGTGATTACTAAAGAGCATTGTTATCATCGCGCATGTGTTCGTAATGCTTGTATGCGTTTCTGATTATTTAATGCGATCTCACGCTCGACAAGTTCACTTGAATAAAGTCCTAACTGCCAGCAATGAGGCAGATCAATCGTCGATTTTATTCTTCTTGTCGTAAAAACTATAATGGTGGAGAAAACGTTGGCGTATCACACATTCCTCTTCCGTCGGTGGCTCATACAAATTATACGATGTGTGTTACGTATAGCTAGGTAGGTGGGCCGTCATTATTTATGTTCTCTAACAGTCGGCTCAGTGGTGTGGGTTAAAATCGGAGCAGTCAGCTGATCGTCCATGTGTGTGTGCGTTCTTCGGGAAACACCTTCCGATGACGTGTGCGAGCTCCGTTTAATTGGACATTCACATTGTTCCCTCTCGTTTTTTTTTCTGTTTAGTCATATTGATTGATATGCCTGATAAAAGCGTGAAGTACTATTTCTTGACGTTCATTTCTGATTTGCAATAGCCCCTTTTTTTCTGACATTGATCCATTATGTTTTTCTCTTATCAATAGTGTGTATTGCGGGACAATGACAACATATATTAGTCAATTGTGCATATTTGATCTCAATAACCCAGCTAACTAGTTAATGCAATAGATTTTGTTGAGACGGGGTATTCTAATTAATCAATGAGGACTGGAACAATTTGCCTGCTGCGGTCTTCCCGTCCAACTATAATTTGGGTGTCTTCAAGGCTAGAGTGAATAGGCTCTTAATGAACTAGTGCGCCTCACTATCAATGATTGCATCTCGGCTTACCATCAGGTGGGATCGCAGTCAAGCACTGGTATATATCAATTAAAAAAAAATACCAAAAAAAAACGACCGACATTTAGAACCATATATTTTTTTGTTTGGTCATAGTTGATTAACTATATTATGATATCTATGTGAGTAAGAAGTTCCGTTGACCATTTCTGGTCTTCTTCATCAGTTCCACTTTATCAAAAGTAAGTAAAATACCAAAATTACTATATGGTTGCCTGTAATATTTGAGGAGTTCCCTCAATTCCTCATGGATCCATCTTCAGAACTGAATTTTGAGAAAAGTGGGACCAATTTGGAAACATATAAGAAAAAAAATTTGCAAACGAACCGAGTTCGCAATTTTTTTTAAATATGCAATTTTTTTATAAATGACGAAGTTCTGAGGTAACAAACAAAAGAAAACATACAATCGAATTGAGAGTCTTCTCATTTTTTTTTGAAGTCTGATGATAAATACCAACCGACACCAACGGCATAGCGTGATTTTCGAAGTGTGGGGTCTACATTTATCACTGTATTTACAGCCTGTGATAGACTAGTGCCTCTGTTTATATTTACTGATGAGCCCCGAGTTAATGACAATTACGTGTATTAATTTAAAAAAAAACACATTCTGCCGAACATAGAACCTCCTCCTTTTTAAAGTCGGTTAAAAATAACACTCAAATAAACTTATTTATGAATTAGAGCAACCGCTATTCAGTATTACTAAAAACCGCTTTCTCTACAGTAAATGCGTAGACCCAATTAGTTTTTTCAAGCTGTTTGGGAATGTTATTCTAATTAAGTTTTTTTTTAACAGTTTTACCTTGACGACTAGAATAATGTTTGACACTTGAATTACCGAAATTTTGAACTACCTAGAAAGACTAAGAGCGGTCAAATGACGTTTTACGAGTTGTAATGTTTTGTTTGTTTAATGTTACTTTCCAGGCAAGCATGCTCTATCATCAATCACATCATCATTTACTATCAGGTGAGATGGTGGTCAAGCGCAAGACTCTATCAACAATTTAAAAATAAATGGCTGTTTCGTTTTATTCATTGTTAAACATACGAAACCAATGAATGAATTTACTTTTATTAGGTGTAAAAAATCATATTTTTTAAGCACGTTGTTGACACACAAGAGCTTTTTCATTACAAAAACCTTTGTTGCGAAGTTTTTGTTTATTTATCTTACAGAACTAGCTGCCCCCACGGTTTTATCCGCGCCTTTGGTTACTACTTCGCTTCCAGAGATCGTAACGTCCTGAGATTAGCCGCGTTCGAACAAACTCTTCAGCTTTATAATAGTTTTAACATAGATTTATTGGTTTTGTTTGTATATTTTAGAACCTAAAACTGTCTTTCTTTCTACTACGGTCCATTTGAATCTTTGGGAGCATGTCATAACTGTCTCAAAATAACTATCTGTTATGCCAAGTCGAGAAGTTATTTTCCTTCATTCCTTTCCTTTTTTTTTACTTATTTTTGCTGCTTAGTTTTAGGATTTAATTGCTTCTGAATCCTAATGAATTATGATATATCTGAATTATGAAAAAACGTTTGGTTTAACTACCTACACGAAATGTAAACATTGCGGTCTAGTGACCGTCGCGGTCTTTTTAGGTAGGTAGGTAATTTTTCTTAAAACATGTATATGAAGCAAAATAATGTAAAAAGAAGTTGATTTATTAGAAATCATCAAACGAAAACGAATCCAATGCTGAAAATAGATCCTATCAAAAACGTGATTGCGGTCATCCGAATTCCGAACGCTTTGGTCTTTCTAGTGTTAAACTCGACATAGAATTAGATAAACTATTGAAATAGCGATGAAAGGCTTGGAAATTCAATACTTTTACTCGTTCAAGTTCGGTAACAGGTAATCAGTTTCCAGGACGATTTGTTATGAACTTATGATCTAGTTTATCTTGACCACTTTTCGGGCAATGATTGATAACTTTACAAAACACGAACTCATTACCTAGCACTCTGTAATTTCAAACCTGACTGGCAACTATACCTTATTGGGGTTTGTACGTAAACAGTCATTATGAAACATGTCATTTGGTAAAAACATGACGTGGTCGGTGATTACATTTGCTGGCAGTGTAGCTACGTAGTATTATTATGGCTTGAGCCTCCGTAGTTATGTATATTATGTGTTTTTGCACATCTATCATAGAGCTTCTTAACGGGATGCAGTCCTTGTAAAAACTTATTATTATCTGCATACTTTATCTAACTAAGTACAAACAGTATCCATAGTACTCCAGAGTGGTCCTTCGTTAATTCTCTTACACCATACAGTTTGAAGACAATAATTTACAATTATTACCTGTGGCTGAAAGGTTTGGTGAAAAGATCTAGGAATAGTAGTAACATGCAGAAAAACAATCGTTGCAGAGAACTTGGTAGTAAGAATAAAAAGAATTGCCCACTAAGACGGTTAATAATTGAAAATAAACCCTTTCATGTCATTGGTATGTATAGACAAGTACAATGTTTTTTAACAACGGCTTTTATCTCATGAACATATATCATGAGATAAAAGCCGCCATATCTTCAATCACGAAATATCCAAAACTATAACACCTACAAACTTAAAATTTGGCAGGTAGGTTCCTTATAGGGTGTAGACATCCACTAAGCACGGATTTTACGAAACTCACCTTTAAGGAGGTAAAACGGGGGTTGGAAGTTTGTATGGAGGAATCAAGATTCGCGCAGGCAAAGTCGCTGGCAGAAGCTAAAAATATAAATTTGTAGCATTTATGTTGTCTAACGTTTTGGTAGCATTTGTATTACGCTCTATAACACTTTTAGCCATTATATGTATAAAAACAGAAGGACACTGGGATTCTATCGTAATTATTGGAACTCTGAGCTTCTGAAACAAAATAGTTGTGTGTGATTTCTTAAGTTTAGCGAAGTTCTATCAAGTCAAAAGTATTGTGACGGCGATGAGTAATAGGTCCTGATACACATTGTTTACCTTATTCGTAAGGTGAAACCATAATGATCGTATCATAGCATGGTAGATGTGATGGCGCTTGATAATAAGTCTTCCAAGAACCAGGAAATGGCTTGATAAAACGGTGACAAAGTATGCGATGCGATAAATAACACTTCGGGTAATTTCCTCAAGTTTATGACCAAAGTCTAATATTATTGTAACGTTTTCAATTTTCACAAGTATTTATTGGCTGTTGATTTTCACTTTCGCGATTTCCACGTGAAAACCCTATCCCAGAGTTCACTTAATTAATTCAGCGCTCTACGTCATCACGTTACAATCGAACAATAGTAGAAGTTGGCGGGGAAAGTTGAGCTTCGGCGTCGCTTCCCCCTTCCCACTTCAACCCCCTTCGTCACAAATAAATAAGCCAGAGCCGACATCCGACAACAATAATAATAATTCGCTCGAGCCCGATCAGCTGTTTCGCCGACACCGACCCGAGTAACAGGTGGCCTATAAAGACATTCAATAAAGTGTGTACCACTTGCCTTCGTTGCGGAACCGTCTATTTTACACAAATACACTCACACATTCAAGCAAAACACACTACTAAACCAAGTTGGACTTTTTGCCATCTTTCTCATTCTTACCGACCATTGGTGTTCCGATAAAATTGGGCGAATTCATTGTTACTTTTGAAAAAATTTAATTGGGCTTTTGCTGAAATTGGTGTAGTGGCTAATAGGTTCCACTGTACATATTCATGTACTTAAAATCATCGTTTTTCCACCGATTAGCTTAAGTATGTTGATGGATGTACTTGCCAAAACATAATTTCATGATGCAACTACTCAACTAGTGTCATTCTGTCTTCCCATTCCTGTGCAGTAATACCATCGATATGTATTTTGAGTTGCTGAATCAATGTAGCAGTGTCTTCAGAATGATTCATCTGCCACACAGAGAGCTCAACGTAGATCGGAAACTGTGACATACGTATGCAAATTTACTTTGAACGAATAAAGGTGGGGTGGGAACGGGTCGCGACCTTCTCACTGTCCCCCGCTACACGTGGTTCGTTGTATATAATTGTACGAGCCGTGTAAGATTATTGTAGGCCAGGCATTCCAGGCACTACACACTACCCTTCTCTACACAAAACATCACTGAGCACCCTCTTTGTTTACCTTTCATTTGCACGCCCTTCGTCCTGTTCTTAATGAAGGACTTGTTGAGTTCTTACATTTTGGCGTACCGTGTTTTTTAAAGAAGCACTGTTTCTGGCGAAAATGTAATAAGTTGTTCAGTTGTTTCAGTTCGAGTAGGGTATATCTGTAATTTCTTAGGACCAGTGTTCAACGACTGATTTGGTTATAACAACGTGAAAGAGCGCCCGATTGGAGCTGGGTAAGTTGGAGTTTGAGTACGGTGCAACGATTTGTAAGAGTTGCACAGCATTTCGCTCTCAATAGCGCGCGGTCGTCGATGACGAGCCGGTTATGTAATGTAAATGTTTACGTACCTACTACACGTGGCCGGCACCACGTGCCCCAACCGAGAACACTAGCCTTGTGAATTATTTATTTACGACAACATTTTCGCACGCCGGTCGACGAACTCTTGAATGGTCTTGGAACGCATTTACGCCGATTAATCTCGACATGTCTTATATGACATTGATATTATACTTTTGTTATTACTTGAATGAGGAAAGTGGGTTTACGATAACATCGGTGAGCAACAGAAGCTCCTTGGTTGTTTCACATGTATTATATTAAGTTAGAGAATTTAATCTTTTCTCTACGTATAGACTTTTACGAATGCAATAAACTTGAGCCAAATTGCTTCAGTATCTGTCAAATCTGTTATGAACCCAAATTCTCTAAAAGCAATTCTATTATTGTTACTTAATTTTATGGTCGTTTTAACATTCAATTGCTATGAATATTGAACAAAATGAAGCTTATACGATAAGTAAGTACATTTGATTATGTGGAAAACTACAAGGGGATATGCGGTTTACTTAGACGAGCTTCAACGCCCATACGCGGGCTATTTATAACGTACGTCACTTCGGAGCGTGGCTCCCGTGCCACTGACCTAGCCTACCAGATATTAATATGATCTAAGTATCTATCGTGTTTTGCTTGGACAGTAATCAACGTATTAACGACATGAGACATAATACCGATTGCAATCGCCATCGGCCTAATAGCTTGATGACTCACTGTTTTTTGTTACATGACCAAGGATTTTAAAAAGCATTTCGTGGAAAAGTTATATGCCATGCAACACTCAGTCGACTTTAGGGAAAGTCCGAACTTACAAAACCAAACTTAAGTTATAAAATATAAAGCTTGATGTCTTAAATTTTTAAAGAAATAATGAACTATTGTATCACCTGAAGCCCAACTGTTTTCACATCGATTCTGATATTGCAAACCGTACTATTGTGAAGCAAAATCTTTGTACCTAAAAAGTCCTACGTAAGTACCGCACTTTGTTAGTCGGGCCCACGTGAGCGTTTCTCTCAGCTCAATAGCGGGTTTCATGATCGTCGTCGCCTCGTTCCCACTGCACCTCACCTATATAAGGTAGATAGATAGGCTACGTAGGTTCGTGTGGTTGCGTTAGTCCCTCTATTTACCGTGCTGCTGGCAGCCTCCACACATTGTGTAGACACACCAACAAGAGCGATTTTGTGTTTATTTGCGTCGGGATTTGGGCCAAGTGCAGTCGGTCAATTTAAGCCGATCTCGTTCGTTCGTGCTCGACTGACGTATCGCAATCGACGTAGCCCAATCACTAAAACAGCTGATCAATGTTTTGTTCAATCCTAATTGAATAACATAGAATTCTGAAATATGGATAGAGTTATAACTTTCCGATTTAAGACGATCTTTCACTAAACTTTTTGTCTTTGATAGTCCTTTGTCTTTTTTTCTAGGGTTGTACTGACTTCCTTTTTGAAATCAGTGTAGTAGAATTTATATCAAGAATAGGAAATGTGAAAACATCAACTACGAATGGAGAATTTATATTGTAGTTATGTTTAATTTTTCTTGTTTAATATGAAATTTCAACCATACAAATTGTTGATTCTGATCTACGTATTTCTATTTTCCCGCCCATCAAGCATCCGGTTTATTTGTATACCTATATCAATAGGTTATTTTAAGACTAGTCATTGCCGATCATTCGATTCAGTATCCAAAGATAGAACTCTGTTCCATTTAATTTTTTGCCATACCACATCTGAGGTTTTTATAATCTTGTGTCTACTTATCAGACAGTCACTTAGTCTTGTCTAGCTTAGTTACTTGGTCAAGTCAAATCATTTCGCTTTTAATTGACTAGGAATACATCTGAAAACACTACAACAGATACTGTATCTAGATAGAGCCGCCCAGCACGTCCCGACAGCTTCCAACAATAATAATTAATTGACTCGTCCGTTCGTTATCGTGCTTTTATATTGACGTTCCCGAGTGAACAAGCGAGCGAGGCGCATTCGGAATGAAATTTCCATAAAAACTTTTGTGCTCCGGCGGACGTTGCGAGCGCACGTTAAAATCGTCGGCTGGCAATAAAACAGCGGCCGGTGCGGCGAGGCGCGACGAACCGAGCAACGAGTGCGAGAGGGACAGCCTTAGAGATAATGGACTCAGTACGAAATGAAGAACGCGCCTGGTGCGCCGAGCGAGCGAGCTGGAGCGCTGGGCAAAAACATCGCCGCAGTTATCGCGCTCCCCGCCGCCCCGCGCCCCGCCCCACCGGCCGGACTCGTCTGATCGACGCCGGAGCCTCTCGCAGGCGAGCTAACCTCGACAGCGGGGGGTCGTGAGTTGCCTCGTCGAGCCCGTTCGAACGTTGAGAACGCGCTGCACCGTCGCCGCTCTCTCTATAACTCGACTCGATTTTAACTTTGAAAAAGCTTAACATTTACGCGTCCATTGCACAGTTGCTCTCGACTGCTCTAAGCTCGCTCTAATCGCGTTTACCGTTGTATGTTGTAATAGAAAAGGACCACTGATTGATTTACGAACTACGAACATTGACTGCCCTGAAACGGTACGTACTATCATATGATTGTCAACTGTGTACAATAGTTTGTCGGGTGAGCTTTTATGGGTTCGTATGAACTTGCATTATTATGCATAACTCGTTGTTCCATTGTACTTTAACGACTGTTGGGTTACGTTACATAAGTTAGTTACCGTACAAAAGATGATCTGCATCCAAGTTTAATATTAGCGCGAGGCGTGCCGCATTTGTTTTTATTTTGGTGTTGGTTGCAGGCGCATTGTTTGCGGAGATTCCGTACGTTGTTTTATTGCACGATTACCGCAAGTGGCCCTGCTCTATTGACTCGGCGTGCTATTGTTGTTCTTAACAGCCGAGGTTGCAGTGTCAAGGCATCTCACCTAGGCACAAGAATGCACACTTGTATGTCGTGTGGATTACGCAAATGAGCCTAAGCAATCTGTTAGTGATCAATTGACCATTTACAGCTTTCGATTGTTTATGTTGTTTCACTTTTGTGTTCTGTAAAAATTGTTAAGATTCTGTTCAGTGATTCTTATTCTGATACCAGCTAAAAACTTTTATTTTTGATACTTATTTAATCGATTTAGGTTACATTATAAGTATATCACAACTGTTGACTGGCCTGTTGGTGTACTGGTTAGCGGCCCTGACTGCTATGCCGGAGGGTCGTGGGTTCGATTCCCACCCAGGACAAATGTTTGTGTGATGAGCACGATCATTTGTTCTATGTCTGGGTATAACTTTATCTATAATATGTATGTATTTAGAAATAAATTAGTCAAAATAGGGCCTACTAAATACGTTCTTATGATCGAAAATTAAAACATAAAATAATGTGTTGAGGGTAGTGTCATTAATTGTCTAAACCAGTCGAATGATGAAAAACTATTTTTTTTTTTAATACACAAAAATGAAAAATTAAAATTAACACTAAAAAAAGCGATCTTGACAATTTTGCTTTTTTTTTTACTTAAATGAATATGTTTTGTTACACAGGGGGGTATCTTTAGGTACCGGGTGGGTCCTCCTCGGTTACGTACGCACTCTCTGAGTTTGTTGGGGACTTTCAATTAAATGGGTACTTAATGTTTTCCTGGGTATTTGCTCCCAGCAGGTTTTCAAAGCGTTTATGAGCTCCTGTTCTCTGTGCACTTCACTATAATTTTCTTTTAGACGTCTCTTCAATTGGTCCCATAAATGTTCGATTGGGTTGAGATCGGGGCTCATTGCTGGCTTTGGTAAGACAGAGATATTGGCGTCAGATAATGCCCTCTGGGTCAGGCGAGCCGTATGCGCGCGAGCATTATTTTGCATAAGGATGAAATTGTTGCCCACTCGTTGTGAGTAGGGAATGATATGAGGCCGGACCACGCGCTCGACGTAGCTGGCAGCAGTTACAGTAACCTCGTTCAGAATATCCAACTCTGTTTTACCCATTGAGCTTATTCCAACCCACACCATAACACATGGCCCCCCAAACCGATCAGTCTCGTGGATACAAGGGTCGGCAAAATGTTCATCTTCTCTTCTCCACACTCGTACGCGTCTGTCGTCCCTAGGAAACTTAACTTTACGGTCATCTGTGAAGACTACAGTTCTCCAATTGTCCATAGTCCAGTCCAAACGTTCGCGTGCGAACCTTAAACGAGCTGCACGATGAGCCCTCGTAAGTTTAATGCTAACAACACGCATTCTGGATCGTTGTCCATCTTCATGGAGTCTGTTGCGGACCGTTTGGTTGTTTACCCGTGTACCAGTGGCTTGCCGTAGTCGGATTTGTAAAGTATGAGCAGTAACGGTGTGCTCTCGAAGGGCAGTTAAACGAAGATATCGATCCTCTTGAACAGTTGTGGATCGTGTTCTCCCTGATCCACGTCTTCTAGCAACATTGCCAGTTTCCTGGTAGCGTTCCCACACATTCCTGATAGCTCGCCGCGATAATTCTTGTCGTAATATGCTACTGCTCGCTGAGAGTCTCCCTCTTGCAGCAATACCACTGCTCTTGAAGCAGTTTCCATGCTCATATAGTGCCGAATACGTGGCACTACAATTCGCTCTAATGAAACTACAAGTAAATCTAAACAAGAAGCGCCTGTAACGATAGTCTGAACACAACTGAGATTTGTTTTTGTCTCGCCACTTGAGGGTAAAAATTAAAAAAATGTTGCTGAAAAGAATGATAAGAACTCATAAACATCTCAATTTTATGGTAAAACACTTGAACTTGCCCATAAATAAGTTCGAAGTAACATGTCAACACTTTTTGTGAACAAATCGTGGTGGGCTCATTTTGTTTTGAGTAGTTTATATAAGTATGTTTATCAGTTGTCTAGTACCTACCCATAGTACAAGCTCTACTTAGTTTGGGACTAGATGGCGTTGTTTAATAGTTGTGAAATATTATATA